>CM041776.1:226896199-228096199 GCA_023374045.1 Limonium bicolor
ACCACCAATCTCTTAGTCTCATCAAGCTCTTCAACTTGGTCCTTTCAAATCTTCAAGAGCTCCATTTTGGTGCCAAGAGGAATCTCCATGGAAGGAGCTTGAGCTCATCTTTTCACATATTATTGTTCTCCTTTGCTTCAAGGTAAGGAAACTCAAAGAAAAATGATGTTTCCCCCATGTTTTGTGTTGTCCGAAAATTGCCTTAAGGGTGTCCTTGTGTTGCCTTGTTCTAGCTTCATTCCAACCATTCAAGGACTGGGTGGAGTCCTCTCTTGATAAATATCCAAACTCTCTTCAAGATCTAAGGTAAAACAATTACCTAAGTGTTCTAAGACTATGTGTGTACTTAGGGTTTATAATGAGATGAAGCACAAAGCTTGTGTACTCATTACCTTGCTTGTATATTGTTTAGAAGTTGACAAGCAAGCAAGTATCCTTACAGATTTCTGAAACAAGAAAGAAGTTGTGAGGAAAAGAGGTAATTATGCTAATAGCTTATAATTCTTTTGGAAAATGAACTTATGTTGTTTGTTGAAGCTACCTAAAGAGCCAATGGTAAATGACTTAGTAAAATGTTCTCAAAGAGACTAGTAAAAGGACATATGTATTGTTGTGTGTATTTGCAGGTCAAAGGCAAATATATTGTGGGAAATTCAGTGTTTAGGATTTAAGCATTTTAAGGGCCTAAATGCCATGCAATTTAAATTGTGCACTATATTGTAATGTGGTGTATATTTGGTGAAGTTTTGTGAATAAGAGTGTTCTGGATGGATTTTAGTGTTCTAGTATGTTTAATGGTGAAAACAATGTGTTATGGCTTAGTGATATTCTAGGAGAATCCATGTCGAAAATTGGGTAAGTGTAAGAAGTTATAAGTGTTTAAATGAGTTATGGTGAACTAGGAAAGTCTTGGAAAAGACTTATGCATTACCTTGGGAATTTAGTTAGAAAGAAAGATGCTTGGGAGATGATGTTTAAATGATGAGGAAACCTTTGGTATAATGGTTACAATAGCCATGAAACACCACTTAGTAACTAGATACTATAAGTGTTGGAGATTTTGGTAGGAATTGGTTAAGTGTTAAAAGGCTTAGGAAATTGAGTGTTTTGCCTTGTCCGAACATCCGTCCGAACATGGACGCTCGGACAGGCCCTGTTGCGAGAAATTTTTCAGAGTTTCGGCATTTGTCCGAACTTCCGTCCGAACATGGAAGTTCGGACACACCCGTCTTTTTCCACAGAACTGGCCTCGCACTGTGTCCGAACTTCGGAAGTCCGGACACATGTTCGGACACACTAGATTTTCCTTTGAATTTTGTCTCGACCCATGTCCGAACTTCCGAAGTCCGGACCAATGTTCGGACATGCGTCTGATTCCAGTTTAGAGTCTCGACTTGCGTCCGAACTTCGGAAGCTCGGACACAAGTTCGGACAGGCCACTGTATGGACCAAAAATGTTGTTTTAAAGTTAGAAAACGTTGTCTAAAAATAGTGGTTGGTTGGTAAGGATAAAATGAGGTTATTTAAGACATGTTGGGTGAGTTACAATGACAAGTAAAAGATGAAGAGTTATAACAAAGTGTGGAAAATAAGATAAACTAGTTATGTGAAGTAATAAGTTAAAATTGGACTAGTGCGTTAATTAACCGACGTTACTAAATGTGTATAGGATTCTCTCAAGGTGGGAACCAGTCGAAACAAGGACCAAGGTATGGTTTTCTTGCATTCTGTTGCCTACCGGTTTACACCGGCTTGTGTGTTGTTTGTTTTCTGTGTGTTTACGACCTTGTAAGACTTAAGTCATGTAATGAGTTTACAGTTGTTATACTCATTTCCCTTGTGTGTGTCTAACAAGACTTAATCACTTGAATGTGATATGTGTTTGTGTTACAATGTTGAGCTACTAACAAGTGCTAACGGGGAAGTGGGGAGTCCGGTAGTTCCGGCCACGCGTGTGAGTATGGGAGTCGATGTCATTTACCGGTTCGATTCTCTCTGTATGTTGAGGTTGTTTTCCAATTTGGTTTCAATCTTCCCTTTAGCTTATCCAAGGCTATTTTACTGACTCACGTCGGGCCACAGGGGCATACTAAGTTTATTCGGTGTGCTTGGGATAACTATATCCGACACACCTGGTGATTAAGTTATCCGTTCAATTTAAAGTGACGGTAACGAGTTATGTAACGAGCTTAGTATGAGTATGGCAACATCCTCTATGCTCTCCATGTGATTTAACTATGTTGGTTCGTTTCCTAAAAGGATTCGTTCTTGTGTGTTATGTGTGAAGTTATTTGGTATGCAATACTCTTGCTATGCTAATGTATATATGTTGTTGTTGTATAAAATGAATGCCATGTTATCATGACAAATGGTTGCGCGTATCCCGGTAGCCGATGGGCTGCGCGTTAGCCATACCAGCAAAGGGTTGCTGACCCCCTTTGGGGGCTATGTTTATTTGCAGGATGAGGATCGAAGAAGCGGAGTGGCTGTAGATTTAGGCTAAGAAATACTTGGCTAAATTTTGGATGTTGGGCCCGGGATGCGCCTGTGCTCCCGTGGCAATATATGTATCGGCTATTAACAGTGTACAATGGAAGTTTAAAGTGACAATGTAAAATTATGGTTGGTAAGCTAGCTACTACGGTAATGTGAATATGTACTTATGGTTTTAGTTTTTTGCTCGGGAGTCTCGTCATCAGACCGATACAATATGTATTTATTCAGCCTAGTTAACCACGTGGGTGGTTGACGGCGTTGTAGCACCAATCGTTTAGATGATGTTTAGTTGTTTAATTTCCGCTGCGATTCCAGTTGTTATTAAGTGCGTAGTAGGGGTGTTACAATATGTAGCTATCTTTGACTACATGTAAAATTGTACAGTTTGTATAGTGTAAAAGTACAGATTTTACAAGCTTAATGTACAGTTTAAGAAGTTAGTATGTACATCTACCAGAACTTCAGTAATATCATAATTCAATATATAACTTTACATATACATCTATACAGTTTTTATTTACCAACTGCACAGTTTTTATAGAATAAATGTACATGTATTTAGCCATCTATAGCTACATTTGGATCTAGCTAAGAAATTAGCAAGGGCTAATATGATATGGCCCATTCCTAACTTAGTATGGCGTGCACCATTGAATGTGCGATGAAATGTGCCGCATTATGTGCAACAATAATGAAGGTTAGATTTAAAGCTTGATCTTAGGCCTCGTTCTCAAGCTAGCTGTTAGGAGGATTATCTCAAAAAGCTATTCAAAGTAGCTTTTTACAACTTTAACTATGAGAGGATTTCAAATAAATCAAAATTGAATAATCTACCCATGAGTATGAGAAGCTTGTTTGCACTTCACGTGTGCTCATGATGGTCGTTTGTTTTCTTCTTCTAATTAAAAAAATTATTGCCTTACAAAAGTGTCCAGGTAAAAAGTTTCCCCAATCCACCAGTTTAATATATGTATATATATGTTCAAATGTATTTTTAGACATTTTTTATCCCTCCTGATACTTTTGTCGTTTTTACTTTTTCAATTATCATTATTACTGCATTCTATTTTTGATCTTATTAGTTACCTTTTTATTACTCTCGTACAAAAAATAAGGGTACACTAATTTTTTATATGTTTTCTTAAAAATATAAACTTGTCTATTCTGAACACATAATTTGAACAAGAGGAAATATTAGATTTAAATGAGAGTATCTAACTCTTAAGTGATTTGGAATAATTTGGAGTTCATTTTTGTTCATTGTCAACCGCAGAATATGACACTATTCTAACACTCTAACACTATTCTAAAATGCAAAACTCGTTCCCTAGAGTTTCTCATACTAATTCCTAGTAATGGGGGAATTAAAATATATTCCCATATTATTATAGAATCACATATTACTTTTATCTATTGTCATAAATAAAGTCAATATCTTGCGGCCTACTTAAGCTACCACAATGGAGTAGAATCCAGTTTAAATTAGTAAAACAAAAAAATAAAATATGATATAGAAGAGATAAGTTGTGTGAAAGTTTTTAAACTAAGAATTCAAAAAGTGGGTGTCATAGCAAAAAAAGGACAAATTATGAAGAGAAGAATAAAATATTTTTATTTTGAGAGTGTTATTTGGATGTAGGACTTGACTACACAACCATAATTAGTCCAATTTTTCTAAACCAAAAGGTTAAAAAAAGTCAAGCTAAACCTAAAATCCTTCCATCATAAAACCAAATTATAAATTTTAATTGATCAATCACATTGATATAACAAATTAGTGCTTAATGATGAAAAAATATAGAAATGCAACAACAAAATATTATACAGTAGTAGTATTTAATGTTGTAGCCAATCAAAAAGTTACTATCGGACTGACTGACCGTTGGCGCTGCATATTTATTACGCCCTAAATTGGGCGAGGATTATGGGACGGAAAGTAATTTTCCGTCTGCGACGGAAGTTATTTTTCTTTTTTTTATATATGTTGCAGGAGGTAGCAGCGGCAAAAGTTTTTCTTTCATTTTTTTATATACCGTATGTGTAAGAGGTCGTTGTAAGACTTACGAATTTGTATGGTATTTTTTCACAATAAATTATTATAAAATAATTTATCAATTATATAAAATTCTACCTGATTATATACAAATAAATAAGATTATTGTAGAATAGTTTTTAATCTTATAATAATTGTTTTTATATATATAAATAATGGAGCATATATCAATTCAAACTATATATCTTAATCAATTGAAAATTTTTTGTTTTAAAAATAAATACTAATTTAAATCGCTAAATCTTTTTTCTAAATGAAAAAAGTTGGCTTAAATTACTTTTTATATATATGAAAAAAATGATTATACACTATGATTCATAGACACTATAATTATGAGAATGGCTAAAAGAAACATATATAACACTTAGTATCATAATTTTTTAAATAGTGTTGGACACGATTATACAAGTTTGTATACATGTTTCTAATAATTGGTGGAAGCTTCAATAAATTATCGTGAATATGTAAAAATCAAGGTTAAAATAATACATAAAATTGACTCCAACAACTCAGTTTATCGTTTCAAAACATTTATCGCCTTCAGGTTTATCAATCAGTCAAGCTCTGTAAACTGATGAATGTTAAGATTATATTCTTATACACAATGATTTGATGAGAACGACCAAGGGAAAAGATATACAACAGCTGGTGTCGTCTTTCTATAAGAGTGTTGGAAACGATTATAGAAGGTTGTGTACGTTTATAATCATCAGTGGAAACGTTTATAGATTATCGTGGATACGTAAAACTATGGTTAAATGAATGCGCAAAATCGACGACTCCAACAACTGAGTTAATTGTTTCCAAACGTTTATCGCCTTCAGGTTTATCAATCAGTCAAGCTCTGTAAACTGATGAATGTTAAGATTGTATTCTTATACACAATGATTTGATGAGAACGACCAAGGGAAAAGATTTATAACAGCTGGTGTCGTCTTTCTATAAGGGTGTTGGAAACGATTATAGAAGGTTGTGTACATGTTTATAATCATCAGTGGAAACGTTTATAGATTATTGTGGATACGTAAAACTATGGTTAAATGAATGCGCAAAATCGACGACTCCAACAACTGAGTTAATTGTTTCCAAACGTTTATCGCCTTCAGGTTTATCAATCAGTCAAGCTCTGTAAACTGATGAATGTTAAGATTGTATTCTTATACACAATGATTTGATGAGAACGACCAAGGGAAAAGATTTATAACAGCTGGTGTCGTCTTTCTATAAGAGTGTTGGAAACGATTATAGAAGGTTGTGTACATGTTTATAATCATTAGTGGAAACGTTTATAGATTATTGTGGATACGTAAAACTATGGTTAAATGAATGCGCAAAATCGACGACTCCAACAACTCAGTTTATTGTTTCCAAACGTTTATCGCCTTCAGGTTTATCAATCAGTCAAGCTCTGTAAACTGATGAATGTTAAGAAAATATTCTTATACATAATGATTCGATGAGAACGACCAAGGAAAAAGATATATAACTGTTGGTGTCGTCTTTCTATAAGAGTGTTGGAAACGATTATAGAAGGTTGTGTACATGTTTAAAATCATCAGTGGAAACGTTTATATTTATCGTGGATACGTAAAACTATGGTTAAATGAATGCGTAAAATCGGCTCCAACAACTAAGTTTATCGTTTCCAAACGTTTATCGACCAAGGGAAAAGATATATAACGCTTATAGATGGTTGTGTACATGTTTTTAATCTTCAGGGGAAACATTTATATATTCATGGATACGTAAAATACAGATTAAATGAATACGTAACATCGACTCCAACAGCTCGTTATATCATTTCCAATTATAGTCTTTAGATTTATCAATTAGTCACCCTTTGTAAACTGATAAATGGTAAAAAAAAAATATTCTAAAACACAATGATATGATAAGAACAGTCAACGTAAAAGATATTTGGCAATTAGTGTCATCTTTTTAAAAATAGTGATGGAAACAATTATAGAAGGTTGTGTAAATGTTTATAATCATTAGTGAAAACGTTGGTAAATTATCAGATAGATAAAAATGTATATGTGATTATTATAGATGTTATAAGTAGTTTAAAATGTATATATGATAGTTGATAAATATTTTAATCATCAACGTACAATATATTTTGATATTTATTTATGATAGTTCATATATATTTTCATGCTTCACAAAAATAATTTTTTGGGTTCAATTGCAATTAGCTTTTTTCGTTGTCCTTTATAAACAAAAGTTAATGATTGACTCTATACCTATAAAAATGAATTGATTGGATCATTAGACATTTAGTCTCTAAAGTATAGGTTTTTTTATAGTTTATGAATATGTATAGTCTCACTATTTTTGTAGATTAAATTAATTTTTGTAGGATTTTTATAGTTTATTTGTAAAATAAATATTTTTTTTTTATTTATACTTATTTTTATAACTTCAATTGTACATATTAAAGCTTTAAATTTATACTTAAATTTTGTTAGAATACATATTGATTATTTCCTAGCTAAGTCAAAAATTGTCAGATTATCATATTATCTTACTTATGTATACATCATTATTTGGATAAAAGTATATTTTATGTGTTTAAAAAGTAAAACGTGAATATTGCTAAATCTATACCTACGTCATGATCTAATTATAATAATTTATTATAGCACAACGACCATACTAATCAAGGATTTCAATAGTACGATACAAAATAATACTAGAGAACAATGTAATCAAACACGAAAATGGTGATTCCATAACTTTCAAAAGATATTGATTCATACGATCAATATTTTACTAGTATTTTTAACTTGGTTAAAAGAACGGTCCACATTCTTTCCATCAACAAGAAGTGTGTCCGTCATAATTAATTATATAATTGGTGACTTATTTTATGACAATTATGAGTAATTATACTATTAAAGTATTGTAAAAGAAAAGAAAATTATAAACAAAAGCTAATGAATGTTCGTCTGTGTAATTTGGCTGATAAAGAAAAAAAAAAGAGATATGGTATCACCCATCAACGACCAAAAACGTAGTCCCTGAAATTACACAAATATGACTTTATGTACTGAATTGAATGGTTAAGATTGAAAAGAAAAAAAAGAATGGTGTAGATTGTATCCGTCCAAGGACGATAATTGTGCATCCGTCACCAAAGCTTGCACTTGCTTCAACTTTAAAAAAAAAGCCGACTTTTCACTGTTCCTCAATTAAAGGATATATGTCCCTCTTCAAGTTAACTTCCCATTACAGTCACTTTTCACTAGGCCCTACCTTAATTTTTTAGCACAACTCACGAGGAGCTTTATGGTGGAATGACAGCCTTCCTAAAAATCTGTTCTCTAGGAGCAAGACGTTCAGTGGGAGCATTAAAATAATTGTCTTTCTTTTAACAGAAAGACATGAATGTCCTTACTTTTTTAATCATCTGAGAAGTATGGAAACATATAAAGGGAGGACAACCTGGTAATTTGTCCACAAACAAACATAAATAAAGTGGAGCTTATTTTCTATACAGCCTTTTTGATTTTGATTCTGCAGTGACATTATTGTAGCTTTAAGTGAACGCGGCAGCCGAACGCACTGAAAGTCGATGCGTCGTTTTTTTTCTGCCCAAATCGTGGTCCTGTCGTCGATCATTACTGGAAACTAGTCTCCTGCAAACTTATCTTCCCTTCCAAACCTAGCTCCAAGCTACTCTATGCTCACGGATTTTGCGACTCACATCCGTCCTATTTCTGTAAGCATCACCGGTCATTTCTTTTTACCCCCAAGTTAGCATCTTGGTGGAGTGCAAGTATTATTATTAATTTCATATAATCTGCTCATAGAACCAACATCGAGCTCTGTTCGGAATTATTATATGAAAATTTTAGCATATCCTTTTCAATTCTTGTTCGCAGCAATTTTTCCCTCTTCTTTTTTCTTCAAAATTATTACAGTAACGGGTCTATACATTAGCACATGAACTGGGGTATGTTACTTTGGATTTCAGGGGTGTATCTGTTCTTGAATGTCTTTCCTGTTCTAACAAAGCACTTCTTTTGGCTCTAGTACATTTAAATCAGGATTAAATAGTTACTGCCGTCTTCTTCTTCTTTTTTTATTTTTCTCTTATGATTTCATGTACTTTGAAGTGGATCAACGGATAGGTTTATTGAGCACACAGGCTAAACCTTTAAGTAATATCATTATGCAAATGAGTAACTTGTTTCTGTTACCTAGATGTAGCATATTAGTAAAAAGCTAGCATTACGTTTTAACTTACACTAGGCAGGGACTACCTTATACTTTATCTACGGGATCAGTTCCCGGAAATAGTGACAAGCACATCCTTCAAGTCTAAGAAGAACCTTAGCATTGACACCACAATATTATGCAAACATGTAGAATTTATAGTTCAGTTTGACTCTTGAATGCACTTTAGGAATGTTCATTTTGTTTTGGAATGAGGCGAGTAGGGAGCCTACTTTTGCTAACTTTCTGCTACTGATGTGCCAATATTTTCCTTGCATTGGTGAGATCTAAGCTAATATGGATGATCGTGATCAGATGTGATAAAATATAGTATATGTTTTAATGTACCTGCACTCATTTTGGAAAAATGTAATGGTGTGTTTTCTCCGGACAAACTTGACTAGTTTTGATTTAATTAAACTTTCTTTGATTTCAGGTAAAGGACAAAGTGGGAGTAATTCACTATTAGCTCTGACATTGGAGGGTATAATTCTTCTTGTGTTTCTCAAGCACCGCTAAGAAAGAGTTGTGGGCTAAGAATTGTTGCCAGCATGGACATAATAAGTGATCTTCCAGATAATGTAGTTGATAGAATCCTTTGCTCACTGCCCATACGTGATGCTGTAAAAACTTGTATCTTGGCAAGGGCATGGAGATACAAATGGGCTGCACTCTCCAAGCTTAAGTTTGATGATAAATCATGCTCGGTAATTAATAGCGGTAAAATATATGAATTTGTTAACATAGTAACTTCTGCACTTTTGCAATATATTGGCCCACTTCATGAATTCCATCTTCATGTTCCATCGTCATTACGTACGAAGAGTGAAGTTCTAATTCCTTCAATTCAATTTGTATTAAAGAAGTCTATCAAGACATTATCTTTGAAGAATTGTGTAGTCCCTGCTTGCATTTACTCTTCAACAGAATTGACCCATTTGGAACTTGACCATGCCATGTGCCCATTTTCTCCTCCAATTTCATTTGGGGGGCTAACAAACCTCGTTAGCTTCAAATTGACCTCATCTTCCCCCATTATTGAAGATTCAGATAAGATCATGAAGTTCATTTCCAGCTGTCCTAAAGTTAAAAGTGTTTCTCTATCTATTAGAGTGGAGAGGGATATTGAAATTCATGCTCCAACTCTTGAATATTTGTCTATCAAGGGCATCTTTCCATGCATTTGCTTCCAAGAGACTGGAAATGTGAGAGAATTGCTTGTGAGCCTGAATGATGGTGGTTATTATTTAGCTAAAACATGTAGGAAGATGAACATTTTTAGTGGCTTGGTGAAACTGGAGACTTTG
This sequence comes from Limonium bicolor, assembly GCA_023374045.1. Lineage (NCBI taxonomy): Eukaryota > Viridiplantae > Streptophyta > Magnoliopsida > Caryophyllales > Plumbaginaceae > Limonium > Limonium bicolor. Next base: position 226,906,274 of record CM041776.1, read on the forward strand.
AGACTTGAAATGTACTCTTGGCAGGTAGGTCATTCATGCTTTTTGTTTTTCAGTTTTAGAATGGTCTTTGATGACACAACAAGTATTGGTAGTTTACTGAATTAGTATCATTTCTTGTTTGTGAAGCTTGTAACCTCAGCTGGTGTTCCTAGAAGATTATCAGGAATGCTTGACCAACTGAAGATTCTTGAGTTAACAGACGTACAGTTGGGGAGGTCTGATGAGCTTTGTGGGCTATTATGCTTGCTTACTAGTTCACCGAAGTTGTGGAAACTTTCAGTAAGTTGTAAATTTTTGCTTTGCTTGAGGCTTGCGATGAAAGTTTTATGTCGCTGTTATCTACTTGATTGCAGATTGAAATAGACGGACCCAAGTTTTATGTGCCCCACTTGATTCAACTCTTGGTGTCTTTTTTAATGCATTTTTACTTGATTGCAGATTAAAACTGTAGAAGCTTCGCAAAATAAAGAGTTGGATTTCAAATCTTATACAGAGTTTTACAAAGACCACAAGTTTGAAAGTCTCTGTACTGTGGAATTTGTTGTATGTCTCGATGTGTATGTTATTGAGATGATTGACCTTCTACTTGGATGTTCTCCCAATCTGGAGGTGATGTGTATTAAGTATCCTTGTAAGGGAGTAGTCGACGCCTTAAAGAAGGTTAATAGACTTACTCGTGCATCTCCAAAGGCAAGGGTCAACTTCTTGTGATCCATTGATCAGGAACGAGAAAGTAGGGCTTTTGTAGTTAGCCATTTAAGTTTTAACCACCCATCCAGATGCTATGTTTCTTTTTTTTTTTTTATCATGGGCATGAAACCTGGTACAATATTCAATGCTTCATTTTGTCTCGTGGTTGATGTATTACACACTAGAAGCAGTGCTTGTATGTTTAGCTACCAGCTGTCGGGAATACAACCTGTAAATTCCTACCATGGCTCATAAGGGTTTATAGCCCGGATGGTGTACAAAAATTGGACTGCTCATCGCGCAAGTCACCTGCTATCTTCGTATGTTATTGTGGACTTTTTTGGAAGTCAGTAGTTTTCCTGTTCTGTGTATGTCATTGATTGTTTGCCCAACCATGCTTAGATTTTTACCAGCTTCTTTGTATGTGCTCAAATTATTCTACTATAGTCTCAAAATTGAACCTATGTGTTTTAGGATATTGAACAAGACGCGTTTTTGTACTGTAAGATAGTAGTCAATGACATATATATTTGGGAAATTTATAGAAAGTCATTTAATATTCATTTAATTTGTTAAATGTCACCTAAGTTATGTTTTGTCATGAATGATACATAATTTTAAAATTAAGTGACATTATATGAAACATCCAACATAGCATTTATTTGTACTTCAACTATCAAGAACCACAGTAGAGATCTTTCTTGCAATGTTATATACAGTTTTAATGTGCAATAATCTTGTACAAGTGTATCTTTAGTGTGCTAGACGCATAAACAAACCACATTTTAAGAAATTTTGTGTGTTGGTCCGTGCAACCATAAAGTTGGAGTTGAAATCTTGAAAGATGAATTGTCACTTGTACGTCACATTTCTCTCTAGTTTGTATAACTAGGGTTTCTCCCTTTTATATATGATTATATATTTAATTCAAAAATTATTTGGCTATATATATAACTGATGGATGTTGGGTTGGTAATCCGTGGTCAGGAAAGAACCAAAAAGTACGTGACAACTTAGTAGAGTTTGACAGTGTAGTCAACTGGTTGAAGTTTAAATTAGTAAAACAAAAAATAAAATATGATATAGAAGAGATAAGTTGTGTGAGAGTTTTTAAACTAAGAATTCAAAAAGTGGGTGTCTTAGCAAAAAAAGGACAAATTATGAAGAGAAGAATAAAATATTTTTTTTTGAGAGTGTTATTTGGATGTAGGACTTGACTACACAACCATAATTAGTCCAATTTTTCTAAACCAAAAGGTTAAAAAAAGTCAAGCTAAACCTAAAATCCTTCCATCATAAAACCAAATTATAAATTTTAATTGATCAATCACATTGATATAACAAATTAGTGCTTAATGATGAAAAAATATAGAAATGCAACAACAAAATATATACAGTAGTAGTATTTAATGTTGTAGCCAATCAAAAAGTTACTATCGGACTGACTGACCGTTGGCGCTGCATATTTATTACGCCCTAAACTTGGGCGAGGATTATGGGACGGAAAGTAATTTTCCGTCTGCGACGGAAGTTATTTTTCTTTTTTTTATATATGTTGCAGGAGGTAGCAGCGGCAAAAGTTTTTCTTTCATTTTTTTATACCGTATGTGTAAGAGGTCGTTGTAAGACTTACGAATTTGTATGGTATTTTTTCACAATAAATTATTATAAAATAATTTATCAATTATATAAAAATTCTACCTGATTATATACAAATAAATAAGATTATTGTAGAATAGTTTTTAATCTTATAATAATTTTTTTATATATATATAAATAATGGAGCATATATCAATTCAAACTATATATCTTAATCAATTGAAAATTTTTGTTTTAAAAATAATTACTAATTTAAATCGCTAAATCTTTTTTCTAAATGAAAAAAGTTGGCTTAAATTACTTTTTATATATATGAAAAAAATGATTATACACTATGATTCATAGTCACTATAATTATGAGAATGGCTAAAGGAAACATATATAACACTTAGTATCATAATTTTTTAAATAGTGTTGGACACGATTATACAAGTTTGTATACATGTTTCTAATAATTGGTGGAAGCTTCAATAAATTATCGTGAATATGTAAAAATCAAGGTTAAAATAATACATAAAATTGACTCCAACAACTCAGTTTATCGTTTCCAAACATTTATCGTCTTTAGGTTTATCAATCAGTCAAGCTCTGTAAACTGATGAATGTTAAGATTATATTCTTATACACAATGATTTGATGAGAACGACCAAGGGAAAAGATATACAACAGCTGGGTCGTCTTTCTATAAGAGTGTTGGAAACGATTATAGAAGGTTGGGTATGTTTATAATCATCAGTGGAAACGTTTATAGATTATCGTGGATACGTAAAACTATGGTTAAATGAATGCGCAAAATCGAACTCCAACAACTGAGTTAATTGTTTCCAAACGTTTATCGCCTTCAGGTTTATCAATCAGTCAAGCTCTGTAAACTGATGAATGTTAAGATTGTATTCTTATACACAATGATTTGATGAGAACGACCAAGGGAAAAGATTTATAACAGCTGGTGTCGTCTTTCTATAAGAGTGTTGGAAACGATTATAGAAGGTTGTGTACATGTTTATAATCATCAGTGGAAACGTTTATAGATTATTGTGGATACGTAAAACTATGGTTAAATGAATGCGCAAAATCGACGACTCCAACAACTGAGTTAATTGTTTCCAAACGTTTATCGCCTTCAGGTTTATCAATCAGTCAAGCTCTGTAAACTGATGAATGTTAAGATTGTATTCTTATACACAATGATTTGATGAGAACGACCAAGGGAAAAGATTTATAATAGCTGGTGTCGTCTTTCTATAAGAGTGTTGGAAACGATTATAGAAGGTTGTGTACATGTTTATAATCATTAGTGGAAACGTTTATAGATTATTGTGGATACGTAAAACTATGGTTAAATGAATGCGCAAAATCGACGACTCCAACAACTCAGTTTATTGTTTCCAAACGTTTATCGCCTTCAGGTTTATCAATCAGTCAAGCTCTGTAAACTGATGAATGTTAAGAAAATATTCTTATACATAATGATTCGATGAGAACGACCAAGGAAAAAGATATATAACTGTTGGTGTCGTCTTTCTATAAGAGTGTTGGAAACGATTATAGAAGGTTGTGTACATGTTTAAAATCATCAGTGGAAACGTTTATATATTATCGTGGATACGTAAAACTATGGTTAAATGAATGCGTAAAATCGGCTCCAACAACTAAGTTTATCGTTTCCAAACGTTTATCGACCAAGGGAAAAGATATATAACGCTTATAGATGGTTGTGTACATGTTTTTAATCTTCAGGGGAAACATATATATTATCATGGATACGTAAAATACAGATTAAATGAATACGTAACATCGACTCCAACAGCTCGTTATATCATTTCCAATTATAGTCTTTAGATTTATCAATTAGTCACCCTTTGTAAACTGATAAATGGTAAAAAAAAAATATTCTAAAACACAATGATATGATAAGAACAGTCAACGTAAAAGATATTTGGCAATTAGTGTCATCTTTTTAAAAATAGTGATGGAAACAATTATAGAAGGTTGTGTAAATGTTTATAATCATTAGTGAAAACGTTGGTAAATTATCAGATAGATAAAAATGTATATGTGATTATTATAGATGTTATAAGTAGTTTAAAATGTATATATGATAGTTGATAATATTTTAATCATCAACGTACAATATATTTATGATATTATTTATGATAGTTCATATATTTTCATGCTTCACAAAAATAATTTTTTGGGTTCAATTGCAATTAGCTTTTTTCGTTGTCCTTTATAAACAAAAGTTAATGATTGACTCTATACCTATAAAAATGAATTGATTGGATCATTAGACATTTAGTCTCTAAAGTATAGGTTTTTTTATAGTTTATGAATATGTATAGTCTCACTATTTTTGTAGATTAAATTAATTTTTGTAGGATTTATTATAGTTTATTTGTAAAATAAATATTTTTCTTTTTATTTATACTTATTTTTATAACTTCAATTGTACATATTAAAGCTTTAAATTTATACTTAAATTTTGTTAGAATACATATTGATTATTTCCTAGCTAAGTCAAAAATTGTCAGATTATCAATATTATCTTACTTATGTATACATCATTATTTGGATAAAAGTATATTTTATGTGTTTAAAAAGTAAAACGTGAATATTGCTAAATCTATACATCATGATCTAATTATAATAATTTATTATAGCACAACGACCATACTAATCAAGGATTTCAATAGTACGATACAAAATAATACTAGAGAACAATGTAATCAAACACGAAAATGGTGATTCCATAACTTTCAAAAGATATTGATTCATACGATCAATATTTTACTAGTATTTTTAACTTGGTTAAAAGAACGGTCCACATTCTTTCCATCAACAAGAAGTGTGTCCGTCATAATTAATTATATAATTGGTGACTTATTTTATGACAATTATGAGTAATTATACTATTAAAGTATTGTAAAAGAAAAGAAAATTATAAACAAAAGCTAATGAATGTTCGTCTGTGTAATTTGGCTGATAAAGAAAAAAAAAGAGAGATATGGTATCACCCATCAACGACCAAAAACGTAGTCCCTGAAATTACACAAATATGACTTTATGTACTGAATTGAATGGTTAAGATTGAAAAGAAAAAAAAGAATGGTGTAGATTGTATCCGTCCAAGGACGATAATTGTGCATCCGTCACCAAAGCTTGCACTTGCTTCAACTTTAAAAAAAAGCCGACTTTTCACTGTTCCTCAATTAAAGGATATATGTCCCTCTTCAAGTTAACTTCCCATTACAGTCACTTTTCACTAGGCCCTACCTTAATTTTTTAGCACAACTCACGAGGAGCTTTATGGTGGAATGACAGCCTTCCTAAAAATCTGTTCTCTAGGAGCAAGACGTTCAGTGGGAGCATTAAAATAACTGAACTCGTACGCTCAGTCGTGTTTTCACTTCGCACAGTCGGAATTTTAAAAAACTTTACGATCTTGCCCCTACTTTAATATCTTTCATAAATTACTATATTTAACCACAATTTATAACATATTACGAGGTGACCCCAAATTTCATTACGCACAGTCGGAATTCCAATACGCTCAGTCAGAAAATGACCAATTTAGGGGCTAATGTAGGCAAAATTTATTAAAAGCGGTTCGAAAAAAGCAAAGAAGGATTCCGAAGTACTTATATAAGTAAAAAAATATATCATAAAAATTATCAGAAAAGTATACCATGACAAAGTAGACGAAAATACGAACGCGTCGGCGCAAACGGATCGAAAAACGGACCTATAACGAAGAAGATATGACAATTTTAAGACCGGAACTCGGCGCAGGCGCCGGTAAAGAAGACCGTGCGCGGGGCGCCGGTAAAAAAGACCGCGCGGGGCGCCGGTAATGAAGACCGCGCGCGGGCGCGCGTCATTCTTTACCGGCGCTGGCGCCGGCCCTTCCTTACCGGCGCCTGCGCCGAGTTCCTGTCTTAAAATTGCCATATCTTCTTCGTTATAGCTCCGTTTTTCGATCCGTTTGCGCCGACGCGTTCGTCTTTTCGTCTACTTTGTCATGGTATACTTTCTGATATTTTTATGATATATGTATTATTTTCTTAAGCACAACATTAACTATCATGACGTCTTGTTTGAAATTGCCTATCAACCACTAATTACATGTCCGTTGAAGAAGAATCTATTTGAAATTCATTGAAATTTTCTATCATTTCCACCAATTTCACGTCCATTGACGAAGAATCTATTTGAAATTCTATCAATATCAATATTAACTATCATTAACTTCTTATTCCATAGTAAAATAATCAAGCATGTTCTATTCTAATTAACAGATGAATTGGACACTAATCTAAATAGTTAGATGTATCGACATTAGCTATCATCGATGTCTTGTTCGAACTTACCTATCAATTCCACTAAATTCATGTCCATTAAAGAAGAATTTATTTGACAATCATCAAAATTGCTCAAAAAATGTCATCGTTGAAACATATTTTCAATACCAAAGCGAGATCGGTTTGTCGTCGGAGATTGCTCAAAGAATGTCATCTTTGAAACATATTTTCAGTACTTCAAAAGCGAGATCGGTTTGTCGTCAAAAATTGCTTAAAAAATGTGTTTTTTATAACAAATGAAAATGTATACATCTTTGAAACATCTTTGAAACATATTTTCAATACTTCAAAAGCGAGATCGGTTTGTCGTCAGAAATTGCTCAAAAAATGTTTTTTATAACAAATGAAAATGTATACATCTTTGAAACATATTTTCAATACTTCAAAAGTGAGATCGGTTTGTCGTCGGAGATTGCTCAAAGAATGTCATCTTTGAAACATATTTTCAATACTTCAAAAGCGAGATCGGTTTGTCGTCAGAAATTGCTCAAAAAATGTCATCGTTGAAACATATTTTCAATACTTCAAAAGCGAGATCGGTTTGTCGTCGGAGATTGCTCAAAGAATGTCATCTTTGAAACATATTTTCAATACTTCAAAAGCGAGATCGGTTTGTCGTGGAGATTGCTCAAAGAATGTCATCTTTGAAACATATTTTCAATACTTCAAAAGCGAGGTTTGTCGTCAGAAATTGCTCAAAAAATGTCATTGTTGAAACATATTTTCAATACTTCAAAAGTGAGATCGGTTTGTCGTCGAGATTGCTCAAAGAATGTCATCTTTGAAACATATTTTCAGTACTTCAAAAGCGAGATCGGTTTGTCGTCAAAAATTGCTTAAAAAATGTGTTTTTTATAACAAATGAAAATGTATACATCTTTGAAACATCTTTGAAACATATTTTCAATACTTCAAAACTGAGATCGGTTTGTCGAAATTGCTCAAAAAAAGTTTTTTATAACAAATGAAAATGTATACATCTTTGAAACATATTTTCAATACTTCAAAAGTGAGATCGGTTTGTCGTCGGAGATTGCTCAAAGAATGTCATCTTTGAAACATATTTTCAATACTTCAAAAGTGAGATCGGTTTGTCGTCAGAAATTGCTCAAAAAATGTCATCGTTGAAACATATTTTCAATACTTCAAAAGCGAGATCGGTTTGTCGTCGGAGATTGCTCAAAGAATGTCATCTTTGAAACATATTTTCAATACTTCAAAAGCGAGATCGGTTTGTCGTCGGAGATTGCTCAAAGAATGTCATCTTTGAAACATATTTTCAATACTTCAAAAGCGAGATCGGTTTGTCGTCAGAAATTGCTCAAAAAATGTCATCGTTGAAACATATTTTCAATACTTCAAAAGTGAGATCGGTTTGTCGTCGGAGATTGCTCAAAGAATGTCATCATTGAAACATATTTTCAATACTTCAAAAGCGAGATCGGTTTGTCATCGGAGATTGCTCAAAAAATATGTTTTTTTATAACAAATGAAAATGTATACATCTTTGAATCATATTTTCAATACTTCAAAAGCGAGATCGGTTTGTCGTCAGAAATTGCTCAAAAAATGTTATTTTTTTATAACAAATGAAAATGTATGCATCTTTGAAACATATTTTCAATACTTCAAAAGCGAGATCGGTTTGTCGTCAGAGATTACTAAAAAAATGTCATCTTTGAAACATATTTTCAATACTTCAAAAGCGAGATCGGTTAGTCGTCAGAGATTGCTCAAAAAATGTGTTTTTTATAACAAATGAAAATGTATACATCTTTGAAACATATTTTCAATACTTCAAAAGCGAGATCGGTTTGTCGTCAGAAATTGCTCAAAAAATGTTTTTTTATAACAAATGAAAATGTATACATCTTTGAAACATATTTTCAATACTTCAAAAGCGAGATCGGTTTGTCGTCAGAGATTGCTCAAAAAATGTCATCTTTGAAACATTTTTTCAATACTTCAAAAGAGATCGGTTTGTCGTCGGAGATTGCTCAAAACAATAGTTCTATTGACGATCTACTACTAGACTGCAAGAGCGATGAGGAAAGACTAAAGAAGATCAAGACTTCAAAGTGTGCAGTAAATGATGACGACAAACATGAACTACTTCATATTGACGATCTTCTACTAGACTGCAAGAGCGATGAGGAAAGACTAAAGAAGATCAAGACTTCAAAGTGTGCAGTAAATGATGACGACAAACATGAACTACTTCATATTGACGATCTTCTACAAGACTGCAAGAGCGATGAGGAAAGACTAAAAAAGATCAAGACTTCAAAGTGTGCAGTAAATGATGACTACAAACATGAACTACTTCATATTGACGATCTTCTACTAGACTGCAAGAGCGATGAGGAAAGACTAAAGAAGATCAAGACTTAAAGTGTGCAGTAAATGATGACGACAAACATAAACTACTTCATATTGACGATCTTCTATTAGACTGCAAGAGCGATGAGGAAAGACTAAAGAAGATCAAGACTTCAAAGTGTGCAGTAAATGATGACGACAAACATGAACTACTTCATATTGACGATCTTCTACTAGACTGCAAGAGCGATGAGGAAAGACTAAAGAAGATCAAGACTTCAAAGTGTGCAGTAAATGATGACGACAAACATTGAAATACCCCAAACCTTGATATGTGGTTTAAATATCAAATTATGGTATGTAAAGGCTAAAAAGTGCCTTAGTAACATCAGTGAACAATTTAAACCATAATAAATGCAATAAAGCATTAAGACACAGTTTGAGCAAAAACATGCTCTAAGCTATGAGTGAACTTGGTTAGGACCCAAAGAGCCTACCAAGACTTGATAACATTTAATTATGATTTAATAAGGCTAAATAAGTCCTTAGGAAACTTTGGTGGACAGTTAAACCAAATAAAACACAAGAAAATACCTTAAAGTCAATAAGAGCAAAAATGTGCTCTAAGCTTGGGATAAATGTGTATAAGACCTAATGGTCATACCTATACTTTATAAATATGTTAATGAACATATTAAATCAATTACCAAAGAAAACCAAGCTTGAAAACAAGTTAAAACACAAAATGTGCTTTAAGGAGTCTTAAAGCACGTTTTTGAAAAATTGTCTTGTAAATGAGTTTTGAATGGCTAAATGTCCATCATTACTCTTTAATTAACATGTGTACTATATAGTATCACATTTGGGTGGCTATATTAATGGGAAATCAAAAATTTCACTTCTATGTGCCTTAGTTTGTGAATAGTGATTTTTATAAGCTAGTTTGTAACATATGTTGTTATAAGTAATTAAATTGGTCAACAAAGACCATTATACCCTCCTAGGCATATGGGGGCCGGTTTTTCATGGTGTGAGTCACCAACATGTAAAAGAAATCAAATAAGTAAAGTTAAGCTTAAAGTAAAGTACTATTTGCTTTATAATTTACAAATATCTTCAAAAAGCAAAGGTTATCTTCATTCTCTCATTCCTTCCTTCATTTCCCACGGTGGTCTTCTTCTTCTTCCTCCTCTCTCCATCGGTTTCCAACAGCCCACACTCATTCTTCATCTTCTTTCACTTGTAACTTGTGATTCCCTTGGCCAAATCAAATTCCAAGACCATATTGTCTTAGTTAGGTCAAGCTCTACACTTCCCTCTTTTTAAATCTTCAAGAACTCAATTTTGGTGCCATGGAGATTCACCATTGAAGGAGCTTGAGCCCATCTTTTCACATATTCTTGTTCTCCTTTGCTTCAAGGTAAGGAAACTCAAAGAAAAATCAAGTTTCCTTCATGTTTTGTGTTGTCCGAAAATTCACCTCACCATGGTGTATTTATCTTGCTTGTTTTAGCTTCATTCGAATCTTCCAAGGGCTAGGAGGAGTCCTCTCTTGATACTTATTCAAGTTCTCTTCCAATTCCAAGGTAAAACAATTACCTTAATGTGTTAAAACAATATGTGTAACTAGGGTTTACAATGAGATGAAGCATAATGCTTGAATACTCATTCTATTGTTTGTATAATGTTTAATAGTTGAAAAGGAACCAAATGCCTTACCGGTTTTACAAGGAAACAAGAAAGAAATTTGTGAGGAAAAGAGGTAAACAAGCTATCTCAATGTGGTTTAATGCCTTAGGAGAAATGAGCTTAATTTGCTTAATAAAATACCTAAGGAGCAAATGGTGAATGACCTAGTAAGTGTTCTCAAGGAGACTAGTAAAAGAACATATGTATTGGTGTATGTATTTGCAGGTCAAAGGCATTACTTATGTGGGAAATTCAGTGTTTATGGTTTATGCAATTTAAGGGCCTAAGAGCCATGTTATTTAAGGGCCTAAGTGCCAAGCAATTTAAGTTATGCACTATATTGTGATGTAGTGCTTAATGTGTGAAGTTTGTGTATAAAGATGTGTTTGATGGATTTTAGGTGTTTTGAATGGAATAAGGTAAAAACCTAAGTGTTTGGATGTGAGTATATACAAGAGAAGCTATGGCCAAATTTGGGAAAAATGTGTGAGAAGTTCTAAGTGTTTTAAGTGGTTTTGGTGAACTAGGAAGTGTTATAGGTGAATAAATGTTTACTTGAGAAGAAAACATGTGTTAAGGTGATTTAGAGTGATGCAAGGATTTAGGTGTTATCTTGGAAGTTCTAGGAATTCAATGTGTGTTTTGAGAGTGTATTGAAAAGTCTTGAAGAAGTTGTTTAAGGTTTGGGTGAGGTTGATGAATAAGGAGAATAATGTTTAAGTAAGGTTTTGAGAAAATAATTCAAGGAGTTGTAACAAGGAGATTTAGTTAGTAAGAAAAGGAGTTGGGAGATGATGTTAAGGTGTAGAGGAAACACCTTGGTGTAGTGGTCATTATTGGTGAACTACCACTTAGAAATCTTAAGGAGAAAACATCCTAAGTGCTAGGAATTTTGTAAGAAACTTGTGAATGATAAGATGGTTTTGGTGAGTGATTTAAAGAGTTTAGCACATGGCTAAAGGTGTGTTTGATGTGCCAAATGGTGTTAGGAAGCATTATGAGACTTTAGGAGAAGTTTGGAGGAATTTGGCTAAGTGTTTAAAGGTGTAGAAGTTGAGCATTTTGCCGTGTCCGAACTTCCGTCCGGACATGGAAGTTCGGACAGGCTCTGTTGGGTAAAGGATTTTCTCATTCTCGAACTGTGTCCGAACTTGGGAAGTCCGGACACAAGTTCAGACGTCACTGTTTCTATCTGGGATTTACTCTCGAACTGTGTCCGAACTTGGGAAGTCCGGACACAAGTTCGGACGTGTGTATAATTTTCAGTATTAGGTCGCGGCTTGCGTCCGAACTTGGAAGTTCGGACACAAGTTCGGACAGGCCACTGTATGGACCAAAATTGTTGTTTTAAGGTATAGAAATGATGTGTAATGATGGGGATTGATAGGTAATGATGTTATAAGGTTGTTAAGGACATGAGGGGTGAGTTTTAATGGTAAATAAGTGGGTGAAAGGTTGTAATAAAATGTGAAAGTAAAACAAGTTAAAATGTAAAGTTATTTAACCAAGTTAACGAGGAAAAGTTATAAGCGTTAGACTTTAAACAAACATGTTACCCCAATGTTAATAAAAACACATGTGATGTTAACAGTTGTTCGAGAATTGCTCGAGGAACATAAGTGGACGTGGTAAAGTGGACTCCGGTGACAGGTATGGTTTTCTTGCAACCTGTGTCCTACCGGATTACACCGGCTTGTATGCCAATGTGTTTTTTCTGTATGTTTGCCACGTTGTAAGATAAAACATGTAATGAGTTTACAGTAATTCATTTATGTGGCGTGTACAACTCCGATACCATTTAACCTCGGAAGTGTTAACCTTAGTTAACTGAGTCTAGGATCACATGAGAGTACGGTATTCGGAGTAAACGACCCGAACCATGGGACGTACTAACCACGGCTATGCGTGTGTTAATTGTGTGATATGTATTTGTGGATGTAGGGATCTCCCTTGTATGTTTAACCCAGTTGTAATACTGTATGTGTTGTTATGTGACAGGCTCCATAGTGGGGTTCTAACTAATATCTAAAGTAAGTATGTACTAACAGTAGTGAGGAATCCGGTTTGGCCGGTCGCGTGTTGTTTGGGAGAGGGTATCCTTCCTAGCCTTACCCTTCTCTTTGTTATGGTTGTTTCCCTCACGGGTTATGATCTCCCATTAGCTTACTCCAAAGCTTAGCTATTCTGACTTATGATCGGTTTAGGGGGAACATGTGTTTGTGTGGTGTGTTCGGGCCTCCAAACCCGAACCGCCTTAACTTAAGTTACTCGTCCAACTATTAGGACGGTAATGAGTGTTTGTTATTGTATAACGAGCTTATCATGAGACTGGCAACATTCTCTAGGCTCACCAGTGTGTAAACAATGTTTGGGTCGGTTCCTAAGCGAACCATTCCCGTTATGTTATGTGTTTGTTGTGATGCAATATCCATTGCGGTATTATGTTGTGTACGTGGAAACGTGCAAAGTGTTGTTAGGTGTTGTATGTAGTGTATTTTATATGTTGTATAATATGGAGTGTGTGGATCATGGATATGATTCCCAGTTTGTGATAAGAGGCGTTTAAGGATAACCCGATTTAAGGGTAAGTGTCGTCTGTTAAGGAAGTAGCTCCATTAGAGGAGGAACACTCTAGGAATATTGAATACCTTGAGTGACTTATTAAGTAAGGATATATTATCCGTTTGTTGAGCCCGTTGAGGCGAAATGATTATGTGTTGTGTGTTTACAGTTGCATGTATGATTTAAAAATAATCAACCGCATGCTAAGACGACAATTAGTTGTGCGTGGCCCGGTAGCATGTGGGCTGCGGGATTACCATACCAGCAAAGGTGCTGAGCCCCTTGGGGGCCACCCTTTCTCTTCTTTTCCTATTTCAGGTACAAGGAGCTGGAAGCCGTTCGAGAGTAGGACGGGGTAGTCGTTGTACATGGGTAATCGTTTATGTTGTATATATACAGTAGGTGTAGTAAGACCGAAATTGTTATCGGCATTAGTTATAAATACTCGGTATAGTTGGAAGGTGTATGTTGTTGTTGTGATTAATGGAAAGGGATAGTAATGTGTAGTCGCTCGGGAATTTAGCCCATCAGACCGGTACAATGTGTATGTATTAGCCTTGTTAGCCACGTGGGTGGCTAACGGCGTGTAGCACCAACGAGATAAGTAATGTGATGAGGTTGTTTTTCCGCTGCAGTTTATTGTAAGTGTGTTATTGTTGGATGGGGTGTTACAAAAAGTGGTATCAGAGCCAAGTATCGCTCTGATGACTGAATTACCGAGCTTAGGAAGTACCGAGTTAGGATTTAAGTACTTTGGGTTAAGGGTTGAGTGATAGCGTGAGAGATACGCTAGATAGGAACTACCAGTGACTACTGGAAACCTACAATATCCATCCCACCCTCCACAATCCCTGTATATAACTTGGGGAAACAACGCCAGAGAGATGGAAGTCCACTCTTACTCGGGAATACCCGATCTGGCTGTTATTAAATACCTTTAGGGTACGGAGAACCTGTCACACGGTAGATCCTGAAAACTGGGAATCCCGGAGACGGTCTCCATCTAAACAATGTTGACCGCATTTCATGGCAATGAATGAAGGATCTTGTGCATAGAGGAATAGAATTTCCGGCAACCTGGGTCGACATGCAAAGCAGTCGAGAGTAACCAGCTTGCAACGCACCGACCGTGCAACAGGCAAGAAGTGGATTAGTGAAACCCGAGACGAGTGTCTACGGGACCACAATTGATAAATAATACACCAACGGTATACCAACCGACAAAGGAACTAAACGTAGTGCCCAAACAAGAGACAAGTCTCAGTAACCACGACAAATACGTGGAACGGGCTACAAAGAGAATACAATACTAAGACAAAGGGGTCTCCCAGAATGGGAAACACCCTAGTTAATGATATCATATGAGGACAGTGAGAAGTCACCTAGAAGAGTTATTATCAAGGCAGTAAGATCAGTGAGGGCCAACAAGGCCACTGTTGACAGTATGGGTAAGAACAATACCATAACCAGTATGTGTTAAACCGATAGCCAATTAGCATGGCGCACTTGCCGTAGCAAGTGCTGCTATAACAGGGCTGTTCGGGAAATTTAAAGCTTGATCTTAGGCCTCGTTCTCAAGCTAGCTGTTAGGAGGAGATTATCTCAAAAAGCTATTCAAAGTAGCTTTTTACAACTTTAACTATGAGAGGATTTCAAATAAATCAAAATTGAATAATCTACCCATGAGTATGAGAAGCTTGTTTGCACTTCACGTGTGCTCATGATGGTCGTTTGTTTTCTTCTTCTAATTAAAAAAATTATTGCCTTACAAAAGTGTCCAGGTAAAAAGTTTCCCCAATCCACCAGTTTAATATATGTATATATATGTTCAAATGTATTTTTAGACATTTTTTATCCCTCCTGATACTTTTGTCGTTTTTACTTTTTCAATTATCATTATTACTGCATTCTATTTTTGATCTTATTAGTTACCTTTTTATTACTCTCGTACAAAAAATAAGGGTACACTAATTTTTTATATGTTTTCTTAAAAATATAAAATTGTCTATTCTGAACACATAATTTGAACAAGAGGAAATATTAGATTTAAATGAGAGTATCTAACTCTTAAGTGATTTGGAATAATTTGGAGTTCATTTTTGTTCATTGTCAACCGCAGAATATGACACTATTCTAACACTCTAACACTATTCTAAAATGCAAAACTCGTTCCCTAGAGTTTCTCATACTAATTCCTAGTAATGGGGGAATTAAAATATATTCCCATATTATTATTAAATCACATATTACTTTTATCTATTGTCATAAATAAAGTCAATATCTTGCGGCCTACTTAAGCTACCACAATGGAGTAGAATCCAGTTTAAATTAGTAAAACAAAAAATAAAATATGATATAGAAGAGATAAGTTGTGTGAGAGTTTTAAACTAAGAATTCAAAAAGTGGGTGTCATAGCAAAAAAAGGACAAATTATGAAGAGAAGAATAAAATATTTTTATTTGAGAGTGTTATTTGGATGTAGGACTTGACTACACAACCATAATTAGTCCAATTTTTCTAAACCAAAAGGTTAAAAAAAGTCAAGCTAAACCTAAAATCCTTCCATCATAAAACCAAATTATAAATTTTAATTGATCAATCACATTGATATAACAAATTAGTGCTTAATGATGAAAAAATATAGAAATGCAACAACAAAATATTATACAGTAGTAGTATTTAATGTTGTAGCCAATCAAAAAGTTATATCGGACTGACTGACCGTTGGCGCTGCATATTTATTACGCCCTAAACTTGGGCGAGGATTATGGGACGGAAAGTAATTTTCCGTCTGCGACGGAAGTTATTTTTCTTTTTTTTATATATGTTGCAGGAGGTAGCAGCGGCAAAAGTTTTTCTTTCATTTTTTTATATACCGTATGTGTAAGAGGTCGTTGTAAGACTTACGAATTTGTATGGTATTTTTTCACAATAAATTATTATAAAATAATTTATCAATTATATAAAAATTCTACCTGATTATATACAAATAAATAAGATTATTGTAGAATAGTTTTTAATCTTATAATAATTGTTTTTATATATATATAAATAATGGAGCATATATCAATTCAAACTATATATCTTAATCAATTGAAAATTTTTGTTTTAAAAATAAATACTAATTTAAATCGCTAAATCTTTTTTCTAAATGAAAAAAGTTGGCTTAAATTACTTTTTATATATATGAAAAAAATGATTATACACTATGATTCATAGACACTATAATTATGAGAATGGCTAAAAGAAACATATATAACACTTAGTATCATAATTTTTTAAATAGTGTTGGACACGATTATACAAGTTTGTATACATGTTTCTAATAATTGGTGGAAGCTTCAATAAATTATCGTGAATATGTAAAAATCAAGGTTAAAATAATACATAAAATTGACTCCAACAACTCAGTTTATCGTTTCAAAACATTTATCGCCTTCAGGTTTATCAATCAGTCAAGCTCTGTAAACTGATGAATGTTAAGATTATATTCTTATACACAATGATTTGATGAGAACGACCAAGGGAAAAGATATACAACAGCTGGTGTCTCTTTCTATAAGAGTGTTGGAAACGATTATAGAAGGTTGTGTACGTTTATAATCATCAGTGGAAACGTTTATAGATTATCGTGGATACGTAAAACTATGGTTAAATGAATGCGCAAAATCGACGACTCCAACAACTGAGTTAATTGTTTCCAAACGTTTATCGCCTTCAGGTTTATCAATCAGTCAAGCTCTGTAAACTGATGAATGTTAAGATTGTATTCTTATACACAATGATTTGATGAGAACGACCAAGGGAAAAGATTTATAACAGCTGGTGTCGTCTTTCTATAAGGGTGTTGGAAACGATTATAGAAGGTTGTGTACATGTTTATAATCATCAGTGGAAACGTTTATAGATTATTGTGGATACGTAAAACTATGGTTAAATGAATGCGCAAAATCGACGACTCCAACAACTGAGTTAATTGTTTCCAAACGTTTATCGCCTTCAGGTTTATCAATCAGTCAAGCTCTGTAAACTGATGAATGTTAAGATTGTATTCTTATACACAATGATTTGATGAGAACGACCAAGGGAAAAGATTTATAACAGCTGGTGTCGTCTTTCTATAAGAGTGTTGGAAACGATTATAGAAGGTTGTGTACATGTTTATAATCATTAGTGGAAACGTTTATAGATTATTGTGGATACGTAAAACTATGGTTAAATGAATGCGCAAAATCGACGACTCCAACAACTCAGTTTATTGTTTCCAAACGTTTATCGCCTTCAGGTTTATCAATCAGTCAAGCTCTGTAAACTGATGAATGTTAAGAAAATATTCTTATACATAATGATTCGATGAGAACGACCAAGGAAAAAGATATATAACTGTTGGTGTCGTCTTTCTATAAGAGTGTTGGAAACGATTATAGAAGGTTGTGTACATGTTTAAAATCATCAGTGGAAACGTTTATATATTATCGTGGATACGTAAAACTATGGTTAAATGAATGCGTAAAATCGGCTCCAACAACTAAGTTTATCGTTTCCAAACGTTTATCGACCAAGGGAAAAGATAATAACTTATAGATGGTTGTGTACATGTTTTTAATCTTCAGGGGAAACATTTATATATTATCATGGATACGTAAAATACAGATTAAATGAATACGTAACATCGACTCCAACAGCTCGTTATATCATTTCCAATTATAGTCTTTAGATTTATCAATTAGTCACCCTTTGTAAACTGATAAATGGTAAAAAAAAAATATTCTAAAACACAATGATATGATAAGAACAGTCAACGTAAAAGATATTTGGCAATTAGTGTCATCTTTTTAAAAATAGTGATGGAAACAATTATAGAAGGTTGTGTAAATGTTTATAATCATTAGTGAAAACGTTGGTAAATTATCAGATAGATAAAAATGTATATGTGATTATTATAGATGTTATAAGTAGTTTAAAATGTATATATGATAGTTGATAAATATTTTAATCATCAAGTACAATATATTTATGATATTTATTTATGATAGTTCATATATATTTTCATGCTTCACAAAAATAATTTTTTGGGTTCAATTGCAATTAGCTTTTTTCGTTGTCCTTTATAAACAAAAGTTAATGATTGACTCTATACCTATAAAAATGAATTGATTGGATCATTAGACATTTAGTCTCTAAAGTATAGGTTTTTTTATAGTTTATGAATATGTATAGTCTCACTATTTTTGTAGATTAAATTAATTTTTGTAGGATTTATTATAGTTTATTTGTAAAATAAATATTTTTCTTTTTATTTATACTTATTTTTATAACTTCAATTGTACATATTAAAGCTTTAAATTTATACTTAAATTTTGTTAGAATACATATTGATTATTTCCTAGCTAAGTCAAAAATTGTCAGATTATCAATATTATCTTACTTATGTATACATCATTATTTGGATAAAAGTATATTTTATGTGTTTAAAAAGTAAAACGTGAATATTGCTAAATCTATACCTACGTCATGATCTAATTTAATAATTTATTATAGCACAACGACCATACTAATCAAGGATTTCAATAGTACGATACAAAATAATACTAGAGAACAATGTAATCAAACACGAAAATGGTGATTCCATAACTTTCAAAAGATATTGATTCATACGATCAATATTTTACTAGTATTTTTAACTTGGTTAAAAGAACGGTCCACATTCTTTCCATCAACAAGAAGTGTGTCCGTCATAATTAATTATATAATTGGTGACTTATTTTATGACAATTATGAGTAATTATACTATTAAAGTATTGTAAAAGAAAAGAAAATTATAAACAAAAACTAATGAATGTTCGTCTGTGTAATTTGGCTGATAAAGAAAAAAAAAGAGAGATATGGTATCACCCATCAACGACCAAAAACGTAGTCCCTGAAATTACACAAATATGACTTTATGTACTGAATTGAATGGTTAAGATTGAAAAGAAAAAAAAAAAGAATGGTGTAGATTGTATCCGTCCAAGGACGATAATTGTGCATCCGTCATCAAAGCTTGCACTTGCTTCAACTTTAAAAAAAAAGCCGACTTTTCACTGTTCCTCAATTAAAGGATATATGTCCCTCTTCAAGTTAACTTCCCATTACAGTCACTTTTCACTAGGCCCTACCTTAATTTTTTAGCACAACTCACGAGGAGCTTTATGGTGGAATGACAGCCTTCCTAAAAATCTGTTCTCTAGGAGCAAGACGTTCAGTGGGAGCATTAAAATAATTGTCTTTCTTTTAACAGAAAGACATGAATGTCCTTACTTTTTTAATCATCTGAGAAGTATGGAAACATATAAAGGGAGGACAACCTGGTAATTTGTCCACAAACAAACATAAATAAAGTGGAGCTTATTTTCTATACAGCCTTTTTGATTTTGATTCTGCAGTGACATTATTGTAGCTTTAAGTGAACGCGGCAGCCGAACGCACTGAAAGTCGATGCGTCGTTTTTTTTCTGCCCAAATCGTGGTCCTGTCGTCGATCATTACTGGAAACTAGTCTCCTGCAAACTTATCTTCCCTTCCAAACCTAGCTCCAAGCTACTCTATGCTCACGGATTTTGCGACTCACATCCGTCCTATTTCTGTAAGCATCACCGGTCATTTCTTTTTACCCCCAAGTTAGCATCTTGGTGGAGTGCAAGTATTATTATTAATTTCATATAATCTGCTCATAGAACCAACATCGAGCTCTGTTCGGAATTATTATATGAAAATTTTAGCATATCCTTTTCAATTCTTGTTCGCAGCAATTTTTCCCTCTTCTTTTTCTTCAAAATTATTACAGTAACAGGTCTATACATTAGCACATGAACTGGGGTATGTTACTTTGGATTTCAGGGGTGTATCTGTTCTTGAATGTCTTTCCTGTTCTAACAAAGCACTTCTTTTGGCTCTAGTACATTTAAATCAGGATTAAATAGTTACTGCCGTCTTCTTCTTCTTTTTTATTTTTCTCTTATGATTTCATGTACTTTGAAGTGGATCAACGGATAGGTTTATTGAGCACACAGGCTAAACCTTTAAGTAATATCATTATGCAAATGAGTAACTTGTTTCTGTTACCTAGATGTAGCATATTAGTAAAAAGCTAGCATTACGTTTTAACTTACACTAGGCAGGGACTACCTTATACTTTATCTACGGGATCAGTTCCCGGAAATAGTGACAAGCACATCCTTCAAGTCTAAGAAGAACCTTAGCATTGACACCACAATATTATGCAAACATGTAGAATTTATAGTTCAGTTTGACTCTTGAATGCACTTTAGGAATGTTCATTTTGTTTTGGAATGAGGCGAGTAGGGAGCCTACTTTTGCTAACTTTCTGCTACTGATGTGCCAATATTTTCCTTGCATTGGTGAGATCTAAGCTAATATGGATGATCGTGATCAGATGTGATAAAATATAGTATATGTTTTAATGTACCTGCACTCATTTTGGAAAAATGTAATGGTGTGTTTTCTCCGGACAAACTTGACTAGTTTTGATTTAATTAAACTTTCTTTGATTTCAGGTAAAGGACAAAGTGGGAGTAATTCACTATTAGCTCTGACATTGGAGGGTATAATTCTTCTTGTGTTTCTCAAGCACCGCTAAGAAAGAGTTGTGGGCTAAGAATTGTTGCCAGCATGGACATAATAAGTGATCTTCCAGATAATGTAGTTGATAGAATCCTTTGCTCACTGCCCATACGTGATGCTGTAAAAACTTGTATCTTGGCAAGGGCATGGAGATACAAATGGGCTGCACTCTCCAAGCTTAAGTTTGATGATAAATCATGCTCGGTAATTAATAGCGGTAAAATATATGAATTTGTTAACATAGTAACTTCTGCACTTTTGCAATATATTGGCCCACTTCATGAATTCCATCTTCATGTTCCATCGTCATTACGTACGAAGAGTGAAGTTCTAATTCCTTCAATTCAATTTGTATTAAAGAAGTCTATCAAGACATTATCTTTGAAGAATTGTGTAGTCCCTGCTTGCATTTACTCTTCAACAGAATTGACCCATTTGGAACTTGACCATGCCATGTGCCCATTTTCTCCTCCAATTTCATTTGGGGGGCTAACAAACCTCGTTAGCTTCAAATTGACCTCATCTTCCCCCATTATTGAAGATTCAGATAAGATCATGAAGTTCATTTCCAGCTGTCCTAAAGTTAAAAGTGTTTCTCTATCTATTAGAGTGGAGAGGGATATTGAAATTCATGCTCCAACTCTTGAATATTTGTCTATCAAGGGCATCTTTCCATGCATTTGCTTCCAAGAGACTGGAAATGTGAGAGAATTGCTTGTGAGCCTGAATGATGGTGGTTATTATTTAGCTAAAACATGTAGGAAGATGAACATTTTTAGTGGCTTGGTGAAACTGGAGACTTTGAGACTTGAAATGTACTCTTGGCAGGTAGGTCATTCATGCTTTTTGTTTTTCAGTTTTAGAATGGTCTTTGATGACACAACAAGTATTGGTAGTTTACTGAATTAGTATCATTTCTTGTTTGTGAAGCTTGTAACCTCAGCTGGTGTTCCTAGAAGATTATCAGGAATGCTTGACCAACTGAAGATTCTTGAGTTAACAGACGTACAGTTGGGGAGGTCTGATGAGCTTTGTGGGCTATTATGCTTGCTTACTAGTTCACCGAAGTTGTGGAAACTTTCAGTAAGTTGTAAATTTTTGCTTTGCTTGAGGCTTGCGATGAAAGTTTTATGTCGCTGTTATCTACTTGATTGCAGATTGAAATAGACGGACCCAAGTTTTATGTGCCCCACTTGATTCAACTCTTGGTGTCTTTTTTAATGCATTTTTACTTGATTGCAGATTAAAACTGTAGAAGCTTCGCAAAATAAAGAGTTGGATTTCAAATCTTATACAGAGTTTTACAAAGACCACAAGTTTGAAAGTCTCTGTACTGTGGAATTTGTTGTATGTCTCGATGTGTATGTTATTGAGATGATTGACCTTCTACTTGGATGTTCTCCCAATCTGGAGGTGATGTGTATTAAGTATCCTTGTAAGGGAGTAGTCGACGCCTTAAAGAAGGTTAATAGACTTACTCGTGCATCTCCAAAGGCAAGGGTCAACTTCTTGTGATCCATTGATCAGGAACGAGAAAGTAGGGCTTTTGTAGTTAGCCATTTAAGTTTTAACCACCCATCCAGATGCTATGTTTCTTTTTTTTTTTTTATCATGGGCATGAAACCTGGTACAATATTCAATGCTTCATTTTGTCTCGTGGTTGATGTATTACACACTAGAAGCAGTGCTTGTATGTTTAGCTACCAGCTGTCGGGAATACAACCTGTAAATTCCTACCATGGCTCATAAGGGTTTATAGCCCGGATGGTGTACAAAAATTGGACTGCTCATCGCGCAAGTCACCTGCTATCTTCGTATGTTATTGTGGACTTTTTTGGAAGTCAGTAGTTTTCCTGTTCTGTGTATGTCATTGATTGTTTGCCCAACCATGCTTAGATTTTTACCAGCTTCTTTGTATGTGCTCAAATTATTCTACTATAGTCTCAAAATTGAACCTATGTGTTTTAGGATATTGAACAAGACGCGTTTTTGTACTGTAAGATAGTAGTCAATGACATATATATTTGGGAAATTTATAGAAAGTCATTTAATATTCATTTAATTTGTTAAATGTCACCTAAGTTATGTTTTGTCATGAATGATACATAATTTTAAAATTAAGTGACATTATATGAAACATCCAACATAGCATTATTTGTACTTCAACTATCAAGAACCACAGTAGAGATCTTTCTTGCAATGTTATATACAGTTTTAATGTGCAATAATCTTGTACAAGTGTATCTTTAGTGTGCTAGACGCATAAACAAACCACATTTTAAGAAATTTTGTGTGTTGGTCCGTGCAACCATAAAGTTGGAGTTGAAATCTTGAAAGATGAATTGTCACTTGTACGTCACATTTCTCTCTAGTTTGTATAACTAGGGTTTCTCCCTTTTATATATATGATTATATATTTAATTCAAAAATTATTTGGCTATATATATAACTGATGGATGTTGGGTTGGTAATCCGTGGTCAGGAAAGAACCAAAAAGTACGTGACAACTTAGTAGAGTTTGACAGTGTAGTCAACTGGTTGAAGTTTAAATTAGTAAAACAAAAAAATAAAATATGATATAGAAGAGATAAGTTGTGTGAGAGTTTTTAAACTAAGAATTCAAAAAGTGGGTGTCTTAGCAAAAAAAGGACAAATTATGAAGAGAAGAATAAAATATTTTTATTTTGAGAGTGTTATTTGGATGTAGGACTTGACTACACAACCATAATTAGTCCAATTTTTCTAAACCAAAAGGTTAAAAAAAGTCAAGCTAAACCTAAAATCCTTCCATCATAAAACCAAATTATAAATTTTAATTGATCAATCACATTGATATAACAAATTAGTGCTTAATGATGAAAAAATATAGAAATGCAACAACAAAATATTATACAGTAGTAGTATTTAATGTTGTAGCCAATCAAAAGTTACTATCGGACTGACTGACCGTTGGCGCTGCATATTTATTACGCCCTAAACTTGGGCGAGGATTATGGGACGGAAAGTAATTTTCCGTCTGCGACGGAAGTTATTTTTCTTTTTTTTATATATGTTGCAGGAGGTAGCAGCGGCAAAAGTTTTTCTTTCATTTTTTTATATACCGTATGTGTAAGAGGTCGTTGTAAGACTTACGAATTTGTATGGTATTTTTTCACAATAAATTATTATAAAATAATTTATCAATTATATAAAAATTCTACCTGATTATATACAAATAAATAAGATTATTGTAGAATAGTTTTTAATCTTATAATAATTTTTTTATATATATATAAATAATGGAGCATATATCAATTCAAACTATATATCTTAATCAATTGAAAATTTTTGTTTTAAAAATAATTACTAATTTAAATCGCTAAATCTTTTTTCTAAATGAAAAAAGTTGGCTTAAATTACTTTTTATATATATGAAAAAAATGATTATACACTATGATTCATAGTCACTATAATTATGAGAATGGCTAAAGGAAACATATATAACACTTAGTATCATAATTTTTAAATAGTGTTGGACACGATTATACAAGTTTGTATACATGTTTCTAATAATTGGTGGAAGCTTCAATAAATTATCGTGAATATGTAAAAATCAAGGTTAAAATAATACATAAAATTGACTCCAACAACTCAGTTTATCGTTTCCAAACATTTATCGTCTTTAGGTTTATCAATCAGTCAAGCTCTGTAAACTGATGAATGTTAAGATTATATTCTTATACACAATGTTGATGAGAACGACCAAGGGAAAAGATATACAACAGCTGGTGTGTCTTTCTATAAGAGTGTTGGAAACGATTATAGAAGGTTGGGTATGTTTATAATCATCAGTGGAAACGTTTATAGATTATCGTGGATACGTAAAACTATGGTTAAATGAATGCGCAAAATCGACGACTCCAACAACTGAGTTAATTGTTTCCAAACGTTTATCGCCTTCAGGTTTATCAATCAGTCAAGCTCTGTAAACTGATGAATGTTAAGATTGTATTCTTATACACAATGATTTGATGAGAACGACCAAGGGAAAAGATTTATAACAGCTGGTGTCGTCTTTCTATAAGAGTGTTGGAAACGATTATAGAAGGTTGTGTACATGTTTATAATCATCAGTGGAAACGTTTATAGATTATTGTGGATACGTAAAACTATGGTTAAATGAATGCGCAAAATCGACGACTCCAACAACTGAGTTAATTGTTTCCAAACGTTTATCGCCTTCAGGTTTATCAATCAGTCAAGCTCTGTAAACTGATGAATGTTAAGATTGTATTCTTATACACAATGATTTGATGAGAACGACCAAGGGAAAAGATTTATAATAGCTGGTGTCGTCTTTCTATAAGAGTGTTGGAAACGATTATAGAAGGTTGTGTACATGTTTATAATCATTAGTGGAAACGTTTATAGATTATTGTGGATACGTAAAACTATGGTTAAATGAATGCGCAAAATCGACGACTCCAACAACTCAGTTTATTGTTTCCAAACGTTTATCGCCTTCAGGTTTATCAATCAGTCAAGCTCTGTAAACTGATGAATGTTAAGAAAATATTCTTATACATAATGATTCGATGAGAACGACCAAGGAAAAAGATATATAACTGTTGGTGTCGTCTTTCTATAAGAGTGTTGGAAACGATTATAGAAGGTTGTGTACATGTTTAAAATCATCAGTGGAAACGTTTATATATTATCGTGGATACGTAAAACTATGGTTAAATGAATGCGTAAAATCGGCTCCAACAACTAAGTTTATCGTTTCCAAACGTTTATCGACCAAGGGAAAAGATATAACGCTTATAGATGGTTGTGTACATGTTTTTAATCTTCAGGGGAAACATTTATATATTATCATGGATACGTAAAATACAGATTAAATGAATACGTAACATCGACTCCAACAGCTCGTTATATCATTTCCAATTATAGTCTTTAGATTTATCAATTAGTCACCCTTTGTAAACTGATAAATGGTAAAAAAAAAATATTCTAAAACACAATGATATGATAAGAACAGTCAACGTAAAAGATATTTGGCAATTAGTGTCATCTTTTTAAAAATAGTGATGGAAACAATTATAGAAGGTTGTGTAAATGTTTATAATCATTAGTGAAAACGTTGGTAAATTATCAGATAGATAAAAATGTATATGTGATTATTATAGATGTTATAAGTAGTTTAAAATGTATATATGATAGTTGATAAATATTTTAATCATCAACGTACAATATATTTATGATATTTATTTATGATAGTTCATATATATTTTCATGCTTCACAAAAATAATTTTTTGGGTTCAATTGCAATTAGCTTTTTTCGTTGTCCTTTATAAAAAAAGTTAATGATTGACTCTATACCTATAAAAATGAATTGATTGGATCATTAGACATTTAGTCTCTAAAGTATAGGTTTTTTTATAGTTTATGAATATGTATAGTCTCACTATTTTTGTAGATTAAATTAATTTTTGTAGGATTTATTATAGTTTATTTGTAAAATAAATATTTTTCTTTTTATTTATACTTATTTTTATAACTTCAATTGTACATATTAAAGCTTTAAATTTATACTTAAATTTTGTTAGAATACATATTGATTATTTCCTAGCTAAGTCAAAAATTGTCAGATTATCAATATTATCTTACTTATGTATACATCATTATTTGGATAAAAGTATATTTTATGTGTTTAAAAAGTAAAACGTGAATATTGCTAAATCTATACCTACATCATGATCTAATTATAATAATTTATTATAGCACAACGACCATACTAATCAAGGATTTCAATAGTACGATACAAAATAATACTAGAGAACAATGTAATCAAACACGAAAATGGTGATTCCATAACTTTCAAAAGATATTGATTCATACGATCAATATTTTACTAGTATTTTTAACTTGGTTAAAAGAACGGTCCACATTCTTTCCATCAACAAGAAGTGTGTCCGTCATAATTAATTATATAATTGGTGACTTATTTTATGACAATTATGAGTAATTATACTATTAAAGTATTGTAAAAGAAAAGAAAATTATAAACAAAAGCTAATGAATGTTCGTCTGTGTAATTTGGCTGAAAGAAAAAAAAAGAGAGATATGGTATCACCCATCAACGACCAAAAACGTAGTCCCTGAAATTACACAAATATGACTTTATGTACTGAATTGAATGGTTAAGATTGAAAAGAAAAAAAAGAATGGTGTAGATTGTATCCGTCCAAGGACGATAATTGTGCATCCGTCACCAAAGCTTGCACTTGCTTCAACTTTAAAAAAAAGCCGACTTTTCACTGTTCCTCAATTAAAGGATATATGTCCCTCTTCAAGTTAACTTCCCATTACAGTCACTTTTCACTAGGCCCTACCTTAATTTTTTAGCACAACTCACGAGGAGCTTTATGGTGGAATGACAGCCTTCCTAAAAATCTGTTCTCTAGGAGCAAGACGTTCAGTGGGAGCATTAAAATAACTGAACTCGTACGCTCAGTCGTGTTTTCACTTCGCACAGTCGGAATTTTAAAAAACTTTACGATCTTGCCCCTACTTTAATATCTTTCATAAATTACTATATTTAACCACAATTTATAACATATTACGAGGTGACCCCAAATTTCATTACGCACAGTCGGAATTCCAATACGCTCAGTCAGAAAATGACCAATTTAGGGGCTAATGTAGGCAAAATTTATTAAAAGCGGTTCGAAAAAAGCAAAGAAGGATTCCGAAGTACTTATATAAGTAAAAAAATATATCATAAAAATTATCAGAAAAGTATACCATGACAAAGTAGACGAAAATACGAACGCGTCGGCGCAAACGGATCGAAAAACGGACCTATAACGAAGAAGATATGCAATTTTAAGACCGGAACTCGGCGCAGGCGCCGGTAAAGAAGACCGTGCGCGGGCGCCGGTAAAAAAGACCGCGCGCGGGCGCCGGTAATGAAGACCGCGCGCGGGCGCGCGTCATTCTTTACCGGCGCTGGCGCCGGCCCTTCCTTACCGGCGCCTGCGCCGAGTTCCTGTCTTAAAATTGCCATATCTTCTTCGTTATAGCTCCGTTTTTCGATCCGCTTGCGCCGACCGTCGTTTTCGTCTACTTTGTCATGGTATACTTTCTGATATTTTTTATGATATATGTATTATTTCTTCTTAAGCACAACATTAACTATCATTGACGTCTTGTTTGAAATTGCCTATCAACCACTAATTACATGTCCGTTGAAGAAGAATCTATTTGAAATTCATTGAAATTTTCTATCATTTCCACCAATTTCACGTCCATTGACGAAGAATCTATTTGAAATTCTATCAATATCAATATTAACTATCATTAACTTCTTATTCCATAGTAAAATAATCAAGCATGTTCTATTCTAATTAACAGATGAATTGGACACTAATCTAAATAGTTAGATGTATCGACATTAGCTATCATCGATGTCTTGTTCGAACTTACCTATCAATTCCACTAAATTCATGTCCATTAAAGAAGAATTTATTTGACAATCATCAAAATTGCTCAAAAAATGTCATCGTTGAAACATATTTTCAATACTTCCAAAGCGAGATCGGTTTGTCGTCGGAGATTGCTCAAAGAATGTCATCTTTGAAACATATTTTCAGTACTTCAAAAGCGAGATCGGTTTGTCGTCAAAAATTGCTTAAAAAATGTGTTTTTTATAACAAATGAAAATGTATACATCTTTGAAACATCTTTGAAACATATTTTCAATACTTCAAAAGCGAGATCGGTTTGTCGTCAGAAATTGCTCAAAAAATGTTTTTTATAACAAATGAAAATGTATACATCTTTGAAACATATTTTCAATACTTCAAAAGTGAGATCGGTTTGTCGTCGGAGATTGCTCAAAGAATGTCATCTTTGAAACATATTTTCAATACTTCAAAAGCGAGATCGGTTTGTCGTCAGAAATTGCTCAAAAAATGTCATCGTTGAAACATATTTTCAATACTTCAAAAGCGAGATCGGTTTGTCGTCGGAGATTGCTCAAAGAATGTCATCTTTGAAACATATTTTCAATACTTCAAAAGCGAGATCGGTTTGTCGTGGAGATTGCTCAAAGAATGTCATCTTTGAAACATATTTTCAATACTTCAAAAGCGAGGTCGGTTTGTCGTCAGAAATTGCTCAAAAAATGTCATTGTTGAAACATATTTTCAATACTTCAAAAGTGAGATCGGTTTGTCGTCGTAGATTGCTCAAAGAATGTCATCTTTGAAACATATTTTCAGTACTTCAAAAGCGAGATCGGTTTGTCGTCAAAAATTGCTTAAAAAATGTGTTTTTTATAACAAATGAAAATGTATACATCTTTGAAACATCTTTGAAACATATTTTCAATACTTCAAAACTGAGATCGGTTTGTCGCCAAAAATTGCTCAAAAAAAGTTTTTTATAACAAATGAAAATGTATACATCTTTGAAACATATTTTCAATACTTCAAAAGTGAGATCGGTTTGTCGTCGGAGATTGCTCAAAGAATGTCATCTTTGAAACATATTTTCAATACTTCAAAAGTGAGATCGGTTTGTCGTCAGAAATTGCTCAAAAAATGTCATCGTTGAAACATATTTTCAATACTTCAAAAGCGAGATCGGTTTGTCGTCGGAGATTGCTCAAAGAATGTCATCTTTGAAACATATTTTCAATACTTCAAAAGCGAGATCGGTTTGTCGTCGGAGATTGCTCAAAGAATGCATCTTTGAAACATATTTTCAATACTTCAAAAGCGAGATCGGTTTGTCGTCAGAAATTGCTCAAAAAATGTCATCGTTGAAACATATTTTCAATACTTCAAAAGTGAGATCGGTTTGTCGTCGGAGATTGCTCAAAGAATGTCATTGAAACATATTTTCAATACTTCAAAAGCGAGATCGGTTTGTCGTCGGAGATTGCTCAAAAAATATGTTTTTTTATAACAAATGAAAATGTATACATCTTTGAATCATATTTTCAATACTTCAAAAGCGAGATCGGTTTGTCGTCAGAAATTGCTCAAAAAATGTTATTTTTTATAACAAATGAAAATGTATGCATCTTTGAAACATATTTTCAATACTTCAAAAGCGAGATCGGTTTGTCGTCAGAGATTACTAAAAAAATGTCATCTTTGAAACATATTTTCAATACTTCAAAAGCGAGATCGGTTAGTCGTCAGAGATTGCTCAAAAAATGTGTTTTTTTATAACAAATGAAAATGTATACATCTTTGAAACATATTTTCAATACTTCAAAAGCGAGATCGGTTTGTCGTCAGAAATTGCTCAAAAAATGTTTTTTTATAACAAATGAAAATGTATACATCTTTGAAACATATTTTCAATACTTCAAAAGCGAGATCGGTTTGTCGTCAGAGATTGCTCAAAAAATGTCATCTTTGAAACATTTTTTCAATACTTCAAAAGCGAGATCGGTTTGTCGTCGGAGATTGCTCAAAACAATAGTTCTATTGACGATCTACTACTAGACTGCAAGAGCGATGAGGAAAGACTAAAGAAGATCAAGACTTCAAAGTGTGCAGTAAATGATGACGACAAACATGAACTACTTCATATTGACGATCTTCTACTAGACTGCAAGAGCGATGAGGAAAGACTAAAGAAGATCAAGACTTCAAAGTGTGCAGTAAATGATGACGACAAACATGAACTACTTCATATTGACGATCTTCTACAAGACTGCAAGAGCGATGAGGAAAGACTAAAAAAGATCAAGACTTCAAAGTGTGCAGTAAATGATGACTACAAACATGAACTACTTCATATTGACGATCTTCTACTAGACTGCAAGAGCGATGAGGAAAGACTAAAGAAGATCAAGACTTTAAAGTGTGCAGTAAATGATGACGACAAACATGAACTACTTCATATTGACGATCTTCTAGTAGACTGCAAGAGCGATGAGGAAAGACTAAAGAAGATCAAGACTTCAAAGTGTGCAGTAAATGATGACGACAAACATGAACTACTTCATATTGACGATCTTCTACTAGACTGCAAGAGCGATGAGGAAAGACTAAAGAAGATCAAGACTTCAAAGTGTGCAGTAAATGATGACGACAAACATGAACTACTTCATATTGACGATCTTCTACTAGACTACAAGAGCGATGAGGAAAGACTAAAGAAGATCAAGACTTCAAAGTGTGCAGTAAATGATGACGACAAACATGAACTACTTCATATTGACGATCTTCTACTAGACTGCAAGAGCGATGAGGAAAGACTAAAGAAGATCAAGACTTCAAAGTGTGCAGTAAATGATGACGACAAACATGAACTACTTCATATTGACGATCTTCTACTAGACTGCAAGAGCGATGAGGAAAGACTAAATAAGATCAAGACTTCAAGTGTGCAGTAAATGTCTATTTTTTAGTTTTAAACAGGGATTTTCCATATACACTAACATTGTCTATCATTTCCACCGATTCCACTAATTAATTCATTTTGACAACTGATGGCCGAATTGCATTCCACAATCCTCAAATGACTAACATGAAAACCCTAATTGGAGGGTAAATGGTACAACTTATTCGACACATGCATCATTTTAAATCCAGAACAATTAACAATTCAAATGACTAACACGAAAACCCTAATTGGGGGGTACATGGTAGAGGAAAAGAAGAAATCTGATACATTTTGACAGGAGAAGTGAGAGGATGAACAATGGCGTTAGGAATTAGTCTAGGTTTTAGTGCTAATTGTGGGTGCGTTAGCCCTTTAGTGTATCATGATTCTCGTGGATTCTATTTAGTGAATTCTTTTAAGAACAACGAGATCGATTTGTCATCGGAGATTGCTCAAAAAATGTCTTTTTTAAAGACATTTAATTGTCATCTTTGAAACATATTTTCAGGACTTCGAAAGCGATTTTACTTCGGAATTACATACTTCGACAACTGATGCCCGAAATGCATTCCACAATCCTCAAATGACTAACATGAAAACCATAATTGGAGGGTAAATGGTACAACTTATTCGACACACGCATCATTTTAAATCCCAGAACAATTAACAATTCAAATGACTAACACGAAAACCCTAATTGTGGGTGCGTTAGCCCTTTAGTGTATCATGATTCTCGTGGATTCTATTTAGTGAATTCTTTTAAGAACAACGAGATTGGTTTGTCGTCGGAGATTGCTCAAAACGATGTTTTTTTTACAAATGAAATTGTATACATCTTTGAAACATATTTTCAATACTTCAAAAGCGAGATCGGTTTGTCGTCGGAGATTGCTCCTAAAAGGTTTTTTTATAACAAGTGAAAATATATACATCTTTGTAACATACTTTCAGGACTTCAAAAGCGATTCTATTTCGGAGTTTCATTTTCAAACAACATTGGTCGCACGTCATTTCTCATAATGTTACAACTTATTCGACACACGCATCATTTTAAATCCCAGAACAATTAACAATTTTGTTGACTACCAGTACATGAAATCCAAATGTGTTTGCACTAATCAAGTCGGGGGACGTCGTCTCCTCGTACTAGCCCTGTAGCATGTATTGTGTTCCCTACGGTCCGCCTCAGCCCTGCTTCGTTTTACTATCGAATAAGAAGTCAATGATAGTTAATATCGATAATGATAGTTAATATTGATAGGAAATTTTGATAATTTCAAATAGATTCTTCGTCAATGGACGTGAAATTGGTGGAAATGATAGAAAATTTCAATGAATTTCAAATAGATTCTTCTTCAACGGACATGTAATTAGTGGTTGATAGGCAATTTCGAACAAGACGTCAATGATAGTTAATGTTGTGCTTAAGAAGAAATAATACATATATCATAAAAATTATCAGCAAAGTATACCATGACAAAGTAGACGAAAAGACGAACGCGTCGGCGCAAACGGATCGAAAAACGGAGCTATAACGAAGAAGATATGGCAATTTTAAGACAGGAACTCGGCGCAGGCGCCGGTAAGGAAGGGCCGGCGCCGCCGCCGGCGCCGGTAAAGAATGACGCGCGCCCGCGCGCGGTCTTCTTTACCGGCGCCTGCGCCGAGTTCCGGTCTTAAAATTGCCATATCTTCTTCGTTATAGCTCCGTTTTTCGATCCGTTTGCGCCGACACGTTCGTCTTTTTGTCTACTTTGTCATGGTATATTTTGCTGATAATTTTTATGATATATGTTTTTACTTATATAAGTACTTCGGAATCCTTCTTTGCTTTTTTCGAACCGCTTTTAATAAATTTTGCCTACATTAGCCCCTAAATTGGTCATTTTCTGACTGAGCGTATTGGAATTCTGACTGTGTGTAATGAAATTTGGGGTCACCTCGTAATATGTCACAAATTGTGGGTAAATATAGTAATTTCTGAAAGATATTAAAGCAGGGGCAAAATGGTCATTTTCCGACTGTGCGAAGTGAAAACACGACTGAGCGTATTGACCCTCTAAAATAATTGTCTTTCTTTTAACAGAAAGACATGAATGTCCTTACTTTTTTAATCATCTGAGAAGTATGGAAACATATAAAGGGAGGACAACCTGGTAATTTGTCCACAAACAAACATAAATAAAGTGGAGCTTATTTTCTATACAGCCTTTTTTATTTTGATTCTGCAGTGACATTATTATAGCTTTAAGTGAACGCGGCAGCCGAACGCACTGAAAGTCGATGCGTCGTTTTTTTTCTGCCCAAATCGTGGTCCTGTCGTCGATCATTACTGGAAACTAGTCTCCTGCAAACTTATCTTCCCTTCCAAACCTAGCTCCAAGCTACTCTATGCTCACGGATTTTGCGACTCACATCCGTCCTATTTCTGTAAGCATCACCGGTCATTTCTTTTTACCCCCAAGTTAGCATCTTGGTGGAGTGCAAGTATTATTATTAATTTCATATAATCTGCTCATAGAACCAACATCGAGCTCTGTTCGGAATTATTATATGAAAATTTTAGCATATCCTTTTCAATTCTTGTTCGCAGCAATTTTTCCCTCTTTTTTTTCTTCAAAATTATTACAGTAACAGGTCTATACATTAGCACATGAACTGGGGTATGTTACTTTGGATTTCAGGGGTGTATCTGTTCTTGAATGTCTTTCCTGTTCTAACAAAGCACTTCTTTTGGCTCTAGTACATTTAAATCAGGATTAAATAGTTACTGCCGTCTTCTTCTTCTTTTTTTTATTTTTCTCTTATGATTTCATGTACTTTGAAGTGGATCAACGGATAGGTTTATTGAGCACACAGGCTAAACCTTTAAGTAATATCATTATGCAAATGAGTAACTTGTTTCTGTTACCTAGATGTAGCATATTAGTAAAAAGCTAGCATTACGTTTTAACTTACACTAGGCAGGGACTACCTTATACTTTATCTACGGGATCAGTTCCCGGAAATAGTGACAAGCACATCCTTCAAGTCTAAGAAGAACCTTAGCATTGACACCACAATATTATGCAAACATGTAGAATTTATAGTTCAGTTTGACTCTTGAATGCACTTTAGGAATGTTCATTTTGTTTTGGAATGAGGCGAGTAGGGAGCCTACTTTTGCTAACTTTCTGCTACTGATGTGCCAATATTTTCCTTGCATTGGTGAGATCTAAGCTAATATGGATGATCGTGATCAGATGTGATAAAATATAGTATATGTTTTAATGTACCTGCACTCATTTTGGAAAAATGTAATGGTGTGTTTTCTCCGGACAAACTTGACTAGTTTTGATTTAATTAAACTTTCTTTGATTTCAGGTAAAGGACAAAGTGGGAGTAATTCACTATTAGCTCTGACATTGGAGGGTATAATTCTTCTTGTGTTTCTCAAGCACCGCTAAGAAAGAGTTGTGGGCTAAGAATTGTTGCCAGCATGGACATAATAAGTGATCTTCCAGATAATGTAGTTGATAGAATCCTTTGCTCACTGCCCATACGTGATGCTGTAAAAACTTGTATCTTGGCAAGGGCATGGAGATACAAATGGGCTGCACTCTCCAAGCTTAAGTTTGATGATAAATCATGCTCGGTAATTAATAGCGGTAAAATATATGAATTTGTTAACATAGTAACTTCTGCACTTTTGCAATATATTGGCCCACTTCATGAATTCCATCTTCATGTTCCATCGTCATTACGTACGAAGAGTGAAGTTCTAATTCCTTCAATTCAATTTGTATTAAAGAAGTCTATCAAGACATTATCTTTGAAGAATTGTGTAGTCCCTGCTTGCATTTACTCTTCAACAGAATTGACCCATTTGGAACTTGACCATGCCATGTGCCCATTTTCTCCTCCAATTTCATTTGGGGGGCTAACAAACCTCGTTAGCTTCAAATTGACCTCATCTTCCCCCATTATTGAAGATTCAGATAAGATCATGAAGTTCATTTCCAGCTGTCCTAAAGTTAAAAGTGTTTCTCTATCTATTAGAGTGGAGAGGGATATTGAAATTCATGCTCCAACTCTTGAATATTTGTCTATCAAGGGCATCTTTCCATGCATTTGCTTCCAAGAGACTGGAAATGTGAGAGAATTGCTTGTGAGCCTGAATGATGGTGGTTATTATTTAGCTAAAACATGTAGGAAGATGAACATTTTTAGTGGCTTGGTGAAACTGGAGACTTTGAGACTTGAAATGTACTCTTGGCAGGTAGGTCATTCATGCTTTTTGTTTTTCAGTTTTAGAATGGTCTTTGATGACACAACAAGTATTGGTAGTTTACTGAATTAGTATCATTTCTTGTTTGTGAAGCTTGTAACCTCAGCTGGTGTTCCTAGAAGATTATCAGGAATGCTTGACCAACTGAAGATTCTTGAGTTAACAGACGTACAGTTGGGGAGGTCTGATGAGCTTTGTGGGCTATTATGCTTGCTTACTAGTTCACCGAAGTTGTGGAAACTTTCAGTAAGTTGTAAATTTTTGCTTTGCTTGAGGCTTGCGATGAAAGTTTTATGTCGCTGTTATCTACTTGATTGCAGATTGAAATAGACGGACCCAAGTTTTATGTGCCCCACTTGATTCAACTCTTGGTGTCTTT
This sequence comes from Limonium bicolor, assembly GCA_023374045.1. Taxonomy (NCBI): domain Eukaryota; kingdom Viridiplantae; phylum Streptophyta; class Magnoliopsida; order Caryophyllales; family Plumbaginaceae; genus Limonium; species Limonium bicolor. The sequence continues at coordinate 226,942,146 of CM041776.1, forward strand.
TTTAATGCATTTTTACTTGATTGCAGATTAAAACTGTAGAAGCTTCGCAAAATAAAGAGTTGGATTTCAAATCTTATACAGAGTTTTACAAAGACCACAAGTTTGAAAGTCTCTGTACTGTGGAATTTGTTGTATGTCTCGATGTGTATGTTATTGAGATGATTGACCTTCTACTTGGATGTTCTCCCAATCTGGAGGTGATGTGTATTAAGTATCCTTGTAAGGGAGTAGTCGACGCCTTAAAGAAGGTTAATAGACTTACTCGTGCATCTCCAAAGGCAAGGGTCAACTTCTTGTGATCCATTGATCAGGAACGAGAAAGTAGGGCTTTTGTAGTTAGCCATTTAAGTTTTAACCACCCATCCAGATGCTATGTTTCTTTTTTTTTTTTTATCATGGGCATGAAACCTGGTACAATATTCAATGCTTCATTTTGTCTCGTGGTTGATGTATTACACACTAGAAGCAGTGCTTGTATGTTTAGCTACCAGCTGTCGGGAATACAACCTGTAAATTCCTACCATGGCTCATAAGGGTTTATAGCCCGGATGGTGTACAAAAATTGGACTGCTCATCGCGCAAGTCACCTGCTATCTTCGTATGTTATTGTGGACTTTTTTGGAAGTCAGTAGTTTTCCTGTTCTGTGTATGTCATTGATTGTTTGCCCAACCATGCTTAGATTTTTACCAGCTTCTTTGTATGTGCTCAAATTATTCTACTATAGTCTCAAAATTGAACCTATGTGTTTTAGGATATTGAACAAGACGCGTTTTTGTACTGTAAGATAGTAGTCAATGACATATATATTTGGGAAATTTATAGAAAGTCATTTAATATTCATTTAATTTGTTAAATGTCACCTAAGTTATGTTTTGTCATGAATGATACATAATTTTAAAATTAAGTGACATTATATGAAACATCCAACATAGCATTATTTGTACTTCAACTATCAAGAACCACAGTAGAGATCTTTCTTGCAATGTTATATACAGTTTTAATGTGCAATAATCTTGTACAAGTGTATCTTTAGTGTGCTAGACGCATAAACAAACCACATTTTAAGAAATTTTGTGTGTTGGTCCGTGCAACCATAAAGTTGGAGTTGAAATCTTGAAAGATGAATTGTCACTTGTACGTCACATTTCTCTCTAGTTTGTATAACTAGGGTTTCTCCCTTTTATATATATGATTATATATTTAATTCAAAAATTATTTGGCTATATATATATAACTGATGGATGTTGGGTTGGTAATCCGTGGTCAGGAAAGAACCAAAAAGTACGTGACAACTTAGTAGAGTTTGACAGTGTAGTCAACTGGTTGAAGTTTAAATTAGTAAAACAAAAAAATAAAATATGATATAGAAGAGATAAGTTGTGTGAGAGTTTTTAAACTAAGAATTCAAAAAGTGGGTGTCTTAGAAAAAAAGGACAAATTATGAAGAGAAGAATAAAATATTTTTATTTTGAGAGTGTTATTTGGATGTAGGACTTGACTACACAACCATAATTAGTCCAATTTTTCTAAACCAAAAGGTTAAAAAAAGTCAAGCTAAACCTAAAATCCTTCCATCATAAAACCAAATTATAAATTTTAATTGATCAATCACATTGATATACAAATTAGTGCTTAATGATGAAAAAATATAGAAATGCAACAAAAAATATTATACAGTAGTAGTATTTAATGTTGTAGCCAAAAAAAGTTACTATCGGACTGACTGACCGTTGGCGCTGCATATTTATTACGCCCTAAACTTGGGCGAGGATTATGGGACGGAAAGTAATTTTCCGTCTGCGACGGAAGTTTTTTTCTTTTTTTTATATATGTTGCAGGAGGTAGCAGCGGCAAAAGTTTTTCTTTCATTTTTTATATACCGTATGTGTAAGAGGTCGTTGTAAGACTTACGAATTTGTATGGTATTTTTTCACAATAAATTATTATAAAATAATTTATCAATTATATAAAAATTCTACCTGATTATATACAAATAAATAAGATTATTGTAGAATAGTTTTTAATCTTATAATAATTTTTTTTATATATATAAATAATGGAGCATTATCATTCAAACTATATATCTTAATCAATTGAAAATTTTTGTTTTAAAATAATTACTAATTTAAATCGCTAAATCTTTTTTCTAAATGAAAAAGTTGGCTTAAATTACTTTTTATATATATGAAAAAAATGATTATACACTATGATTCATAGTCACTATAATTATGAGAATGGCTAAAGGAAACATATATAACACTAGTCATAATTTTTTAAATAGTGTTGGACACGATTATACAAGTTTGTATACATGTTTCTAATAATTGGTGGAAGCTTCAATAAATTATCGTGAATATGTAAAAATCAAGGTTAAAATAATACATAAAATTGACTCCAACAACTCAGTTTATCGTTTCCAAACATTTATCGTCTTTAGGTTTATCAATCAGTCAAGCTCTGTAAACTGATGAATGTTAAGATTATATTCTTATACACAATGATTTGATGAGAACGACCAAGGGAAAAGATATACAACAGCTGGTGTCGTCTTTCTATAAGAGTGTTGGAAACGATTATAGAAGGTTGGGTATGTTTATAATCATCAGTGGAAACGTTTATAGATTATCGTGGATACGTAAAACTATGGTTAAATGAATGCGCAAAATCGACACTCCAACAACTGAGTTAATTGTTTCCAAACGTTTATCGCCTTCAGGTTTATCAATCAGTCAAGCTCTGTAAACTGATGAATGTTAAGATTGTATTCTTATACACAATGATTTGATGAGAACGACCAAGGGAAAAGATTTATAACAGCTGGTGTCGTCTTTCTATAAGAGTGTTGGAAACGATTATAGAAGGTTGTGTACATGTTTATAATCATCAGTGGAAACGTTTATAGATTATTGTGGATACGTAAAACTATGGTTAAATGAATGCGAAAATGCGCAAAACGACGACTCCAACAACTGAGTTAATTGTTTCCAAACGTTTATCGCCTTCAGGTTTATCAATCAGTCAAGCTCTGTAAACTGATGAATGTTAAGATTGTATTCTTATACACAATGATTTGATGAGAACGACCAAGGGAAAAGATTTATAATAGCTGGTGTCGTCTTTCTATAAGAGTGTTGGAAACGATTATAGAAGGTTGTGTACATGTTTATAATCATTAGTGGAAACGTTTATAGATTATTGTGGATACGTAAAACTATGGTTAAATGAATGCGCAAAATCGACGACTCCAACAACTGTTTATTGTTTCCAAACGTTTATCGCCTTCAGGTTTATCAATCAGTCAAGCTCTGTAAACTGATGAATGTTAAGAAAATATTCTTATACATAATGATTCGATGAGAACGACCAAGGAAAAAGATATATAACTGTTGGTGTCGTCTTTCTATAAGAGTGTTGGAAACGATTATAGAAGGTTGTGTACATGTTTAAAATCATCAGTGGAAACGTTTATATATTATCGTGGATACGTAAAACTATGGTTAAATGAATGCGTAAAATCGGCTCCAACAACTAAGTTTATCGTTTCCAAACGTTTATCGACCAAGGGAAAAGATATATAACGCTTATAGATGGTTGTGTACATGTTTTTAATCTTCAGGGGAAACATTTATATATTATCATGGATACGTAAAATACAGATTAAATGAATACGTAACATCGACTCCAACAGCTCGTTATATCATTTCCAATTATAGTCTTTAGATTTATCAATTAGTCACCCTTTGTAAACTGATAAATGGTAAAAAAAAAATATTCTAAAACACAATGATATGATAAGAACAGTCAACGTAAAAGATATTTGGCAATTAGTGTCATCTTTTTAAAAATAGTGATGGAAACAATTATAGAAGGTTGTGTAAATGTTTATAATCATTAGTGAAAACGTTGGTAAATTATCAGATAGATAAAAATGTATATGTGATTATTATAGATGTTATAAGTAGTTTAAAATGTATATATGATAGTTGATAAATATTTTAATCATCAACGTACAATATATTTATGATATTTATGATAGTTCATATATATTTTCATGCTTCACAAAAATAATTTTTTGGGTTCAATTGCAATTAGCTTTTTTCGTTGTCCTTTATAAACAAAAGTTAATGATTGACTCTATACCTATAAAAATGAATTGATTGGATCATTAGACATTTAGTCTCTAAAGTATAGGTTTTTTTATAGTTTATGAATATGTATAGTCTCACTATTTTTGTAGATTAAATTAATTTTTGTAGGATTTATTATAGTTTATTTGTAAAATAAATATTTTTCTTTTTATTTATACTTATTTTTATAACTTCAATTGTACATATTAAAGCTTTAAATTTATACTTAAATTTTGTTAGAATACATATTGATTATTTCCTAGCTAAGTCAAAAATTGTCAGATTAATATTATCTTACTTATGTATACATCATTATTTGGATAAAAGTATATTTTATGTGTTTAAAAAGTAAAACGTGAATATTGCTAAATCTATACCTACGTCATGATCTAATTATAATAATTTATTATAGCACAACGACCATACTAATCAAGGATTTCAATAGTACGATACAAAATAATACTAGAGAACAATGTAATCAAACACGAAAATGGTGATTCCATAACTTTCAAAAGATATTGATTCATACGATCAATATTTTACTAGTATTTTTAACTTGGTTAAAAGAACGGTCCACATTCTTTCCATCAACAAGAAGTGTGTCCGTCATAATTAATTATATAATTGGTGACTTATTTTATGACAATTATGAGTAATTATACTATTAAAGTATTGTAAAAGAAAAGAAAATTATAAACAAAAGCTAATGAATGTTCGTCTGTGTAATTTGGCTGATAAAGAAAAAAAAAGAGAGATATGGTATCACCCATCAACGACCAAAAACGTAGTCCCTGAAATTACACAAATATGACTTTATGTACTGAATTGAATGGTTAAGATTGAAAAGAAAAAAAGAATGGTGTAGATTGTATCCGTCCAAGGACGATAATTGTGCATCCGTCACCAAAGCTTGCACTTGCTTCAACTTTAAAAAAAAGCCGACTTTTCACTGTTCCTCAATTAAAGGATATATGTCCCTCTTCAAGTTAACTTCCCATTACAGTCACTTTTCACTAGGCCCTACCTTAATTTTTTAGCACAACTCACGAGGAGCTTTATGGTGGAATGACAGCCTTCCTAAAAATCTGTTCTCTAGGAGCAAGACGTTCAGTGGGAGCATTAAAATAACTGAACTCGTACGCTCAGTCGTGTTTTCACTTCGCACAGTCGGAATTTTAAAAAACTTTACGATCTTGCCCCTACTTTAATATCTTTCATAAATTACTATATTTAACCACAATTTATAACATATTACGAGGTGACCCCAAATTTCATTACGCACAGTCGGAATTCCAATACGCTCAGTCAGAAAATGACCAATTTAGGGGCTAATGTAGGCAAAATTTATTAAAAGCGGTTCGAAAAAAGCAAAGAAGGATTCCGAAGTACTTATATAAGTAAAAAAATATATCATAAAAATTATCAGAAAAGTATACCATGACAAAGTAGACGAAAATACGAACGCGTCGGCGCAAACGGATCGAAAAACGGACCTATAACGAAGAAGATATGACAATTTTAAGACCGGAACTCGGCGCAGGCGCCGGTAAAGAAGACCGTGCGCGGGCGCCGGTAAAAAAGACCGCGCGCGGGCGCCGGTAATGAAGACCGCGCGCGGGCGCGCGTCATTCTTTACCGGCGCTGGCGCCGGCCCTTCCTTACCGGCGCCTGCGCCGAGTTCCTGTCTTAAAATTGCCATATCTTCTTCGTTATAGCTCCGTTTTTCGATCCGTTGCGCCGACGCGTTCGTCTTTTCGTCTACTTTGTCATGGTATACTTTCTGATATTTTTATGATATATGTATTATTTCTTCTTAAGCACAACATTAACTATCATTGACGTCTTGTTTGAAATTGCCTATCAACCACTAATTACATGTCCGTTGAAGAAGAATCTATTTGAAATTCATTGAAATTTTCTATCATTTCCACCAATTTCACGTCCATTGACGAAGAATCTATTTGAAATTCATCAATATCAATATAACTATCATTAACTTCTTATTCCATAGTAAAATAATCAAGCATGTTCTATTCTAATTAACAGATGAATTGGACACTAATCTAAATAGTTAGATGTATCGACATTAGCTATCATCGATGTCTGTGTCGAACTTACCTATCAATTCCACTAAATTCATGTCCATTAAAGAGAATTTATTTGACAATCATCAAAATTGCTCAAAAAATGTCATCGTTGAAACATATTTTCCAATACTTCCAAAGCGAGATCGTTGCGTCGGAGATTGCTCAAAGAATGTCATCTTTGAAACATATTTTCAGTACTTCAAAAGCGAGATCGGTTTGTCGTCAAAAATTGCTTAAAAAAAATGTGTTTTTATAACAATGAAAATGTTATACATCTTTGAAACATCTTTGAACATATTTTCAATACTTCAAAGCGAGATCGGTTTGTCGTCAGAAATTCTCAAAAATTTTTTATAACAAATGAAAATGTATACACTTTGAAACTATTTTCAATACTTCAAAAGTGAGATCGGTTTGCGTCGGAGATTGCTCAAAGGAATGTCATCTTTGAAACATATTTCAATACTTCAAAAGCGAGATCGGTTTGTCGTCAGAAATTGCTCAAAAAATGTCATCGTTGAAACATTTTTCAATACTTCAAACGAGGATCGGTTTGTCGTCGGAGATTGCTCAAAAGAATGTCATCTTGAAACATATTTTCAATACTCAAAAGCGAGATCGGTTTGTCGTTGGAGATTGCTCAAAGAATGTCATCTTTGAAACATTTTTCAATACTTCAAAAGCGAGGTCGGTTTGTCGTCAGAAATTGCTCAAAAAATGTCATTGTTGAAACATATTTTCAATACTTCAAAAGTGAGATCGGTTTGTCGTCGTAGATTGCTCAAAGAATGTCATCTTTGAAACATATTTTCAGTACTTCAAAAGCGAGATCGGTTTGTCGTCAAAAATTGCTTAAAAAATGTGTTTTTTAAACAAATGAAAAGTATACATCTTTGAAACATCTTTGAAACATATTTCAATACTTCAAAACTGAGATCGGTTTGTCGCCAAAAAATGCTCAAAAAAAGTTTTTTATAACAAATAAAAATGTAACATCTTTGAAACATATTTTCAATACTTCAAAAGTTGAGATCGGTTTGTCGTCGGAGATTGCTCAAAGAATGTCTCTTTGAAACATATTTTCAATACTTCAAAAGTGAGATCGGTTTGTCGTCAGAAATTGCTCAAAAATGTCATCGTTGAAACATATTTTCAATACTTCAAAAGCGAGATCGGTTTGTCGTCGGAGATTGCTCAAAGAATGTCATCTTTGAAACATATTTTCAATACTTCAAAGCGAGATCGGTTTGTCGTCGGAGATTGCTCAAAGAATAGCATCTTTGAAACATATTTCAATACTTCAAAAGCGAGATCGGTTTGTCGTCAGAAATTGCTCAAAAATGTCATCGTTGAAACATATTTTCAATACTTCAAAAGTGAGATCGGTTTGTCGTCGGAGATTGCTCAAAGAATTTCATCATTGAAACATATTTTCAATACTTCAAAAGCGAGATCGGTTTGTCATCGGAATTGCTCAAAAAATATGTTTTTTATAACAAATGAAAATGTATCATCTTTGAAACATATTTTCAATACTTCAAAAGCGAGATCGGTTTGTCGTCAGAAATTGCTCAAAAAAATGTTATTTTTTTTTTTTTATAACAAATGAAAATGTATGCATCTTTGAAACATATTTTCAATACTTCAAAAGCGAGATCGGTTTGTCGTCAGAGATTACTAAAAAAATGTCATCTTTGAAACATATTTTCAATACTTCAAAAGCGAGATCGGTTAGTCGTCAGAGATTGCTCAAAAAATGTGTTTTTTTATAACAAATGAAAATGTATACATCTTTGAAACATATTTCAATACTTCAAAAGCGAGATCGGTTTGTCGTCAGAAATTGCTCAAAAAATGTTTTTTTAAACAAATGAAAATGTATACATCTTTGAAACATATTTTCAATACTTCAAAGCGAGATCGGTTTCGTCAGAGATTGCTCAAAAAATGTCATCTTTGAAACATTTTTTCAATACTTCAAAAGCGAGATCGGTTTGTCGTCGGAGATTGCTCAAAACAATAGTTCTATGACGATCTACTACTAGACTGCAAGAGCGATGAGGAAAGACTAAAGAAGATCAAGACTTCAAAGTGTGCAGTAAATGATGACGACAAACATGAACTACTTCATATTGACGATCTTCTACTAGACTGCAAGAGCGACGAGGAAAGACTAAAGAAGATCAAGACTTCAAAGTGTGCAGTAAATGATGACGACAAACATGAACTACTTCATATTGACGATCTTCTACAAGACTGCAAGAGCGATGAGGAAAGACTAAAAAAGATCAAGACTTCAAAGTGTGCAGTAAATGATGACTACAAACATGAACTACTTCATATTGACGATCTTCTACTAGACTACAAGAGCGATGAGGAAAGACTAAAGAAGATCAAGACTTTAAAGTGTGCAGTAAATGATGACGACAAACATAAACTACTTCATATTGACGATCTTCTATAGACTGCAAGAGCGATGAGGAAAGACTAAAGAAGATCAAGACTTCAAAGTGTGCAGTAAATGATGACGACAAACATGAACTACTTCATATTGACGATCTTCTACTAGACTGCAAGAGCGATGAGGAAAGACTAAAGAAGATCAAGACTTCAAAGTGTGCAGTAAATGATGACGACAAACATGAACTACTTCATATTGACGATCTTCTACTAGTGAAATACCCCAAACCTTGATATGTGGTTTAAATATCAAATTATGGTATGTAAAGGCTAAAAAGTGCCTTAGTAACATCAGTGAACAATTTAAACCATAATAAATGCAATAAAGCATTAAGACACAGTTTGAGCAAAAACATGCTCTAAGCTATGAGTGAACTTGGTTAGGACCCAAAGAGCCTACCAAGACTTGATAACATTTAATTATGATTTAATAAGGCTAAATAAGTCCTTAGGAAACTTTGGTGGACAGTTAAACCAAATAAAACACAAGAAAATACCTTAAAGTCAATAAGAGCAAAAATGTGCTCTAAGCTTGGGATAAATGTGTATAAGACCTAATGGTCATACCTATACTTTATAAATATGTTAATGAACATATTAAATCAATTACCAAAGAAAACCAAGCTTGAAAACAAGTTAAAACACAAAATGTGCTTTAAGGAGTCTTAAAGCACGTTTTTGAAAAATTGTCTTGTAAATGAGTTTTGAATGGCTAAATGTCCATCATTACTCTTTAATTAACATGTGTACTATATAGTATCACATTTGGGTGGCTATATTAATGGGAAATCAAAAATTTCACTTCTATGTGCCTTAGTTTGTGAATAGTGATTTTTATAAGCTAGTTTGTAACATATGTTGTTATAAGTAATTAAATTGGTCAACAAAGACCATTATACCCTCCTAGGCATATGGGGGCCGGTTTTTCATGGTGTGAGTCACCAACATGTAAAAGAAATCAAATAAGTAAAGTTAAGCTTAAAGTAAAGTACTATTTGCTTTATAATTTACAAATATCTTCAAAAAGCAAAGGTTATCTTCATTCTCTCATTCCTTCCTTCATTTCCCACGGTGGTCTTCTTCTTCCTCCTCTCTCCATCGGTTTCCAACAGCCCACACTCATTCTTCATCTTCTTTCACTTGTAACTTGTGATTCCCTTGGCCAAATCAAATTCCAAGACCATATTTGTCTTAGTTAGGTCAAGCTCTACACTTCCCTCTTTTTAAATCTTCAAGAACTCAATTTTGGTGCCATGGAGATTCACCATTGAAGGAGCTTGAGCCCATCTTTTCACATATTCTTGTTCTCCTTTGCTTCAAGGTAAGGAAACTCAAAGAAAAATCAAGTTTCCTTCATGTTTTGTGTTGTCCGAAAATTCACCTCACCATGGTGTATTTATCTTGCTTGTTTTAGCTTCATTCGAATCTTCCAAGGGCTAGGAGGAGTCCTCTCTTGATACTTATTCAAGTTCTCTTCCAATTCCAAGGTAAAACAATTACCTTAATGTGTTAAAACAATATGTGTAACTAGGGTTTACAATGAGATGAAGCATAATGCTTGAATACTCATTCTATTGTTTGTATAATGTTTAATAGTTGAAAAGGAACCAAATGCCTTACCGGTTTTACAAGGAAACAAGAAAGAAATTTGTGAGGAAAAGAGGTAAACAAGCTATCTCAATGTGGTTTAATGCCTTAGGAGAAATGAGCTTAATTTGCTTAATAAAATACCTAAGGAGCAAATGGTGAATGACCTAGTAAGTGTTCTCAAGGAGACTAGTAAAAGAACATATGTATTGGTGTATGTATTTGCAGGTCAAAGGCATTACTTATGTGGGAAATTCAGTGTTTAAGGTTTATGCAATTTAAGGGCCTAAGAGCCATGTTATTTAAGGGCCTAAGTGCCAAGCAATTTAAGTTATGCACTATATTGTGATGTAGTGCTTAATGTGTGAAGTTTGTGTATAAAGATGTGTTTGATGGATTTTAGGTGTTTTGAATGGAATAAGGTAAAAACCTAAGTGTTTGGATGTGAGTATATACAAGAGAAGCTATGGCCAAATTTGGGAAAAATGTGTGAGAAGTTCTAAGTGTTTTAAGTGGTTTTGGTGAACTAGGAAGTGTTATAGGTGAATAAATGTTTACTTGAGAAGAAAACATGTGTTAAGGTGATTTAGAGTGATGCAAGGATTTAGGTGTTATCTTGGAAGTTCTAGGAATTCAATGTGTGTTTTGAGAGTGTATTGAAAAGTCTTGAAGAAGTTGTTTAAGGTTTGGGTGAGGTTGATGAATAAGGAGAATAATGTTTAAGTAAGGTTTTGAGAAAATAATTCAAGGAGTTGTAACAAGGAGATTTAGTTAGTAAGAAAAGGAGTTGGGAGATGATGTTAAGGTGTAGAGGAAACACCTTGGTGTAGTGGTCATTATTGGTGAACTACCACTTAGAAATCTTAAGGAGAAAACATCCTAAGTGCTAGGAATTTTGTAAGAAACTTGTGAATGATAAGATGGTTTTGGTGAGTGATTTAAAGAGTTTAGCACATGGCTAAAGGTGTGTTTGATGTGCCAAATGGTGTTAGGAAGCATTATGAGACTTTAGGAGAAGTTTGGAGGAATTTGGCTAAGTGTTTAAAGGTGTAGAAGTTGAGCATTTTGCCGTGTCCGAACTTCCGTCCGGACATGGAAGTTCGGACAGGCTCTGTTGGGTAAAGGATTTTCTCATTCTCGAACTGTGTCCGAACTTGGGAAGTCCGGACACAAGTTCAGACGTCACTGTTTCTATCTGGGATTTACTCTCGAACTGTGTCCGAACTTGGGAAGTCCGGACACAAGTTCGGACGTGTGTATAATTTTCAGTATTAGGTCGCGGCTTGCGTCCGAACTTGGAAGTTCGGACACAAGTTCGGACAGGCCACTGTATGGACCAAAATTGTTGTTTTAAGGTATAGAAATGATGTGTAATGATGGGGATTGATAGGTAATGATGTTATAAGGTTGTTAAGGACATGAGGGGTGAGTTTTAATGGTAAATAAGTGGGTGAAAGGTTGTAATAAAATGTGAAAGTAAAACAAGTTAAAATGTAAAGTTATTTAACCAAGTTAACGAGGAAAAGTTATAAGCGTTAGACTTTAAACAAACATGTTACCCCAATGTTAATAAAAACACATGTGATGTTAACAGTTGTTCGAGAATTGCTCGAGGAACATAAGTGGACGTGGTAAAGTGGACTCCGGTGACAGGTATGGTTTTTTGCAACCTGTGTCCTACCGGATTACACCGGCTTGTATGCCAATGTGTTTTTTCTGTATGTTTGCCACGTTGTAAGATAAAACATGTAATGAGTTTACAGTAATTCATTTATGTGGCGTGTACAACTCCGATACCATTTAACCTCGGAAGTGTTAACCTTAGTTAACTGAGTCTAGGATCACATGAGAGTACGGTATTCGGAGTAAACGACCCGAACCATGGGACGTACTAACCACGGCTATGCGTGTGTTAATTGTGTGATATGTATTTGTGGATGTAGGGATCTCCCTTGTATGTTTAACCCAGTTGTAATACTGTATGTGTTTTATGTGACAGGCTCCATAGTGGGGTTCTAACTAATATCTAAAGTAAGTATGTACTAACAGTAGTGAGGAATCCGGTTTGGCCGGTCGCGTGTTGTTTGGGAGAGGGTATCCTTCCTAGCCTTACCCTTCTCTTTGTTATGGTTGTTTCCCTCACGGGTTATGATCTCCCATTAGCTTACTCCAAAGCTTAGCTATTCTGACTTATGATCGGTTTAGGGGGAACATGTGTTTGTGTGGTGTGTTCGGGCCTCCAAACCCGAACCGCCTTAACTTAAGTTACTCGTCCAACTATTAGGACGGTAATGAGTGTTGTTGTTATTGTATAACGAGCTTATCATGAGACTGGCAACATTCTCTAGGCTCACCAGTGTGTAAACAATGTTTGGGTCGGTTCCTAAGCGAACCATTCCCGTTATGTTATGTGTTTTGTTGTGATGCAATATCCATTGCGGTATTATGTTGTGTACGTGGAAACGTGCAAAGTGTTGTTAGGTGTTGTATGTAGTGTATTTTATATGTTGTATAATATGGAGTGTGTGGATCATGGATATGATTCCCAGTTTGTGATAAGAGGCGTTTAAGGATAACCCGATTTAAGGGTAAGTGTCGTCTGTTAAGGAAGTAGCTCCATTAGAGGAGGAACACTCTAGGAATATTGAATACCTTGAGTGACTTATTAAGTAAGGATATATTATCCGTTTGTTGAGCCCGTTGAGGCGAAATGATTATGTGTTGTGTGTTTACAGTTGCATGTATGATTTAAAAATAATCAACCGCATGCTAAGACGACAATTAGTTGTGCGTGGCCCGGTAGCATGTGGGCTGCGGGATTACCATACCAGCAAAGGTGCTGAGCCCCTTGGGGGCCACCCTTTCTCTTCTTTTCCTATTTCAGGTACAAGGAGCTGGAAGCCGTTCGAGAGTAGGACGGGGTAGTCGTTGTACATGGGTAATCGTTTATGTTGTATATATACAGTAGGTGTAGTAAGACCGAAATTGTTATCGGCATTAGTTATAAATACTCGGTATAGTTGGAAGGTGTATGTTGTTGTTGTGATTAATGGAAAGGGATAGTAATGTGTAGTCGCTCGGGAATTTAGCCCATCAGACCGGTACAATGTGTATGTATTAGCCTTGTTAGCCACGTGGGTGGCTAACGGCGTGTAGCACCAACGAGATAAGTAATGTGATGAGGTTGTTTTTCCGCTGCAGTTTATTGTAAGTGTGTTATTGTTGGATGGGGTGTTACAAAAAGTGGTATCAGAGCGAAGTATCGCTCTGATGACTGAATTACCGAGCTTAGGAAGTACCGAGTTAGGATTTAAGTACTTTGGGTTAAGGGTTGAGTGATAGCGTGAGAGATACGCTAGATAGGAACTACCAGTGACTACTGGAAACCTACAATATCCATCCCACCCTCCACAATCCCTGTATATAACTTGGGGAAACAACGCCAGAGAGATGGAAGTCCACTCTTACTCGGGAATACTCGATCTGGCTGTTATTAAATACCTTTAGGGTACGGAGAACCTGTCACACGGTAGATCCTGAAAACTGGGAATCCCGGAGACGGTCTCCATCTAAACAATGTTGACCGCATTTCATGGCAATGAATGAAGGATCTTGTGCATAGAGGAATAGAATTTCCGGCAACCTGGGTCGACATGCAAAGCAGTCGAGAGTAACCAGCTTGCAACGCACCGACCGTGCAACAGGCAAGAAGTGGATTAGTGAAACCCGAGACGAGTGTCTACGGGACCACAATTGATAAATAATACACCAACGGTATACCAACCGACAAAGGAACTACAACGTAGTGCCCAAACAAGAGACAAGTCTCAGTAACCACGACAAATACGTGGAACGGGCTACAAAGAGAATACAATACTAAGACAAAGGGGTCTCCCAGAATGGGAAACACCCTAGTTAATGATTATCATATGAGGACAGTGAGAAGTCACCTAGAAGAGTTATTATCAAGGCAGTAAGATCAGTGAGGGCCAACAAGGCCACTGTTGACAGTATGGGTAAGAACAATACCATAACCAGTATGTGTTAAACCGATAGCCAATTAGCATGGCGCACTTGCCGTAGCAAGTGCTGCTATAACAGGGCTGTTCGGGAAATTTAAAGCTTGATCTTAGGCCTCGTTCTCAAGCTAGCTGTTAGGAGGAGATTATCTCAAAAAGCTATTCAAAGTAGCTTTTTACAACTTTAACTATGAGAGGATTTCAAATAAATCAAAATTGAATAATCTACCCATGAGTATGAGAAGCTTGTTTGCACTTCACGTGTGCTCATGATGGTCGTTTGTTTTCTTCTTCTAATTAAAAAAATTATTGCCTTACAAAAGTGTCCAGGTAAAAAGTTTCCCCAATCCACCAGTTTAATATATGTATATATGTTCAAATGTTTTTAGACATTTTTTATCCCTCCTGATACTTTTGTCGTTTTTACTTTTTCAATTATCATTATTACTGCATTCTATTTTTGATCTTATTAGTTACCTTTTTATTACTCTCGTACAAAAAATAAGGGTACACTAATTTTTTATATGTTTTCTTAAAAATATAAACTTGTCTATTCTGAACACATAATTTGAACAAGAGGAAATATTAGATTTAAATGAGAGTATCTAACTCTTAAGTGATTTGGAATAATTTGGAGTTCATTTTTGTTCATTGTCAACCGCAGAATATGACACTATTCTAACACTCTAACACTATTCTAAAATGCAAAACTCGTTCCCTAGAGTTTCTCATACTAATTCCTAGTAATGGGGGAATTAAAATATATTCCCATATTATTATTGAATCACATATTACTTTTATCTATTGTCATAAATAAAGTCAATATCTTGCGGCCTACTTAAGCTACCACAATGGAGTAGAATCCAGTTTAAATTAGTAAAACAAAAAAATAAAATATGATATAGAAGAGATAAGTTGTGTGAAGTTTTTAAACTAAGAATTCAAAAAGTGGGTGTCATAGCAAAAAAAGGACAAATTATGGAAGAATAAAATATTTTTATTTTGAGAGTGTTATTTGGATGTAGGACTTGACTACACAACCATAATTAGTCCAATTTTTCTAAACCAAAAGGAAAAAAAGTCAAGCTAAACCTAAAATCCTTCCATCATAAAACCAAATTATAAATTTTAATTGATCAATCACATTGATATAACAAATTAGTGCTTAATGATGAAAAAATATAGAAATGCAACAACAAAATATTATACAGTAGTAGTATTTAATGTTGTAGCCAATCAAAAAGTTACTATCGGACTGACTGACCGTTGGCGCTGCATATTTATTACGCCCTAAACTTGGGCGAGGATTATGGGACGGAAAGTAATTTTCCGTCTGCGACGGAAGTTATTTTTCTTTTTTTTATATATGTTGCAGGAGGAGGTAGCAGCGGCAAAAGTTTTTCTTTCATTTTTTTATATACCGTATGTGTAAGAGGTCGTTGTAAGACTTACGAATTTGTATGGTATTTTTTCACAATAAATTATTATAAAATAATTTATCAATTATATAAAAATTCTACCTGATTATATACAAATAAATAAGATTATTGTAGAATATTTTTAATCTTATAATAATTGTTTTTATATATATATAAATAATGGAGCATATATCAATTCAAACTATATATCTTAATCAATTGAAAATTTTTGTTTTAAAAATAAATACTAATTTAAATCGCTAAATCTTTTTTCTAAATGAAAAAAGTTGGCTTAAATTACTTTTTATATATATGAAAAAAATGATTATACACTATGATTCATAGACACTATAATTATGAGAATGGCTAAAAGAAACATATATAACACTTAGTATCATAATTTTTTAAATAGTGTTGGACACGATTATACAAGTTTGTATACATGTTTCTAATAATTGGTGGAAGCTTCAATAAATTATCGTGAATATGTAAAAATCAAGGTTAAAATAATACATAAAATTGACTCCAACAACTCAGTTTATCGTTTCAAAACATTTATCGCCTTCAGGTTTATCAATCAGTCAAGCTCTGTAAACTGATGAATGTTAAGATTATATTCTTATACACAATGATTTGATGAGAACGACCAAGGGAAAAGATATACAACAGCTGGTGTCGTCTTTCTATAAGAGTGTTGGAAACGATTATAGAAGGTTGTGTACGTTTATAATCATCAGTGGAAACGTTTATAGATTATCGTGGATACGTAAAACTATGGTTAAATGAATGCGCAAAATCGACGACTCCAACAACTGAGTTAATTGTTTCCAAACGTTTATCGCCTTCAGGTTTATCAATCAGTCAAGCTCTGTAAACTGATGAATGTTAAGATTGTATTCTTATACACAATGATTTGATGAGAACGACCAAGGGAAAAGATTTATAACAGCTGGTGTCGTCTTTCTATAAGGGTGTTGGAAACGATTATAGAAGGTTGTGTACATGTTTATAATCATCAGTGGAAACGTTTATAGATTATTGTGGATACGTAAAACTATGGTTAAATGAATGCGCAAAATCGACGACTCCAACAACTGAGTTAATTGTTTCCAAACGTTTATCGCCTTCAGGTTTATCAATCAGTCAAGCTCTGTAAACTGATGAATGTTAAGATTGTATTCTTATACACAATGATTTGATGAGAACGACCAAGGGAAAAGATTTATAACACGTGGTGTCGTCTTTCTATAAGAGTGTTGGAAACGATTATAGAAGGTTGTGTACATGTTTATAATCATTAGTGGAAACGTTTATAGATTATTGTGGATACGTAAAACTATGGTTAAATGAATGCGCAAAATCGACGACTCCAACAACTCAGTTTATTGTTTCCAAACGTTTATCGCCTTCAGGTTTATCAATCAGTCAAGCTCTGTAAACTGATGAATGTTAAGAAAATATTCTTATACATAATGATTCGATGAGAACGACCAAGGAAAAAGATATATAACTGTTGGTGTCGTCTTTCTATAAGAGTGTTGGAAACGATTATAGAAGGTTGTGTACATGTTTAAAATCATCAGTGGAAACGTTTATATATTATCGTGGATACGTAAAACTATGGTTAAATGAATGCGTAAAATCGGCTCCAACAACTAAGTTTATCGTTTCCAAACGTTTATCGACCAAGGGAAAAGATATATAACGCTTATAGATGGTTGTGTACATGTTTTTAATCTTCAGGGGAAACATTTATATATTATCATGGATACGTAAAATACAGATTAAATGAATACGTAACATCGACTCCAACAGCTCGTTATATCATTTCCAATTATAGTCTTTAGATTTATCAATTAGTCACCCTTTGTAAACTGATAAATGGTAAAAAAAAAATATTCTAAAACACAATGATATGATAAGAACAGTCAACGTAAAAGATATTTGGCAATTAGTGTCATCTTTTTAAAAATAGTGATGGAAACAATTATAGAAGGTTGTGTAAATGTTTATAATCATTAGTGAAAACGTTGGTAAATTATCAGATAGATAAAAATGTATATGTGATTATTATAGATGTTATAAGTAGTTTAAAATGTATATATGATAGTTGATAAATATTTTAATCATCACGTACAATATATTTATGATATTTATTTATGATAGTTCATATATATTTTCATGCTTCACAAAAATAATTTTTTGGGTTCAATTGCAATTAGCTTTTTTCGTTGTCCTTTATAAACAAAAGTTAATGATTGACTCTATACCTATAAAAATGAATTGATTGGATCATTAGACATTTAGTCTCTAAAGTATAGGTTTTTTTATAGTTTATGAATATGTATAGTCTCACTATTTTTGTAGATTAAATTAATTTTTGTAGGATTTATTATAGTTTATTTGTAAAATAAATATTTTTCTTTTTATTTATACTTATTTTTATAACTTCAATTGTACATATTAAAGCTTTAAATTTATACTTAAATTTTGTTAGAATACATATTGATTATTTCCTAGCTAAGTCAAAAATTGTCAGATTATCAATATTATCTTACTTATGTATACATCATTATTTGGATAAAAGTATATTTTATGTGTTTAAAAAGTAAAACGTGAATATTGCTAAATCTATACCTACGTCATGATCTAATTATAATAATTTATTATAGCACAACGACCATACTAATCAAGGATTTCAATAGTACGATACAAAATAATACTAGAGAACAATGTAATCAAACACGAAAATGGTGATTCCATAACTTTCAAAAGATATTGATTCATACGATCAATATTTTACTAGTATTTTTAACTTGGTTAAAAGAACGGTCCACATTCTTTCCATCAACAAGAAGTGTGTCCGTCATAATTAATTATATAATTGGTGACTTATTTTATGACAATTATGAGTAATTATACTATTAAAGTATTGTAAAAGAAAAGAAAATTATAAACAAAAGCTAATGAATGTTCGTCTGTGTAATTTGGCTGATAAAGAAAAAAAAAAGAGAGATATGGTATCACCCATCAACGACCAAAAACGTAGTCCCTGAAATTACACAAATATGACTTTATGTACTGAATTGAATGGTTAAGATTGAAAAGAAAAAAAAGAATGGTGTAGATTGTATCCGTCCAGGGACGATAATTGTGCATCCATCACCAAAGCTTGCACTTGCTTCAACTTTAAAAAAAAAGCCGACTTTTCACTGTTCCTCAATTAAAGGATATATGTCCCTCTTCAAGTTAACTTCCCATTACAGTCACTTTTCACTAGGCCCTACCTTAATTTTTTAGCACAACTCACGAGGAGCTTTATGGTGGAATGACAGCCTTCCTAAAAATCTGTTCTCTAGGAGCAAGACGTTCAGTGGGAGCATTAAAATAATTGTCTTTCTTTTAACAGAAAGAATGTCCTTACTTTTTTAATCATCTGAGAAGTATGGAAACATATAAAGGGAGGACAACCTGGTAATTTGTCCACAAACAAACATAAATAAAGTGGAGCTTATTTTCTATACAGCCTTTTTGATTTTGATTCTGCAGTGACATTATTGTAGCTTTAAGTGAACGCGCAGCCGAACGCACTGAAAGTCGATGCGTCGTTTTTTTTCTGCCCAAATCGTGGTCCTGTCGTCGATCATTACTGGAAACTAGTCTCCTGCAAACTTATCTTCCCTTCCAAACCTAGCTCCAAGCTACTCTATGCTCACGGATTTTGCGACTCACATCCGTCCTATTTCTGTAAGCATCACCGGTCATTTCTTTTTACCCCCAAGTTAGCATCTTGGTGGAGTGCAAGTATTATTATTAATTTCATATAATCTGCTCATAGAACCAACATCGAGCTCTGTTCGGAATTATTATATGAAAATTTTAGCATATCCTTTTCAATTCTTGTTCGCAGCAATTTTTCCCTCTTCTTTTTTCTTCAAAATTATTACAGTAACAGGTCTATACATTAGCACATGAACTGGGGTATGTTACTTTGGATTTCAGGGGTGTATCTGTTCTTGAATGTCTTTCCTGTTCTAACAAAGCACTTCTTTTGGCTCTAGTACATTTAAATCAGGATTAAATAGTTACTGCCGTCTTCTTCTTCTTTTTTTATTTTTCTCTTATGATTTCATGTACTTTGAAGTGGATCAACGGATAGGTTTATTGAGCACACAGGCTAAACCTTTAAGTAATATCATTATGCAAATGAGTAACTTGTTTCTGTTACCTAGATGTAGCATATTAGTAAAAAGCTAGCACTACGTTTTAACTTACACTAGGCAGGGACTACCTTATACTTTATCTACGGGATCAGTTCCCGGAAATAGTGACAAGCTCATCCTTCAAGTCTAAGAAGAACCTTAGCATTGACACCACAATATTATGCAAACATGTAGAATTTATAGTTCAGTTTGACTCTTGAATGCACTTTAGGAATGTTCATTTTGTTTTGGAATGAGGCGAGTAGGGAGCCTACTTTTGCTAACTTTCTGCTACTGATGTGCCAATATTTTCCTTGCATTGGTGAGATCTAAGCTAATATGGATGATCGTGATCAGATGTGATAAAATATAGTATATGTTTTAATGTACCTGCACTCATTTTGGAAAAATGTAATGGTGTGTTTTCTCCGGACAAACTTGACTAGTTTTGATTTAATTAAACTTTCTTTGATTTCAGGTAAAGGACAAAGTGGGAGTAATTCACTATTAGCTCTGACATTGGAGGGTATAATTCTTCTTGTGTTTCTCAAGCACCGCTAAGAAAGAGTTGTGGGCTAAGAATTGTTGCCAGCATGGACATAATAAGTGATCTTCCAGATAATGTAGTTGATAGAATCCTTTGCTCACTGCCCATACGTGATGCTGTAAAAACTTGTATCTTGGCAAGGGCATGGAGATACAAATGGGCTGCACTCTCCAAGCTTAAGTTTGATGATAAATCATGCTCGGTAATTAATAGCGGTAAAATATATGAATTTGTTAACATAGTAACTTCTGCACTTTTGCAATATATTGGCCCACTTCATGAATTCCATCTTCATGTTCCATCGTCATTACGTACGAAGAGTGAAGTTCTAATTCCTTCAATTCAATTTGTATTAAAGAAGTCTATCAAGACATTATCTTTGAAGAATTGTGTAG
This sequence comes from Limonium bicolor, assembly GCA_023374045.1. NCBI lineage: Eukaryota > Viridiplantae > Streptophyta > Magnoliopsida > Caryophyllales > Plumbaginaceae > Limonium > Limonium bicolor. Next base: position 226,962,989 of record CM041776.1, read on the forward strand.
TCCCTGCTTGCATTTACTCTTCAACAGAATTGACCCATTTGGAACTTGACCATGCCATGTGCCCATTTTCTCCTCCAATTTCATTTGGGGGGCTAACAAACCTCGTTAGCTTCAAATTGACCTCATCTTCCCCCATTATTGAAGATTCAGATAAGATCATGAAGTTCATTTCCAGCTGTCCTAAAGTTAAAAGTGTTTCTCTATCTATTAGAGTGGAGAGGGATATTGAAATTCATGCTCCAACTCTTGAATATTTGTCTATCAAGGGCATCTTTCCATGCATTTGCTTCCAAGAGACTGGAAATGTGAGAGAATTGCTTGTGAGCCTGAATGATGGTGGTTATTATTTAGCTAAAACATGTAGGAAGATGAACATTTTTAGTGGCTTGGTGAAACTGGAGACTTTGAGACTTGAAATGTACTCTTGGCAGGTAGGTCATTCATGCTTTTTGTTTTTCAGTTTTAGAATGGTCTTTGATGACACAACAAGTATTGGTAGTTTACTGAATTAGTATCATTTCTTGTTTGTGAAGCTTGTAACCTCAGCTGGTGTTCCTAGAAGATTATCAGGAATGCTTGACCAACTGAAGATTCTTGAGTTAACAGACGTACAGTTGGGGAGGTCTGATGAGCTTTGTGGGCTATTATGCTTGCTTACTAGTTCACCGAAGTTGTGGAAACTTTCAGTAAGTTGTAAATTTTTGCTTTGCTTGAGGCTTGCGATGAAAGTTTTATGTCGCTGTTATCTACTTGATTGCAGATTGAAATAGACGGACCCAAGTTTTATGTGCCCCACTTGATTCAACTCTTGGTGTCTTTTTTAATGCATTTTTACTTGATTGCAGATTAAAACTGCAGAAGCTTCGCAAAATAAAGAGTTGGATTTCAAATCTTATACAGAGTTTTACAAAGACCACAAGTTTGAAAGTCTCTGTACTGTGGAATTTGTTGTATGTCTCGATGTGTATGTTATTGAGATGATTGACCTTCTACTTGGATGTTCTCCCAATCTGGAGGTGATGTGTATTAAGTATCCTTGTAAGGGAATAGACGACGCCTTAAAGAAGGTTAATAGACTTACTCGTGCATCTCCAAAGGCAAGGGTCAACTTCTTGTGATCCATTGATCAAGAACGAGAAAGTAGGGCTTTTGTAGTTAGCCATTTAAGTTTTAACCACCCATCCAGATGCTATGTTTCTTTTTTTTTTTTTTTTTTATCATGGGCATGAAACCTGGTACAATATTCAATGCTTCATTTTGTCTCGTGGTTGATGTATTACACACTAGAAGCAGTGCTTGTATGTTTAGCTACCAGCTGTCGGGAATACAACCTGTAAATTCCTACCATGGCTCATAAGGGTTTATAGCCCGGATGGTGTACAAAAATTGGACTGCTCATCGCGCAAGTCAGCTGCTATCTTCGTATGTTATTGTGGACTTTTTTGGAAGTCAGTAGTTTTCCTGTTCTGTGTATGTCATTGATTGTTTGCCCAACCATGCTTAGATTTTTACCAGCTTCTTTGTATGTGCTCAAATTATTCTACTATAGTCTCAAAATTGAACCTATGTGTTTTAGGATATTGAACAAGACGCGTTTTTGTACGGTAAGATAGTAGTCAATGACATATATATTTGGGAAATTTATAGAAAGTCATTTAATATTCATTTAATTTGTTAAATGTCACCTAAGTTATGTTTTGTCATGAATGATACATAATTTTAAAATTAAGTGACATTATATGAAACATCCAACATAGCATTATTTGTACTTCAACTATCAAGAACCACAGTAGAGATCTTTCTTGCAATGTTATATACAGTTTTAATGTGCAATAATCTTGTACAAGTGTATCTTTAGTGTGCTAGACGCATAAACAAACCACATTTTAAGAAATTTTGTGTGTTGGTCCGTGCAACCATAAAGTTGGAGTTGAAATCTTGAAAGATGAATTGTCACTTGTACGTCACATTTCTCTCTAGTTTGTATAACTAGGGTTTCTCCCTTTTATATATATGATTATATATTTAATTCAAAAATTATTTGGCTATATATATAACTGATGGATGTTGGGTTGGTAATCCGTGGTCATGAAAGAACCAAAAAGTACGTGACAACTTAGTAGAGTTTGACAGTGTAGTCAACTTGTTGAACAAATATTATCAGAGGTAACTTTCGTACAATTCGAATCTTCTTTGAAACAAGGATTTGATGCAGTCGAATATTTGGACTAGCCAACTAGGAAGTGTTTGGTATAAACAAAAAAATAAACCACCATATACACAGATGATGGATCGAGGGGAGACTAGGAAAATATCATAAGAATCTTCCGTCTGTTCCGCAAATGTCTATTTGAGGTGTTTTGGCTGTTTATGAAAGGAGTACATCAAATTATCAAATTTCCATAAAAATGTAGTCACATTGACTCATAGTTTCTTAAAAAATTGGGATGCTAGAGATGTAAAAGGGGAAGGGGGAAGAAATTTGAAATTTAAATAGTAAAGGAGAAGGATTTACATTTGTAAAGTTTATGTATACGTATAGAATAGTAAGAAGAAAGTTATGGATGGTTTGAATTAGTTGTACTCAATAGAGAATAAGTTCAAATTTGTAGCTTGAATGAATTCAACTATTCTAAATTAATTAAGGTTAAAAAAATACGACAGTCATAATTGACTAAATATTTAGGAAACTTGAAACCCTAACAGTAGCTAGAAATCCAATATATAGTATAAATAAATACTTAATTTCATTAGCAAACAACAAATAACTATGAAAATATTTTACCATTTTATATTAATAACTAGTGAACATTACCTTAAATAAAATATGGATGTAAAATTTAAAAATTGATGACTAGATAACTACTTAGGCGTTTAATCAATATACAAATGACACCTACACCTATAATATTAGGCGTACCTTTGTGTTTTACTATAAAACAACTAATTATCTTCAAATTTATTTTTTATTTAAATTTCCCTAAAATATAGATTTGAGAGAAACTTAAGAGAATTATTTTATACTTTATCATTTAGCTATCAAATTTAAAATATATAACTTTGAAAAGATAAATGGGTACCAATTTTTTTTAACAAATTTTCGCTAAAAACCAAACGGAAATAATGGAAAGATAATTAATAATCTGCAATATTTGGCATCGTTCATCATCAAAGAAACACCCTCCTAATATACCAAAAAAGAAAAATAAAAGATCAAAAGTATGAAATGTTTCTTCAAAATTCGCTAGCTAGGTTTATTTTTATTTTTTGTAAAAGGTAATGATATATATATGTAGAGAAGTTTTTACAAAAGTGATACATAGGGGGCCTATATATCAGATTCCGAGGGATATACAAAAAGGCAAGGGAAAGGGGGATATACAAAAACCCTCATTAACATTTACAAAAGATGAGCCAATTATAAGAGCAAAGGAGGGGGAAAAGAACAAAAATATCCCCCACTACATATAAGCCTAGGAGCAGAGCTCCTTGTCCAGCCAGTGGGAGTCCTTGGTGGAGTGGGCCATTTTCTTCCAGATAACAAATTTATTGGCGGCTTTGACGTCCGCTACAATGTGTGCGAGGTCTCTCGTTTGGCTTGCCATGACTCTCTTGCATCTCTCAATCCATAGATAGTAGACAACATTGGCAATGGCTGCTTTCTTCACTTGGTCGATCGGACTGGTCCTTTTGCAGTAGCGTGATATCTAGTGGGAACAGCTACGGAGGCTAGTCCTGTTCGTAGGAATCCCCAACCAGTCGCAAATGCTCCACCAAACCCTGCAAGATAACCTGCATTGAAAGAAGAGATGGTGGCTAGTCTCTTGAGCATGCTCACAGAGCCAACATCTGTTAGCAAGACATATGCCCCAAGATTGGAGCTTATCACAAGTTTTTAGTCTACCCCTAAGAGTAACCCATAAAATGAACTTTACTTTGGGGATTGACCAATTTTTCCAGCAGATGTTGTGCCAGACAAACAGTCTCGCAGGTTGGGAGACATCATTTTAGAGGAGTCTAACAGGGGGATGGGGAGGGTAGGATCAGAGCAAAGAGGAGGCATCATTGATAGAACCACATTATTTTATCCACCAGTCTCTAGAATGGAGAATTGTTTTCCAGACCCAAGGGTCGTTTCCTTTAGCAGAAACTGTCCAAATATCTTGGTTTGAGAAATAGTGGTTGTGGATCCACAAGATCCACAGCCGCTCAGTGCCACTTAAGATGGAAGATAAGGTTTTAAGGATAAAGCACATGTTCCATCTATGAATGTCTTTAAAACCCATGCCCCCATGCTTTTTGGTGTTTGTGATGGTATTCCAAGCCACCGTGGGGGTGGTGTTTCACTCTGCTTCTTCGGACCAGAGGAAGGATCGGAAATACTTGGTGATGCTCTTGATGATATTCTTAGGGAGAGAGATGTAGGAGTCTCAAAAGCCAACAATGCCAAAGAGAGTGAGCTAAATGAGGGAGAGACGGCCCATAAAAGAGAGGGATTTACTGGTCCAAGAGGAGATGGTTTTACGAATGTTATCAAGGAGAGGGTTAAAATATGTGGTTTTAGGCTTTCTTGCGATGATAGGAATGCCAAGATAGCGGAAGGGGAACGATCCTAGGTTAAAACGAGTGGTACGGAGAATGGAGTCAGCTGGGGAGGTGAAACCCCACCATGGAATATGACTGACTTGGCGGGATTGAGACTAAGCCCCGAAGCCTCAGCAAAAAGCTCAACTTTGCCTAGCATAAGAGAGATTGAATCGAGGTCACCTCTACAGAATAAGAGGGCATCATCAGCAAAGAGAAGGTGTGAGAGGCAGAGAGGGGTATAGGACGGGTGGAAGCGGAAGCCAGGAGTTTGAGGAAGTTGGTCTAGGAGGCGGCAGAGCATGTCCATAACCAACACAAAGAGATAAGGAGATAATGGGTCTCCTTGGCGAAGACCCCGCTTTCCTTTGAAGAAACCAGAAGGGGAGCCATTAATATTGATGGAGTAGGAAGTAGAAGTGACACATCGCATGATCCAGTTACTGAACTTAGGGGGGAAGTTCAAGAAGGAAAGATTGCACTGGAGGAAGGTCCAGTCAACTGTGTCAAAAGCTTTCCTAATGTCCAATTTCATCATGCACTGAGGGGAGATGTGAGCCCTTTGGTAGTTCTTCATCAGGAAGGAGCAAAGCTGGATGTTATCAGATATAAGACGACCTTTGATGAAGGCCCCTTGGTTCTTATTAATAGGGGAAGGGAGAGTGTCCTTTAATCTGTAAGCAAGAATCTTGCTGATAATCTAGTAAAGAGTGTTACAGCAGGAGATGGGTCTATAATCCCCAGAAGAGGAGGCGGCATCAGATTTTGGAATAAGAGAGATCATGGTGGTGTTAACTTCCCTAAGGAGTCTGCCACTGTGAATGAAACCTTTGATACCTTGGCAGATATCCTCACCTACGATATCCCAAGCTGCTTTAAAAACTTGGTTGTATAGCCTTCTGGGCCGGGGGCTTTGTCATCTTTAATGGATAAGAGGGCCAGTTTAATGTCTTTTGAGTCAACATGCCAGGTTAGGGAGGCCCAAAGGGAACTATCAAGAGTTCTAGTTTCCTTCAAGTTTAAGTCCACAAGAGAGTGGGGGAGGGACACATGAGTGCCAAAAGTACGTTGGAAGTGGGAGACTGAGCATTCCTTAATATCGGTCGGGGCATTTAGGACCTCTCCACAATCATTTATGATAGTGGCAATGGAGTTCTTATTCCTTCTCGCCTTGATGGCGCTATGGAAGAAGGAAGTGTTTGAATCAGCAAACTTGAGCCAGCGGGTTTTTGCAAGTTGTCGAAGGAATAGAAGCTCATGTTTGTCCCGCATAAGGAGCTTGGGTCTCAGGTATTTTTCTCTGAAGATAAGGGTCGGGTTCCAGGGGTCAGAGTCCAATTTCAATTGTGTATCCATGAGGTCCTCCCTGATGGTTTGACCTTTAACCTCAAGAGAGCCAAATTCAGTCTTATGTAGAGAGGAGAGGCCAGATTTGAGAAGTTTAAGCTTTCTGCTAGTGGTAAAAAGACGACTACCTAGAATGGAGGTATCCCGGGCTTCACGGACAAGAGGAAAAAATGAGGGGTCATTGGTCCAAAAGTTGAGAAATTTACAGCTCCTTTTACGAGGCATTGGGAGATGCAGGGAAATACGCATGGGACTGTAGTCCGACACAAGGGGAGGGAGGAAGGAGGCAGAGCTATTAGGGAAGGCCAAAATCCAATCAACGTTAACTAGCACCCGGTCAATTTTACCATGGACACGACTATGGTCATATTGGTTGTTCCACCAAGTGTTAAAACGACCATAATAGCGTAGGTCTTGAAGCTCAGCCATGGTGACATAATCCGCGAAATCACGGTAGTCTCTAGGGGAGGGGGTACGGGAGCTAAGTTGTCTGCAGCATAGAGGATGTTATTAAAGTCCCCTGCTACAACCCAGGGGCCCTCCATATTTCAGCTAATGCTGATAATATCCTCCCAAAGGTGAGATCTAAGCAACGGGTTGTTCCTACCGTAGACAACTGACAAGGAAAACGAGGTGGAGTCAAGGAAGGAGGCCTTACAGGTTAGCATTTGGTCAGAAACTTGGATGGGGGAGAGGGTGATGATGGAGGGGTTAAAAAGGATCCAGATGCAACCATTGGGATGTGCATCATAGTTGTGAACAACGCTCCAAGAGGGAAAGAAACGAGATAGGATTGGAAGGTGGTTGTTAAGGGAGACATGAGTCAGTGGTGGAATAGAACCCTTTAATGACGGCTGATTAATCACGGCTTAAATACAAACCGTGATTAATAGGAGGGCCGGAAATAATTAATGATGTTTATAAAATTAATCGTGAGCAATAATCGATCGGAGGTAGGCGCGCCTTTTTTAGAACTGACTTTAGATGACGGTTATTGGGAAAACCGTAATGTAAAGCCTCGTGTTGACACGCGCTTTACGGTCAACAGACTTTAGATTATGGGTTTACCAATAACTGTCATCTAAAGTCCCTGCCCACTGATGGTCAACGATGTCGTTTTGACCTGACGCCAAATATTTCAAGCATTATTTGATTTTTTCGACGCCGCACGTAATTTAAATGACAGTTAACGACGTCGTCTTACCAGCTTATTTTAGATTACAAAAAACTTAATATAAATGTGTTGCATATGTTTGATCGAATAAGACTCATGGCTTATTGGCCGCGGGTACATGAGTCAACACCATCGATCTTGAGTTCAAAACCTAGCATATGCCAAATATTTTTCACGCTATTTTTTTTATTTCGTTAGACTTTAGATTACAGTTCTCAAGGAACCGTCATTTAAAGTGTGACTTTAGATTACGGTTTTCTTGTAACCTCTACTTCTCTCTCTCACGCTATCTTCCTTAATAAAATCGCCTCCTCACTCCCGTCACCTTACTAACGGCCATCGCCGCCGTCGCTCCCACCACCTTTGTCACTCCCATCGCCGCCGGTCACCACCCATCTACCACTGGTCGTCACATTTGACGTCTCTAACGCGTACTGGGTATGCGATCGATTGTCGTTTTTTTCTAACTTTGTTCATATACATGTCGATTGGTAGTTCTAACCCCGTTTCTGTCGAATCATGAGAGTGTAATGGTAAATGTTCTAACCTTGTTCATATATTTGTGCCCAGATTCACAGTTAATTGGAGCCTAGTTCGTGGGCTGATTTCTGCACTAATTGCCCACTTTGGTTCTTAATAACGGTAATTTTGCAAACCCAACTATAAACTGCGCACTGTAGTGATGTTTCTTTGTTTATTGTTTTGAAGAGTAAATTTGATTTGGTTATTCTCAGCATTTAGTTTTACAATTAATACATAGTAGTGTACTTTAAAATATAAAATTAGTGTATAAGTAATTCTGATGGTGCGTGTGAATTTGATGTTGATAAAAGTGATTTGGAAATGTTAGAAATATAGGGGAGATGCTGGTGAATTTTTTCCACGGTTTAGCTAGCATTTTAACCTTGATTTTTTGATGAATTCTAATGTTGTCGTTTTTTGTTTATGCATCAGAACTACGACTTTATTTTGGCTTCCGACCTCAACTGTCTTAGCATCGACTAAGCGTCTACCAGAGGTAAGATTTACTTATATATATAGTATTTGACAAACTACCAAACATAGTTATCCGCCCAAGATATACCTAATAGAGGTATATCTTCGACTGTCCCTGTCGGGACTGTCCATGATTGTTAAATCTCCCACTTAGGGTGTGAATGTGTTTTTAATATGTACTTTACTGATTATTTCAGCAGTATCTCTTTATTGTTCTTCGAATACATATATTATTGATTAATATCATAATATCGTGCATTTAAAGAATTGTAGGGAGATGCTGCCAAAATTTTCAATAAATTACATATTAAAAACACGTTCACCGGTGGGATTTAATACTCATGGATGGATTTTGGTTGATAAGATACAAAAGTGTAAAGACGCTGCCACAGGTGACGGTATGAAATGGCTGCCTTCATATAAATAGCTAGAAGGAGATGGAACGTTCGTGGATTTACAGCGGAAAGTTGGACGACAAGTTTTTAGAAGGAGTTGATAAGTTATGCACGGTGTTGGCGAATAATTTGAAACCTTCAGACAAGAGATACATATTTTGTCCGTGTATCGACTGCCAAAACAATCTGAGATATCGCGGCATTGAAACAGTTAAGGAACATCTGATCCGCCGCTGTTTTACAAAAGATTTCCAAGACATAATCCGATGGCATGGCCAGAGTGTGTTCGATGTTATTAAGCCTGACGAAGGGGATAATGGTCAGACAAACACAGAAACAGAACTCAGAGATGATACAGTTGCGGGAGATCCAGAAGACGTTACAAATGACGTTGAGCTTGATTTCTGGGACGATGACATTGAGACTATGCTCGAAGATGTGGAACGACATCACTCTAACACGCCAGAAAAGTATGAAAATTTGTTAGATTCATCAAAAACACCATTGTACCCCGGGTGTGACCCTACAAAGTTAAGCAAGTTGAGTGTCGTCCTCAAGCTAATCAACTTGAAAGCGAAACATGGCTGGAGCGACGTAAGTTTCACTGTCCTCCTGGAACTATTGAAATATGTTCTTCCGGTGGACAACGTTTTACCAACGACTACGTACTCAGCCAAAAACCTGAGTGCCCAATGGGTATGGAGTACCAGAAAATTCATGCTTGTCAAAATGGTTGCATGCTATTTTGGAAATCGGATGAATTTGTTGAAAGCTGTTCAGCATGTAGAGTCACGTTATCTAAAGAAACAACCAACTCACATTAGCAGTAGTAAGAAAGGTTCACCGGCTAAGGTACCGTGGTACCTGCCCATCATTCCAAGGTTCAGACGTTTGTTTTCCATTAAGAAAGACGTAGAGAATCTTCGGTGGCATTCAGTTCACAGGAAGAAGGATGGCAGATTGAGACATCCCACTGATGCACCACAGTGGAGAAACATAGACATAAAATTTCCTGAGTTTGGTAACAAACCGAGAAACCTAAGGCTAGGCTTGTGCACGGATAGGAAGAACCCTTACGGTACTTTGAGTAGCATACACAGTACCTGGCCTGTGCTTTTGGTTATTTACAATCTACCGTCGTGGTTATGCATGAAACCAAGACACATCTTGTTGTCTTTGTTAATATCGGGTCCAAAGCAACCGGGCAACAAAATTGATGTATTCCTACAACCTTTGATAGAGGATCTACAACTCTTGTGGAATGAAGGGGCTACGGTTTACGACTCATTCAGCAAAGAGGACTTCAATTTGCGTGCTATGTTGTACTGCACAATCAATGATTTCCCCGCCTATGGTAATCTTTTAGGATATTCAATCAAGGGGGAGTTGGTGTATCCGATTTTTGGTGAAAACACTTATAGCATTCACTTGAAACATAGTGGCAAATACGTGTACATGGGCCACCAAAAAAATGCTTCCAAAAGGACATAAGTACCGAAAGATGACGAAAGAGTTCGATGGAAAAACTGATCACAGTGTGGCACGCCAGCCTTTGACAGGCACAGAGATTTACAAAAAGTTGGATAATATTGTCAACAACTTCTGGCCGACAACCAAAAGTGGTGAAAAAAGTGTTTGGAAAAAGAAATCAATATTTTGGGAACTCCAGTACTTGCGGCATCTGGAGGTTAGACATTGTATTGTGGGATGCATGTCGAGAAGAATGTGGGTGAAAGTATCACTAGCACCCTTTTGAACATAAAAGGAAAGACAAAGGATCATTTGAAAGGAAGAAAAGATTTAATTGAGTTGGGCATACACATAGAGCTTGGCCCGCAAGAACGTGGAAAACACACATTCTTGCCTCCTGCCTATCACACTCTGCCTAAAGAAGAGAAACATAGTCTATGCAATACCCTTTACAACATCAAAGTGCCTTCATGATACTTCTCAAACATAAGAAGCCTAGTGTCCATGACAGATTTGAAATTAGTAGGAATGAAATCTCACGATTATCATGTCCTACTTCATGAATTTTTGCCAATTGCATTGCGTGGGATCTTGCCGGATGCTGTTAGACACACAATCACAAACGTCAGTGTCTTCCTCAAATTCATTTTGTCTAAGGTTCTTGATGTGGACACTCTGACTACACTAAAAAAGGATCTGATTGTGACAATGTGCCAGCTGGAGATGTATTTTCCTCCCTCGTTCTTCGACATAATGATACATCTCCCCTTGCATCTTGTAAGAGAGATTTTGATGTGTGGTCCTTTGTACCTTTGCTACATGTATCCGTTCGAAAGGTACATGGGTGTCCTGAAGAAGAAAATGAAGAACCATCGTCACCCAGAGGGCAGTATTATAGAGGGCACTGTCACAGAGGTAGTTGTAGACTTCTGCACCAATTACCTAGAAGGTGTCGATACCATTGGACTTCCATGTTCTAGACACGAGGGCAGATTGAAGGGTGTTGGCACGGTTGGACAGAAACTGAAAAGAATTGATATAGACACTCTTAACAAAGCTCATTTAGTTGTGATGAGTCATCTTGGAGATGTTGAACCATACTTTGATGAACACTTGTGCGTTTTAAGATCACAATATCCAGACATGAGTGACATTAGACTACAAAATGAGCAGAATAGGACATTTGTCAGATGGTTCAAAGACAGAGTGTTGTCCGATCAGTCCACTAATGTGCCTGAATTGCTTAAAGTAATTGCATTTGGACCAAATCTTGATGTAATTTCTTATGAGGGGTACGATGTCAACGGATTCACCTTTTTCATAGAATGTCAGGATTGCAAGTCAACGAATCAAAATAGTGGATTAGAGCTTGAAGCTTATCAAGACTTATATGACATCAGCGGTGTGGGTCACAATCCAGTCTCAGTAAAACAATCATATTTCGGTGTTATACAAGACATATGGGTATTTGTAACAACCCTAATCCTAAACCTGTAATAACGTCGCAAGTCGTAGCATAATAAATAACATTCACAGCGGAAAAGGAAACTATATATCCTTGGTGTTACACGCCGTTACTCACCCTTGTGAGCAACAAGACATCCTTACTCCTTCCAACAACTCACTCCTCACACTGTGATGAACAAGATACTGAGCACTCTTAATATTACAAACCAAATCCAAACCAAATGAGCAACTAACCGAATACAACATACTCCCTAATACAAAACATTAATAAACTTAAAAGTGTTTCTTGAGAACACATCAGCTACCCTGTAACCCGCACTCCGGCTTGTGTCTTCTTCAGTAAGCTGAAATGTTTTGCCCATTGAAGGGCTCAACAATCGAAATGCTGGTATACTAAATGTAGTCCTAAGTCATCTAGATTCCTTAAGTCGTTTAGCCATCTTGATATTAGATTCATTACATGATAATCCATTTTACAACAATAGTAATAACTGGAATGTTAAATAAACACACAATAGTTCACCTGTCAATATCATCACAATAATAAACAACCAGATAGTCACACACCAATAATCCATAACAATAACCAAACAAGATACACATACTAATTAACTGTACTTGTTAGTAGGTCACAAGACCCTTATCCTTTTAACCAACCACTTAAACTTTTCCAGATAAATTCCACCTCAGGCGTCATGTCAAGACAACCCTTAATAACTTAATAATGGACAGTAGTCCCCTGGGTTCCAATGGAACCGTTACCAGCTGACCTTATGGCCCTGGATAATTATTTTGACCGATCCGGTCGAACCTGTGCACCAACGGTAGTGCCCTCCGCCATCGTCGAATGTGGACAATGGATTCCCTTCAGAGACTCTCCATAGAAGTCCCTCGTAGTGATCACGATGCGCAACCAGAAACTCGAAACAGTCTGGATTCCTCTCTTTATAAGTTAGCCCTTTAGTCAGTGATACAATATCCAATCCTTGAGTTAAGACTATAACATTGACCATCAGTTAGGTTCTCATAATACCTAAAGGTCAGTTTAGTCTTGTTCTAGTCTAGATGTATAAACTTCCAGTCATAAGACGTTTCGCGTAAAATAAAACGCAGTGGTGTCGAGCAATAGTATACATATCATTACATAATCACAGATATCGCTCTTTACAATTAACACACAACTCTGGACCTTAGGAATTCCTTAGGACATTCAGACCACAAGTTAACATACCGTTCACCGTGTAACGCTAGCTTGACAATTCACGCCTTAGAAGTTTCTCCCCGTACGCTGTTATATATACATGCAATACCGGGTAACGTTAATACAACTATTCCTGTAGAACTAATACCTCGTAGTATACTAACCCCGTATGTTCTTATTTCCCCCTGTTATTTTTACAGTGGTTCGAGGTAGTTTAACATTTCATTATTTTATGTAATACTACAGGTGATAATGAATTCCATTTTCTGGTATAATCTTCATCTCATTAATCATATACCCTTAATTATTTTCACTTAGTCCCTATATTAATATCACTTGGTTATTTTTTTTTATACCACAATTATTTTATAAACTCATATTATACCCATAATATATCATAATACTTTAGTTTTATTCCTTTCTTCTTTATTTATTACAAAACCAACCTTATAATTCGGTAATTATATATTGAACCCTTAACTTTTATAAATTGCTAATTAACCACTTAACTTTCGGTAATTTCAAAATGAATATTCTAATTTTTATAAATTACCAAATAACCACATACACTTTCGGTCTTTATATATATCTTTCCTTTATTTACAAATAACCCCAAATTTATATAAGTTACATATTAACTTATAAACTATAGTTTTAATATTTAATTATCTTTAATTCCGAAAAGACCCATATAAATTCATAAATTATATTTGCGCCCCTTAAACAATTCGGTTTTGTAATTATACTTTCATAAATTACATATTCACCCCCAAACTTTTATAAACTTAATATTTTGTGTCATAAATCATTTTAACTCAAAGTTTTTGGTCAACACTTTGACGAAAGCCTATTTTCATAATTAATACTTTAATATACCCATAAAATCATGTAATTCGTTTTCCACACTATATTTTCCATAAATTACAAAATAGTCCCAAAACTTTATAAAATGTTATTTTAACACTTACACACTTATTTTAATTTACCAAAATTCATAATATTAATTCCTACATTATATTATACCATTATTATGCTAATAACCTCCTTAACTCTCGACAATTACAAATAATACCTTTTACTTTTCAAAATTTACATTTTAGCCACATAACTTTATAAACTAGCCATTTAAATACTTGTAGTTATTTTTAATGTTCCCAAAATTTATAATATAAGCTAATATACTTATATTTTCGAAAATCACAAATAAAACATTTCATTCTCGGCCTTAAATAAATACTTACCATATAGTTTTAAAACTTGATTTATACCTTATAATAAATACATATAAATGGATACAAGCCATATAACACTTCTAAAAATTATGCTAATGACTTAGAATGATTATAAACTCAAAATAGAGCAATTAACTCTTAGACAAATTGGTTTAATTATATATGTATCATATTTAAATCTTGTGACACAAATTTATCCCTTAAGGTAATAATCTTTCCTTATATGTTATAAATTATTTTCTTGACATTATAACCCAAGGTATTTTGGCCTTAATATTACTAAGGCTTATACATCTTTTTATACCAAGTTTGAAGCTTAAATCAAACTTAAACTTAATAAACCTTAATTGTAGAAACTTACTCCTTAAATCAGATAATTCTGTACTTGATTTCTCCTGAATTCCAAGCTCTTCCATGCTATTTTGATGAAGTTTCGCCTCCACACATAGGTTTGGAGATCCAATGTTAACTCTAACACGGATTAAAGTAAGATTTGGAGTAGTTTTTACAAGAGTACCTTAGGTATTTTTGAGTAGTTTTTTGTTCAAGGAATTTTCGGTACACCTTGGGATGATTGTAGATCTAAGTTTCCTTCATGAAATGATGAAGAGAATATAGATTTAGAAGCTCTAAATTCTTGGACATAGCTTAAGGAATTTACTTAGGATTTTCAACATGAAAATATACCTTAACTTGATCTTGTTGTTCCTTGTGTTGTTGTTGAATCTAGGAAACTCCTCGGTGCTCTAATGCTTGGCAAAATCTTGCTAGGAGCTAGGATGTTTCTTGCTTCCATACTTAGTAGATTTAGCTAGGAAAATTACATAGAAATGGTGTTAGAACTTAAATCACCATTAATGGAGCTTTGAAGCTCTAAGGAATAAACTAGCAAAGGAAGAAAGAAAAAAGAGGAGTTAGAATGACATACCAATCGGCAAAGGAGGGCAAAGAGAAGAATGGCTCACATAAGGCCTTAAGGAAAGAAATGAGAGAATTTCTCTTTTGATAAAATTGTTTATTCATTGATTGTTTGGCTCTATAAACTGCCCATTATTGACTAGGCTTTCGGCTGAGACAAGGAAGAAAAGAATGGCTTGTTTGATAATTGAAACAAGAAGACAAATGCAAGGTAGGCAAGGTAATACTTTAGCATTTTAAATGTTGATTTGTCCTTGTTTTCCTCTTGTATGCTCACGGTAATGGACTGAATGTAGGTATTTGGTTTTTGTTTATTTTAGACATAGGCACATTCTTAGTTAGGTACATGTTCTCACTTGATTTTAATAAGGAAATCTACCTCCTTTCTCCTTGATTCTAATCGGCATTGGTGTTGTACATAGGTAATTGATTTTGTCATTTGAAGACAAGAAAACTAGCTTAATTAGGTGGTGTTTTCTTTTGACTAAATAAACAGCAATCAGCTCGCCTTTTTCTTGATCAAAATCGGCAGCATTAGGCTAGCACATGGGCTGTTTTGTTTGTTTATTTGCACATGGTATAAAGTAGATTCTAGCCTTGTATTTTAATTTCATTACTTTGTCTAACTTATTCTCTTTGTTGTTGTCTTGCAGGAAATCGGTAATGGTAGCCTTAATTGACTGATATTATTTGACACAATATAACATGGCATGTGCAAGGTGAGTCACCATGCATAAGTCATTATTTTTGCTAAAAATCAAGTCCAAATCACCCTAAATGGCGCCCACTATAGCACCCATATGGGACTGATTTTTAATTTGATTCCTGTCACACTATATTTTATTAAGACCATATTATAACATGTAATAGGTTCCAGCATTTATTTGGTGCATTTATACTAAGGTAAAAGATGAAAGTTCTAAGGTAAAAATGCTGATTTATGGTACCTTTTTGAGCTAAAAATCGGCCATGTTTGTGTTATGTGTTTAGCACTGGCTTTAATTTATTTAGATGGTAACTTCCTCCCCTTATAAGATTATCAACTCGTGGCTCCTCAAAAACTTCAAGGTAATAGCGTAGAACGCATTTTTGTGACACCCGAAGGTGCGTTTTTGTGCTTTAAGGATATTTTGGAATATAAGTAGTCGCTATGAGTCCATGTGTTTATAAAAATTGTTTATAGTCAATAATACTATATTAAGGTGTTACATTGAGTTATATGGGGTTATATCAACTCACGACACAATTTCCGGGCTATCGGGACACTCCCGGGGCAAAAAGGAGCGTTGAGAAATTCCCCCAAGCACTTTGTTTATTTTTGAAACAGTAGCTCGAGCATTCTCTTTATAATGATGAAAATTGATGATAGGAACTCTAAGAATGAATTATATAGGAGTTTGTGCCACCTCGGCACCTCTCTGGGGCATTCCCAGGGGTTTACGGGGCCCACATCGGGAACTTCCGAGCACTTTGTTTTTAACTGAGAATTTATCATGAGGACTTCATCTTATATGTTTAATAAAGTGTTATGGTGCATTTGGAATGAAGTGTAATGCTCTATTTCATCTTATAAAGTATTTCGGGACTTTCGGGCCTTAAGGGCCTTTAAAGGAACTCCCGGGCATTTTGTACTTTTACTCAGTTTTAGATGAGGTCCTGTGTTCTAAGGGTCATATAATGATCCTTGATTAACTTCATATGATGTTCATAGCTTATATAACTTGATTTTCCTAAGGTCCGGCTTAACGCTCGTTTATGACCTTAAAGAGTTTAGGCGTGTTTTTAACACCTAAGTGTTTATATGAAATACCCCAAACCTTAATGTGTTAATTAAATGTATAATTATAATTTTCTAAGGCTAATTAAGTCCTTAAGATCATTGGTGAAGAAATGAAAACCAAGAAGAAAAAGAAAATGCGTAAAAGTCACAAAACGTGAAAATATGTATTTAATTATTTTAGGAGGTACATAACCATCACTAGGGTTATAAATATATTTTTATACCTTAATTACACACTAATAAACATGTGGGAAAAATTCCGGAAGAAATGGATCCAAACAATGCGTTAAAACGCTAAAGGAGTCTTAAAACGTGTTTTTCGAGAAAACCCGAAAACGTGACTTTAAACAGTTAAATGGCCCCGTATAAATCATAGTTGATTTTGTGACTATAATTAAACATTAATGGGAGATTAATAGCCATTAAAATTAAAGGAATGAGGAAATTCCGGAAAATGGTCCCGGTTAGTGAATAGTGCTAAACCGGGTAAATAAACGAGCGTTTTCTGTTAAAAGACGAAAAACGCTCCAGCGTGTTTATATTAGTGGGCCGGTTTTATTAATGTAGACAGCCCGCCCACACATGACTAGTTAGCTAATTAATTAAGTCAAGAGAGAGCCAAAATAACGAAGGGCACAAATACCCCTCACTCTCTCTCTCCTTCCTTATTTTCCTTTTTCCCCTCTCTTTCCTTTCTCTTTCCTCTCTTTTCTCTCCCAGCCGGCTCCTTCCTCCCTCTCTGCCGATGGAGTTCTCCTCCACAAGCCAACAATGGCTTCCTCACTTCTTCTTCATCCCCAAGCTCCATTTGAGCTCCAAATCAAAAATAAATCACATATTCTTCTTCCTCTATCATCCTCTCTTTTCGAAATTTCAAAAGGATGAAGTTGACCTCCATGGGGTTTCCCCATTTGAAGAGAAAATGGCACCAATGTGAAGCTTGGAGTCTCCTCTTTCTTCTAAGGTAAAAATCTCCAATAGAAAGTCATTTTTCCTTCATCTCTTGGTATAATCGATTTTTCACCATTTTTGATACCTTGTTCTTCTCCTTGTTCTTGAGCTCCAAATTAATCCTTCAATGGTGGAGTAATCCCCTTCTTGATTCAAGGGAGAGAATCCCTCTTAAAAGCTTCAAAAAGGTAAACCCTAACTTGTGTTCTAAGCCTTTGATTTAATTGAGTTTACTAAGGGTTTAGGTAATTAATTGAGTGTGTTTTGTGTTCTTGGATGTTGGGATGGAGTTTGGAAACTCCATACCCTCTTAACCGATTTTGGAGAAGATGAGGAGCAAGAGGTGAATTAAGGAGGCTTGTAAAATCAAGGTAAGAAAACTACCTTAAACCTTGTTTGAAATTGTTTAAGTTGTATGGGATGGGTAAACAAATAAATGAACCCAAATTTATGGATTGAAAACTATGTTGGAAATGTGTTTAATTTATGTTAGAAGAGGGTTGTGAATTAATGTTGAATTGAGGGCCTTAAGAGCCAATGATTTTGAGTTTGTGATTGGTATTATGGTTATGGAGTTTATGGTTGTTAAGCTGTTGTTGATGGAATTTAAGGAATTGTTATGTGCTGTTTAGGACCCTTGAAAGGGTGTGGCTAGATTAGGAATGAAGAGGTTGTGTTTTGATGAAATGGAGATGTAAAGATTAGGGGGAGGTTATGGCAAAATTTTAATGGAAAATGAGTGTTTGATGATGGTTTAATGGATGAGAGAATTTAGGTGTTTGCTTGGGTTGTTTAGTGTTGAGATAGTGCAAGAATGACATCAAAATGGTGCTTGATGATTTGGGACTTCAAGGAAAGGATGGTTGTTTGTAAGTTGTGAAACAAGGATTGAGTGTAGAGTTTTTTAGAAGTGCAATTCTGATTGAGAATCACCTCTGTTAGTTGAATTTTTGGGTACGTCCGAACTTCCGTCTGAACTTGGAAGTTCGGACATGCCCCGTCGCGTTTAAAATTTTTCTGAGTTTCAGTTGTGTCCGAACTTCCGTCCGAACTTGGAAGTTCGGACACTCGAAAAATTTTCCCAGGCTATTTTGCTTCGACTTGTGTCCGACCTTCGATGTCCGGACACAAGTTCGGACGCCTGTAAGTTTTCTTCAGTTTTGGCCTCGACTTGTGTCCGAACTTGGAAGCTCGGACATAAGTTCGGACAGGTGGAAAAATTTCTTTGGTTTTGCTTCGACTTGTGTCCGAACTTCGAAGCTCGGACACAAGTTCGGACATTCTTCCGTTTTCACCTACTTGAGTCTTGACTTGCGTCCGAACTTCGGAGGCTCGGACACAAGTTCGGACATAGTGTAATTTTGAGCAAAAATTTTGTTTAAGGGTAGGAAATGATACCCAATGATTGGGATTGATGAGTAATGATGTTATAAGGTTGTTAAGGATATGTTAAGTGAGTTATAATGGTAATTGAGTGGTGAAAAGTTGTAATGAAAAAAAAAGTGTGTGAAGTTATAAAACTACTTAACGGGGTTAACCATGGGCGCATTAGTCGTTAAATAATTATATTACCCCGATGTTAATGGAGATAGTTATAATGCTACCAGTTGTTCGAGGATTTCTCGAGGAACATGTGATGGCACGTTAGAGTGCACCTTCGGTGACAGGTATGGTTTTCTTGCCACCTGTGTCCTACCGGATTACACCGGCTTGTATGCCAATGTGTTTTTCTGTGTGTTTGCCACCTTGCAAGATAAAGCATGAAATGAGTTTATAGTAATTCATTATTGTGGCGTAATTAATTCCGATACCACTTAACCTTAGTTATGTGTTAAATAATAGTCAACCTACCTTAGGTTCACATAAGAGATTGGTATTCGGAATAAACGTCCCAACCCACGGGAACGTTCTAACTACGGCTATCCGTGCGTTAGTGTATGTTGTGATTAAGTGTGATGTATGTGACTTGTTTAGTATGTTGTTGTTATTGGATACTGTTATCCGTGTTGTTGAAATGGGATGCGATTTCCCTTATGTGATTAACAGAGTTAGTAAAACTATGTGATGTATGTATGTGACAAGTTCCATAAAGGAACCTTTAACTAATAAGTATATGTTATGTATGGTGAGGAATCCGGTCGTTCCGGTCGCGCGTGTTGTTTAGGAGTTGATGTATATATGTGAATTAACTCCCATCCTGTTATGTTAAGGGTTGCTTTCCTTCATTGGATTTCGACCTCCCACTAGCTTAGCCAAAGCTTACCTACCCAACTTCCAATCGGGTTAGGGGGAAAATTATGTGTAATGTTGGTAGGGTGTTGATGCCTAAGTTCGCTTCGACTCCCTCTTTGTTATGTTACGTTTGTTTTCTTTCTTGAATTACAACCACCCACAAGCTTAACCAAGGCTTACCTACCTCATCATTATTGGAGCTAGGGGGAAATTGTGTATGTTGTGATCGGTCCTACATGAGGCCGCCACTTAAGTAAAGAAAATGTATGTAAGTTGTGCTCGGGCTTATATCACCCCGTCATTCCCTAAATAAAGTATATGTCCTCTAAGAAGAGTGGAATTAAGTTTGTGTATGTTACTAAGTGAAGTGTGATGTTATGTTGTGTGTGCTAACCTTATGGTTGTGTCCTGTTAATGGATGTTTGCTTATAAGCATGATATGTGTGTGAGTTTGTGCATGTTTGAAATAAAACCAACCGCATGTTAAGACACCAATTAGTTGTGCGTGGCCCGGTAGCATGTGGGCTGCGGGATTACCATACTAGCAAAGGTGCTGAGCCCCCTGGGGGGCCACCCTTTCTTCTTTTCTTGTTTCAGGTACAAGGAATTGGAAGCCATTCGAGAGTAGGACGGGGTAGTTGTTTGCATGTGGGTAGTCATGTAAGATGTGTAGGTATTGTAGGTGTAGTAAGACCGAAATTGTATCGGCGTCAGTTGGAAGATACTCGGTACAGTTGTAATGTAAGTGTATAATGAATGTTGGACGTGGAACAAGATTAATATGTAGTTGCTCGGGAGTTTAGTCCATCGGACCGATACAATGTATGTATGTTAGCCTTGTTAGCCACGTGGGTGGCTAACGGCGTGTAACACCAAAGAGTTACGTGATGTTGTGAGTTATGAATTCCGCTGCGATATGTTATTAAGGATGTTGTTTTAGTTGGGGGTGTTACATTATATGTTCTCTTAGGGTTTAATAATCCCCCAAATGATATATATATATTTCATATTATTTAATTATTTAATGGTTAGGGGTATTTCAGTCTACCCCTCTTAAAAGGACTTCGTCCCGAAGTCATAACTTCTACTTACATATCCTATGGAATCAAGTTCCTCATATCTATTCCCTGTATACTTACCATTCTTGGGTGTCAATACTATACTGACACCTTTACATTCCATCAGTAGTCCGAGTGTATGTAACTCGAATAAACCCATATCCTTTATTCGTGATAATCAATGTAATCACAACATAAGTAACTTGATAAATACTGTAAAGCAAATAAATGTGCTTTTATTAACCATCCAAGTGTTACATAGAACACAACCATAACCAAGTGTTACATAGAACACAACCATAACCAAGTGTTACATAGAACACAACCATAACCAAGTGTTACATAGAACACAACCATAACCATCCAAGTGTCATATAGGACACATCAATACCAAGTGTTACATAGAACACATCAATATCCAACCAATTGCACACATGCGCAACAATCAAACACAAACAACCAAATACAAAACTAGTATAGACTGCAGATATGCAATCACATGTGGTGCTCTACCCCCCTTAAAAAGGGTTACTCCCACGTACCCCCACAAGTATACACAACTACAAGAAAAGTGATGGATACTTGTCTCGCATGGAGTCCTCTAACTCCCATGTCACCTCCTCAATGTCGTGGTTTGACCACAGAACCTTAACCATTCTAATGGTCTTGTTCCTGGTCTCCCTAGTCTTGGAGTCTAAAATACGAACTGGGGTCTCCTCATATCTAAGTGTAGGATCTAGCTCGAGTGTCTCGGGCTCTAAGATATGTGATACGTGAGGCACATACTGCTTTAGCTGAGAAATGTGAAACACATTGTGCACTCTCCCAAGCCCAACAGGTAAATCTAATCTGTAAGCTAATGGGCCCACTCGCTCCGTAATAAGGTACGGTCCTACATACTTCGGGCTAAGCTTGCCCATCTGCCCAATTCTGAAAACTCCCTTCATAGGTGAAACTCTAAGGAAGACTCGATCGCCTACTGCAAACTCGAGGTCTCTCCTCCGGACATCAGCATATGACTTCTGTCTGTCATGGGCTATCTTCATGTTCTTGCGTATTTGCACAATATCCTCTTTCATCTGGTGTAGGTACTCTGGCCATGAGATGATATTCTTATTGGCCTTGTCCCAACATAGTGGTGTTCTGCATGGCCTGCCGTACAATGCCTAGAATGGTGGCATCTGAATGGATGCATGATAGCTGTTGTTGTACGTAAACTCGATCAAATGCAGTCGATCTATCCAGCTTTCCTGGAAGTCTAAGGCACAAGCTCTAAGCATGTCCTCTAATGTTTGGATTGTTCTTTCACTCTGCCCATCTGTCTGTGGATGAAAGGCTGTACTTAGCTTCAGCTTCGTACCCAATGCCTCATGAACTTGCTGCCAAAATCTGGAAACAAGTCTGGAATCCCTGTCTGATACATTAGACTTAGGTACACCGTGGTGTCTGATGATCTCCCTCTGGAAGAGGTCCGCCAGCTTGGGGACTTTCCAAGTGTCCTTAATAGGAATAAACTTTGCTACATTCGTCAGTCTGTCGACGATGACCCATATCATGTTAGCACCTCCTCTAGTCGGTGGAAGACCTACTATAAAATCCATGGATATATCCTCGAACTTCCAATATGGAATGGGCATCGGCTGTACTAAAACGCCCGGTCTCCGGTGCTCGAACTTCACTTTCTGACACGTCGTACATCTTGCCACAAACTCTGCAACATCTTTGTTCATACCACTCCACCAGAAATGTAATTTCAGATCCTTGTACATCTTTGATGACCCTGGGTGTACTGATAAGGATGAGCAATGTGCTTCCTGTAGTATCTTTTCCTATAAGTCGGGGCTGGACTCTGGAATGCACAAACGGCCATTCAGTTTGATTAACCCGTCTTCACTGAGTACAAAATCATACTTCTGTCTCTCAAAGATACCGTCGGTCAACTGATGCCTGATAGTCTTCATGTACTGGTCATTAGCCTGAGCATAACGTACCTCCTCGGTGAGGCCCTTGTCTCCTGTCATAGCAAATAAGGAATGAGCTCTACGGCTTAAGGCGTCAGCAACAACATTTGCCTTACCCTCCTTGTACCTGAGGTCGATGTCGTAGTCCTTCAGAAACTCGACCCATCGCCTCTGTCTCATGTTAAGCTCCTTCTGAGTGAATAAATGCTGAAGGCTCTTATGATCTAAGTAGACTATCACTGTAACTCCATATAGGTAGTGGCGCCAGATCTTTAGTGCGAACACTACTGCTCCTAATTCCAAATCATGAGTCGGGTAGTTCTCTTCATGTTTCTTCAGCTGTCGTGAAGCATAAGCAATAACCTTACCATTCTGCATAAGTACAAACCCTATCCCTGTGCCTGAGACATCGCAATAAACTTCAAACCCGTCGGTCCCCTCTGGAATGGTGAGTATGGGTGCTAACGTCAGTAGGTCCTTCAGTGTCTGAAAGGAACGCTCGCAATCCGCTGTCCATACAAATGGAGAATCTTACTTCATCAGGCTCGTCATTGGTTTCGCCAGTTTGGAGAAGTCTTGAACAAATCTGCGATAATAACCAGCTAATCCCAAGAAACTACGGATATCTGTCATTGTCTTCGGTCTCGGCCAAGTCTTAACTGCCTCAATCTTTGCAGGATCTACAAATATACTGCTGGCTGATATAACATGCCCTAGAAAAGATACACTGTCTAGCTAGAAATCACATTTTGAAAGCTTGGCATACAATTGGTTCTCTCTCATGGTCTGCAAAACTTGCCTCAGATGCACCTCGTGCTCATCCTTGGTCTTAGAATAGACTAGAATGTCGTCGATGAATACAACCACTGATGAGTCTAACTGCTCTCTGAACAATCGGTTCATAAGATCCATGAATATAGCTGGGGCGTTCGACAAGCCAAATGGCATAACTGTGAACTCATAGTGCCCATAGCGTGTTCGAAAGGCTGTCTTCTCTATATCTTCATCCACTATCCATATCTGGTGGTATCCTGATCTCAGATCAATCTTCTAGAAAACTGTAGAACCTCTTAACTAGTCAAACAGATCATCAATCCGTGGTAACGGGTACTTGTTCTTCACCATGACTGCGTTAAGCTCCCTATAGTCAATGCGTAGTCGCATGCTACCATCCTTCTTCTTCACAAATAAAACTGGTGCTCCCCATGGTAATGTACTCGGTCTGATATAACCTTTATTAAGTAGATCTTCTAACTGAATCTTCAGCTCTTTCATCTCTACTGGTGCCATCCTGTAAGGTGCTTTAGCAATAGGCCCAGTGCCTGGTATTAAGTAGATGGAGAACTCCACATCTCTCTTGGGTGGCATCCCTGGTAACTCTTCTGGAAATAAATCTGGGAAGTCTGAAACGACTGGTATGTTTGACTGTGTCTGCTCCTCCTGCCTCATATCCTGGACATAACACAAATAGACTGGTTGTCCCTTCTTCACCTTCTTCATCAATGTGATAGCAGATACTAGCTTGAAAGTAGGTTCTTTTGGACTACTGCGGTATAAAACTGTCTTGCCCTTCGGGCTCTTCAGTAGTAATCTATGCTCTACGTAATGTAGTCGTCCCTTATACTTCTGTAGCCAATCCATGCCCATGATGATGTCAAAGCCCAAATTATCCAGCTCAATCAACTCCGCGTGGAAATCTTCATCCATGATATTAATCTGAACTCCCTTGTGTAGTTTCGTGCACCTCACTCTCTTCTTCGTCGGTAGTGTGACTAGGAAATCTGAGAGAGGCTCAAGGGTTGTCTCTAACTTCCTTGCTAATGTAAAGGATATAAAGGAATGAGACGCTCCTGAATCGAACAGTATCGATGCACTCACGCCATTTACTGTGAAGGTTCCCATGATAACATTCCCCTTATCCTTGGCCTCGGTCTTGTCCAACACGTTCAGCACTGCTCCACCATTAGACTCGTGGCCTGGGGTTAACAATTCGTAAGATAGTGAGGTTGGGTTGTATGTCTCAAAGGAATTAAAATGCCATTCATTAATCCAATGATTCTCACATACAATTTCCATAATTACATCAATGTTGCCTAAAAGTTAAATTCAACCATCCCGGTTTCAGATGGGTGGTATTTACTAAGGTTGATGGGGCTGTATTAAGCTTAATACTCTTAATCCCATGATACACTAATCTAGATTCTCCACCAAATATCAATACATCTCCTGACTTCAAAATAATCTTGTTCTCCTTGTCCATCATCTTCTGATCACTGTATAGAAACTCAGCATCATCTCCAATGGAGAATGATACAACTGGTATCCCTTTGGTAATTGACTCAGATGTCTCATCTCGGTCCTGGTGTAATCCAAACTTTCCCCCTTTCTCATAAAAGTTCACAATACAAACGTCGGCTCTCATGTCCGGTAGGTGGTTTGTTTTTAATTGTTGTGCAATCTTGACCGCTTCTGTCACCAAAGTCTAAAAACTATCAGGTATTCTAGGAACTCGTGCTCTATCTACCTTTCTTACCTCTCCATATAACCTAGTTTATGGATCCCAATCCTTACCCATTGATAAGTGTGAAACATATAGGCTTTTAAAGGCTTAATTACCTTATAATCTACTACAATTTAAGCAATGTTTCCCACTTATTCTGTGTTTTTCCTAAGATTGACGTTTTGATATGAATTGACACATTTTATGTGATAAAATATAGGAAAAACCCAGAGAAACAAAGATTTTACATCATAAGGATTGCAACGCAACAAACGGGGAACAAATCCGGAAAATGAGGCAAAGATTGGTCACGTCCGGGTCAAGATAGCCGGACGCAAATCCGGACGTCACATGTCCGGATCTGGACGCATGCCGGACATGACCCAAACTCCATATCCGAGAGTTTTGTGTCTTGTCCGGATCCGGACAAAGATCCGGACACAACCTGAGTTTCAGATCCAAAACCGCCGTCTCACGTCCGGATCCGGACACAGATCCGGACGTCACACAGAAATGAAAAATAAAAATGCATCACGCTGATAATCGGGCTTTCGGCGCAATTATCAGCCGAGCGGCGGTTTATCCCATACCACATCATTAATTAACATACACCCAGACTCAATATGTTAACCTATGCCCATGCTCGTACCTAACTTCCACTAACCTATGTTTTTCTTCTAAGCCTATATAAACCCTGCTCCTGCTGCCATTTCAATTCGTACCAGACTCTCAGAGTCTAAACATCACACTCTCATCCTCTCCCTCCATATCATCTGCTCATCCACGATAATCCTCATCTCCATTCACAAATTTCCTCCGTAATCTTCCCCTCACTCACAGACAGAAACCTGCTCACGGGCTTCATTTAGACGCGTCCGGATTGACGTCCGGATCCGGACAGGGCCAGGACAAGGCGTCCGGATCTACGTCCGACCCAAGACAGCCGGACGTGACAGACAAGAGTGGATTTGCAGAATCATCGACGGCTTCTAAAATCAGTTTTTCTGCTAAATCCCTCTATCCTTATGCTGTTTATATTGAGCATTGTTATTTTGTCTATGGCTGAGTAGTCACTTTTAATTTCGGTTTACTATGTATCTCTAGATAATTATTTCTGAACCTTTGTGATTTTCTGCAGTACAATAGAATAAAGTTCTTTTCCCTTATGAATTCCTAAACTTTTAATCTGATCAATTATTGAGTTTATCAGTTTGTTAGCTTATAAGTGAGAACTGCGGCTATCAATTGACTATAGGAAAGAACCAGTTAGTATAGAGATGGTAATTCCTCTAAACCACTAGCTGACCATTAATCTAGACTATGCTTAAAGCAATTAGTAAACAGTGGATTCATAACGAGAGTTAGGATTCGGTCTTTGCTAATTAGAATTCGTGGAACGGGAGACCGAATACGAGTTATCCTTATTCTAGGGTTTTATTCATAATTCTGTAGAAATCACTTAGGAGAAGAAACTGCAAATCTAGAGAGAAGTAGTAAACCGGAATGTCCTTTATCGAACAAAAACCAAATCAATTATTTACCTGTTATTTATTGTTTATTGAACTCTTTTACAACATTCACCATCACACACAAAAACCCCCAATTTCCTGTTATTTATATTATTCTTGTTTGTGTGTAAGTAGAAATTAAACTAGACACTGCCTCCTTTGGTTCGATACTCAGGGAATACTCCGAGATTTAAACTTGCTATAATCGACCGGTACACTTGCCGTTAGGTTAAACCCCCAACAACAATTTACCGTTAGGTTTTACCCCAACAAGTTTTTGGCGCCGTTGCCGGGGAGGCACGGTTGCTTAGTTTAATTTTTATATTGGTATTATCTCATTTAATTTTGTTTTGTTTTTGCTTTTTAGTTTATTTTGTTTTGTTTTATTTTATTTTATTTTGTTCATTTTCTTAGCTTTGTGCAATTTGTTTCTTATTTTTGGTTCTAGTTTATTTTGGTTTTACCCGATTGAGTTTACTTTTACAACTACATTACTGTCAGTTATCTGATTTTGGTTTATGGTTAAAACTCGTTCTGAAGGAAATCCTGAATTTGAGCTGGAACATGAGATAGAACGACTTACAAGAAGAAGTCGTCAGGGATTGGTACTGGAGTCTACAGTTGAACCAGAAGTGTTTTTCAAAGACTCACCAGGTGATACCTTTGTTTCAGAAGAAGAGTATCTTATGGACGGTATCAGCCGAGAAAGAAGGATGAACGACTACACTCGTCCGAATGTGGAGGGACTCACATCACCAATAGTAATCCCTGCACTACCGGAAGGGGTAGAATGGCAATTCAAGACCCATTATGTCACGATGGTCCTGAATGCTCCACAGTTCAGTGGAGTAGTTACTGAAGACCCAAATGTTCATCTTACATCCTTCCTGCGATTGGTTGGAGCATGTTCAACACCAGCTTCTCAAGAGGTAGACAGGCTAACCTTGTTTCCTTTTTCACTCAGGGACAAGGCTGCAGAGTGGCTGAACTCCCTATCTCCAAACAGTATCACTTCCTGGAGTGAGCTAGCAAATGCGTTCCTAGCAAAGTACTTTCCACCGTCCCGAATGTTATCAATGAGAGGTGAGATCACGAACTTCAAACAGTATAGCGGTGAAACTCTTTCTGAAGCTTGGGAGCGATTCAAAGGAATTGTAAGAAGAGTACCACATCATGGTCTGGGAGAAGAAGTTGTATTGCAATCATTTTATAAAGATCTAGACCCCCAGAGCTGTCTATTAGTTGATACCTGTGCAGGAGGAAGTCTTATGGAGCTTCCAATCACCAGGATAAAGGAGTTGTTGGAAACTCTTTCCAATTCAGCTAACCAATGGGGAGGTGCTAGAGCTGCTACTGAGATCTTTCCAAAGAAGAATGCAGGAATTTATGAGGTAGACTCGAATACCCTCTTAGCTGCTAAGATGGATAGCATTTCTAAGCAGTTTGAGAAGATGTGCACACTGATGAACCCAAAATCAAACGCATCGGCTATCACTGATTCATTCCCTCAATGTGAGTATTGTGGTAGAGGTTCTAACATGTGCCAGTGTGTTCCACCGCAAGAAGAGACAGCAAACTATGTTGGTAACAGACCGGGTAATTATTTCGGAAATCAAGGCAACCCGGGTTACCATTCTCAGCAGCAGAATCGTTACCAAGCTGGCGGTAACACAATTACAACCAAAGACCTCAACAGCAGTATAATTCCTCTTATCAGAAGTAGCCACTACAGAGTCATCAAGTGCAGAATACAGGTGCTGGTGCGTCCTCTAGTATGGATGAAGTTCTGGCCAGAATGAATGATTTCATCACGGTTAACACCAAGAAATTTAATGAGCTGGAAGCTTTCAATCAGGAGCAGAGGACCTTCAAC
This sequence comes from Limonium bicolor, assembly GCA_023374045.1. Taxonomy (NCBI): domain Eukaryota; kingdom Viridiplantae; phylum Streptophyta; class Magnoliopsida; order Caryophyllales; family Plumbaginaceae; genus Limonium; species Limonium bicolor. The sequence goes on from CM041776.1 coordinate 226,991,636, forward strand.
AATGATCAAAGGACATTCAATAGGAACATCGAGACTCAGCTATCTCAGATATCGCAGCAGTTGGCTCAGCGTCCTTTGGGTTCTTTGCCCAGTCAGTTAGAGCAGAATACGAGAGAGCATGCCAAGGCAATCACGTTGAGGAGTGGTACACAGCTTGACCCGGTGATCCCTGAAGCTGAGGCTCCTCTTCCTAATGTTGAGCGAAATGAAGAAACTGCACCAGCAGGTTCTCAGGAGGAACCAGTTGAAGAGGAGGTGACGATTAGCAAGACTCCTAAGATTTCCCCACCTCCACGTCGCGCAGTTGATGAAGCGTCGATTCCTTTTCCCAACCAGTTGAAGAAGAGAGACCTGGATGAGCAGTTTGGTAAGTTTTAAGTATCTTTAAGAAACTAACCATTAACATTCCTTTTTCTGAAGCGTTGAAGCAGATGCCGATATATGCGAAGTTCATGAAGGACATCCTGTCCAATAGACGGTCTTAGTGGAGAAGGATACTGTGCAGCTTACCGAGAGCGTTTCAGCCGTCCTTTCAAAGAAGCTTCCGCCTAAGCTTGATGATCCAGGTACTCCGGTCATACCTTGCGCGATAGGTAATGTGCAATGTGGTAAGGGTTTATGTGACTTAGGTGCGAGTATTAATTTAATGCCCTTATCAATGTATTTGAAGCTTGGTTTAGGAGAATGTGAACCTACCCGAATTACTCTACAATTAGCTGATAGGTCAATCATCCTACCTAAAGGGGTGGTAAGGGATTTAATTGTTTCGGTTGGTACTTTTGCTTTCCCTGCTGATTTTGTTATTTTAGACATGGAGGAGGACAAGGTAGTACCGCTTATCTTAGGTCGACCATTCATGCGTACAGCAAGGACCCTCATTGATGTTGAAGGAGGGAAGATTATACTGCGGTTACATGATGAGCAGCTTGTATTTGATATGACCAAGGCTACTACCCACCCTTCTGATGTTCATGCTTGTTTCAGTTTAGATTGTATTGATACCTTGATGCAGGACTATTCTTACAGCCCCACGGAGCTGGATGCATTGGAGAAGTGCTTGGTAGAATCCATAGAAACAGCTCATGATGATTCTGAGGTTTCTGCTGCAGCATTTCAGCTTGCTGGGGAGGCCATATAGGAAGAACCACAAATCGAAGAGGAACCGCTGGACCGAGTTCCAAGACACTAACTCCTGTGGACTCACCACTTCCTTGAAATTAATCCTCTTCCTAGTCACCTTAAATATGTTTTCTTAGTTCCTCCATCTGATTTGCCTGTCATTATTTCTAATAGTTTAACCAATGAACAGGAGGAAGCCTTGTTGCAGGTTCTAAAGAGGAACAAAGAGGCACTAGGGTGGTCCATTGCTGATATCAAAGACATTGGCCCTACATTCTGCACTCATCGCATTTACCTTGAGGAGAATGACAAACCAACGAGACAGCCTCAACGAAGACTGAACCCGCACATGAAAGAGGTGGTTAAGAAGGAGGTTATCAAGCTCTTGGATGCAGGTATCATCTACCTGATTTCTGACAGCGAATGGGTAAGTCCTACACAGGTCGTACCTAAGAAAGGAGGTTTAACTGTGGTGCCTAATGATAAAGGTGAATTAATTCCTCAGCGTACTATTACCAGGCATAGAGTTTGCATTGATTATAGGAAATTAAATGCCGCCACTAGGAAAGACCATTTCCCCCATCCTTTTATTGACCAGATGCTAGAGAGGCTTGCAGGACAAGACTATTATTGTTTCTTAGATGGTTACTCCGGTTATTTTCAGATTCCAATTGCTAAGGAAGACGAAGAGAAAACCACTTTTACATGTCTATATGGTACTTATGCTTATCGACGCATGCCCTTTGGTTTGTGTAATGCACCAGCTACATTTCAACAATGCATGACTGCTATCTTTGCTGATTTTATTGAAAAGTGCATTGAAATCTTTATGGATGATTTTTCGGTCTTTGGACCTACTTTTGACTCATGTTTAAGAGACTTGGATTTAATCTTAGCTAGATGCAAGGAAACTAACTTGGTGCTCCATTGGGAGAAGTGCCACTTCATGGTGCAGGAAGGCATCATGCTCGGACATAAGATTTCTAAGAAAGGGATCGAGGTAGACAAATCAAAGATTGAAGTAATAGAGCAGCTGCCTCCACCATCGTCGGTGAAGGATGTCCGGAGTTTTCTTGGTCACGCAGGTTTTTATAGGTGTTTTGTTAAGGATTTCTCCAAGTTCTCTAAGCCTCTTTGTGATTTGTTAATTAAGGATGCTAAATTTGAGTTTACGAAAGAGTGCTTAGATGCTTTTAATTTGCTCAAGGCTAAATTGGTTTCTGCACCTATTATTGTTGCTCCTGATTGGTCATTACCTTTTGGGATAATGTGTGATGCCATCGATTACGCATTGGGAGCAGCTTTGGGGCAGAGGCATGACAAGGTGTTGAGAATAGTCTACTATGCTAGTAAGACTATGAATGAGGCGCAGAAGAACTACGCAACAATGGAGAAGGAGCTGCTGGCAATTGTCTTTGCATGTGATAAGTTTTGGCCGTACATTATTGGCAGCAAAGTCATTGTGCACACTGACCCAGGTATCTCTTTGGAATGGTTGATGCTAAACCTCGTTTGATCAGATGGATTTTACTTATGCAGGAATTTGACATCGAGATTAAGGACAGACCTGGAGCGCAGAACGGAGTGGCGGATCACTTATCCCGTATTGAAGTTCCAGATAATGGTAGGCCGATTAACGAGTATTTTCCTGATGAATTTGTCTACATGATCAGTCGTTCCACGGACCCTTGGTATGCTGATATTGTGAACTTCCTAGCTAAGGGTATCGTCCCTCCAGAGTTGACATATCAGCAGAAGAAGAAGTTTTTCTCCACGGTCAAGCATTACCTTTGGGACGACCCGTTTCTGTTCAAGATCTGTGCAGATGGTATTATTCGTCGGTGCGTTTTTGAAGAGGAAGCTAGAGACATCCTGTTGCATTGTCACTCTAGAGAAGCAGGGGGTCATTTTGGTCCAGCTAGGACGGCCGCGAAAGTTTTGGAGGCCGGCTTCTTTTGGAAATCTCTGAACAAGGATTGCTATCAAATTGTTTCCACTTGTGATCAATGTCAAAGGCAGGGGAATTTATCCAAACACCACGAGATACCATTGAATTCGATCTTGGAGGTTGAGCCGTTTGATCTTTGGGGCATTGATTTCATGGGACCGTTCCCACCATCTCAATGTAATCTCTACATCTTGGTAGCAGTAGATTATGTCACCAAGTGGGCTGAAGCAATAGCAGCACCTACCAATGATGCAAGAGTGGTGCTTAAGTTTTTAAAGAGGAATATCTTTTCCCGTTTTGGTGTTCCACGAGCGATCATTAGTGACAGGGGTACACACTTCTGCAACAAACAGTTTGAAGCTCTTCTACAGAAGTATGGTGTACGGCATAAGGTTTCTCTACCGTATCACCCACAAACGAACGGACAAGCTGAGATCACCAACAGGGAGCTTAAGTGGATTCTCCAAAAATCTATCACATCCTCGAGGCGAGACTGGTCCCTTAAGTTAGATGACACCTTGTGGGCATACCGCACAGCCTTTAAAACACCTTTAGGTATGTCCCCATACAAGTTGGTTTATGGCAAGGCGTGTCACTTACCTATGGAGCTGGAGCACATATCCTTTTGGGCAATTAAGGCATTGAATTTTGATCTCCAAAAGACTGGTGAGAAGCGTAAGCTACAGCTGTGTGATCTGGAGGAGTTTAGAGAGGCAGCTTATGAAAACGCCAAGATTTATAAGGAGAAGACGAAGAGGTGGCATGATAAGCTGTTGGTCAAGCGTGAGTTTCACGTGGGGGATAAGGTTCTTCTAGTCAACTCTCGCCTGAAACTATTCCCAGGAAAGTTAAAATCTCGTTGGTCCGGCCCATTCACAGTGACAAGTGTCTCACCTTATGGAGCCATTGATCTAATCAACACAGAAGGTGAGACATTCAAAGTCAACGGATCCCAGCTAAAACATTATTAGAGTAGTAACAGTGCCGATGTTCACTCGGTGATCACTGTTTACAACCCGCCATGCTGAGTACACAATTGAACGGTCTAGCCAAAGACCGAAAAGATGGGTAGCTTGGTGGGAGGCAGCCCACTAGTATAAAATCTCTTATACACTCTCTTTTTACACTTTCGTATTACTTGATATAATTTTCTTTTAATCTATTGAGAATTTTTACAATTTACAGCACGAGCCCCGACTCCCCTATTTCAATAAATAACTCTGCCTGGTTCCACTTGAGCTCTTCTGGTTTTGCAGATTTAATCTTTCAGGTACCTCATTCTAATGCTAAACTGAACTCAAGTGTGAGGAAATATCATAGCAGTGTTCACCACAGATCAGGGAGTCCTTTCACACTCTTGCTATTTCAATTATGCATTTCTTGTGGTTGTTTTACTTTTGTTTGATTATTTGTGGTAATGTTTCCTTTTTATTTTTTTAAATAAATGAGGTGTTTTAGGTTAATGGTTGTTAATTTAATTTAATATAAAAAAGAACAAAAAGAAAAAAAGAGAGTTTTTCAACGCGTCTGGCTGAATCTAGCAGGACGCCAAACCGGAAGCTAGCAAACCCTAACCCGTCCGGATCCGGACGGAAATCCGGACACCACTAAAAATCGCGGGCCGCGATTCAATTTCTTTCTTTTCTTCTTCCTGCTTTCGTTTCTCTTCTACCCGACGCACTGAAACCAGAACCAACTCGCACCCATCTTCTTCTCCTTCCTTTACGCCACCACCACATCCACAAACACCACCACCCTTCCATTCCGACGTCGGCGAACACCAGGGAAACACGCCCACACCGCCACAGTTCCACCGTCGCCCAACACTCTCTGCGAATTTGAAAACAGAAAACCACTTCGAACAGATGGCTAGAACTAGAGAAGGAGGTGCTACACGCACGGGGTCCTCTTCGAGGAACCCACGCCCTGACAACCAGTCAGAGCCAGCCTCCACCCCACTCCGACCTGATGGCTTCATATCTACTAGCGCCCGGGCCTGGTATGAGCAGGGTGGATCCTTTGTCATCGAGCGGCGCATCACCGCCGAAGCATCAGCTGCCACTGGTCTTACAGACATCTTTGAGGGATTGGGCGCCAGAAGCATCTTGCGCATGGGCGAGGGTGTCTTCTCTCCAGAGCTGGTACGAGAATTCTACGCCAATGCTGTGGCATCAGACACGACAAACAGCATTACCTCCTCCTACGTGCGCCAGTTCCAGGTGGAGGTAACCCCTTAGACTTTTGATATTCTTTTACTCCTCCCGCATAATTCTGAGACACATTTAGACTTTACGGAGGATGAGCTTAGACAGACTAAGTCTAGATGGTTACAAGCGGTCGGGAGTACTACTCACCGACGGGGTGAGGAAAATAATACTGTGCTCCCCTATGCTATCCTTCCCTCCCTTCTCCAGAGGACCCTTGCAGAGATCCTCAGTCATCAGATCTGGCCTCATGCCGGAAATGATGCTTCTGATGAGGACTGTGTTCTCCTCGATTATCTCCTAGCCACCCCACGGCCACCTTCTCAGTAGCTCTCACTCCCCTTCATGATGTTCAGACAGCTGCACAAGGTGGTGACTTACCAGAAGACGAAGAAGAAGAAGATCACCCCCATCTTTCCCATATTTATTCAGCATCTTCTTGCCGCCACCCTCCCCGAGGAGATCTTCACTGATATTGAGGTAAGGGAGGGGGAGACACCCATCTCCGTCGGGACCTTCAGGAGATGGGGCTTCGTCTATCTTGATGATGGCAGCTGGGTGAAGGGCAGCTCAGGTCTCGGGTCCACAGGCACCTCTACAAGTTCCAGCTCTACTCCGGCGACCACTGCTACCATGGCACCTCCCATACCCCCAGTGATGAGCATCCCTCCAGAGATGGAGACCATGATGGACTCCATTCTCCAGCAGCAGCAGAGGATGGAGCAGCGCTTTGGGGGTATGGAGCAGCAGTTTGTGGATGTACAGCAGCAGGTCGGGGATGTCCAGCAGCGCCAGGTGCGCGTGGAGGGACACATAGATGACATCCGCCAGACTCAGGGGCACCTCCAGACAAAGCAGACTTCCCTCCGCGACACCTAGACTATGCTCACAGAGCGCTTGGAGCGCAGTGATGCTTTTCAGCGAAAGATTGCTCAGTTCATGGCACAGGCATCTGCTCACCAGAGAGAAGCATCAGCTCATCAGGCCCAGACTACCCAGCTCTTACAGATGCTCATGGCCCTGATGGGCGCGAGACCTCCGCCACCACCACCGCCTCAGTGACCGCCATCCTATCTTTACTGCTTTCTTTTATTTTGTTTGTTCTTCTGTACTTTTCTTTTCTTTGACTTATTTTACTTTTGTTTGTTAAAACTAACAGTACGACACGAGACTACAGGTGAAGTGGTAATGGTTATACTAGGCAGTGTTTTAAATTCTTAATTGCTAAATTTCATGTTTCTCTGAGCAGTGCAGCGTTCTTAAATGATTAATTTACATGTCGCCTCTACTGCGAAACAAACGGCTATAAGTACAGGAAATGGAACCACAATACTAGCGAACGTCTGCTAAGCTTGAATTATGGGGAGTATTCTTTCTCTAAATATAACTCATACGATTCAAATATTCTCTGTCGTTCGAGTTAATGCACTATATTCTGTGGTTGTACATGCCAGTGAAAAATTAGCAACTTTTACTCTGCACAACACGCATACTGTCTGTGACTCATGAGGAATATCTTGACCCCTACAAAACTTCAAGTGTGAGGAAGAACATCTTCCTCAATCTATAACACCAGAGGAGTCTCAGTTCCTAATTTTACTTATTGATGTTCCACCCTTCTTGCGTTGAGGGTTAATTATTGCATATGCATCTATTATGAGTATAGCATGTTTTGAAAGCTCTTTTCACTGCTTTTCTTCTATGACCTATGAGGACATTGCTCCTCTTAAGTGTGAGGAAGGAAAGACCTTTCCCTGAAAACATGCTAGTTGTTCTTTAATGCCACACTTGCTTTTTGCTGCTCTAATGCCTGTGCACACCGAGTGAAATTAAACCAAGTGTGAACCGTAGGAATCTTTTTGCTTGATGAGGTTTGTATAAATAATTTTATTTAAAAATAATCTCTTTTCACTAAAATCTGGTAGATTGGCTTGTTGTGGAAACCAGATTATTTTAGCTTGGGATTTTGGAAAAGAAGTGAATGTTTGGAATGAAAAGAATAAGGCAAGGTACTCCACTGATCAAATTTTTTTTTCCTAACAATAGCAGGCCTCGTCTATCCGGTTATTAAGTCTTAAGGGTCCTTTAACACCTATCTACCTAAGGTCTCGGGATCTGGGATAGTTGGCCCAGCACCATCTCAATGATAGAGAGAAAAGTCTGGGTTACGGAATAACTCGACAAAAATTTTCAATATTAGCTTGTTTTATACATAATTCTTGAAGAAGAATGCTTTCGCTTACAGAAGAGATAATTGCAGTTAAATTTATTCTTTTGATCATGAGTGCGTGGTGTTGAAAGGTATTGCGGAATATGGCATTACTTCACACCCCTTGTCATCCAAAGGTTAGAGGAATGAAAATTGGTGGAAAGTCCCAAGCTAAGTTAACTTGTTTTCTACGATCTAGTTTCTCTATGCTTTTACAAAATTGTTCTTGCTTCACTGTTTGTGAAAACCAACCTCTAGAGAGCAAGATTATTCTTTTATTCATCACTTGTTTGATTTCTCCCTGCACTTGTTTAATTTTGAGATTATTTGACGGTTTTAGAGATATTCTTACTCCTTATTTGCTTGAGGACAAGCAAAAGCTTAAGTGTGAGGAAGTTGATAAGTGTGAAACATATAGGCTGTTAAAGGCTTAATTACCTTATAATCTACTACAATTTAAGCAATGTTTCCCACATATTCTGTGTTTTTCCTAAGATTGATGTTTTGATATGAATTGACACATTTTATGTGATAAATATAGGAAAAACCCAGAGAAATAAAGATTTTACATCATAAGGATTGCAACGCAACAAATGGGGAACAAATCCAGAAAACGAGGCAAAGATTGGTCACGTCCGGGTCAAGATAGCCGGACGCAAATCCTGACGTCATATGTCCGGATCCGGACGCAAGCCGGACGTGACCCAAACTCCAGATCCGAGAGTTCTATGTCTTGTCCGGATCCGAACAAAGATCCGGACACAACCTGAGTTTCAGATCCAAAACCGTTGTCTCACGTCTAGATCCGGACACAGATCCGGATGTCACACAGAAATGAAAAATAAAAACGCATCGCGCTGATAATCGGGCTTTCGGCGCAATTATCAGCCGAGCGGCGGTTTAGCCCATACCACATCATTAATTAACATACACCCAGACTCAATAAGTTAAACCTATGCCCATGCTCGTACCTAACTTCCACTAACCTATATTTTTCTTCTAAGCCTATATAAACCCTGCTCCTGCTGCCATTTCAATTCGTACTAGACTCTTAGAGTCTAAACATCACACTCTCCGCCTCTCCCTCCATATCATCTGCTCATCCACGATAATCCTCCATCTCCATTCACAAAATTTCCTCCGTAAATCTTCCCCCTCACTCACAGACAGAAACCTGCTCACGGGACTTCATTTAGATGCGTCCGGATTGACGTCCGGATCCGGACAGGGCCAGGACAAGGCGTCTGGATCTACGTCCGACCCAAGACAACCGGACGTGACACAGACAAGAGTGGAATTTGCAGAATCATCGACGACTTCTAAAATCAGTTTTTCTGCTAAATCCCTCTATCCTTATGCTGTTTATATTGAGCATTGTTATTTTGTCTATGGCTGAGTAGTCACTTTTAATTTCGGTTTACTATGTATATTTAGAATAATTATTTTTGAACCTTTGTGATTTTCTGCAGTACAATAGAATAAAGTTCTCTTCCCTTATGAATTCCTAAACTTTTTAATCTGATCAATTATTGAGTTTATCTGTTTGTTAGTTTATAAGTGAGAACTGCGGCTATCAATTGACTATAGGGAAAAGAACCAGTTAGTATAGAGATGGTAATTCCTCTAAACCACTAGCTGACCATTAATCTAGACTATGCTTAAAGAAATTAGTAAACAGTGGATTCATAACAAGAGTTAGGATTCGGTCTTTGCTAATTAGAATTCGTGGAACTGGAGACCGAATACGAGTTATCCTTATTCTAAGGTTTTATTCATAATTCTGTAGATATCACATTGGAGAAGAAACTACAAATCTAGAGAGAAGTAGTAAACCGGAATGTCATTTATCGAACAAAAACCAAATCAATTATTTACCTGTTATTTATTGTTTATTGAACTCTTTTACAACATTCACCATCACACACAAAAGCCCCCAATTTCCTGTTATTTATATTATTCTTGTTTGTGTGTAAGTAGAAATTAAACTAGACCCTACCTCCTTTGGTTCGATACTCAGGGAATAATCCGAGATTTAAACTTGCTATAATCGACCGGTACACTTGCCGTTAGGTTAAACCCCCAATAATAATTTACCGTTAGGTTTTACCCCAACACCCATACACATCATATACAATTTAAGTTTTGATCCACCCTCGTATCCTGGATTAATAAATCCTCCAAGGCCTATTCCCAAAGTTCTACATTCATTTACAATAGCTATTTGTTCATCTAGAGTTAAATATTGCTTCAGTAAGATCATGCCGGGTCGAAGTACTTGGCACTCTGCCTCTGGATATTCCCGACCTTCGTTCATAGGCTCAGGTGATCTCTGTCTCATAGGTAAGGGAAAACAAATGTTGAAGTATCCTATTAGGTGAGAGGTTTCCTAAGTTAGGTCTCTCTAAATTTTGATACTTACTAAACACATACAAGTCTCATCGACTGATAACTATAAACACACATTCATGCATCATGCTTTTGGTTTAAATTCTAGGCTTACCGGTTTCACGCTGAGCGCTAGCCTCAGCGCCTGAAGTTCCCACTGAGTGCTGGGTGTTTCTTCCTGGAACTATCTCCTTTCCCTTCTGACTCCCGGATGAGGATGGCTGTCCTGCCGGTCCTCTAGTATAGGTGTTGTTCTGCGGTTCCTGACCTCCTCTTGGTCCGCCCGCCTCAATAGCTGGTGTTCTCTGTGAACCTTTAGATCCCTTGTATACTCGGCTCGCTGGGTTGGAAAAGCACTCATACTTCCTATGGCCTTCCTTTTTGCAATAGCGGCACTCCACCTTCCTTCCTGAACAATCTATGCCTGGGTGATCATTTCCACAACGTTTACAGTAGTAATGACGCTGGGGTGGCTTATTGCCTGTTGTTTATACAACATGGTTTAGTAATGGTACAACTAATAAATATTTGGTTAAGTGAGAGGTGGGTATCCTTACCCTTAGGTGGTGCCGATCTAAGTGGCTGAGCATCAATGGCTGGGCCGGTCAGACGAGGGACCTGCTCCTTCGTCTTCTGACCATGGAAGTCCTTCCGCCCCTTCTTCTTATCAAAGAATTTCCTACTGAAGGTTTTAGGTTTAGTGACCAATTCCAAGTAGAGGTAAATAATGGTAACTCATTCTCAATCATAGGTTCCTTACTTCCCCTTCTTGTAGTAACCGCCAGAGGTTGCACCTCCATCTTCTCCTTCAGTATTCTTCCTTTTCTTTCCTTGCGCCTCTTCCCTGGACTGAAGCATTAACTCGGTTGTTGATGTTGTGTCATAGCACTCTTGTATAGTAGTGAAACGTATTGCTCCCATGGTGCCCAGGATGCGGAATTGTAATCCTCCTCTAAATTTCTGAATCTTGACGGTGTCAGAGTAGTCGACCCCTGGTATGTAATCAAGCAGACTGATGAACCGTGCGTAGTACTGGTCAACCGTCTGACTCCCCTGGATTAGGTTCTCAAATTCTTGCCTCTTCCTCTGTTTCAAGTGTTCGGGGTAGTACTTCTCCCGTAACACTTACACAAACGCTGTCCATCCAAAGTCTGGTGTAGCTCTATGGTGGCCCTCGACATACCGCCACTAAATATCAGCTACGTCCTTCAGGTTGTATGCTGCTATGTCGACCTTCTGGTATTCTGGAACTCGAACAGCTTTGAAGGCCTTCTAGTGCTCTACTATGAATTTCTCCAGTGCGCGGGGTCTGGTTCCCCTAAATAAGTTGGCACTCTCGTGTCTGCAACGCTCTTCAACCAGTTGGTTTCCCTGGGCTGCGGCGGGTGGGGTATGGCTGCCGCAAGTTGAGCTTCTAGCTGCTGGGCGAAGGCTGCCATGACCGCTGCTAGGCCTGGTACTTCTGGAACATCTGCCGGTGTCTCGCCCCGCGTCCACTACTGCCTCCACGTGGTCTTCCTCTTGTCGACATCTATATGATAGTATACTATTATTTCTACTCGGTTGTTACACCGTTTTACATACACAATCATAAATATGTAAGGATGCTAACTACTGGCAATAAAATATATCCCTAGAATTTTCTTTCTAAGTCACGAATCCTCACAGACGTTCCCGTATCCCATATGTCCTATGCTCACTGTTCTTGACTATGTATCTCTTCATCAGAGCATAACTACGCTCTGATACCACTTTTTGTAACACCCCTAATCCTAAACCTGTAATAACGTCGCAAGTCGTAGCATAATAAATAACATTCGGAGAGGAAAATAAAACTATCTATCCTTGGTGTTACACGCTGTTACTCACCCTTGTGAGCAACAAGGCATCCTTACTCCTTCCAACAACTCACTCCTCACGCTGTGATGAACAAGATACTGAGCACTCTTAATATTACAAACCAAATCCAAACCAAATGAGCAACTAACCGAATACAACAAACTCCTTAATACAAAACATTAATAAACTTATAAATGTTTCTTGAGAACACATCAGCTACCCTGTAACCCGCACTCCGGCTTGTGTCTTCTTCAGTAACCTGAAATGTTTTGCCCATTGAAGGGCTCAGCAATCGAAATGCTGGTATGCTAAATGTAGTCCTAAGTCATCTAGATTCCTTAAGTCGTTTAGCCATCTTGATATTAGATTCATTACATGATAATCCATTTTACAACAATAGTAATAACTGTAATGTTAAATAAACACACAATAGTTCACCTGTCAATATCATCACAATAATAAACAACAACCAGATAGTCACACACCAATAATCCATAACAATAACCAAACAAGATACGCGTAGTAATTAAGTGGACTTGTTAGTAGGTCACAAGACCCTTATCCTTTTAACCAACCACTTAAACTTTTCCAGATAAATTCCACCTCAGGCGTCATGTCAAGACAACCCTTAATAACTTAATAATGGACAGTAGTCCCCTGGGTTCCAATGGAACCGTTACCAGCTGACCTTATGGCCCTGGATAATTATTTTGACCGATCCGGTCGAACCTGTGCACCAACGGTAGTGCCCTCCGCCATCGTCGAATGTGGATAATGGATTCCCTTGAGAGACTCTCCATAGAAGTCCCTCGTAGTGATCACGATGCGCAACCAGAAAGTTGAAACAGTCTGGATTCCTCTCTTTATAAGTTAGCCCTTTTGTCAGTGATACAATATCCAATCCATGAGTTAAGACTATAACAGTTGACCATCAGTTAGGTTCTCATAATACCTAAAGGTCAGTTAGTCTTGTTCCAGTTTAGATGTATAAATTTCCAGTCATAAGACGTACGCGTAAAATAAAACGCAGTGATGTCGAGCAACACAGTATACAATATCATATACATAAATCACAGATATCGCTCCTAACAATTAAACACACAACGTCTGGACCTTAGGAAATTCCTTAGGACATTCAGACCACATAATAAACATACCGTTCACACTGCTAGCTTGACAGTACACGCCTTAGAAATTTCTCCCCGTACGCTGTTATATATACATGCAATACCGGGTAACGTTAATACAACTATTCACTGTAGAACTAATACTCGTAGTATACTAACCCCGTATGTTCTTTATTTCCCCCTGTTATTTTACAGTGGTTTGAGGTAGTTTAACAGTTCATTATTTTATGTAATAACTACGTGTGATAATGAATTTCCATTTAATGGTATATCTTCATCTCATTAATCATATACCCTTAATTATTTTCACTTAGTCCATATATTAATATCACTTGGTTATTTTTTTTATAACCACAATTATTTTATAAACTTCATATTATACTCCATAATATATCATAATACTTAGTTTTAATTCCTTTCTTTATTTAATTACAAAACCAACCTTATAAATTCGGTAATTATATATTGAACCCTTAACTTTTATAAATTGCTAATTAACCACTTAACTTTCGGTAATTTCAAAATGAATATTCTAATTTTTATAAATTACCAAATAACCACATACACTTTCGGTCTTTATATATATCTTTCCTTTATTTACAATTTAACCCCAAAACTTTATATAAGTTACATATTAACTTATAAACTATAGTTTTAATATTTAATATTTAATTCCGAAAAGACCCATATAAATTCACAAATTATATTTGCGCCCCTTAAACAATTCGGTTTTGTAATTATACTTTCATAAATTACATATTCACCCCAAAACTTTTATAAATTTAATATTTTATGTATAAATCATTTTAACCCAAAGTTTTGGTCAACACTTTGACCAAAGCCTATTTTCATAATTAATACTTTAATATACCCATAAAATCATTAGTAATTCGGTTTCCACACTATATTTTCCATAAATTACAAAATAGTCCCAAAACTTTATAAAATGTTATTTTAACACTTAAACACTTATTTAAATTCACCAAAGTCATAATATTAATTCCTACCTTATATTATACCATTTTTATGCTAATAACCTCCTTAACTCTCGGCAATTACAAATAATACCTTATACTTTTCAAAATTTACATTTTAGCCACCTAACTTTATAAACTAGCTATTTAAATACTTGTAGTTATTTTTAATGTTCCCAAAATTTATAATATAAGCTAATATACTTATATATTTTGAAAATCACCAAATAAAACATTTCATTCTCTGCCTTAAATAAATACTTACCATATAGTTTTAAAACTTGATTTATACCTTACAGTAAATACTTATAAATTCATATAAGCCATATAACACTTCTAAAAATTATGCTAATGACTTAGAATGATTATAAACTCAAAATAGAGCAATTAACTCTTAGAAAATTCGGTTTAATTATATATGTATCATATTTAAATCTTGTGACACAAATTTATACCTTAAGGTAATAATCTTACCTTATATGTTATAAATTATTTTCTTGACATTATAACCCATGGTATTTCGGCCTATATTACTAAGGCTTATACATAATTTTTATACCAAAGTTTGAAGCTTAAATCAAACTTAAACTTAATAAACCTTAATTATAGAAACTTACTCCTTAAATCAAGATAATTCTTGTACTTGATTTCTCCTTGAATTCCAAGCTCTTCCAATGCTATTTTGATGAAGAACTTTCGGCCTCCACACATAGGTTTAGGAGATCAAAATGTTAGACTTCTAACAAGGATTTAAAAGTAAGATTTGGAGTAGTTTTACAAGAGTTTACCTTAAGGTATTTTTCAAGGAATTTTCGGTACACCTTGGGATGATTGTAGATCTAAGTTTCCTTCATGAATTGATGAAGACAATATAGATTTAGAAGCTCTAAATTCTCGGACATAGCTTAAGGAATTTACTTAGGATTTTCAACATGAAAATATACCTTAACTTGATCTTGTTGTTCCTTGTGTTGTTGTTGAATCTAGGAAACTCCTTGGTGCTCTAATGCTTGGCGATATCTTGCTAGGTGCTAGGATGTTTCTTGCTTCAAGACTTAGTAGATTTAGCTAGGAAAATTACATAGAAATGGTGTTAGAACTTAAATCACCATTAATGGAGCTTTGAAGCTCTAAGGAATAAACTAGCAAAGGAAGACAGAAAAGAGAGGAGTTAGAATGACATACCAATCAGCAAAGGAGGGCAAAGAGAAGAATGGCTCACGTAAGGCCTTAAAGAAAGAAATGAGAGAATTTCTCTTTTGATAAAACAATGTCAAATTTGACTAGACTTTTCCTTTGTTTATTCATTGATTGTTTGGCTCCATAAACTGCCCATTATTGACTAGGCTTTCGGCTGAGACAAGGAAGAAAAGAATGGCTTGTTTGATAATTGAAACAAGAAGACAAAGGCAAGGTAGGCAAGGTAATACCTTTGCATTTAAAATGTAGATTTGTCCTTGTTTTCCTCTTGTATGCTCACGGTAATGGACTGAATGTAGGTATTTGGTTTTTGTTTATTTTAGACATAGGCACATTCTTAGTTAGGTACATGTTCTCACTTGATTTTAATAAGGAAATCTACCTCCTTTCTCCTTGATTCTAATCGGCATTGGTGTTGTACATAGGTAATTGATTTTGTCATTTGAAGACAAGAAAACTAGCTTAATTAGGTGGAGTTTTCTTTTGACTAAATAAACAGAAATCAGCTCCCCTTTTTCTTGATCAAAATCGGCAGCATTAGGCTAGTACATGGGCTGTTTTGTTTGTTTACTTGCACATGGTATAAAGTAGATTCTAGCCTTGTATATTAATTTCATTACTTTGTCTAACTTATTCTCTTTGTTGTTGTCTTGCAGGAAATCGGTAATGGTAGTCTTAATTGACTGAGATTATTTGACACAATATAACATGGCATGTGCAAGGGTGAGTCACCATCCATAAGGCATTATTTTTGCTAAAAATCAAGTCCAAATCACCCTAAATGGCGCCCACTATAGCAGCCATATGGGACTGATTTTTAATTTGATTCCTGTCACACTATATTGTATTAAGACCATATTATAACATGTAATAGGTTCCAGCATTTATTTGGTGCATTTATACTAAGGTAAAAGATGAAAGTTCTAAGGTAAAAATGCTGATTTATGGTACCTTTTTGATCTAAAATTCGGCCCAGTTTGTGCTATGTGTTTAGCACTGGATTTAATTGATTTAGATGGTAAATTCCTCCCCTTTTAAGATTATAAACTCGTGGCTCCTCAAAAACTTCAAGGTAATAGCGTAGAACACATTTTTGTGACACCCGAAGGTGCGTTTTTGTACTTTAAGGATATTTTGGAATATAAGTATTCGCTATGATTCCATGTGTTTATAAACATTTTTATAGTCAATAATAATATATTAAGGTGTTACATTGAGTTATATGGGGTTATATCAACTCAAGACACAATTTCCGGGCTACCGGGACACTCCCGGTGCAAAAAGGAGCGTTAAGATATTCCCCCGAGCACTTTGTTTATTTTTGAAACAGTAGCTCAAGAATTCTCTTTAGAATGATGAATATTGATGATAGGAACTCTAAGAATGAATTATATAGGAGTTTGTGCCACCTCGGCACCTCTCCGGGGCATTCCCAGGGGTTTATGGGGCCCCCATCGGGAACTTCCGAGCACTTTGTTTTTAACTAAGAATTTATCATGAGGACTTCATCTTATATGTTTAATAAAGTGTTATGGTGCATTTGGAATGAAGTGTAATGCTCTATTTCATCTTATAAAGTATTTCCGGGACTTTCGGGCCTTTAAGGGAACTCCCAAGCATTTTGTACTTTTACTCAGTTTTAGATGAGGTCCTGTGTTCTAAGGGTCATATAATGATCCTTGATTAACTTCATATGATGTTCATAGCTTAAATAACTTGATTTTCCTAAGGTCCGGCTTAACGCTCGTTTATGACCTTAAGAAGTTTAGGCGCGTTTTTAACGCCTAAGTGTTTATATGTTCTCTTAGGGTTTAATAATACCCCAAATGATATATATATATATATCCCTTTATTTAATTATTTAAAGGTTAGGGGTATTTCAGTCTACCCCCCTTAAAAGGACTTCATCCTGAAGTCATAACTTCGACTTACATATCCTATGGAATCAAGTTCCTCATATCTATTCCCTGTATACTTACCATTCTTGGGTGTCAATACTATACTGACGCCTCTACATTCCATCTGTAGTCCGAGTGTATGTAACTCGAATAAACCCATATCCTTTGTTCGTGATAATCAATGTAATCACAGCATAAGTAACTTGATAAATACTGTAAAGCAAATAAATGTGCTTTTAATAACCATCCAAGTGTTACATAGAACATAACCATAACCAAGTGTTACATAGAACACAACCATAACCAAGTGTTACATAGAACACAACCATAACCACTGTTACATAGAACACAACCATAACCATCCAAGTGTCATATAGGACACGTTAATACCAAGTGTTACATAGAACACATCAATATCGAACCAATTGCACACAGGCACAACAATCAAACACAAACAACCAAATACAAAACCAGTATAGACTGCAGATATGTAATCACATGTCGTGCTCTACCCCCTTAAAAAGGGTTACTCCTACGTACCCCCACAAGTATACACAACTACAAGAAAAGTGACAGATACTTGTCTCGCATGGAGTCCTCTAGCTCCCATGTCGCCTCCTCAATGTCGTGGTTTGACCACAGAACCTTGACCATTCTAATGGTCTTGTTCCTGGTCTCCCTAGTCTTGGAGTCTAAAATACAAACTGGGGTCTCCTCATATCTAAGTGTAGGATCTAGCTCGAGTGTCTCTGGCTCTAAGATATGTGATGCGTGAGGCACATACTGCTTTAGCTGAGAAATGTGAAACACATTGTGCACTCTCCCAAGCTCAACAGGTAAATTTAATCTATAAGCTAATGGGCCCACTCGCTCCGTAATAAGGTACAGTCCTACATACTTCGGGCTAAGCTTGCCCTTCTGCCCAAATCTGAAAACTCCCTTCATAGGTGAAACTCTAAGGAAGACTCGATCGCCTACTGCGAACTCGAGGTCTCTCCTTCGGACATCAGCATATGACTTCTATCTGTCCTGGGCTATTTTCATGTTCTTGCGTATTTGCACAATATCCTCTTTCGTCTGGTCTAGGTACTATGGCCCTAAGATGATATTCTCACTGGCCTCGTCCCAATATAGTGGTGTCCTGCATGGCCTGCCGTACAATTCCTGGAATGGTGGCATCTGAATGGAAGCATAATAGCTGTTGTTGTACGCAAACTCGATCAAATGCAGTCGATCTATCCAGATTTCCTGGAATTCTAAGGCACAAGCTCTAAGCATGTCCTCTAATGTTTGGATTGTTCTTTCACTCTGCCCATCTGTCTGTGGATGAAAGGCTGTACTTAGCTTCAGCTTCATACCCAATGCCTCCTGAACTTGCTGCCAAAATCTGGAAACAAATCTGGAATCCCTATTTGATATAATAGACTTAGGTACACCGTGGTGTCTGATGATCTCCCTCTGGAAGAGGTCCGCCAGCTTGGGGACTTTCCAAGTGTCCTTAATAGGAATAAACTTTGCTACCTTCGTCAGTTTGTCAACGATGACCTATATCATGTTAGCACCTCCTCTAGTCGGTGGAAGACCTACTACGAAATCCATGGATATATCCTCGAACTTCCAATATGGAATGGGCATCGGCTGTACTAAACCGTCTGGTCTCCGGTGCTCGAACTTCACTTTCTGACACGTCATACATCTTGCCACAAACTCTGCAACATCTTTCTTCATACCACTCCACCAGAAATGTAATTTCAGATCCTTGTACATCTTTGATGACCCTGGGTGTACTAATAAGGATGAGCAATGAGCTTCCTGTAGTATCTTTTCCTTCAAGTCGGGGCTGGACTCTAGAATGCACAAACGGCCATTCAGTTTGATTAACCCGTCTTCATTGAGTACAAAATCATACTTCTGTCTCTCAAAGATACCGTCGGTCAACTGCTACCTGATAGTCTTCATGTACTTGTCATTAGCCTGAGCATAACGTACCTCCTCAGTGAGGCCCTTGTCTCCTGTCATAGCAAATAAGGAATGAGCTCTACGGCTCAGGGCGTCAGCAACAACATTTGCCTTACCCTCCTTGTACCTGAGGTCGATGTCGTAGTCCTTCAGAAACTCGGCCCATCGCCTCTGTCTCATGTTAAGCTCCTTCCGAGTGAATAAATGCTGAAGGCTCTTATGATCTGAGTAGACTATCACTGTAACTCCATATAGGTAGTGGCGCCAGATCTTTAGTGCGAACACTACTGCTCCTAATTCCAAATCATGAGTCGGGTAGTTCTCTTCATGTTTCTTCAGCTGTCGTGAAGCATAAGCAATAACCTTACCATTCTGCATAAGTACACACCCTATCCCTGTGCCTGAGACATCGCAATAAACTTCAAACCCATCGGTCCCCTCTGGAATGGTGAGTATGGGTGCCGACGTCAGTAGGTCCTTTAGTGTCTAAAAGGAAACCTCTCAATCCGCTGTCCATACAAATGGAGAATCTTTCTTCATCAGGCTCGTCATTGGTTTCTCCAGTTTGGAGAAGTCTTGAACAAATCTGCGATAATAACCAGCTAATCCCAAGAAACTATGGATATCTGTCATTGTCTTCGGTCTCGGCCAAGTCTTAACTGCCTCAATCTATGCAGGATCTACAGATATACTGCTGGCTGATATAACATGCCCTAGAAAAGATACACTGTCTAGCCAGAAATCACATTTTGAAAGCTTGGCATACAATTGGTTCTCTCTCATGGTCTGTAAAACTTGCCTCAGATCACCTCGTGCTCATCCTTGGTCTTAGAATAGACTAGAATGTCGTCGATGAATACAACCACTGATGAGTCTAACTGCTCTCTGAACAATCGGTTCATAAGATCCATGAATATAGCTGGGGCGTTCGACAATCCAAATGGCATAACTGTGAACTCATAGTGCCCATAGCGCGTTCGAAAGGCTGTCTTCTCTATATCTTCATCCACTATCCGTATCTGGTGGTATCCTGATCTCAGATCAATCTTCGAGAAAACTGTAGCACCTCTTAACTAGTCAAACAGATCATCAATCTGTGGTAACGGGTACTTGTTCTTCACCGTGACTGTGTTAAGCTTCCTGTAGTCAATGCGCAGTCGCATGCTACCATCCTTCTTCTTCACAAATAAAACTGGTGCTCCCCATGGTAATGTACTCAGTCTGATATAACCTTTATTAAGTAGATCTTCTAACCGAATCTTCAGCTCTTTCATCTCTGCTGGTGTCATCCTGTAAGGTGCTTTAGCAATAGGCCCAGTGCCTGGTATTATGTCGATGGAGAACTCCACATCTCTCTTGGGTGGCATCCCTGGTAACTCTTCTGGAAATAAATCTGGGAAGTCTGAAACGACTGGTATGTTTGACTGTGTCTGCTCCTCCTGCCTCATATCCTGGACATAACACAAATAGACTGGCTGTCCCTTCTTCACCTTCTTCATCAATGTGATAGCAGATACTAGCTTGAAAGTAGGTTCTTTTGGACTACTGCGGTATGAAACTGCCTTGCCCTTCGGGCTCTTCAATAGTAATCTATGCTCTGTGCAATGTAGTCATCCCTTATACTTCTGTAGCCAATCCATGCCCATGATGATGTCAAAGCCTAAATTATCCAGCTCAATCAACTCCGCGTGGAAATCTTCATCCATGTTATTAATCTGAACTCCCTTGTGTAGTTTTGTGCACCTCACTCTCTCCTTCGTCGGTAGTGTGACTAGGAAATCTGAGAGAGGCTCAGGGGTTGTCTCTAACTTCCTTGCTAATGTAGAGGATATAAAGGAATGAGACGCTCCTGAATCGAACAGTATCGATGCACTCACGCCATTTACTGTGAAGGTTCCCATGATAACATTCCCCTTATCCTTGGCCTCGGTCTTGTCCAACACATTCAGCACTGCTCCATCATTAGACTCGTGGCCTGGGGTTAACAATTCGTAAGATAGTGAGGTTGGATTGTATGTCTCAAAGGAATTAAAATGCCATTCATTAATCCAATGATTTTCACATACAATTTCCATAATTACATCAATATTGCCTAAAAGTTAAATTCAACCGTCCCGGTTTCAGATGGGTAGTATTTACTAAGGTGGATGGGGCTATATTCAGCTTAATACTCTTAATCCCATGATACACTAATCTAGATTCTCCACCCAATATCAATACATCTCCTGACTTCAAAATAATCTTGTTCGCCTTGTCCATCCTCTTCTGATCACTGTATAGAAACTCAGCATCATCTCCAATGGAGAATGATACAACTGGTATCCCTTTGGTAATTGACTCAGATGTCTTATCTCGGTCCTGGTGTAATCCAAGCTTTCCCCCTTTCTTATAAAAGTTCACAATACAAACGTCAGCTCTCATGTCCGGTAGGTGGTTTGTTTCTGTAACACCCCTACTTCACCCTTAACAACTAACCGAAATCGCAGCGGAAATAAACAACTAAACAATAACTAAACGTCTCGGTGCTACAACGCCGTTAACCACCCACGTGGTTAACAAGACCGAATAAATACAAGTGTACCGGTCTGATGATCAGACTCCCGAACGTTAGGTACTAACATCCATATATATACATTACCAACCATACCGAGTATTTACATCACAACGTCACTGTAAACTGTAATCCACAAAATGCCACTGTAACTGTCAACAACCGCCACTGTCAAAAATAACGGTATCAAAATATAACGCCACAGGAGCACAGGCGCATCCCGGGCTCAACATACAAAACGTATCAAAAGTATTTCTACAACTAGGATCTACAGCCACTCTGCTTCTTCGATCCTCATCCTGCAAATAAATATGGAGCCCCCGAGGGGCTCAGCAACCCTTGGCTGGTATGGTTAACGCGCAGCCCATCGGCTACCGGGGTACGCGCAACTAATTGTCACGATAACATGGAATTGATTTTAAACAACAAAATAAACATAGCATAGCAAGGAATAATGCATAGCACAACAACACACATAACATAACAAGGACGGTCCGCTTTAGGAACCAAACCAACATAGTCAGATCACATAAGAGCCTAGAGAATGTTGCCAAGCTCATGCTAAGCTCGTTACATTACTCGTTACCACCTTGTTAGATTGAACGGATAACTTAACCCCAAGGTGCGTCGGATATAGTAATCCAAGCACACCGAACAAACATAGTATGCCCCTGTGGCCCGACGTGAGTCAGTAAAATAGCCTTGGATAAGCTAAAGGGAAGGTTGAAAACCAAAATGGAAACTACCATAACATACAAAGAGAATCGAACCGGTTATGACATCGACTCCCATACTCACATGCGTGGCCGGAACTACCGGACTCCTCACTCCCCAGTTAGCACTTGTTAGAAGTTCTACATCGAACTTAATAAATGAATTCACAAGCAAGTGTTTAGGTCTAGTTAGACACACACAAGGTAGATGAGTCACATCTTAAAAACACAATAATATAAACAACTGTAAACTCATTACATGACTTAAATTTTACAAGGTCATAAACACAGAGAACAACACACAAGCCGGTGTAAACCGGTAGGCAACAGACTGCAAGAAAACCATACCTTGGTCCCTGCTTGGACTGATTTCCACCGTTGAAGAATCCTATACACATTTAGTAACGTCGGTTAATTAACGTACGAGCCCATTGTTAACTTATTACTTCACATATCTAGTTATTTTATTTTCACACTTTGTTATAACTTCTCACCCTTTTAAATTGTCATTATAACACACCTAACATATCTTAGACAACCTTATAACATCACTACTAACTAATCCCCATCATTAGACATCATTATTTAACCTTAAACTAAGTTTTTTAAGTGGTCCGGGACTTGGTCCCCATCTAAGGTCCCGGATCTAGTATTTGTAAAACTCTCAGGTTGTTTTTATGGGGTGGTCCGGGTCTTTGTACAAGACCTAGGTCCCGAACCAGAATGGCTTATGAACCCTCGGCCTATTTTAATGCATGGTCGGGACCTTATCCTAGACCTAGGTCCCGGACCACTGCTACAGATTTGCATATTTACATTTTTCAAGTCTTGTTGCCATGGTTCTCCACATCCCAAATATGTATAGACTTCCCCAAATGATCTTAGGTATATTCTAATGCCAAATTATCATCTTAAACTCACCTAGTTCCATGCCCAATTTGTTATTCAATTCCTTACAAACCTTCCAACACTTATAACATTTCTTACTAGGTTTCTAAATGGTGTTTCTCACTTATGACAACAACTATCCCAAAACACTTGTTTGCATTAATAATCCTCCAAAATATTGCCTAAGTCCTTTTTGCATTCTAGAGCACCTTAACACATGTTTTCTTCTCTAGTATAATACCTATCCATTTTTAACACTTCCTAGTTCACCAAAGCTTATTTAAACACTTAGAACTTCTTATACATTACCTAATTTTTGACATGGGTTCTACTAACACCTTGTTACACCAAAACACATAGTTTTCACCATTAGACACCCAAGAACACTTAAATCCATCAAGAACATTCTTATACACAAAACTTCACCAATTACACTACATCACAATATAGTGCATAATTTAAATTGCTTGGCACTTAGGCCCTTAAATAACATGGCTCTTAGGCCCTTAAATTGCATAAACCATAAACACTGAATTTCCCACATTATATTTGCCTTTGACCTGCAAGTACACTCAACAATACATATGCCCTTAATAAACTCCTTGAGAGCATTTTACTGACTCATTTACCATTAGCTCTTTAGGTATTTTATTAAGCAAATCAAGCTCATTTTTCCTAAGACATTATACTACATTGAGATAGTTCATTTACCTCTTTTCCTCTCAAACTTCTTTCTTGTTTCCTTGTACCGAAAATCAGCAAGGAGTTTGATCATTGTCAACTTTCTAATCAACATACAAACAAGGTAATGAGCATTCAAGCTTCATGCTTAAACACATTTATAAACCCTAACTTATACATTGTCTTAAGATATTAAGATACTTGTTTTACCTTGTAAATGGAAGAGAGTTTGAATGAGTAGCAGGAGAGAACTCCACCAAGTCCTTGAAAGATTGAAATGAGGCTAAAACAAAGCAAGAGAAAACACCATGAAGAGGTGATTTTCGGCCAACACTAGAACATGAGGAAATGTTGTTTTTCTTTGAGTTTCCTTACCTTGAAGCAAAGGTGATCAACAAGGCATAAAAATATAAGCTCAAGCTCCTTCAATGGTGGATCTACATGGCATCGAAATTGTGGTCTTTAAGATTTGAGAAGACAAGGTTAAAGAGCTTGATGAGACTAGAAGAATGGTGGTCTTAGTTTTTGATTTGGTAAATAGAGCTAGGAGATAAGGGAAATGGAAGATGAGAAATGGTAGAAGTGCTGTAGCATAACCGATGGAGAAGAAGAAGAAGAAGGTTGGAGACGGTGGGAATACAAAGAGAATGAAGAGAATGAAGATAAGTAGCTAGTTTAGATATTTAAGTTAGAAAAAGTAAATAGTAACTTACTTTATCATTCTTTATTTACTTGTTAACTAGCAAGGTGGTGACTCACCTCATAAAAACTGGCCCCCATTAGCTATCTATGGGTGTTTTAGTCTTTGTTGACCAATTAACTCACTTATATTTACTTATGTTATAAACTAGCTTAATTTAGTTACTATTCACAAAACAAGGCACATAATTGTGAAATTTTTGATTTCCCATTGTTTTAGACTTCCTAATGTGATACTAAGTAGTACACATGTTAATTAAAGAGTAATGATGGACATCTAGCCACTCAAAACTCATTTACAAGACAATTTTTCAAAAATGTGCTTTAAGACTCCTTAAAGCACATTTGTGTTTTAACTTGTTTTTAAGCTTGGTTTTCTTTAGTAATTGATTTAAAATATTCATTAACATGTAAACAAGGTCTTGGTAAGCTCTTAGAGTCTAAACCAAGGTTACACCAAGTCTAGAGCAAGTATTTGCTTAAATTGACTTTAAGGTGTTTTCTTGTGTTTTGTTTGGTTTAATTGTCTACCAAAGTTTCCTAAGGACTTAATTAGCCTTATAAAATCATAATTGAATATCATTAAGTCTTGGTAGGCTCTTTGGGTCCTAACCAAGTTCACTCCAAGCTTAGAGCATGTTTTTGCTCAAACTGTTTTAGTAGTACTTTCCTGTGTTTACTATGGTTTAATTTACATAGTAGCATTTCTTAGGCACTTTTAGCCATAATATGCCATAGTTTAATGTTTAAACAACATATCAAGGTTTGGGGTATTTCAGTTTCTAATTGTTGTGCAA
This sequence comes from Limonium bicolor, assembly GCA_023374045.1. Classification (NCBI taxonomy): domain Eukaryota; kingdom Viridiplantae; phylum Streptophyta; class Magnoliopsida; order Caryophyllales; family Plumbaginaceae; genus Limonium; species Limonium bicolor. The sequence goes on from CM041776.1 coordinate 227,016,827, forward strand.
TCTTGACAGCTTCTGTCACCAAAGTCTGAACACTATCGGGTATTCTAGGAACTCGTGCTCTATCTACCTTTCTAACCTCTCCATATAACCTAGTTTGTGGATCCCAATCCTTACCCATACACCTCATATACAATTTAAGTTTTGATCCACCCTCGTATCCTGGATTATAAAATCCTCTAAGGCCTATTCCCAAAGTTCTACAATCATTTACGATAGCTATTTGTTCATCTATAGTTAAATATTGCTTCAGTAAGATCATGCCGGGTCGAAGTACTTGGCACTCTGCCTCTGGATATTCCCGGCCTTCGCTCATAGGCTCAGGTGATCTCGGTCTCATAGGTAAGGGAAAACAAATATCGAAGTATCCTATTAGGTGAGAGGTTTCCTAAGTTAGGTCTCTCTAAATTTTGATACTTACTAAACACATACAAGTCCCATCGACTGATAACTATAAACACACATTCATGCATCATGCTTTTGGTTTAAGTTCTAGGCTTACCGGTTTCGCGCTGAGCGCTAGCCTCAGCACCTGAAGTTCCCACTGAGTGCTGGGTGTTTCTTCATGGAACTATCTCCTTTCCCTTCTGACTCCCGGATGAGGATGGCTGTCCTGCCGGTCCTCTAGTATAGGTGTTGTTCTGCGGCGCCTGACCTCCTCTTGGTCCGCCCGCCTCAATAGTTGGTGTTCTCTGTGAACCTTTAGATCCCTTGTATACTCGGCTCGCTGGGTTGGAAAAGCACTCATACTCCCTATGGCCTTCCTTTTTGCAATTGCGGCACTCCACCTTCCTTCCTGAACAATCTACGCCTGGGTGATCATTTCCACAGCGTTTACAGTAGTAGTGACGCTGGGGTGGCTTATTGCGTGTTGTTTATACAACATGGTTTAGTAATGGTACTGCTAATAAATATTTGGTTATGTGAGAGGTGGGTATCCTTACCCTTAGGTGGTGCCGATCTAAGTGGCTGAGCATCAATGGCTGGGCCGGTCAGACGAGGGACCTGCTCCTTCGTCTTCTGACCATGGAAGTCCTTCCGCCCCTTCTTCTTATCAAAGAATTTTCTGCTGAAGGTTTTAGGTTTAGTGACCAATTCCAAGTATAGGTAAATAATGGCAACTCATTCTCAATCATAGGTTTCTTACTTCCCCTTCTTGTAGTAACCGCCAGAGGTTGCTCCTCCATCTTCTCCTTCAGTATTCTTCCTTTTCTTTCCTTGCGCCTCTTCCCTGGACTGAAGCATTAACTCGGTTGTTGATGCTGCGTCACAGCACTCTTGTATAGTAGTGAAGCGTATTGCTCCCATGGCGCCCAGGATGCGGTATTGTAAGCCTCCTCTAAATTTCTGAATCTTGACGGTGTCAGAGTAGTCGACCCCTGGTATGTAATCAAGCAGACTGATGAACCGTGCATAGTACTGGTCAACCATTTGACTCCCTTGGATTAGGGTCTCAAATTTTTGCCTCTTCCTCTGTTTCAAATGTTCCGGGTAGTACTTCTCCCGTAACACTTCCACAAACGCTGTTCGTCCAAAGTCCGGTGTAGCTCTATGGTGGCCCTCGGCATACCACCACCAAATATCAGTTGCGTCCTTCAGGTTGTACGTTGCTATGTCGACCTTCTGGTCTTCTGGAACTCGAACAGCTTTGAAGGCCTTCTGATGCTCTACTATGAATTTCTCCAGTGCGACGGGGTCTGGTTCCCCTGAATAAGTTGGCACTCTCGCGTCTGCAACGCTCTTCAACCAGTTGGTTTCCCTGGGCTGCGGTGGGTGGGGTATGGCTCCCGCAAGTTGAGCTCCTAGCTGCTGGGCGAAGGCTGCCATGACCGCTGCTAGGCCTGGTACTTCTGGAACATCTGCCGGTGTCTCGCCCCGCGTCCACTACTGCCTCCACGTGGTCTTCCTCTTGTCGACATCTATATGATAGTATACTATTATTTCTACTCGGTTGTTACACCGTTTTACATACACAATCATAAATATGTAAGGATGCTAACTACTGGCAATAAAATATATCCCTAGAATTTTCTTTCTAAGTCACGAATCCTCACAGACGTTCCCGTATCCCATATGTCCTATGCTCACTGTTCTTGACTCAGTATCTCTTCATCAGAGCGTAACTACACTCTGATACCACTTTTTGTAACACCCCTAATCCTAAACCTGTAATAACGTCGCAAGTCGTAGCATAATAAATAACATTCGCAGCGGAAAATAAAACTATCTATCCTTGGTGTTAGACGCCGTTACTCACCCTTGTGAGCAACAAGGCATCCTTACTCCTTCCAACAACTCCTCACGCTGTGATGAACCAGATACTGAGCACTCTTAATATTACAAACCAAATCTAAACCAAATGAGCAACTAACCGAATACAACAAACTCCTTAATATAAAACATTAATAAGCTTAAAAGTGTTTCTTGAGAACACATCAGCTACCCTGTAACCCGCACTCCAGCTTGTGTCTTCTTTAGTAACCTGAAATGTTTTGCCCATTGAAGGGCTCAACAATCGAAATGCTGGTATGCTAAATGTAGTCCAGATTCCTTAAGTCGTTTAGCCATCTTGATATTAGATTCATTACATGATAATCCATTTTACAACAATAGTAATAACTGTAATGTTAAATAAACACACAATAGTTCACCTGTCAATTTCATCACAATAATAAACAACAACCAGATAGTCACACACCAATAATCCATAACAATAATCAAACAAGATACGCGTATTAATTAACTGTACTTGTTAGTAGGTCACAAGACCCTTATCCTTTTAACCAACCACTTAAACTTTTCCTGATAAATTCCACCTCAGGTGTCATGTCAAGACAACACTTAATAACTTAATAATGGACAGTAGTCCCCTGGGTTCCAATGGAACCGTTACCAGCTAACCTTATGGCCCTGGATAATTATTTACCGATCCGGTCGAACCTGTGCACCAACGGTAGTGCCCTCCGCCATCGTCGAATGTGGACAATGGATTCCCTTGAGAGACTCTCCATAGAAGTCCCTCTTAGTGATCACGATGCGCAACCAGAAAGTCAAAATAGTATGGATTCCTCTCTTTATAAGTTATCCCTTTTGTCAATGATACAATATTCAATCCATGAGTTAAGACTATAACAGTTGACCATCAGTTAGGTTCTCATAATACCTATAGGTCAGTTAGTCTTGTTCCAGTTTAGATGTATAAACTTCCAGGCATAAGACGTTAGCGTAAAATAAAACGCAGTGGTGTCGAGCAACACAGTATACAATATCATATACATAAATCACAGATATAGCTCTTAACAATTAAACACACAACGTCTGGACCTTAGGAAATTCCTTAGGACATTCAGACCACAATTAACATACCGTTCACCGTGTAACTGCAAGCTTGACAATACACGCCTTAGAAGTTTCTTCCCATACGCTATTATATATACATGCAATACCGGGTAACGTTAATACAACTATTCACTGTAGAACTAATAGGGTAGTATACTAACCATGTATGTTCTTTATTTCCCCCTATTATTTTACAGTGGTTCGAGGTAGTTTAACAGTTCATTATTTTATGTAATAACTACATGTGATAATGAATTTCCATTTTATGGTATATCATCATCTCATTAATCATATACCCTTTAATTATTTTCACTTAGTCCATATATTAATATCACTTGGTTATTTTTTTTATAACCACAATTATTTTATAAACTTCATATTATACTCCATAATATATCATAATACTTAGTTTTAATTCCTTTCTTTATTTAATTACAAAACCAACCTTATAAATTCGGTAATTATATATTGAACTCTTAACTTTTATAAATTGCTAATTAACCACTTAACTTTTGGTAATTTCAAAATGAATATTCTAATTTTTATAAATTACCAAATAACCACATACACTTTCGGTCTTTATATATATCTTTCCTTTATTTACAATTTAACCCCAAAACTTTTATAAGTTACATATTAACTTATAAACTATAGTTTTATTATTTAATTATCTTCAATTCCGAAAAGACCCATATCAATTCACAAATTATATTTGTGCCCCTTAAACAATTTGGTTTTGTAATTATACTTTCATAAATTACATATTCACCCCAAAACTTTTATAAACTTAATATTTTATATCATAAATCATTTTAACCCAAAGTTTTTGGTCTACACTTTGACCAAAGCCTATTTTCATAATTAATACTTTAATATACCCATAAAATCATTAGTAATTCGGTTTCCACACTATATTTTCCATAAATTACAAAATAGTCCCAAAACTTTATAAAATGTTATTTTAACACTTAAACACATATTTAAATTCACCAAAATTTATAGTATTAATTCCTACATTATATTATACCATTATTATGCTAATAACCTCCTTAACTCTCGGCAATTACAAATAATACCTTATACTTTTCAAAATTTTCATTTTAGCCACATAACTTTATAAACTAGCCATTTAAATACTTGTAGTTATTTTTAATGTTCCCAAAATTTATAATATAAGCTAATATACTTATATATTTTGAAAATAACCAAATAAAACATTTCATTCTCGGCCTTAAATAAATTCTTGCCATATAGTTTTAAAACTTGATTTATACCTTATAATAAATACATAAAAATTCATATAAGCCATATAACACTTCTAAAAATTATGCTAATGACTTAGAATGATTATAAACTCAAAATAGAGCAATTAACTCTTAGACAATTCGGTTTAATTATATATGTATCATATTTAAATCTTGTGACACAAATTTATACCTTAAGGTAATAATCTTACCTTATATGTTATAAATTATTTTCTTGACATTATAATCCATGGTATTTCGGCCTTAATATTACTAAGGCTTATACATAATTTTTATACCAAAGTTTGAAGCTTAAATCAAACTTAAACTTAATAAACCTTAATTATAGAAACTTACTCCTTAAATCAAGATAATTCTTGTACTTGATTTCTCCTTGAATTCCAAGCTCTTCCAATGCTATTTTGATGAAGAACTTTCGGCCTCCACACATAGGTTTAGGAGATCCAAATGTTAGACTTCTAACAAGGATTTAAAATTAAGATTTGGAGTAGTTTTACAAGAGTTTACCTTAGGTATTTTTCAAGGAATTTTCAGTACACCTTGGGATAATTGTAGATCTAAGTTTCCTTCATGAAATGATGAAGAGAATATAGATTTAGAAGCTCTAAATTCTCGGACATAGCTTAAGGGATTTACTTAGGATTTTCAACATGAAAATATACCTTAACTTGATCTTGTTGTTCCTTGTGTTGTTGTTGAATCTAGGAAACTCCTTGGTGCTCTAATGCTTGGCGAAATCTTGCTAGGTGCTAGGATATTTCTTGCTTCAAGACTTAGTAGATTTAGCTAGGAAAATTACATAGAAATGGTGTTAGAACTTAAATCACCATTAATGGAGCTTTGAAGCTCTAAGGAATAAACTAGTAAAGGAAGAAAGAAAAGAGAGGAGTTAGAATGACTTACCAATCGACAAAGGAGGGCAAAGAGAAGAATGGCTCACGTAAGGCCTTAAGGAAAGAAATGAGAGAATTTCTCTTTTGATAAAACAATGTCAAATTTGACTAGACTTTTCTTTTGTTTATTCATTGATTGTTTGGCTCCATAAACTGCCCATTATTGACTAGGCTTTCGGCTGAGACAAGGAAGAAAAGAATGGCCTGTTTGATAACTGAAACAAGAAGACAAAGGCAAGGTAGGCAAGGTAATACTTTATCATTTTAAATGTTGATTTGTCCTTGTTTTCCTCTTGTATGCTCACGGTAATGGACTAAATGTAGGTATTTGGTTTTTGTTTATTTTAGACATAGGCACATGCTTAGTTAGGTACATGTTCTCACTTGATTTTAATAAGGAAATCTACCTCCTTTCTCCTTGATTCTAATCGGCAATGGTGTTGTACATAGGTAATTGATTTTGTCATTTGAAGACAAGAAAACTAGCTTAATTAGGTGGTGTTTTCTTTTTACTAAATAAAGAGCAATCAGCTCCCCTTTTTCTTGATCAAAATCGGCAGCATTAGGCTAGCACATGGGATGTTTTGTTTGTTTACTTGCACATGGTATAAAGTAGATTCTAGCCTTGTATTTTAATTTCATTACTTTGTCTAACTTATTCTCTTTGTTGTTGTCTTGCAGGAAATCAGTAATGGTAGCCTTAATTGATCGATATTATTTGACACAATATAACATGGCATGTGCAAGGTGAGTCACCATCCATAAGGCATTATTTTTGCTAAACATCAAGTTCAAATCACCCTAAATGGCGCCCACTATAGCAGCCATATGGGACTGATTTTTAATTTGATTCCTGTCACACTATATTGTATTAAGACCATATTATAACATGTAATAGGTTCCAGCATTTATTTGGTGCATTTATACTAAGGTAAAAGATGAAAGTTCTAAGGTAAAAATGCTGATTTATGGTACCTTTTCGATCTAAAACTCGGCCCTGTTTGTGCTATGTGTTTAGCACTGGATTTAATTGATTTAGATGATAAATTCCTCACCTTTTTAAGATTATCAACTCGTGGCTCCTCAAAAACTTCAAGGTAATAGCGTAGAACGCATTTTTGTGACACCCAAAGGTGCGTTTTTGTGCTTTAAGGATATTTTGGAATATAAGTAGTCGCTATGAGTTCCATGTGTTTATGAACATTATTTATAGTCAATAATAATATATTAAGGTGTTACATTGAGTTATATGGGGTTATATCAACTCAAGACACAATTTCCGGGCTACCGGGACACTCCCGAGGCAAAAAGGAGCGTTAAGAAATTCCCCTGAGCACTTTGTTTATTTTTGAAACAGTAGCTCAAGCATTCTCTTTAGAATGATGAATATTGATGATAGGAACTCTAAGAATGAATTATATAGGAGTTTGTGCCACCTCGGCACCTCTTCGGGGCATTCTCGGGGGTTTATGGGGCCCCCATCGGGAACTTCAGAGCACTTTGTCTTTAACTGAGAATTTATCATGAGGACTTCATCTTATATGTTTAATAAAGTGTTATGGTACATTTGGAATAAAGTGTAATGCTCTATTTCATCTTATAAAGTATTTCCGGGACTTTCGGGCCTTAAGGGCCTTTAAGGGAACTCCCGGGCATTTTGTACTTTTACTCAGTTTTAGATGAGGTCTTGTGTTCTAAGGGTCATATAATGATCCTTGATTAACTTCATATGATGTTCATAGCTTATATAACTTGATTTGCCTAAGGTCCGGCTTAACGCTCGTTTATGACCTTAAGGAGTTTAGGCACGTTTTTAACTCCTAAGTGTTTATATGTTCTCTTAGGGTTTAATAATCCCTCAAATGATATATATATCCCTTTATTTAATTATTTAAAGGTTAGGGGTATTTCAGTATTGGACTACAACAACTATGAAATGTGTGTTTTCCGGTGTAACTGGGTTAACAACAATCATGGCTACCGTGAGGAGGAGCATGGTATGAAACTCGTTGATCTATCTAGAGCTTCTCCCATGGTTGAGCCATTCGTTGTTGGGATGAAGGTTAAGCAGATATTTTATGTAACTGATCCCTGTAATCGTAGATGGTCTGTGGTGCTTCAAGGGAGAAGAGGAATAGTTGGTGTGGATGGTGTGGTTGATGAGGATGCGTATGACGCAGAAGATGAACCTCCAACTGTTCCTATTTCATTGGAAGAGGCTGAGGTCACAGGTCATCGTGAGTATATACGATCAGACCATAACGAGGGAATGTGGATTGAGAGATAAAGGTGTATGTAAGTTATTACTATTAGAATTTATATGTAATTAACAATCTTTTATTTCTTGCTTGTATATGACCATTGTTAAATTTTGTGTATTTTTTTGTGTCATTGTGAAATGCTTAATTTAATTCAAATTTTATTTCAATCCTTGCAGGCATGGATGAAGAGTTCGAGTTATTTTGTCGCGAGTTCGAAGATGAGCAGCAAATGGTACCGGTTCCTTCTACCAGTGCCGCTACTGCTGCTGGCCCATCTACATCTGCCGCTGCTGCTGCTGGCCCTTCTAAGCTCTCACTACTGCTGCTGCCCCTTCCATGAGTGCACCTTATATGAGTGCTACTCAGAGACCTAGAGGTAGAGGTCCAACCCGTGGGCTGAAGCTACAGAAACCGGATGATATCAGTCTTGTCTGGGACAAGTATGGGAGGTATTGTGGGCGCAGCAGGTCAGAGTTCGCTAGTATGCTAGGGACTCTATCCAGACCACATTGCTACATCAACCAAAAATGACCACAAGTCCCGAAAGAAGTTAAAGAGACCATCTGGAAGAAGGTTCAAGAACAATACAAGATCCTAGACGAAGTGAAGAAGACCGTTCTTTCTACGGTGGGCGGCAAAGCTAAATCATTCCGCCACTACTTGGTGGAGAACTGGATCACCAGGGTGCCCCCACGCGAGCCTCCGCCATATGTCGTGTACAATGGCACGATCACCGAAGAGGAATGGAAGGAGTTCGTTGAGCAACACTCCACCCCCGAGTTCAGGGTATGTTTGTGTGTACTCTTTTCTGAATTAATGCTCATAATGCTTTATCCCTGATTTTCTAATTAATTTTCTGTTGTACTGTCTTAACAGCAAAGACAAGAACAAGCACGGCAAAACCATGAAGCTAATCTCTGCCCCCACACCATGGGACCAAGGGATGTGTGGGCAGCCTCGATTTGTGGAAAGAAGCTGGTTTGCTGACGTAGAGGAACGAGGATAGCAGTGAATGCCCGATCGAGGATGTCTCTGAGGCGAGTAGGGTGTAGATGTACCTACTGGGACGCCAGACAATGACCAGCGAAGGTCAGAGGATATTTCCTCATGCTGCGACGGAACAACTAGCTAACCAAATTGTAAGTGTTTGGAAGTAGCTGTTAGATAATTTACTTATATACTCAAGTGTTTGTTGATCTTAAATTTAGTGCTAACTTCTTTGACAATTGGACAGTATGAAGAGGCACAGAGAGGAGAAGTAGACTTACACGCTCCTCCTTCTCAAGACGACGCTCTCAATCAAGCGCTTGGGAAGAAGGATCACCCGGGGCGTGTTAGAGGATTTGGGGGAGAAGTGCGTTAGAAGCACGCATTCCTGCCACCTGCTAAGAAGGTTCAAATGAATGCTGCTGACTTCGAGGCGATGGTAGAGCATAAGTTCACTGCTGAGTGCCAAACAAATGAGGAGAAACTGGCTGCTGAGTGCCGAGATTACAAGGAGAGGCTGCAGCAAGCGTTAGATGCGATCGCACATGTGACTACTCAGCAACAGCATGATCCTCCTTGACCGTCTTCCTCAGCCAGTTGTGCTCCGGCTGCTGACCCGTACCCGTTTACCAACATCCAGGTTAGCTTTGTTTAACTATTTTTCTTCTTAAATAAAGTCCTTGAAATAGTATAAGATTAGACACACTTATTTATTTCACGCAATATCTATGTTTATTAAAAGAGCAAAAAAATGCCGTCTCCAAGTACCATTAGACGAGCACCCTGTAGATGTGGCCTACGAGACGGTGTTGCCATCAGGTCCACTCATTCTCCTCAATTTCGTACGTCTACCCGCATTCTACGCGCGTGTGACCTTGGACCTGATAATTGAAGGATTTGAGAATGCATACCTTCCAATTGCGTTTGACAATAAATGCACGCTGATTGAATGGGAGACATATTTCCCTGGCCAGCATGTTATATTGTTGTCACCGATGAGGTAAGACTGTTTGACAACCATTTATTATCTAATAAAATCCAGTATATAGCATTAAGTGTCTAATATAATCCATTATAGATCCTTGAGCTTCCTCGCCGCGTATCCCGGCCCAGAGAAGAGATCAGCGCGCCGGTGGATCCTGTCCGCAGTACAAGGGTATGTTCTAGATAAATGTTTAATGTTACTATAATAATCAATTAGTAATTATCTTTACATTCTTATGCTTTATTGTTTGTGTGTGAAGGGTAAGAATCCAGTGACCTGGGGTGCAAAAAGTAAGAATCCAGCGCCCGTCAGGGCTCGCACCAGGACTTCTGAGGCGCCTTAAAGTAGGTTTGTACTGCCATAAAAACTTGTGGATTACTTAGGGCCTCGTCAGGTCAATCTCTACGACAAGATCATTGTGAGGTCACCGCAAAACATCAACTTCATGATGACGCTTCCAAAGTCGATGTTTCACTACGAAGAAGATATGACCACTGCGATCAACTTTGGGGACATCAGAGAGATGATGTGTGGAGATTACCTGAACATTAACATTATTCAAGCTTATCTAAAGTAAGTGTTCTTTCCTCATACTGTAAAAACATATAGAATAAGTATCTATGAAGTTGCATTGGCTAACTTTTTTATAGTACATGTGATATAATATAGGTCTACCTGAGAGATGTCATGAGAAGAACATCACCTCCATTACTGCGGTGTGCCCGGAGCGTTTATTGTTCTACTCAGTCACTAGGGACCCGGGGAGGTTTTGTGAATACATGAAGCATTGCTTCGGTGTTGCTGATGAATAGAATAAATTATTTTTGCTAATGCCGTATCACCAAACATGAGTTCTGATATAAATTTACATACTAATTAGCTAACTTTTTTTACCTTCATTTCTCATTTAATTTTTTTTTAAATTGTAGCCACCACTGGGCTTTGTTTAGCTTGTGCACTGCCACCGCTTCTCTGCTCGTTCTAGATCCACTAGGGCAGTGGACAGAATTCAACACTGAAGACTTAATCAAAACGTAAGTTTTTATTACTATTTAATTGTTTGTAGGTTTTTTGAACCAAAATTAATGTACTCGTTCATTTTGCTTAACGCTTTTGTTAATATGTGACTGTTGTTACAGTCAAACCACTCAGGGAGAGTTTGCTGACATGAACATCGATTACATCAAGGTTTGGTAATTCATGTATTTCATTCGTGATGCTTATCTTTATACAATTGTTTTACATTTGTGAATTTTGGTGATTTAGTGCCCTACTCAAAAGGATTCTAAAAGTTGCGGGTACTACGTGATGCGGTATATATACGAGTTCTGTGGGTACTTCCCAACATTTCAGAACTCTAAAGACTAGGTAATACAAACGCTGTCTTGTATTTAATTCTTTCGGTAGATTTGTTGTGTCTTTATCTTAATCTCATTATGTGTTCCATTCCTTTTCTTGTTCCAGATTAAAGAGCATAATGCCCAATCCTCGACTTACAGTGCAAAAGACTTGTATCATGTCAGAGAGAGCATGGCAGTCTTATTTTTGAGAATGGAGTGGTAGACTAGCTAGCTAGCTTTTTGCATATATTGTAGTGGCATGAAACTGAAATGATCACATTTAATGAATTGCTAGCTGCTGTAACAGATTCTGCTGTATTGAATGTTTTTTTGTTGCTATAACAGATTATGTTATAAAAGATTATGCTGTAACAGATTTTCGATCTGGTGTATATTAAAGATCTTATCGCAGTTACAATTGTGTGCAGATAATGAATTTGTGTTGTTGCTATTTGATTCAGGTGTTGCAATTGTGCAGTTTCTGCACATCTGTTGCTTTGATGCCCTCTGTTGCATATCTGTTATAATTATGCCTCTGTTGCAATTGTGTAGCTTTGTAATAAGGGAAAATTACATCGCCCACCCATGACGTTTGGCGAAATTACACAGCCCACCCATGAGGTTTCAAAAATTACTTTGCTCACCCATGTGGTTTCCACAATTTTACATCCAGCAACTTTTCTAATATTTGATCAACTTAAAAGATGGTTAAATGATATCCAAATTTGATGAAACTTTACATGGACGATGCTAAGGTGTTATATTTTTGTTCAATGCCAAATCCAAAGTTTTTTAAGGTCATATATGACCTGTGGGACCCAATGAAACATTAGACACGTTCATCGAGTCCCACAGATCATATATGAGCTTAAAAAACGTTGGATTACGTTTTACCAAAATACAACACCTTAGCATCGTCCATGTAAAGTTTCATCTAATTTGGATATCATTTAACCATCTTTTAAGTTGATCAAATATTAGAAAAGTTGATGGATGTAAAATTGTGGAAACCACATGGGTGGGCAAAGTAATTTTTGAAACCTCATGGGTGGGCTGTGTAATTTCGCCAAATGTCATGGGTGGGCGATGTAATTTTCCCTTGTAATAAAAAAATGAAAATAAAAAAAAAAACACTCTAGATTACGGTTATTGGTAAAACCATAATCTAAAGTCCCTGACACGCGGGACCGGAAAAGGGCCTTTAATTACGGTTTTAAACTGTAATTAAAGACGTCGCCGTCTTTAGTGACGCCCGTGTTGACCACGGTCCAGAACCGTAATTATACACGGTTTTGGACCATAATTTAAGGGTTCCGTTCCACCAGTGAGTTTCAAGAAGGCCAAAAGCAAAGAGGTTATTGTTTAACACAAAATTTGAGATCTCTCTTAATTTGGGTGGTCATTGCACCCTTTAACATTCCAGACCGCTAAATTCATGAGGAAGGCGGAGGGGGGGGGGGAGGGGAGGATGGAACAGGGCCCTGGTCGAAAGCGATAAAGGAGTTGGCAAGCTGAAGGGAGAGGTCCTCCGCTGGAAGTTTAAAAGAAAAATCCTTAGGAACCTTCCCTCTAGGGGTCTGAGGCGTCTAGGGCTAGGATAAGTTGAAGGGAGGGGACACAAGCAGGTCAGGGAGGGAGGGGGATTTGGTAATCGTGGAGCAGGGGGGGGGGGGGGGGGGTGGACAAAGAGGCGGGGGACGAGGCTGGAGCCTCGAAGAAGGAGGGCCCAAGAGGCGGGGTGGGAGGGGAGGGGGAACAGAGGGGGGGATTAGGTGGCCGCAAAAACTAAACATAGTTGTCTTTCTAAATTTAGGGTAAAACTCAAAAAGTTATTTTAATTATACGCCAAGTAAATCTATAAATTTTCTATATAACTTTTTCACATTTCTTAAAATTTATCTTTAAATAAAATTTACCTTTTATCGATAAAATTTACTATTATATAATTTTTCTTAATAAATAACGTTAAAACATCAGTATTTTAAAATTAAGATTACTCTATATTGAACTTGTTCATAGGTTGCGAAATAAGTTTGCAACCGTCAATTTTGTATTTTTGAGGTTGATGTTAAGATGATTGCTTTTTTGCTTGGTTGTTCTCCCTGTCTGGAGACGATGTCTATCAGTTGTGGTTTTGAGGATGTAGGTGACATGCTAAAGGAGGTTATGAAACTCACTAGTGCATCACCTAAGGGTAATGTTAAGTTTTTGTGATAATGGTTGTCTAAAGCAGGTGGTTAGCCACCTGTCGGCATGATTTTGTCTCTTTGTTTAACGATTTGAGTATGTAAGTCTCCTAAAGATGCTTGATTTTGGACAATTTAGTAAACTATATACCTAGAAATGAGGATTCGCACTAGGGAGTACAAGTTATAAACTTCTTTCATGGGTTTGTAATATTTTGATTGTAATATTTGGTCTAGTAGCAGGTGATGTTAAATGTTCCTGTACACTTCTGCTGTCTCCACATTAGTTTGTCCTAGTTATGCTATGTCAAATTTCTACCCTTTTTTATTTTCTTTTGGCTTGCCCTACATTCTCACGTTTACAGACTTGTGGTATTTGATCTAACTGTTGTCATAACCTGCTTTGGAAAACTTTCTTAACTGCTAAGAGACGACTCATCTATTTATATTGGATCATTTGTTGGAGTTTTCAAGTCCACCTTAAACTTATGGTTTTCACTGATGTTAATATCCTGCAGATTACTAACGGTAAATATAACGTTAAATCTGCATATAATCTCCTATCTGGTTTCTATGATCTTCCTCCAAGTTCTGGTGCGTTCTGCCCCTTTAGCAAGATCTAGAAATTAAATGTTCAAGAAAGAGTTAGAGTTATCATGTGGAGATGTTGCTTAATTAGGTCGATCAATGACTAATGCTAAGCGCCTCCAGTAGGGTCTCACTAGCAACAGCTCTTGCCATTATTGTGGCCAGGAGGAAATTCTTCTCCATATTTTAAGAGAGTGCACTATAGCTAAGAAAGTTTGGAATAAAGTCATTTCTACAAGCTGTAAGGCTCGTTTCTTTTCTTTGAGTCTGAAGGAATGGATCGCTACGAATGTTAGTAAGTATTTTTCATTTTTAATTCGTGACATATGGAATGCTTTCTTCTCTATTACAGGTTTTACTTTATGGAATTTGAGGAACTCTAAGATCTTTGGCAGGGAAAGTAGAATGTTCCTACAATTCAGACCAATCAGCTTAGCTTTACACCAGAATAGTTGTGCGCTATCTTCCTGCTACTTATCTGGAGGTATGCAACAGTCCTGGCACGCCTATCTGATCAGGAACGGTTCTTCCTGGACCCCTCCTTGCACTAACTTTTTAAAATTTAATGTCGATGTTGCACTTAATTGGTCCTCTGGGACTACATATGTAGGAAGTGTTTGTAAAGACCATGGAGGCAATTGGATCACCGGTTTCGTGGAGGTTTTTACCGAACAAGGTGTCCTTCATGCTGAAGTGGTAGCTCTCCTAAAGGCGGTCGAATGGATCAAAAAGCTAAACCTGCATCATGTTGAAATTTGCTCTGATTCCTTGGTGTTGGTTAATCTTCTCAACATATGTGATTCGACGCACCCTCTTAAACCTGTAATTAGCGAGTGCAAATGGCTTCTAGGGTATGTGTGTCCTGTTGTATCTATTTTTCCCTAGATCTAGCAATAAGTTAGCAGACTGTTTAGCTAAGTTGGGACTGGGCTGGCCCCTTGGGAGCTATGCTCTTAATTCTCCCCCTACTTGTACTCTTCCTCAGTTAGCTGAGGATAGAAACCTAATTTCTAATAATAATTGAGGGTCTCCCCTCGGTCTTTTCACAAAAAAAAAAAACTAGTTGTCAAAGAAGCGCCGTAAAAATTTAGAATTATAGCCTCACGAAATTGATGTTTGTTTATATTTCCTGCATAATAAATTCTTGGCTACATGCATATGTAGTTAAAGATGGCTACACATTAGTTGTACAGTCAACGATGAAAACATGTACAACGAATAAGAAAACATGCACAATAAACAATTCTAAAATACTATTTTTATATACAATATTTGTTATATAAGTAAGGTACAATTTTAATATGTGTAATGTACATTTTTATTTCACTATATGAACGGATATTGTAGCTATCTTTAACTACATTGGATGTAACAAAAACTTGTTAATGAATTTCGGTTAATCTCTTTTACCCCAAGAAAGCCAACTTTATTGATATAATTGTGATTCTATCTGAGGTGGGTCTCAACTAATAAAAAAATAAACTAAATCTAGAAGTGTGGGTAACAAACGATACCGACATGAGTAAGAATAAAATTTGTATTAACTTTAAATGGTTGTAACTTTTGATATATAAGTCCAAAATGAACAAAATATTATATCATTGTTCACCTAAATTCAAGCTCTTCAAAAAAACATCAATCATAGATATGTTTTGACAACTTTGAAAAAAAAAATTTTTACGTGTTACGATATGATACTTGATACTATGAATCATTAAAATTGATATTATGATTCATTAACTAATAAGTGGTGAATTAGATAACATACTTTGGAACCGATAAAAAGCATTATTATTGTAGTGTATTATTATTGTTCTATGGTGTAATTTAAACCTTATATGGTGAATCATGTATTTTCCATACATACCAAATATTGTTTTGTGTTGTATTATTGTTTAATTTTTTTTATACGTTTACGATGATACACTATTATGAAGATTTGATTCATTAATTTTGATAATTTGATTCATTAAAATTGATATTATAATTCATTAACTAATAAATGGTGAATTAAATAACAAATTTTGGAATCAATAAAAATTATTATTGTTTTTTGGCGTATTATTATTGTTGGGTGATGTATTATTATTGTTTTGTGATGTATTATTTATATGTTTATGATGATATGATATTTAGATATTATGATTCATTAAATTTTATATTGTGATTCATTAAGTAATAAGCGGAGAATTAGATAATAACTTTTGAACCGATAAAAAACCATTATTGGTTGTGGTGTATTATTATTGTTTGGTGATGTATTTTTATTGTTCTGTGGTGTATTATTATTATTTGTATGATGCATGTTAAACCTTATATGGTGAATCATATATTTCCCTCACATACCAATTTCGGGCTACTAATGAATCATTATTGTTTTGTGGTGTATCATTAAATTGTATATGGTGAATAATAAGTCTCGTTGATATGAGTAGATATATGCATGTACATAATATAAAATTTTAAAGTTGTCAAAACATATCCATGTGTGGTCTTGTTTCAAAGAACTTGAATTTAGATGAACAATGATAGATTTGTTTTCATTTAGACTTTATTGTAAAAGTTACAATAATTTAAAGTTAATAGCAAAAAAAGCAGGCCAGTCAACAGTTGACCAGACTGCTACATCAGATGAGCCAGAGCTCAATCGTAGTATAGAGTTGATGTGTGCTCATGACGGTGGTTTGTTTTCTTCTCCTTCTAAGTGAAAAAATTATTGTCTTACAAAAGTGTCCTTTACGGGTAAAAAATTTCCTCTAATTTTTCCTAGCAACAAATAAATATTTCATTTAACCTATCTCTTGAATGCTAGAGAATAATTTAAATTTTAGGAAAAATTACATTCACCACCCTTGAAGTTTGGCAAAATTACACAACCCACCCATGAGGTTCCAAAAATTACTTTCTACACCATGTGGTTTCCCCCGCTTTACATCCGACAACTTTTTTTTTGTACAACTTAGGAGATGCTTAAATGTTGTCCAAAATTGGTGAAACTTTACATGGACGATGATAAAATGTTATATTTTGGTCCATCATAAAATCTAAAGTTTTTTAAGCTCATATGTGATATGTGGGATGTTGGGCAGAATAGTGGTGGAACTATCTTTGTAACACCCCAACTTATAACAACATACTTAACCACAAACTGCAGTGGAAAATATACCTCATCACATTACACAACTCACTGGTGTTACACGCCGTTAACCACCCACGTGGCTAACAAGGCTAACATTTACACAATTGTATCGGTCTGACGGACTAGATTCCCGAGCAACTACACATTACCAACTCCGCTAACACTACCAACATCCATTATACAAAAGCCTTCCAACTGTACCGAGTATTTACAATAATGCCGAGAACAATTTCGGTCTTACTACACCTACAGATTACAAGTAATTACATCAATTACCCGTACACAATAACTACCCCGTCCTACTCTCGAACGGCTCCAGCTCCTTGTACCTGAAACAGAAAAAGGAAAGAAAGGGTGGCCCCTAGGGGGCTCTGCACCTTTGCTGGTATGGTAATCCCGCAGCCCACATGCTACCGGGCCACGCACAACAATTTGTCGTCTTAGCATGCAGTTGATTACATTTAAATCAAGCATGTGAAACATAAACTCACATCACAATACATTTCACAATAATGGGCTCAACAACAAACAATACATTTATACTTAACAATTCACTTCATGAGTTCTTCAACCCTAGAGTATTTCTCCTCTAATGGAGCTATTACCTTAATAGACGACACTTACCCACTAACGGGTTTCCTCAAACGTCTCTTTTACATACTAGGAACCATATCCATGATCCTCATATTTCACTTCTAATCACACATAACATCACATCACAATAACTCTGCAACATATCAATAACACATACCTAACGGGTACGGATCTCTTAGGAACCGGCCCAAACATAGTTAATACACTGGTGAGCCTAGGGAAAGATAGCACCCCCCATGTTAAGCTCGTTATAACAACACTCATTACCGCCCTAATAGTCGGACGAGTAACTTACCTAAAGATGGATCGGATTTAGTGACCCGAACACACCACACAAACACATGTTCCCCCTAAACCGATCATAAGTCAGAATAGCCAAGCTTTGGGATAAGCTAATGGGAGATCATAACCCGTGAGGGAAACAACCATAACAGAGAGAAGGGTAAAGCTAAAAAGGATACCCACTCCCAAACAACGCGCGACCGGCCAAACCGGATTCCTCACCACTGTTAGTACAGACTTACTCTTAATCATTCGTTAGAACCCCACTACGGAGTCTATCGTACCTACACACCATACAGTATTACTTTTGGGTTAAACATACAAGGGAGGTCCCTACATTCACATACTACACATTTAACTCACGCATAGCCGTGGTTAGAACGCCTCACGGTTCGGGTCGTTTAATCCGAATACCAAACTCTCATGTGAGCCTAGACTCAGTTAGCTAAGGTTTAACACTTTCGAGGTTAAATGGTATCGGAACTAGGTGCGCCTCATATATGAATTACTATAAACTCATTACACGTTTTATCTTATAAGGTGGCAACACACAGAAAAACACATTGGCATACAAGCCGGTGTAATCCGGTAGGACACAGGTTGCAAGAAAACCATACCTGTCACCAACGTCCACTCTAACGTGTCGTCTTAAGTTCCTTGAACAATGCTTGAACAACTGGTAACATTACATTAACTTCCATTAACACCGGGGTAACTTAATTTTGTTTAAAGTTTAAAGCCCTTGACTTACTCCCATAAACTTAGTTAAATAACTTGACACTTTTAACTTGTTTCACTTTCACATTTTACTACAACTTTTCACCCACTTGGTTGTCTTTATAACACACCTAACATGTCCTTTACATCCTTATAACATCATTACTTCTCAATCCCCATCATTACACATCATTTTCACACCTTAAACAACATTTTTAGAGTGGTCCGGGACTTGGTCCTTACCTTAAGTCCCGGATCAACACTTACAGAAACCCACGGTATGTTTTGATAGGGCGGTCCGGGACCTTGTACTCACCCTAAGTCCCGGACCAAGGCAGTCTTGTATCTCGGCTACATTTAACAGGGTGGTCCGGGACCTCCTACAGGTCCTAAGTCCCGGACCATTCTAGGCAAAACTCTCGGGTAAATTTGAGGGGGTTGGTCCGGGTCCTTGTACAAGACCCAAGTCCCGGACCTAAAACTATGTAAAACTCTCGGCCTATTTGTGACATATGGTCCGGGATGTTATCCAAATCCCAAGTCCCGGACCGAAGCTACAGAATTGACGTACTCGCATTTTTTCAAGTCCTGCTGCATAAGTTCTTTACACCCATCACATGTATAAACTTCCCAATGATCTTAGGTGCACTCTTATACTCAAAACTTCACCAAATATACACCACATTACAACATAGTGCACAATTTAAATTGCATAGCACTTAGGCTCTTAAAATGCACAAATCTTAAACACTGAATTTCCCACAATATATTTGCCTTTGACCTGCAAATGCACACAACAATACGTATGTCCTTTACTAGTCTCTTTGAGAACATTTTTCTAAGTCATTTACCATTGGCTCTTTAGGTAGTTTCAGTAGACAACGTAAGTTCATTTTCCAAAGGAATTTTTAAGCTATTTTTGGTTAGCATAATTACCTCCTTTCCTCACAACTTCTTTCTTGTTTCAGAAATCGGTAAGGATATTTGCTTGCTTGTCAACTTAGAACTTGAAGTGAATTTGGAAATGTGTCAAGAGAGGACTCCACGCAGTCCTTGAATGGTTGGAATGAAGCTTGAACAAGGCAATACAAAGACACCATTTAAGACAATTTTCGGACAGCACAAAACATGGAGGAAACATCATTTTTCTTTGAGTTTCCTTACCTTGAAGCAAAGGAGTATAACAAGGCATGAAAACATGAGCTCAAGCTCCTTCCATGGAGATTCCTCCTGGCACCAAAATGGAGCTCTTGAAGATTTGAAAGGACTAAGTTGAAGAGCTTGATGAGACTAAGGGATTGGTGGTCTTAGTTTTTGATTTGGACAAGTGAGCTAGAAGTTACAAGGAATCAAAGATGGAGAGTTGTGTTCTGCTGTAGCAAAACCGATGGAGAGCAAGGGAGAAGATGAAGAAATCGGTGGAGGTAAGTGGGAACAAGAGAGGAATGATTGTACGAGTGATTGTCATTGCCTTTAGTAGATATTAGTTGTTTACTAAAAGCAAATAGTAACTTAGCTATATTACTTATTTACTTTATGTCTTCCTTCACTTATTTGATTGCAGGTGGTGGTGACTCACCTTACAAAACCGGCCCCCATATATTACTTAGGGGTATTTTGGTCTTTGATAACTCATTTCATTACTTAATATGACATATGTTACA
The DNA here is from genome assembly GCA_023374045.1 of Limonium bicolor. Lineage (NCBI taxonomy): Eukaryota > Viridiplantae > Streptophyta > Magnoliopsida > Caryophyllales > Plumbaginaceae > Limonium > Limonium bicolor. Next base: position 227,037,064 of record CM041776.1, read on the forward strand.
AACTAGCTTATAAAAGTCACTATTCATAAAAACAAGGCACATAACTGTGAAATTTTTGATTTCCCATTGATTTAAACTTCCAAATGTGATACTAAGTAGTACACATATTAATTAAAGAGTAATGATGGACATTTAGCCATTCAAAACCCATTTACAAGACAATTTTTCAAAAACGTGCTTTAAGACTCCTTTAAGCACATTTTGTGTTTTAACTTGTTTTCAAGCTCGGTTTTCTTTGGTAATTGATTTAATAAGCTCATTAATATATAAGTAAGGTCTTGGTAAGTTCATCAAGCCTTAATCAAGATTATCCCAAGCTTAGAGCGTATTTTGCCCTTATTGCCTTTTAGGCAACTTATTGTATTTACTATTTATTAAATTGTTTACCAATGTTTCTAAGACTCTTTTTAGTCTTAATAATTTATTATTTAATGTTTAAACAACTTATTAAGGTTTGGGGTATTTCAATCTTGCTAACTATGGGCAGTGAACCCAATCATTGTAGTACAACAAGGTCGTATCCACAAGGACTTCGTAACTATCTAGTTAATTATAAGCTTAGTGAATATGCAAGAAGATAAATAAAAGTGTATAAACTTAAATTGGGGGGTTTTTTGGGTTTTTGGTTGATATTGGAAAACAAAGAAAACAACAATAAAGTTAAACTAACTAATCTAAGATAGATGTATACCTTACGATAGTGGGAATCTCCTAAATCATCCAAATATGCTCTCATTTCTACCTCACTAAGTTGTCTATTAGAGCTAATATAACGATTCTCCAAATCTTGGACTAATCAAATCTTCCCTAATTAATCACACCTCTCAATTCAAGAAAGGCTAGAGTCACTAGATATCATTAATTTCAAGCTCCTAACAATAGCCCTAAAGTTCCACTCCCTAATCTAGAGAAATGAAAGTTAGGGTTCATCCCCAATTTGTCTAATCCCAAGCTTAAGATATCATTTCGCAAGGAGCCACATTAAATGCAATAGGATTTCAAATATAAAGCATTAATTAAGAATTGATGAGGAGAAACTACAAAAGATGAGTTAGGTTTACAAAAGCAATTTGGGAATTTTATGGGAAAACCCCATCCCAAGGTATACAAGAGTTCAAACAGCTATTAGAGAGTAAAGGAGAGAGAGAATAAGAAATGGCCATTAATGGAGCTTGGGAGCTTCAATGGAGGTGGGTCTTCCTCCTCTCCTTCTTCTCTTCTTCTTTTTCCTCATTTCCCTCTCTTTTTCTTCCTTTGGCATCGCCTCTGCTCTGGGTTCAAACTACCCCTCTCTCTCCTTCTTTTATGCTTTTAAAAACACAGATCTGGGCAAAATTTCAACCCGATCGACCCACCTAGGGTCGGTCTTAGGGTCGATCGGAGTCAATAGCAATTTCAAGCGCGTTTTTAAGTCCGACTAACCCACCTTGGGTTGGTCCTAGGGTCGGTCGGGATCAGAAGCAATTTTGGCCCCGGAAACGAGCATTTCAGGCCTTGGAACTGCCGACCGACCCACCTAGGGTCGGTCCAAGGGTCGGTCCTGTGGGCAGGCTAATCTTCAAAACGATGTATCTTCTTCGTTTTAGCTCCGATTTTAGATCCGTTTGTGCCCACGTGTTTGTATTTTTGTCTACTTTAATCCTAGCTATTTTATTCCTTCTGTTTCAGCAAAAATTGTGTAAAACAACAATAAAACACAAAAGTAGAGGAAAACTAGCTAGAGTGGAGAAATGAGCATGAAAAGTGTGGATAAAACATATGAAATACACCTCTAAAACATTCTCATTTGGATACTCATCATGGGACCCAATGAAACATGTGACATGTGAACGTGTTTTCATTGGGTTCCACATATCATATATAAGAAGTTGTTGGATGTAAAATGGGGGAAACCACATGGGTAGAAAAAGTAATTTTTGAAACCTCGTGGGTGGGATGTGTAAATTTATCAAACTTCATGGGTGGGGGATATAATTTTTCCTAAATATTATTTGTGTTCGCTGTCAACTCACAAAATATCTTTATTTACAAAATGGGAGATGTTCAAAGTAGCCTTTAGGCTTTCCACAACCTAAAACCTCTATAAAATATTCTATGCCATTTTGTGAGAAACACATTCACAAAGTTTCTCATGTATTTTATATTAATTCCTAAACCTCTACATATAATAATATGGAAAATTAAAATATATTATGATATTTTTATAAGAATAACTACTATTCTTATCTTATATTTGTTGGTTGAAACAATATTAAATTATTAAATATTACTTTTATCTATTGTCATTAATAAAATCAATATCCCCCACCCAATCTACTATAAAAGAACTCCAAAAAATTTTGTGTTTCAAACAAATAAATAGGTTATCTAAATAGACGACACATCAGAAGTCCAATCTTGGTTGGCCTAATTCAAGCCAAACCAGGATCCTTCGCTTGTAAAACCACACAATCAATTTTAACTGATCAGTCACAATAGTGCTTAATGATGAAAAAAAATAGAAATGCACCATTGGAAAATTGTATACTAGTATTTATGCTCTAGCGTCTAGCCAATAAAAAAGTTACTATCAGTTAACTAAAAAAGGAAAAAAAATTCATAATATACCCATACAACTTTCATAATTCACAATATACCCCAAAAAGTTTCAAAATTCATAAAGTACCTCAAATTCGGTGAATGATCTTAAATAATGGCTATTTTACCCCTAACATTGTAGGTCATGTTTCAAGTTCACAATATGCTCATTTTTTTTATTCAGGAGCATTTTATGAAATTTTAAAATTGGAAACTTTCATTAAATGCTACTAAATTTTTGGCTAATTCATGAAATGCTACTAAAAAATTATAAAATTCAAAAAAGTATAAAAAAATTGAAAAAATTCTAAATAAAAAATTACAAAAACTGAGTTTTTTCACAAAATTTAGAATGTATAGAAAAATAAATAGAAAAAATTTTAAAAATACAAAAAATACAAAAACTTTTAAAACTAAATATTTTTTTAAAAAATTTCAAAACCATTAAATATCATAAAATATTATAAAAATAAATGTTTCTTATAATTTTTTAAATTATTAGGTATCTTAAAATATAATACAAAGTTTCCAAACATAATTTATATTCTATTAGATGATATTTTTCACTTTTTAGTGTCATTTTATAAATAAAAACGACTTGGTAGAAATGAAAACTACTTGGTAGAAATAATTAGTAGTTGCCATTCATAAAATGACCCAAAAATAAAATAAAAAATCTAATAGAATATAAATTACGTCTTTAAGCTATGCCTTTTTATGAAACCTAATAATTTAAACAAAATTCTAAGAAATATTTTTTATTTGTAATAATATTTTTTTAAATTCTAATACTTTTTTAATACTTTTATATATTTTTGAATGTTTTTTTATTTTTATTAATGTTTTTAAAATAATTCTATACGCCTAATCAAAATATATGTCGTTTTTGAGATACATCTAGACTTAAGTCTGTCCCCGGATAACATGAATGATTCATTGTATGTAAACGTAAGATTCACTTCTGTAACACCACTAATTCATTTTACATAAACATAAGATTCACTTAGCACAAACACATCACAATGTAAACACATAAAATGTTAAGTTTATCAAAACATATCCATGACGCATCTTGTTTTGAAGAACACGAATTATAATGAACAATGGTATGACTTTTTTTTTGTACTTTGAAACGGTATCGAAGATGCTCCACACCGACTCTGCTTCCACACCAAGATGTATAGTGGTTCAGCCAATAATACGGCTTACGTCCACTTCTAGACAGAATCTTTATTCATCTCTTGATTGTGTGGTAGTACAAACCTAGACAGCATAAGAGTATTCTCTCTCTTCTAACTTGTGTACCCCCTTACAAATGAGCCCCAATGCCCCTATTTATAGACTTTTGGAAGTAAAACTAGCAATCAACTTGCTTGTCCACGTGGCATAGGTCTGGACTCTTTCTTTAGGTGACAACCCTTCAGATAACAATCCTACCGGTAGGGATCCTTCAGGTAGCAATCCTCCCGGTAGAAATCCTTCAAGTGACAAGTCCTCCGGTAGCAAGTTTTCAGGTGGCTACATCACCGGTAGAGATCCTACTGGTAGCGATCCTACTGGTAGCATTCCTACTGGCAGTATTCTTAATGGTAGCATTCTTACTATTACTTGCTGCCGCCTTTAGCCATGGTATATTCCATACCATCACATCAGTCCCACAAGTTCTACTTTTTAGCACTAAAAAGTGGAACATATATAAAAAGAGGATAAAATTTACTCTTTGTACTCTTTTTTTTCTATTATACATCTTCTAGTCCCACAAGTTCTTTTTCTTTTGCCTAAAAAAGGAAATGAACTTAAAAACTTTGGCCTACACAAGAGCTTTTCTAGCAAGCAAACCACATCTTCCGGTCACAAAGAAGTCCCACAGGTTCCGAGAGCGATGAAGTCCTACTTGTACTCCAGAAAAAAGGTCTCTGTTCCTCGACCGTGCCATAATAGGAAATCCAAAGATCTGGAATTCCGAAGGACCATAATAATTCCAAAAGACCATAATAATCTCAAGAAGTCCAAGATAATAATAATGGGATATTACTTCCCTAATTAGATTTGTGCTTTGAATTACTTTATCCCTTGGACATGCATAAAAAAGACATTTGTCTTGGGGGCTGCCCGGAGCGACCGGGCTTCCCAAAAGAGCTTACTGATAATATCATATACTTTCGTAACACATCCTACCATTGTACAGATGGTGAGATCGTCAATTTATCACTGTACCGGCTTTAAGATGGTGAGATCGTCGATTAATCACTCTACTGGCTTTAAGACGGTGAGATTGTCGAATACAAAACACTCTACCATCATTGTGAGATCGTCGGATACAATCACTCTACCATCTTCAAGATGGTGAGATCGTCGAATACTTTCTTTGTCTTGCTTTTCTTTTTCCAAGACTCTTTGCCCATAAATGATTTTACAATATTTCTTTTTATTTGAAAACTTTGTAAAGAGGGTGATCAATCCCTTGTGAAAAGGAGTTTCGTAAACGAATATTCAAAATGAAACATCTAAAAGTTTGGTACCTCTTTTTTTTACCGGTGGGATGTCATATTGCTATCGGTGAATCTGTCAGGCCAACATTCTACCGGGCCAACATTTTCCTCCCTGGCTGGTTCCAATTTGTTACTGGTGAAGATATCTCCCGGTAGTATAGTACTGCTAACTTACTTTTTGCTTTCTCCTAAATCTTTACCGGTAGATTTTAATCCCAACATTTCCTCCAATTGTTTCACACCCAATCTTTGTTAGATTGGGTGCCCAAAACATGGTTTCTTCCGGTAGACTTATTATACAGATGTGAAGTTACTACCGGTGGAGGTTTCAATTTTCTACCGGTGAAGATCTCAATTTACAACCGGTGAAAATTTCATATTGGAGAAATCTTCTTGCTGAGTCAGGTCCCATAGCACCGGTAGAACAAATTCTGGTAGGACAAATTTCGTCAGCCGTACGCCGCAGCTTTACCCTTCCTTATCAGGCTTCAGGCGATTCCGTTCTGAATTTGATTTCTCTACTGACATCTATTTTCTGGCTGGCACTTTGTTGGTTATGGTATACCGAAGGTCTGGAACTCAGACGCAACTAATATCTTCTTACTCTGAAGCTTCTGGAAATTTGGGTTTCCTTCTCCCAGTTTCAAATTGAATACTTGAACTTTAGACCCCGAAATCTTCCGGAAGAACTTTCGTACCTTTGGAACCCTTGCATTCCTTTTTTGGAAAATATACTGGGTACTCGTGTTTTCAATGCTTTTTGGTGCTGCCTACTTCTTGGTAGCGTACCAATTGATGTTATCTTTACTTGGTCTACTGTTGTGGTAACGATTTACCAGGTTTTCAGGATCTTTTGCCGCCTGCCATGAACCGGTCGATGTACTTCCAAAATTGACGAGAAAGATGAAGCCCGGTAGTGATTATGGTTGGTGGAAAGATGTGCTTCTTTCTGTTCGTCGATGCTCGGTGTATCTGTGCCCGATCAAATATTAAATATGTGGGCATGCACATTGTAATGGTATGAAATATACCATGCGGAAGGTCAAAGCATCTACTGAAGGCCTGCTAGCGGAAGGACTACTACCGGAGACCAATTGTCGGAAGGCCTGCTACCGAAAGGCCCCGATGCGGAAGGATCTACCAAGAGAGTCTACCGGAGGCCAATTGTCGGATGGCCTATCGATGGAAGCCCTACTACCGGAGGACCCACTATCGGAAGAGTTGCTATCTAAAGGATCGCTACCGATAGAGTAACTACCGGAGGGATTATTGTTAAAGTGACGGTCCGGAAGAGTTAGTCCAACGCGGAAGCAGTATTTCAGTCCGGAGACCCGTAAAAGGACTGATAGCTATATTTATGTAATACTATCACATGTATAGGGGCTTAAGGGTAACCTGGCCATAGAAAGTCTATAAATAGAAGTAGAGGGGCTCATTTGTAAGGGACTCAAGTTAGAAAAGGGAGCTCACATCCCAAAAGCTCTCTAGTGTTGTAAACCAAAGAATGAATAATAGCTCTGTCTAGAAGTGGACGTAGGCCGTATTATTGGCCGAACCACTGTACATCACGGTGTGGAAATCGAGTCGGGAGAGTAACCTCTTCATTGGCGCCGTCTGTGGGAAATGGACTGCTGGAAATCAGCAACCACGATTCAACCACACTTAGATTTGTCTTAGATTTGTCCGTTTCAACACAAGGGGATCGCATAATCAGAGAAGAAGGATTCGCATGCTTCGATCGAGAAAATTCGGTGGCGAACGATAGAAGTTGAAGGTCTCTTGCACATGTTCTTGCAAATCGAATTCAACACGATAGATTTGAATTCCTAATTCACCTGTGGATATCACGATCAATTGGCACGGCTCGCACCATCTCCACAATTCACGACCGGCAATGGAGGGAATAATGAACGAGGATCCTGAGGCATGAGGATGAATCGATAACGGCGGATATTCAAGATCCATGAATCTGTTAAGGAAGATGCTAATTATCTTCCGGTGGAAGATCGAAAGAAGAAATCTCAAAAGCTTCACTCCATCGGGTGATCGTTCAGGGCATGGAATTGAAGATTCTCACCAAACCGAAGGATGGAGAACCGAATTCAGGTGAAATAAAGATTATCATCAATTCATGATTCAGGACTCAAGATTCGATCAAAATTTGTAGATTGTCCTTCGCAAAACGACTACGCCGAAATTGGATCACGGCGTTGAAAGGATTCGATCCGCTATAGATGACGATGGATAGTGCGTAAGCTCTTGGGATTGGGGGAAAATCTCACCGCCAGCGCGGACATATGCTAACCACGATTTAATTAAAGCCAAGGAGGTAAAGGAACCAGAAATATTCATCAGAAGTTCGCCAACAAATACCAAGGCAATGCAGGAGGATGAAGGATAGCGATTCAAATCCTACGCTCCGACAAATCCAGTCTTCGTCGCAAGGGATGGTAGATACTCGAAGGCAAGATAAGATGCGGAAAGAAACCAAAGAGGTCTGGAAAGCTTATACAGGAATCAATCGAAGAGGAAAGATCGAGAACACAAGAGCCAAGGGTGTGAGGTTAGCAACTTGAAATCTTCACAGGTAACAACTTGTCATTCTCACCGGTGCTGTTTTTACCGATAGCAATGTTCTCGGAAGTACTCCGGAGAACAAATAAAAGCACGAAGAGGGGACAATTAGCTCTACAGGCAACCAGAGTTAATAGGAGAATTATCCAAAACTAATCACCAAGATAAGTCAAAATTCCTCTTCCGAACCTTCTAAGTGTTGTATAAATTATCCGTCTCTGCTTTTTAAACAGCCATAATTCTTGAATGGAGCTACAAAAACAATGATCAATTTGGATTTCTTAAAATAAATAAATATTTCAGGAGGTTTAGTGTTCCCAAATTAGGATCATTCTCGTGTCTGTTTTGCCAATCCTGGCTACTATATATAAGTATGTTACTGCAGTTTTCATCTACTTCGGCATTATTTCATAATACAAAACTGATATCTCGCTTGGTCATTTCACTCATGTTTTTATTTTATTAATTGTGCCTAAAACAAAAGGTTGACATGCTCATTTTCACAGCTGTTCGGTGCATATATTATTTGTGATAATTTCTGAGGAGCCTCGTAACTAAATTTCAAAGTTTGCAGAACTATTTTCCTATTATTCGGCTATTAGACAGTTTGAATGTTACATGATTATATTATTATTATTTCTTCTTCTGTGGCCTAATCCGAATCTATTATTATTGTCTTCCGGAGGAATCAACCATACCTTGCAAAAGATCAGAGGATCGGACCAAACAACGAGATTGTAGCTTTTACAAAAGAAGTTTTTCAGTTCGTGTTTATGAGTTGGAGGGGTATGTCACCAACAGTAAGCCTTGGTAGAAATCAAAGGCTGTAATGCAGAAGTATGCCTCCGGGTTATGTTTCCTTTTGTTACCGGTAGCAGCTCCTAATCTCCTCCGGTAGCAGCGCGTGAGCTGGTAGCAGCTTGCTAACTCCCTCGGTACAGTAGACGCGTCAGCCCGATAGGAATTTTGCACTGAGGAAAGCGTATACCATGGATGCCTCCGGAAGTTTGTGTCGCCCAAAGTTTAGCTATACCACGGTAGAGGCATTACAGTGAGTTACTGATAACAGTTTCCCTTCTCCACCAGTGGCCCCAAAGAGCAAAAGAAGATCCGGGGAAACATCTCTTTGATGTGCGGTGGACTTCTTACATGCACACGTCTCCACGGGTTCACACCGCAAAAGGGTAAAGCACGTCACCAAAAAGAAGAACATTCCTGAAGTGTCACCCAGGTCAGTCGGACGAAGGAAGGTCTCCGCAGCTGAATTGAAGATGACTGGACCAAAGCGATGGCAAAAGTCCGGTTTTGGGGCAGTGTGAAAATTTTGATATCCCTCCGGTAGAAATTTGAATATCCTCTCCGGTAGAAATTTGATATCCCTCCAGTAGAAATTTGAATATCCTCTCCGGTAGAAATTTGAATATCTTCTCCGGTAGAAATTTGAATATCCTCTCCGGTAGAAGTTTGAATATCCTCTCCGGTAGAAATTTGAATATCCTCTCCGGTAGAAGTTTTAATATCCTCTCCGGTAGAAGTTTTAATATCCTCTCCGGTAGAAGTTTTGATATCCTCTCCGGTAGAAGTTTTAATATCCTCTCCGATTGAAGTTTTGATATCGCGTGAGGATATGTCGGAGTGGAGGAATAGGAAAACCAACTGATGCATATGGAGAATGTGGCGTCAACAAAATACAGTGGTGAGCTACCGGTAGAAACATTTGGATGAGACCTTCCGCTTTCAATAAGAGTTTTAACTGTGGGCTTCACCGGTCTTTCAATAAGAGTTTTAATTGTGGGCTTCACCGGTCTTTCAATAAAAGTTTTAACTGTGGGCTTCACCGGTACCAACTTCCCGTCACTTCCGGTAATAAGTTAGATTCTTCACCGGTAGCCGATTGAATTTCTTACCGGTAGCAACTTATCATCTTCACCGGTGGCAACTTGGCATCATTTACCGGTTGAACTTTGGGTTGCAGTGACATCACTAAGATAAGTCAATTCAGTAAAACATCTTTAAATGCATGTTATTTTGCTTCTTCAACTCTGATTAATGATTAAAATATGACAGTATGAAAGTGGCTTTCACTTTGATTTCTCCTGGCATGTTTTTATTTCTTTATGAAACTGGAATCCATGTACTTAATAAAACATCTGTCATAACCATTTTATTAACAGTTATTGTTGCTTCATAAAAAAAAGGATTAAGATGATCATATACAACCTGCTCAACTTTACTGCTGAATGAGTGAAAAATCTGTCTTCTAATATTGTTTATTACTATCGGTAGTATTGGTGGCAAGCTAAGAACTATACCGGTTTTAATTACTTCCGTTTCAGTTACGTTAATAATATTCAAAAGCTATCTTTTTCTGCATCTTTGAAGGTTTTATTACTGATCGGTTATATATGTCCACGGTATTGTTGCATACCTGGTGTTAAAGCAATGCTTTGTACAGTTTTTTAATTTAACTTTCGCTCCATCTCTTTTGATCATGGCTTGAGGCTCGGACAATTAACCAGCCTGGGAGAAACAAAGAGAAATCCTTGTAAAGAGTTTTCTCTAGCAACTACTAATCGTTGGAGAGCGTCATCATCTTTTGACTGTCACCGGTAGCGAATTGGTATCGGGAGCTCGCATTTTCGAGTGACTCACCCTCGGAGATAGAATTTTATATCAAAAAGAATTCATTAGATGGAAAAACCGGAAGCTGCAAGAACCGGTCCGGACGGCAGCGACTGAAAGCTATGAATAATAAAGATGGAGAAAAGAAAAATCGGGCACTTCACCGATGGCCACTTTTCACTTCTCCCGTAAGTGACATCTTCACCGGTGGCAATCTGGAGTCTTCACCAATAGCAGCATGCCCTTATCACCAGTAGCAACTTGTCATCTCCACTGGTGGCAAACAGCAGTTTGCGTGCGGTTCCACCGGTAGCAACATGGAGTTTTCACCGGTACCAAATTGGTATCTCCACCGGTACCAGATTAACAGCTTGAAGTTTCCACCAGTAACAACTTCAAGATCTCCACCCGTGATGTTATCACACCGGTAAAAAGAGGTACCAACTTTTGATATCTCATCGTGAATATTCTTTTACCGCTGGAAGTTTACGAAACTTTCTCTAGAGGATTGATCACCCTCTAGTTTTCAAAAAACAAAAGAAATATTTTAAAAACAATTTCTGATTTACTCAAAACCAAGACCAGCGAGTCTTGAGAAAAGAAAAGAAAGAAAAAGAATGTAACCGACGATCTTACCATTGGCCATGGTAGAGTGTTTTGTATCCGACGATCTACCATCAAAGAATGGTAGTGTAATGTATCCGACGATCTCACTGTCAGCGTCCTGACAGTAGAGTGATAAACCGACGATCTCACCGACTCAAAGTCGGTAGAGTGATAAACCGACGATCTCACCATGTGTACAGTGATAGAGTGTGAAAGCAAAAGTGGTAACTAAGGGGTTACCAAAAGAGATCTTGGCAAAAAAACAAAAGAGCAGTCTAAAATTATTCATTATAAGAATCTTCCAACTTTTGGGAAGCAATAGAATTTTTAGGAATTCCTTTTGTTCAGCTCAGACTTGTGCTATCCATGTACTTAGTGAGGCTGCTCTAAGCAACCTATAGGATGTATATTTGGGTTTTTTATCCCCGTGATTAATATACTCTAACTAACAAAAACAAAACGTTTGGGGAGTCCGGTCGCTCCGGGCAGCCCAAAAGACAAATATCTTTTAATCTGGTAAATTTAGGTATGCAGGTCCAAGGGATAAAGTGATTCAAGCAGGAATCTGATTATGAAGTAATATCCCATTATTATTATTGTCTCGGACTTCTTGAGATTATTATGGTCTTCTGGAATTATTATGGTCTTCTGGAATTATTATGGTCTTCTGGAATTATTATGGCCCTTCGGAATTCCAGATCTTTGGATTTCTTATTATGGCACGTTCAAGGAGCGGAGACCTTTTCTCAGGAGTACAAGTGGGACTTCGTCACCCCCGGAACCTGTGGGACTTCTTGGTGACCGGTAGACGAGCTCTCATATAGGCTAAATTTTTTAAGTTCATTTCCTTTTTTAGGCAAAAGAAAAAGAACTTGTGGGACTAGGAGATATATAGTAGAAAAGAAAAAAAGTACAAAGTGTAAATTTAATCTTCTTTTTATAAGTTCCACTTTTTAGTGCTAAAAAGTAGAACTTGTGGGACTGATGTAATGGTATGAAATATACCATGCGGAAGGTCAAAGCATCTACTGAAGGCCTGCTAGCGGAAGGACTACTACCGGAGACCAATTGTCGGAAGGCCTGCTACCGAAAGGCCCCGATGCGGAAGGATCTACCAAGAGAGTCTACCGGAGGCCAATTGTCGGATGGCCTATCGATGGAAGCCCTACTACCGGAGGACCCACTATCGGAAGAGTTGCTATCTAAAGGATCGCTACCGATAGAGTAACTACCGGAGGGATTATTGTTAAAGTGACAGTCCGGAAGAGTTAGTCCAACGCGGAAGCAGTATTTCAGTCCGGAGACCCGTAAAAGGACTGATAGCTATATTTATGTAATACTATCACATGTATAGGGGCTTAAGGGTAACCTGGCCATAGAAAGTCTATAAATAGAAGTAGAGGGGCTCATTTGTAAGGGACTCAAGTTAGAAAAGGGAGCTCACATCCCAAAAGCTCTCTAGTGTTGTAAACCAAAGAATGAATAATAACTCTGTCTAGAAGTGGACGTAGGCCGTATTATTGGCCGAACCACTGTACATCACGGTGTGGAAATCGAGTCGGGAGAGTAACCTCTTCACACATGACACCCATACTTCCTGCTATTTTGTGACGGCTTCCAGTATCAAACGACTATTTCATGAGCAGACCGGAAATAATACGTCACCGGGAGCAGAAAAGCTGTCTCTAGCGGTCAACTTTCAGTTGTCGTCTGGGCCTCATCTTGGGTGATATCGACTCCCGGGTGCCTGCTTTCCATAGTCCGACCCTTCCACCAGGCATGTTTCTACCGGGAGACTTTTTCCTCCAGGATAAGAATAGGACAAAAATTTTGTAGTCAGAACACAGAGTAATATGAAACAAAAAGGAAGACAAAGTGACGCTGTTATCTCAGAATTGATTTTGTTAGAAAAAACTTCCAGAAGAACACACAGCGACTCTTTTAAGAATAAAGTTCACAAAATGCAGAGACGTTAGTTTAATTAGCAACAAAGATTGGACCAACCGAGAGCCTCCTGTCCTAAAACAGTCTTTCTTGCAGTCTAAAAAACTGGGAGTAGGAGTTACATAATGGTAACCTTATGAGAAGGAAAAAATGCAGTCGAAACTAGTGTGCACAGATAGCAGTTATGGCTGAGTTGTGTATTGACCGCAGGCATAAATTTGCAAAAAAGATGGCAGTTTTGGCGACTCAAAAACGGCTACTCAAAGCAGTCCATAGTTTGCAGTCTGTAGCGCATTCAATAATCTGGTTAATGAAAAGAATAAACTGCAGCGAGTAGTTGATGAATTTCTGCTGCTAAGATACATATCCAGAATTTTTTAGAAGCAGACAAAGTGGTATGTGTGGCTGTAGTACAAAGTATTAAAACATAAGAAAAACCACATTATGCCCGAATAGAACTATGAGGACATCCCAAATGCTGTAACAGCAGCACAATCAAAGCATTCTAAAGGCTGAACTTGTATCATACTTCTATTTTGTAACTGAGTTTAGTAAGGCCTATAATTTCAAAAGAGGTCGACGCCACATGCATGTTCAATATATGATTTAGTACCTTTGTTCAGCTATCTCTACGGACAAAATCTCAGTACATTGTTATTCCTTATCATGTCCTGAAATGAAGGATAAAGTTATCCTCATTAAAAACAATATTCTTTGTCAAACAGAAAGAGACTCATCCTAAAATCATAAGCTGTTCAACTAATAAACTCCCATAATAGACAATAGCATGATTAAGTTGTGGTAATGCCAGAATATTAAAGTAACTCAAATTTATCCAAGTACCATAATCAACCTCCGACTAAAGCGGTTAGAATCAAAATTTTGACACCTCCGTCCTTCTTCTAAACATAGTAATAATATAATGCAACAACATCAGCTTTAGGAATATAGCATCACCATCTATACAGGTATATTTCAAGGGGACTGTCGAAGATAGAAATCCATGGATGTTGGTAAAGAATGGCTATTTTCTTTATGGACTAATCCAAAAATATGACAACTCGCTCTCAACATGAGAAACGCGTGAGAGTAGCAGTGAACAGTAACTATCGCTCTCTAGGAGGCGATTTCAGAGATGAATATTCTTCGTTCTCCCTGGTTTTCTCTTCTGTGTAACAGAGAGATTAGTCTGGTGTTTGAGCTTTCCTTTGATCCGGATTGTTTCTACCATTTATCTGGTTCCAGTTTCAGATTTTGGAGGGGTCTTCGGCGAAGTTGTCTGATCCGCTCTGGTTTCTTTTCTCCGACGGGTCTGGAGCGTGCCTAGGTTGCAGGCGCAGGTCTTTCTTTTGGAGTTGAGTTGGTTTCTCTTCGTCTCCGTCCAGGAGTCAGGGGTTTGCAGGTGCAGTCTTCCTTGGTCCAGTTGGGCAGTGAAATTGAGTTTTTTTCCGACAGTAGTGGGTTGCTTCGTTAGGGGTTTCGGTGCCAATCTGGAGTGTCGTCTTGTCTTGGCTAGTGAGGCTGGGTGGTTCCTTTCCCAGGCGAGTCAGGGCCGTCTCCAGCACTTCAGAATCTCTGTTGGTGACTTTGCCCCTGGCGCTCCAGTCTCAGGAGATTGTGGTCTTGCCTTGGTACCGATTTTGTGGAGGTTTGTGTTCGAAGTGGGGGTCGGGTGCAGCGGATCTGGTGGGCCTAGTCGGTCCTTCTCTAGGTTTTCTGATTGTTTGCTTGTCTCGTAGGTTGCTACCGTCCCTGTAAGCTCTGGCCTTGTGGGTTCTGGTTGAATTGATTGTCAACTGCGGGATTCATCCCGAGCAGATTAGGTGACTGCCTGAGGCTGTGTTTTCCTCTTCGGTTGTGGATTCAGTGTGGTTTTGGCTGTAATCTGGTTGTGTTGCCTTGATCAAGGCTCTTGTGCTGTCGGTTCAGGTGGTTTGGGTTCTTTGCCATTGTTTGGTTCTTCGGTTGTTGGTAGTTTTACTGGTCCGCTGGTCGGGACTGTGTTTTGTTTTTATGTGAATTGGATCGGAGGTTGTGTTGGGTTGCCACAGGTCCTCAACGCATTCCTAGTGGTCCTCTTTCAGATGAGTTGTCTATCTCTTAATTCTACGGGGTTAGGTAAATCCAAGGCTGTCTATTGGGTTAAGAGTTTGATTCTTAAACTCAACCCCGATATCATCTTCCTCAGTGTGACCCATAAGTCTGATGGTGACATGGAGTTATTCTTTGGGATGTTCCCTCTGTATATTGGGCAAGCGGTATCAAGCAGAGGAAGGAGTGGAGGTCTTTGCCTTATGTGGAAAAGTCTCCTAGGATGTTCGATGATTTCTCATTCTAGGCATCACATGTCAGCTAGTATGTCTATGCCGGGCAATCTCCAATTTGTTTTCACAGGGTTCTACGGGTGGTCTAACTGGAAGCTTAAGCACTTGTCCTGGAAACTTCTTCGCATTCTTAGTAAGCAAATTCGCCTGCCCTGGGTGATAGCTGGGGACTTCAACCAGATTCTCCAAGCTTCAGAGAAGATCGGGGGCAGAATCAGGCAAGAAGTTCACATGGCTCCGTTTAGAGAGGCCATTTTTGAATGTGATCTCCATGATATCGGCTTCTTTGGAGAGAGTTCTACGTTCACCAACAGTCTGGAGGGGGTCTTTCATTCCCACAGTAGATTGGATAGAGTGTTCTGCTCTTCTGCTGGTCTACAGGTCTTCCCCAATATTTTTGTGGAACACTTACCCCGGGAAGCTTCGGATCATTGTCCTCTATTTTTCAGGTTCTTTGGTAACCACAAAATACCGGCAAAAGTTTTTAGGTTTGAAAATGGATGGTGTTTGGATCCTAAGTGTGCGGAGATAATTTCGGATGTCTGGAGTAATAATTACCCTAACATCACTACTTCTCTGGATTTATGTGCTCGGAAGCTAAGTGAATGGAAAGGGTGGTCTATCTCCAAGATTAAATGGAAGATCATAGTTAAGAAGAAAGAGTTAGGTAATATCTCTATTAGTGATAGCTCTGTGGGAGCTATCAATAATAGGAAGAGGCTCCTTTTGGAAATTGAGTTACTGTCTTTCCGGGAGGAAATATGGTGGAAGCAACGATCCAGAGACAAGTGGATCAAGGAAGGAGATAAGAATACGGGTTATTTCCATGCTAGGGCTTCCTCTATGAAAAGATCCAAAGAGATCTTTGGCCTCCTGGATTCGGGGAACACTATGCAATACTCTTGGCAGAGTATAGAGCTCATTGCTAGAGAGTATTTCCAAAACCTATTTTCTTCTTCCCAACCACAGGTGGATAGGGACTTGTTGGGTGCGGTGGAGGGTCGGCTAAATGATAGCTTTATTTTTGAGCTGAGCAGGCCTTATACCAGAGAGGAAATCATCTTCGCTGTGAAACAATTAGGAGCCAACAAAGCTCCTGGGCCGGATGGCTTCAACAGTAAATTCTATACCACCTTTTGGCATATCATTGGGAACCAAATTATTGATGCAGTCATGCCTATTCTTAGAGGCCAGCCTCTCCCTGATTCCTTGAATGAGTACTTCATCACTCTTATCCCAAAGATAGCGGGGGCGACGGAGATTGATAAATTCAGACCGATTGCTCTCTGTAATTTTGCGTATAAGATTGCTTCCAAGACCTTGGCCAATAGGGTTCAACATATTCTTCCGCATCTCATCTCTCACAATCAATCAGGGTTTGTGAAAGGAAGGCTAATTACCGACAATATCATTCTAGCAGGCGAGCTGCAACATTTCTTAGAAAAGAACCAAGCTATTAAAAATGGTTTCTTTGCTCTCAAGTTGGATTTTAGCAAGGCCTATGACAGATTAGAGTGGAGCTTCCTCCAAGATGTTCTCCTCTCCATGGGCTTCCCTTCTCATTGGAGTTCTCTAGTTATGAATTGTGTCCGCTCAGTCAGATGTTCTATCCTCATCAACGGCAAGCCAGGTAACTCTTTTGACCAGTCTAGGGGTATTAGGCAAGGAGACCCTCTTTCTCCCTTCCTATTCATATTGGCTCAGGAAGCATTGTCTAGTTTCCTTAATAGGTCCGATATTAATGGAGATTTCCATGGGATCAAGCTCTCCCCCCACTGCCCGTCTATATCGCATCTAGCCTTCGCTGATGACCTTCTCCTTTTTGGTAAAGCCAATCCCACTAATATTTCCCGCTTGAATCATATTCTCACCAAATTCCTCCTAGCCTCCGGCCACAAAATTAACCATCTCAAATCTGAATTGGTGTTTAGCAAAAGATTATCTCTCCCCATTAGAGACAATCTCGCCAGCCTTCTGAATGTTCAAGAGGTGTCTTGCTTCTCCAAATACTTGGGCCTTCCCCTCAAGATAGGTAGGAGAAAACATGATCTTTTTACCTATCTTATCGAATCAGTCCACAAAAGGGTTTCCAGTTGGACAAAACCTATGGCACAAGCAGCTAGATCTATCATGGTGTCGAGTGTTCTTCAGTCTATTCTCAACTACACCATGTCCCTATTTGCTCTCCCCAAGGGTATTATTGTGAAACTCAATTCAGCATTCTCCTCCTTCTGGTGGAGTGGGAAAGTCGATAAAAGAGCTCTCCACTGGACTAAATGGTCTAAGATTTGTGACACTACGGACCAAGGAGGCCTTGGATTCAGAGAAGTGGAAAATTTCAACAAAGCTCTTTTGACTAAACCGCTTTGGAGATTACTTTCTTGTCCGGGGTCTTTAGTAGCCCAAGTTATGAAACAACTCTACTACCCTGACAACAATATTAGTGAGTGCTACCCTTCAATTAAAGGTAGTCCCATCTAGAAGTCCATCTCTTCGGTCCTGGATTTGCTTAGAAAAGGAGCTCGGCCTCTACCTTCTGTGGGGGATGGGCCTCTGTCTCCTACTTCTCCTGACGTGAATAGTCCTAATCAATGGACCTGGATCTTCTCCAAAGATAACAAGTTCTCCGTCAAATCAGCTTATATCTCTCTGGTTAAAGTAACAGGGGAGGAAAGTTCCTCCAATCCTCCCCTCTCCATTGGTAAGATTGGGAAGAAGATTTCCAATTCCATTTGCTGCCCTAGAGTCAAGCTTAATCTCTGGAAGTTTTTGGGAAATATTATCCCTTGTCAGGATAATCTGGCCAGACGGATTGGGGGTGATTCCAAGTGTTTTTTCTGTGGGGCCAAGGATAACTTGGCTCATTGTTTCTTCTATTGTTGTGCTGTTAGAGATATTTGGAAGGGCTTGGTGGATCTTAATGAAATTCCTAACAATGTGGATGGTATGTTGGATTGGTTTTTTCGGATGACTGAGGTGTGGAGTGTGAAGAAGCTATCTCTTATAGCTAACAAGCTTTGGGTCATATATGCCTCGAGGAATAAAGTCAAGCATAATTCAGAGTTGTCTTGGTGGAAAGAAGTCGAGGTAAACAATTCCTTTACTGAAGCTTATCGGTCGGTGATGAAAGTTTCCTCTCATCTCAATTCTCCTAGGAGTTGGCATCCTCCTCCGTCGGGTTATCATAGCATATATACGGGTATGCTTGCTAGTCGTTATGGGGATCGGATCATAGCTGGTCTCATCCGAGACGACCGCGGTTTGCCTATTGTAGTTTTCAATCGAAGAATTTCCAACACCAGTAGTGTGCAGTATGCTGATATCAAAGCAAAAAGAATTGCCATGGAGCTTGCTATCTCGGTGGGTAGCCATAGCATTTGCATTGAATCAGTTGATAAATATTTCGAGGATATCCTCAATTTGGGAGATATCAGAAGGCCCAATGCAAGTTGGGAAGATATATTGATGGTGAGAGGATTACTTTCTAATTTTGCTAGTATTATTAGAAGCGATTCTCCTTTGTATGATAATTATCTGACTAAGATTATCTGTAATCTGGGGAATCCTCTTTTTGATAGCAATCGGGTGTGGTTGGGGGAGCATGTTCCCCCTAATATTAGTATGGCTTGTAATCTAGATTTGGAGCTAGCATGACATGAGGGGCTTTCCCCTTGTGCTTGCTATGTTTTATAATATATGGTCTCAATGTTCTAAAAAAAAAATCCAAAAATATGACAGTATATGATTATAGTAATATTATTTTCTATAAACAGTGTTAGCGCTTCAAATCAAAGAAAGTATCCAAGATGCAGTGTTACTCTGCACACTGATCTTTATCACTCAGCAGGCGTGCTTTTTATTGCCTAGCTTAAGTATTTTTCTGAAGTTCAATAACTGTATGAAGTTTTTCAGCATAGCCTAGCACTTTCGAAATAAAGAAGAGACCGGTATATTTAACAAATTGCAGGTCATGCACAGAATTTAGAAGAATCAGACTTATCCGTTTTCAGATTGCGCTGATTGGTTGAATTAAAATCTCTCCCATGTTTCACCGGTAGGTCTCTGCGATACTCCTTTACCGGTACTCCCCTTGCCGTTTTTGACTTTGTATAGTTCAAAGACGCGCTGAAGATGACCGCAGTGCACCAAAATCCGGGCCTCTCTAAGTGAGTAATTTCAGAATTTGCTTTAGACATTTGAAGTATTTTCTCCGCCAATCCTGCTAATGATCTCAGTCTTCGTTGGATTTTGTAATTTTCCTAAGGTCACTTGAAGGATCTCGCACGAACTCAAGATCACGCACTGTTCATGACACTGCAAATTTAGCTCTGAATCGTAAATGCGTCCGGCTTTGGTCTTTAGCCTTCAATTGCGTCCCATTTTGCCGTTTTGCTCGAAGATTATCTGATTGTATTGTTGATCCTTGGGTATCGATCTTCATCCTTGTGTGAGACACCGTAACTCCTTGCCCCTCCGACTTTGATCTCTAGCGGGGAGATCGAATGTGATTCTTCTTTCTTTTGACCAATCAGCGAACCGATCCTTTGTCGTCGATCTACCCTTACACTTCTGAAACCTTTGCTCCTCTTATACCAAGATCATCGTCTATATCTCCTTAACAAGTCGATACTCAGTTTCAAACAGAATGGCGAAAGTCCTGCGCCATCAATTAGGTGAAATATCACGACTTCTCCACGTTTCCTCATTTCGACCTTCCCATCTGTACCGAAATGACTTTGTCGGGATCATTGGTCTGTCTACTTCAATCGTCAACAAAAATTTTCTTATTATCGACATAATCCTTGCTGCGGTTGTTTCCTTCTACTTTAGGATCTTTGTTTGCTTGCTTCTTCAAAAAGTCAAGAACAATCCCCCAGGGGCGGAGCCAGAAGATAAATTATATGGGGTCACTATAGTTCGAAGAAAAAAAAAAATCAACATATTTGATCATAGTTGGATTTGAACTCAGGACAAATCACCCAATGTTACTATCCCTTACCACTACACCACCAATAATTCTATAATATATGGGGTCACTATACTATATACATATAAACTCTAATTATTATACATATAGGAATCTCTAAATTCTTCAAAAAAAACGTGGGGTCACGTGACCCCACGTGATCCCCCTTGGCTACGCCCCTGCAATCCCCCCATAACGCTCTCTTCAAAGGGCATGGAGATCATGAGGTTGCTTCATCTTGTAATATGACTTCATGCCACATATCAAAAGGAGGAGGAGAGAGAACGAGGAGAGAGAAATAATAATTTTTTTCAAAATGTTATAACTTACAAAATAAAAGCGTAAAAATAAAAAAAATTAAACAATTGTTCATCATTTTTCGTACTCTTCGAAACAAGACGCATCATGGATATGTTTTGGTCAACTTAAAATTTTATATTTTTAGAATGAGTATATATTAGGTAGTTTTTAGGTGAATCTTACTCATTAGTAAAATTAATCTTCTTTAATAATAAAATGAATCATATTCATTAGTAAAATGAATCTTACCACAAACACCCCAAAAACCACCATATGATAGCTAAAAACGTCAAAGACATTTTTAGAGTTTGTAGTACATGACCCTAAACCCTAAACCACAAACCCTAAAAAACTGTCGAGTCAGTGATGACAATATAAAGCGTAGAACTAATGCCAAAAAGATTACCCTACTCCCCAAAAGATTACCCTACCCCCCAAACACCCAAAAAACCACCATAGGATAGCTAAAAATGTCGAAGACATTTTTAGGGTTTTGTAGTATAGGGTTTAGGGTGACGACAATATAAAGCGTAAAACTAATGCCAAAAAGATTACCTTACCCCCCAAACACCCCAAAAACCACCCTAGGATAGCTAAAAACGACGAAGGCAGTTTTAGGGTTTGTAGTACATGGTTTAGGGTCTAACGACCCTAAACCCTAAACCACAAACCCTAAAAAACTGTCGAGTCAGTGACGACAATATAAAGCGTAGAACTAATGCCAAAAAGATTACCCTACCCCCCAAACACCCAAAACACCACCCTAGGATAGCTAAAAAGGTCGAAGGCATTTTTATGGTTTGTAGTACAGGGTTTAAGGTCATCCACAAACCCTAAAAAACTGTCGAGTCAATGACGACAATATAAAGTGTAGAACTAATGCCAAAAAGATTACCCTACCCCCAAACACCCTAAAACCCACCCTAGGAATGCTAAAAATGTCGAAGGCATTTTTATGGCATTTTAATGACCTTTGATTCACTTTTTAACAACCTTTGGTTCACCTTTTAACAACCTTTGATTCACTTTTCCTAAACTTAAAATTCACAATGAATCTTAAAACATATTTTGTACATATAAAAAATTAAATTTATCAAAACATATTCATGTTTGGTCTTATTTTAAAGAGCTCAAATTATGATGAACAATGATATAAAATTTATGTTATTTAGACTTATATATAATAAGATACAACATTTAAAAAATTTTGTAAAATGATAAAGTAAAAAAAAAATTAAAACCGTCGCCACCTTCTAACGTGGCGTAAGCGCCATGTTCGAACTTGCCCTCTTCAAATTGTAAAAAAAACGTGGTTCAATTTCGCTTACCACAGACGGCGCGAAATGAAACGGTATCGAAGATGCTCGACACCGACTCTGTTTCCACACCAAGATTTATAGTGTATCGAAGATGCTCGACACCGACTCTGTTTCCACACCAAGATTTATAGTGGTTCAGCCAATAATACGGCCTATGTCCACTTCTAGACAAAATCTTTATTCATCTCTTGATTGTGTGGTAGTACAAACCTAGAGAGTATAAGAGTATTCTCTCTCTTCTAACTTGTGTACCCCTTACAAATGAGCCCCAATGCCCCTATTTATAGACTTTTGGAAGTAAAACTAGCAATCAACTTGCTTGTCCACATGGCATAGGTCTGGACTCTTTCTTCAGGTGACAACCCTTCAGGTAACAATCCTACCGGTAGGGATCCTTCAGGTAGCGATCATCCCGGTAGAAATCCTTCAGGTGACAAGTCCTTCGGTAGCAAGTCTTCAGGTGGCTACCTCACCGGTAGAGATCCTACTGGTAGCGATCCTACTGGTAGTGTTCTAACTGGTAGCATTCCTACTGGTAGCATTCCTACTGGTAGCATTCTTACTAGTAGTATTCTTACTGGTAGCATTCTTACTGGTACTTGCTACCGCCTTTTTAGCCATGGTATATTCCATACCATCACACACTTATATTTTGTAAGTTATAACTTTTTAATATTTTTTTTGTTTATTTCTTCAAAGAACAAAGTTCACATTTACACCAAATAAAAAAACACTACTGCATCTTTCTTTTCCTGAAATACACCGGAATTAAAAATAGTGATTAATTAGGCTAATAAGTATTTTAGAGGCTTAATTACACCTAAATAAACATGAGGGAACGATTCCCGAAGAAAACGGATCCTTAAAACGGATTAGAAACACAAACGAACCTTAAAAGCGCGTTTTTCGAGGAAACCTGGAAAACGTGACTTTAAGTGGGTTAAAGAGACCCGTAATAATTTTAGGCAATAAAATGTTTATATTTAAGCATTAGTGAAGGTCTAGAACCAATAAAATTAATTAAACGAGAAAATTTCGGAAAACGGGTTCCGGTTAGTGAGTAATGTAAAAACTAGGAGTTGTGGGGTGATAAGTGTAAATAAGCTAAACTAATGTGTCCCAATTAAATATAAAAATAAGAAACCTTGTGTGTGTGCATAGGGGGCCGGCTCACTCACTTCTCCCCCTCCTCTTTATTTGCTTTTAGTAGCAAAAGGACAAACAGATAAAAGTACAAAAAGTAAATTAAGACTCTCTCTCCTACCCACTCTCTTCTCGCACCGTATTGCTCCCCCTCTCTGATTCTTCTTCTTCCTCTTGAATCCCACGGCGATTTGAAGCTCCTCACACAGCAGCCTCCTTCTCTCCTCTTGTTCAAGGCTTAAACCTTGTCCAAATGCAATAAAACCTGCACCATTGGAATCCTCTCTTCTTGGGCAACAATTCCATCTTCTCAAAATCTGAAAAGCCCCATTTTCGTTTTCATGGCTGGAGGCCATTTGAATATTTGAGACCACCATTGGAAGCACCTTTATTCCCTTGTCATTCTAAGGTAAAAATAGTCTTGAAACTCCATCTTTTTCCAGCCCTTTTTGATAAAACGAAATTTACAAGTGGAGCTCTTATTCTCCTTCTTGTTCCAGCCGGTTTTAATCCCTTCAAGTAGTGCTGGGGCTTGTTGTTTTTGCTGCTCAAAACTCTACCTAGAAGTTCCAAAGGTACCCACTCTTTAAGCTTTAAACCCTCCTTGTAGTTTAGGGCTGATTTTAGAGGTTTAGGAATTTCATTAATGCTCATTGGCATTCTTTGGTATGGGCTGTAGCATTGGAGTGTGAACTCCTCCATAATCGGTTTGGGAACCGAGAACAAGAAGTAAGGAAAAAAGAAGAAGGAAAAGAAAGAAAAAAACTAGAAAGGCAAGGTAAATGCTCTTACCTTGAGCTAGTTTTATATGATGTATTGTAACAGATTTTGTGTGCTTAAAATGAGTAATGTACATAGTTTTGAGTAGTAGTTATGTTATAGTATAATGAGGAAGAGAATTAAACTGTTTTGGAACTTTTAAAAGATGATTAAAAGCTTGGGAGAACCTTGGGAAATAAATGTGTCTATGCAGGAAAATTTAATGTATTGTAGTGTATGGAATGTTGTGGAGAAGTTGGAAATGTGTGTATTGATGTCTTGGATAAATAGGTGTGCTAAGTGGTAATGTGTGAACAAAACAATGTAGAGAGAAAGTGAAAATTATAGGGGAGACTATGTCAAAATTTAGATAGGAACTAAGTGACTTAGGAGATTAAAGTGAGTAGTTTTTCACGATTGAAAACAGATTGAGAAAGAATTAAGTAGTGGGAAGAACTAGGATGTAAGGTAATGCAATTTGAACTCTAGGAGTGGAATTAGTTGAGGAAGTATTGGATGGTAGAAGTTAGAGCAAAATCTGTAGCAAATAAGGTACTAGAGAAAACTGGTGCAAGTGTTGAAGAGGAAGTGAGAAAATTGGGTGAGTTAAAAGGGAAATGAGTAATGAGGTTAGTAGGTGGTTTGGAGGAGTTTAGAGCATCAAAATGAGTGTTAAACATGTTAGGAATGCCTTGGGAAAGATTAGGAAAGTAATGGGTGAAGAATGAAGCAGAAAAACAAAGTAAAATGGAAATACTAGGCAGGACCAACCTTGGGACCACCCTTGGCAAGGTCGGTTGAGCCTGAATTTGCAACGACGGAAGTCTACTGACTTTGACCGACCTTGGGACCGAACTTAGCAAGGTCTGTCGAGTCGTAAATCGTGAAGACGGAAGTCTACTAACTTCGACCGACCCTGGGACCGAACTAGGCAAGGTCGGTTGAGTCATAAATCTTCAGAACCAGAACTTACTGACTTGGACCGACCTTGGGACCTACCCTACAAGGTCGGTAGGGTCTGAATTTTTCCAGGATTGAACACACTGACTTCGACCGACCTTGGGGCCGACCCTGGGTAAGGTCGGTCGAGTCATACAAAATATATATATATAATAATAATATTAGTCATATGTATATATATATAGGTGTATATATATATACATATAGTAGTACACCATTAATGAAGTAATAAAGGTAAGAAAGTATGCACATGTGTAAGAAAGCAAGTTCAACAAATAATGAGAAAAGGATGATTATCATAATTAAGTATGAATTATAAGGAATAGTAAGTGTACATAGAAAGTAGTAATGGAAGAATGAGTTAGGTCAATAATAGATCATTGACCGTACAACTTCATGTATGTTATAGGAACCGAATAGTTGAACACCGAAGGAAAGTCGGAGTTCGAGTACGACGATGAACGGTATGATTTTCTCATGTCCCGTATGCTACCTTGGCTACTCTGATTTGTGTGTTTATGTGATCACCTAAATAAGATAAATGCACGAATTGGATTTTTAATGCACTTACTTGTGCTTGCATTATATTGTTCTTGTTATAATGTCTTGAACTCTTAGTTTGTATAATTCATGAAATGGATGAATGAGAATGAAGTGTTGTGTGGCCTTGATGTGTAGTGTATTAACCCATTGTATGGGAAGAGGACTTCTAACAAATTCCTAACTAGCTAACATTTCTAACAATGAGAAATTGGTAAAATGGAATGAGTAGAAGTCCGATATAGTTTCGGCCACACGTGAGGATGAGGAGACACAAGAGGTTGGATCCGATTCCTATCCATCATCTTTTCCATGGACCAAATCCCTTAGTTGGGTAGTATCCTGGATTAGTGAGCCACCCTAAAACCCGGTGGTGGGATATCGCATCCCTGCCTGGAGGTCATACCAACTTGACTTTAGTAAGTAAGTAAAAAGAATAATTGTATGAGTAAAGATCATGGCTAGTGTAAGCCATTGATCACGAGTAAAGAGTAAAAGACACCTGATTAACCCGGGTGAGAAAGTAACTAACAAGCATTGTGTATGTATTGGAGAAGTGTATCTCCGGGTTACGGTAATTACAAATGGTTGACTTGTATTGTCTTCCTTGTATGTATTGGATGGAATGTATGCATGTTCTATGATGTGAATGTATTGTATCTATCAAGCATGTATATATGTATGAAAAAAATGAACACATGTATTCGACCAAGTAGTCGGCGTACCCCCGTTAGCACGCGGGGTATGCGAATTTCATATGCAGTGTTTTGCTGAGCCCCTTGGGGCACTATTTTTATTTTTACATGTACCCGTGAGATTTGAAGGTCAAGTAAGGACCATGATGAATTCTTTTGGGGAGTAGTTAGTAGATTGAAAATGGTCTACTGAGTTGTACACGGCTTATGCCTTTTTGAGTAGCCGGTGTACCATTGGGTACACCCTTTTGGAGAATTGAACTTGTGAACTTAGCATGAATGAGAGAATGCATAAACTCATAATTTTTTAATAGAATTGTAGAGTTGGAATGTAATTCATATATCTTTGGATACTCGGTAATCAAGAATGTAAGTAAGTATTGGGATTGTAATGTAAGTATTATGTTGTTGGTATATCTTAATCTTCAGACCGTTACAGTAAATAGTAGAAGCCTTGTTAGTCTTAGGATGGCTAACGGCATTGTATCACCCACCGGGAGTATGTAAGTATCTGCTGCGTGTAGAGTAATTATGGTGACGATTAGAGGATAATGGAAGGATTAGCGGTTGGGGTGTTACAAAAAGTGGTATCAGAGCGCAGTAGCGCTCTGAAGATTAGATCACCGAGTTTAGTGATTACCGAGTTAGGATTACAAACCGTTTTACAATGGAGAATTAGAAACCTAACTAGGAATGACCGTTAATGATAACGGATACCCCCTGACGTCTAAAAAGACGATACCATTGCTTAAATCAGGACCAAATGGTCACATTGTCATAGTAACTAATGTAATCCACACTTGTTCAGATGTCAGGAAGAGGCCGTGGTCGAGGCCGACCCTGGGGAGAGCAGGCTGATGAGCCTGGTGCGCAAACAGTCACCGAGATCATCGCCACCACCGTGGCATAGCTGTTGCCCCAGTTAATGACTGTAGCCCAGCAGCAAGTACAGCAAAACCAAAAACAACAACCCGACCCGCCTCAACCCCGTGAAACGAATTGGGTAAAGAGCGTTGCCGACCTTCCACCTCCCTGCTTTAGAGGCAAGAGCGACCCCGCCAAGCTCAAGGCCTATATCTCGGAGATGGAGACGACTTTCGAGACCCTCAAGGCTTCTACTGGAGTGAGGGTGAGGATAGCGGCGTACTACCTCAAGGACGCAGCTATGGACTGGTGGAAGCTCGTTAAGGCCGAGCATGCTACTGACCCCGCATTTAACTAGGAAGCATTCACCTCTCTCCTCCGATCTAAGTACTATCCCGAGCATGTCAAGACCTAGAAGCGTCTTGAACTCGATGCCCTCAAGATGACGGAGAAGATGACGGTTGATGAATACTACCATACTTTCACCTCCATTCTCAGACTCCTACCCGACCTTAGGTATATCGGCCAAGTCTTGGTCTACCGCTTCTACGGCGGATTGAGCCATCGACTCCGGTATGGCATGGGGTACACTAGGTTTACCTCCCTTCAGGTAAACATCGTTTAAACCCTTAGATGCCATGGTCAATATGAATTAGTACCTTCTCATGTAAATGCATAACCTAATGCCGAATACTTCAGGAGTGTTACCACGCTGCATCTCAAGTTGAGATCTCCTGCCAGCTAAGAGATAAAAAGCAAGCGCTGAAGCGCAAGGTGAGCAGCAAGGGTAACAACTCCGATGAGCAAAACTAGAATAAGCCATGGAAGAAGAAGAAGAAGGGGAAGTACTCCCACCAAAACCAGAAGAATACTTCAGGAGACAGCAGTGCCCATGCTAAGAAGGGCAAGGCAGCTGAGCCGTTGCAGCTCACCTACACTGCACCAGTGGCAGCAAAGCCACTGAGGTCTCAGCCCTATAAGGGTAAGAAACCGAAACCGAACTAGTAAACTTATGAATTAATGTGTGTGTGAATTAGTGTAAATATGCCGAACCTCGCTAACTTCGAAGCTACAGGTTCTTGTTTTGGCTATGGCAAGAGCCAAAGTGATGGCCAAAGTTATGTGTGCTGAAACTGCAACAAGGATCATCCCGGCACCGATTGCCAAGGAAGGGAGATCCGATGCTACAACTGCCAGAAACCGGGGCACCGTGCGAATGTATGCCCGGAAAACTCGAAGCCCAAGGGCAACTACCAGGGCTACAAGCAGCGTGAAGGTAAGGAGGTTGCATATGGCGATGCTCAGACCCAGCAGACCTCACAGGGATAGGGGTCCCGAGGTGCTTAGAAGAGCGCACCGCAGAGGCAGCCGGTCTTGCACATTATTGATCGTGACGGGACCGGTACTAAGTCCGGCCTAGGTACTAACTTAAACCTTGAATCCTTGAAAGGCATGTCTAAGTATTGAAGTACTTGTTTGAATGAATGCATGAGTAAGTAGGATTGAAGTATGTATTTGAGTATGAAACGAACTAGTTGAAACTAGAACTTACGTTAGATGAAATTTACCACCTTAGGGAGATTCAATATTTGTTACCCAATACCTTCAAACCTACTTCATGGAGAAGCCGACATCACCACTCACCACTTCACCAACGAGCAGTGTTAGGTTATCCGCCCAGGTATGATCTTATTAAAAGGATACCTGACACCCGAACCGCAAATTGCCATCATTCGACGATGCAATGGACTAGGAGCGGGTCCAGGAGGATTTTACACACCCGAATTCCCCGGTGGAGCAACAATGAAGCTAAAGATGATGTGCTTGGGAAAGGACTGGAATCCTTATACGAAGACATACCAGAAGACACGAGTGGAAGACGGAGCAACACCTCCATCAATACCCACCGAATTTCAAACGCTTGTTACTCAAGCTGTAGAAATCGCACAACAATGTGAAGATGATCCAATTCCTGCACTTGAAGCAGACTTATGTATCGTCAACTTCTATGAGAAAGAAGGACGACTTGGGTTACACCAAGATAAGGACGAGACAACGGAATCTCTCGAACAAGGAGTGCCCGTAGTGTCTTGGTCCATTGGTGATGACACCGTATTTTTGTATAGCGAGCAGAAGCGTATGGACCTCGCAGAGAAAACGGTATTGAAATCAGGAGATGTCCTAATCATGGGTGGAAAATCAAGGTTGCTATATCACGGTATCAAAAAGACAAGTTGAATACGGCACCACCGGCAATAATCAATGCCACACACATGAAACCAGGATGCCTGAACCTTACCTTTAGAAAGTATTAATCTTGTAGTAGCATGTAACGCATTAGTAACGTGTATTAGAGACACAGTATGTATGATGGTTGGTTTATTCAATAAAAGCAGTGTTGGTTATTAAATTCCACTTGCGTAATACCACCAAATTCTTATAAAGCTTATGAATCAATAGGTCGTGGACTCGGTACCGAAGGTACCCTGAGTATCCTCACCGAAACGCAAGTCGATAAGAGCGGCACCATCCTAACATGAACCTTCCCAATAAATGGTATTGATGCCACAGTACTATTCGACTCCGGCACCTCTCACACCTTTGTATCACCATCATTTGCGAAGAGGTTAGGACTAGACGCAGATGAGTTACCAAACTTCCTAGTTACTCTCCCATCGAAGGAGCGAGTAAGATGTACCAAGTATTACCGAACCGCCATAATTTGAATCAAAGGCGAAGAGTTTCCCATCTCCTTCATCAAATTCAACGGGTTGGGATTTGACTTGATAGTCGGGATGAACTGGTTGGAGCGGCACAAGGGGTGAATCCTCTACGCCGAGCATAGATTGCTGCTCAAGAGTCCATCTAGGGTTACTGTTTCATACCGCCAGAGGCCAAGAGAGCCTTCGACTATAGTCATCTCCGCTATGGCTATGTACCGGGAGCTCAGAAAGGGGCACGATGTATATTTATGCTATGTGCAAGATCTAGAGAGATCCGGAATTCAGCACCGACGTGCCAGTTGTATAAGAATTTCCCGATGTATTCCCAAAAAAGCTGCCTGGTATGCCACCACAGAGAACAGTTGAGTTTGAGATTGATCTAGTACCTGGTACTGGTCCCATTGCCAGGGCACCATACCGTATGGCACCGGCCGAAATGACAGAACTCAAAGAGCAGTTACGTGATCTACTCGACAAAGGGTTTATACGCCCGAGCGTATCACCCTGGGGAGTACCGGTTCTCTTCGTGAGGAAGAAGGACAGTAGCCTCCGACTCTGCATCGACTACTACGAATTGAATGCGGTCACTGTAAAGAACAAGTATCCATTGCCAAGTATCGACGACCTGTTCGATCAGTTGAAGGGAGCTTCGGTCTTTTCTAAGATTGACCTCCGATCAGGGTATCATCAGATTGCTATCAAAGAGTAAGATATTGAGAAAACAGCATTCCGTACGAGATATGGCCACTACGAATTCACGGTGATTCCATTCGGTTTGTCAAACACACCAGCCAAATTCATGGATCTAATGAACCGCCTATTCAGTGATCAGTTGGACACTTCGGTAGTAGTATTCATCGACGACATTCTCGTGTATTAAAAGTCAGCAGAAGAGCATGAAAACCATCTGAGAAAAGTACTTGAGACACTGCACAAGAACCAGCTGTATGCGAAGTTCTCCAAATGCGAGTTTTGGCTAGATCAGGTATCTTTCCTCGGTTATATCATCTCGAGCGCGGGTATGTCAGTCGATCCATCCAAAATTGAAGCAGTATGATCATGGCCTAGACCTAAGACTATTACTGACATCCAGAGCTTTCTTGGTCTAGCCGGTTATTACCGAAGATTTGTAAAGGACTTTTCTAAAGTCGCGAAGCCCATGACGACATTGATGAAGAAAGATGCACCATTTATATGGACTGACAACTGTGAGAAATCCTTTCAGAGCTTGAAGGACTCGTTGACCTCAGCACCCATTCTCACTCTTCTAAAGGGCACAGAGGGATTCGAGGTATATTGTGATGCGTCTGGTAAGGGCATGTGATGCGTACTCATGCAGCATGACAAGGTAGTAGCTTACGCCTCCCTCCAGCTGAAGAAGCATGAGGAGAATTACCCGACTCACGATTTAGAGCTTGGAGCCATTGTCTTCGCATTGAAGATATGGCGACATTATCTATACGGGGTAAGCATCACCATCTATTCTGATCATAAGAGCCTCCAGTACGTCTTCACACAGAAAGAATTAAATCTGATATAGAGAAGGTGGATGGAATTCCTATCTGATTATGACATCAACCTTCAGTATAAAGAAGGGAAGGCAAACGTTGTAGCCAACACCCAGAGCTGTCGAGCGCACTCGCTCCATTCGCTACTCGCTTCTTCTAGCTTGGTTGACGAGGTGCGAGATGCTCAGTTGAGTGACCCTTATTTTATAGAGATCAGATAGAAAATCACAGAGGGTACCTTCGAGAACCGAAAGTACGACTTCAAACTGCATGAAGATGGTCTGATCCGACTAAATGGCAGATTATGCGTCCCCCGAAGCAATGCTGAGCTAAGGAATCGCATTCTGCGAGAGTCACACTGTTCTACACTATCTGTCCATTCTGAAGCCTCTAAGATGTACAAAGACATGAAGAGATACTTATGGTGGTCAGGAATGAAATCTGATGTGACTGAGTATGTTCTGAGGTGTCTCACTTTCCAGAAAGTGAAGTTTGAGCACCGAAGACTGGGTGGAATGGTACAGTCTATGCCAGTTCCGGAGTGGAAATTCCATGATATCTCCATGGATTTTGTTGTAGGACTCCCACCTGCTAGGGGAGGACTCAACATGATCTGGGTAATAGTCAATCGCCTCACCAAGGTTGCCCGATTCATACCGATGAAGGACACCTGGAAGGTGGCAAAACTCGTTGAGTTATTCGACAAGGATATCATTCGACACCACGGAGTCCCGAAGACCATTGTATCTGACCACGATACCAGATTTCTTTCGAGATACTGGAGAGTGACACAGGAAGCGTTGGGTACTGAGTTGAAGATTAGCACCGCCTTCCATCCACAGACCGACGGTTAGACATAAAGGACCATTCAGGCACTCGAAGACATGCTTAGAGCATGTGCCTTAGACTTCCAGGGGAGCTGGATTGATAAGCTTCATCTTATCGAATTCTCATATAATAATAGCTATCACGCTTCGATTAAGATGTCGCCATTCCAAGCTTTTTATGGTAGACCCTGCTGTACCCCGTTGTGTTGGGATGAGTCAAGCGAAGCGGTCATAATTGGACCGAAGTACCTTGAGCAAGTACATGCTGAAGTTCGGCAAATCCGAGCGAACATGAAAGCAGCCCAAGATAGACAGAAATCCTATGCGGATGTGCGACAACGTGACCTTGAGTTCGCTGTGGGCGATCAAGTGTTTCTGCGTGTTTCACCTATGAAGGGCGTCTTTCGATTTGGCCAGAAGGGCAAGCTGAGCCTGAAATTTGTAGGCCCGTACACAATTACCGAAAGGATTGGAGTTGTGGCTTATAGGCTAGTGTTACCTGAAGAATTAGGGCGTGTTCATGATGTCTTTCATGTATCACAACTCAAGAAATACATAGCCGATCCTTCTCATGTATTAGTACCCGAACAGCTATCCCTAGAGCCGACGATGAGATACGTCGACACTCCATTGCGAATTTTTGATACGAAGACTAGAGACACTCGCCATAAATCTGTACGAATGGTGAAGGTCTTGTGATCTAACCACGATGTCGAGGAAGCGACTTGGGATTTAGAAGACGCCATGAAGGCGAAGTACCCAAATTTATTTGTAGACTAGCTGTCTAGTATCCGTAGAGTACGGAGGGTGCGGGGTGTACCCTTTTTAAGGGGGGGGGGGGGTAGAGCCATTTGTTTTGCATTGCTTCGGGATAACATTGCATAGTATGTATGTATTGTAGTACACTTTGTTGGCACATGTAGTGCTAATTGTATTTCGTTTGGCACAGTGTAGTGGTTGGTATGTTGTAAATGTGTAAGGTATGTGTATAATGTGTAATGCATCTGTGTTGTACAGTATATGACACGCATGGTAATGTGGAATGTATTGTGAATGGTAATTGTGAATTGCGTATTGTGGAATGTATGTATTAAAATTTTGTATGGTGCTTGAATTGTGTAGTGCTTGTAATGTAGAGGAAGTGAACACCTTGTAAGGTGGTAGTAAAGCACTTTGTGGAAATTGGTTAGCCAAATGAGTAGGAATAGTAAACCGTAAACCTTGAGCAACTTTGAGGGCAAAGTTCCTTAAGAGGGGTAGATTGAAATACCCCGGAATTAAAAATAGTGATTAATTAGGCTAATAAGTATTTTAGAGGCTTAATTACACCTAAATAAACACGAGGGAAAATTTTCAAAGAAAACGGATCCTTAAAACGGATAAAAAACACAAACGAACCTTAAAGAGCGTTTTTCGAGGAGACCGGGAAAACGCAACTTTTAGCGGGTTAAATAGACCCGTAATAATTTTAGGCAATCAAATGTTTATATTTAAGCATTAGTGAAGGTATGGAACCAATAAAATTAATTAAACGAGAAAATTCCGGAAAACGGGTTCCGGTTAGTGAGTAATGTAAAAACTAGGAGTTGTGGGGTGATAAGTGTAAATAAGCTAAACTAATGTGTCCCAATTAAAAATAAAAATCAGAAACCTTGTGTGTGTGCATAGGGGGCTGGCTCACTCACTTCTCCCCCTCCTCTTTATTTGCTTTTAGTAGCAAAAGGACAAACAAATAAAAGTACAAAAAGTAAATTAAGACTCTCTCTCCTACCCACACTCTTCTCTCACCGCATTGCTCCCCCTATCTGATTCTTCTTCTTCCTCTTGAACTCCCATGGCGATTTGAAGCTCCTCACACAGCAGCCTTCTTCTCTCCTCTTGTTCAAGGCTTAAACCTTGTCCAAATGCAATAAAAACTGCACCATTGGAATCCTCTCTTCTTGGGCAACAATTCCATCTTCTCAAAAATCTGAAAAGCCCCATTTTCGTTTTCATGGCTGGAGGCCATTTGAAGAGCTGAGACCACCATTGGAAGCACCTTCATTCCCTTGTCATTCTAAGGTAAAAATAGTCTTGAAACTCCATCTTTTTCCAGCCCTTTTTGGCAAAATGAAATTTACAAGTGGAGCTCTTATTCTTCTTCTTGTTCCAGCCGGTTTTAATCCTTTCAAGTAGTGCTGAAGCTTGTTGTTTTTTCTGCTCAAAACTCTACCTAGAAGTTCCAAAGGTACCCACTCTTTAAGCTTTAAACCCTCCTTGTAGTTTAGGGCTGATTTTTGAGGTTTAGGAATTTCATTAATGCTCATTAGCATTCTTTGGTATGGGCTGTAGCATTGGAGTGTGAACTCCTCCATAATCGGTTTGGGAACCGAGAACAAGAAAGAAGGAAAGAAGAAGAAGGAAAAGAAAGAAAGAAAAACTAGAAAGACAAGGTAAATGCTCTTACCTTGAGCTAGTTTTATATGTTGTATTATAACAGATTTTGTGTGCTTAAAATGAGTAATGTACATAGTTTTGAGTAGTAGTTATGTTATAGTATAATGAGGAAGAGAATTAAACTGTTTTGAACTTTTAAAAGATGATTAAAAGCTTGGGAGAACCTTGGGAAATAAATGTGTATGTGCAGGAAAATTTTAATGTATTGTAGTGTGTGGAATGTTGTGAAGAAGTTGGAAATGTGTGTATTGATGTCTTGGATAAACATGTGTGCTAAGTGGTAATGTGTGAACAAAACAATGTGGTGAGAAAGTGAAAATTATAGGGTAGGCTATGTCAAAATTTAGATAGGAACTAAGTGACTTAGGAGATTAAAGTGAGTAGTTTTTCATGATTGAAAACAGATTGAGAAAGAATTAAGTAGTGGGAAGAACTAGGATGTAAGGTAATGCAATTTGAACTCTAGGAGTGGCATTAGTTGAGCAAGTATTGGATGGTAGAAGTTAGAGTCAAAATCTGTAGCAAATAAGGAACTAGAGAAAAGTGGTGCAAGTGTTGAAGAGGAAGTGAGAAATTTGGGTGAGTTAAAAGGGAAATGAGTAATGAGGTTAGTAGGTGGTTTGGAGAAGTTTAGAGCATCAAAATGAGTGTTAAACATGTTGGGAATGCCTTGGGAAAGATTAGGAAAGTAATGGGTGAAGAATGAAGCAGAAAAACAAAGTAGGAAATACTGGGCTGGACCGACCTTGGGACCGCCCTTGGCAAGGTCAGTCGAGCCTGAATTTGCAAGGACGGAAGTCTACTGACTTCGACCGACCTTGGGACCAAACTTAGCAAGGTCGTTCGAGTCGTAAATTGTGAAGCCAGAAGTCTACTGACTTCGACCGACCCTGGGACCGAACGGTCGGTCGAGTCATAAATCTTTAGATTCAGAACTTACTGACTTGGACCGACCTTGGGACCTACCCTGCAAGGTCGGTCGGGTCTGAATTTTTCTAGGATCGAACACACTGACTTCGACCGACCTTGGGGCCAACCCTGGGTAAGGTCGGTCAAGTCATACAAAAAAAAAGAAAAGAAAATATAATAATATTAGTCATATGTATATATATAGGTGTATATATATACATATAGTAGTACACCATTAATGAAGTAATAAAGGTAAAAAGTATGCACATGTGTAAGAAAGCAAGTTTAAGAAATAATAAGAAAAGGATGATTATTATAATCAAGTATGAATTGTAAGGAATAGTAAGTGTACATAGGAAGTAGTAATGGAAGAATGAGTTAGGTCAATACTTGATCATTGACTGTACAACTCCATGTATGTTATAGGAACTGAATAGTTGAATATCGAAGGAAAGTCGGAGTTCGAGTATGACGTTGAACGGTATGATTTTCTCATGTCCCGTATGCTACCTTGGATACTCTGATTTGTGTGTTTATGTGATCACCTAAATAAGATAAATGCACGAATTGGATTTTTAATGCACTTACTTGTGCTTGCATTATATTGTTCTTGTTATAATGTCTTGAACTCTTAGTTTGTATAATTCATGAAATGGATGAATGAGAATGAAGTGTTATGTGGCCTTGATGTGTAGTGTATTGACCCATTGTATGGGAAGAGGACTTCTAACAAATTCCTAACTAGCTAACATTTCTAACAATGAGAAATTGTTAAAATGGAATGAGTAGAAGTCCAATATAGTTTCGGCCACGCGTGAGGATGAGGCGACACACGAGGTTGGATCCGATTCCTGGCCTTCATCTTTTCCATGGACAAAATCTCTTAGTTGGGTAGCATCCTGGATTAGTGAGCCACCCTAAAGCCCGGTGGTGGGATATCGTAGTCCCTGCCCGGAGGTTATACCGACTTGACTTGAGTAAGTAAGTAAGAAGAGTAATTGTATGAGTAAAGATCATGGCTAGTGTAAGCCATTGATCACGAGTAAAGAGTAAAACACACCCGATTAACCCGGGTGAGAAAGTAACTAACAAGCATTGCGTATGTATTGGAGAAGTGTATCTCCGGGTTACGGTAAGTACGAATGGTTGACTTGTATTGTCTTCCTTGTATGTATTGGATGGAATGTATGCATGTTCTATGATGTGAATGTATTGTATCTATCAAGCATGTATGAATGTATGAATAAAATGAACCACATGTATTCGACTAAGTAGTCGGCGTACCCCCGTTAGCACGCGGGGTATGCGAATTTCATATGCAGCGTTTTGCTGAGCCCCTTGGGGCACTGTTTTTATTTTTACAGGTACCCGTGAGATTTAAAGGTTGAGTAAGGACCATGATGAATTCTTTTTGGGGAGTAGTTAGTAGATTGAAAATGGTGTACTGAGTTGTACACAACTTATGCCTTTTTGAGTAGCCGGTGTACCATGTGGTACACCCTTTTGGAGAATTGAACTTGTGAATTTAGCATGAATGGGAGAATGTATAAACTCATAATTTTTTAATAGACTTGTAGAGTTGGAATGTAATTCATATATCTTTGGATACTCGGTAATCAAGAATGTAAGTAAGTATTGGGATTGTAATGTAAGTATTATGTTGCTCGGTATATCTTAATCTTCAGATCGTTACAGTACATAGTAGAAGTCTTGTTAGTTTTGGGATGGCTAACGGCGTTGTATTACCCGCCGGGAGTATGTAAGTATCCGCTGCGTGTAGAGTAATTATGGAGACGATTAGAAGATAATGGAAGGATTAGCGGTTGAGGTATTACATTTCCGATTGTTCCTCTTTATTTTTTTATTTTTACACTACACCTCTTTTCCTCTACACACACCGTTTCCCTTAATTTTTTTCCTCAACTAGTAACTGCCACGTGAACCATCGTCACCTTCTACCCTGACCCAGGTAAAGTCCAAATTAACATGTTCCTGTAAAAATATTCCTCTTATTAATCTTCATCTGAAACTAATTCCTAAAATAACACTCCGGAAGAAATCATCTCTTCAAAAGACGATTTCATTAATTTCAGAAGCTGAAATCGTCTCTTTAAAAGACGATTTCACTTATTTATGGGAATTGAGAAATCGTCTTTTCAAAAGACAATGTTAGGATCGTCTTTTCAAAAGATGATTTCTCTCTAAGTTAAATTGAAACATCACGACATTTCAGCACTTAGAATTTTATTAAATGTTTCATCTTTTGAAGAGACGATTTATCGCGAGAGTGTTATTTTATGATTAGTTTTGAAAGGAAGTTAATAGATAGATTTATTTTGTAAATGAGGGTTATTTGGGATTTTTTCTATGTTATGTGCCTCTTCAACTTAAGTTCTCATTAATACCTCTTTAAAAAAAAAGGTTCCCATTAATACCTTTTTCTTTCATGAAAAGAAAAAAGGTTCATCAATACCCCGTTGGTTCAGTCGTGATTGGGACTGGACTTGGTAGGGAGAACCAAGGTTCGATCCCCACAACGGCTATTGGGAGGGGACTGAAACCTATCCACCCAGAGCTGATCCCTGATCCGGATGTAGTCCAATAGGGTGAACCGGGTGGTAGACAAAAAAAACGGTTCAATTAAAAAAACCGGTTCAAGTCACATTTCGTGAAATATGAAATAAAATTCGAGTTCGTATTGCGTCTCTCTTTCTCTCTAAACTAACAGGCGAAGCCTGGTCTGTCGTTGATCTTTACTGGAAACCACCCTCCGGATTTCGCCGCCGATTCAATTCCATCCTATTTCTATGCGCGAATTCGAAGGTGGAGGTTGTGCCACCTTGTAATATGGAGATGGCTAATTTTGGTATTTTGTTCTGCCACATGTCAACCTTCTATTGGAGGAAAATAAAGTAAAAAGAAAAAAGAGAGAATAAGAGGGAAAGTCACGTAGAGGGGGAGAGGAGTAGGTGAGTAGGAGAGAGAAACACTTTTTTTTAAAATGTCATAACTTATAAAATATAAGTGTAAAAATAAAAAAAATTATACCATTGTTTATCATTTTTTGTGCTATTCAAAACAAGATGTATCATGGATATGTTTTGATAAATTTTTTACTTTTCATTTTTTGTATGTACATATTTTTTAAGATTCATTGTGAATCTTAAGTTCAAGAAAAGTGAATCAAAGGTTGTTACAACGTGAGTCAAAGGTTGTTAAAAAGTGAATCATAGAGTTGCTTAAAAGTGAATATGGGTTTAAAAAAAGCAAACCTCATAAACAGAGATTGTTTAACTAAAGTGATTCTGATTGTTTGACTAGTGTGAATCAGAGGTTTAACAAGAGTGAATCAAAGGTTGTTAAAAAGTGAATCACATGTTGTTACAAAGTGAATCAGAGTAATAAGAGTGAATCTCGTAAGCATAGATTAAGAGGTTTAAGAAATGTGAATCATAGGTTTTTATAAAGTTAATCATGTGTTTAAGAAAAGTGAATCAAAGGTTCAAGAAAAGTGATTCTCGTAAATAGAGATTGTTTTAACTAAAGTGAATAAGAGGTTTAAGAAAAGTGAACCAGTGGTTTAAGAAAAGTGAATCAAAGGTTTTTTAAAGGTGAATCAAAGGTTTAAGAAAAGTGAATATTTTGTTTAATACTAGTAAAAGTTAATCCTACCACAAACTTATGCGGGGGTGGTTTTTAGGGTGTTTGGGGGGGGGGGGAGGTAGGGTCACTACTCGACAGTTTTTTAGGGGTTGTGGTTTAGGGTCTGCACTACAAACCATAAAAACGCCTTCGACGTTTTTAGCATTCCTATGGTGGTTTTGAGGGTAGGACAATCTTTTTGGCATTAGTTCTACACTTTATATTGTCGTCACTGACTCGGCAGTTTTTTAGGGTTTATGGTTTAGGGTCTAACGCCTTCAATGTTTTTAACTTTACTATGGTGGTTTTTAGAGTGTTTGGGGTAAGATTCATTTTGTTAATGAATAAGGTTCATTTTATTATTAAAAAAGATTCATTTTGCTAATGAATAAGATTCACTTTAAAAATACCTAATATATACTCATTCTAAAAATATAAATTTTAAGTTTACCAAAACATATCCATGATACATCTTGTTTTGAAGAGCACGAAAAATGATGAACAATGGTATAATTTTTTTTATTTTTGCACTTATATTTTGTGAGTTAATAATTTTGAAAAAAAAAGAATTCTATCTCCTACACTCCCCATTACACCCGTCAACACACCTTTTCCACTTTTTTCATTTTTTTTTCTTCCTATCACATACTGACACTTGGATGGGAGCCACAGTACAAGGTGGCGCAAGCGCCATCCTCTCCGTTCCGTTTCTATGTAAGCATCATTGGTCATTTCTTTTTGCCCCCAAGTTAGCATCTTGGTGGACTACTCTCCGTTTGGCATTAGTTTAGCATTCAGGTTTTGTTATATTTACGCGAAGAGCAAATCTTTAAGTGATAATTTTGTTGTAACTGATATGGCCATTGTTATTCTTGGCTACACCTGACATCCAGCCCGCTCCGTTCCTATTTTTTTTTTTTAAGAACCCACGCCCTTTTTTTAAAAAAAAATCTCAAAATATTTAAATTATTATAACTTTTAATATATAGGTCCAAAATAAAAAAATTTATATTATTGTTCATATCTATTCAAGCTTTTCAAAACAAGACCAGTCATGGATATGTTTTGACAACTTTTAAAAAATTATTTTTACATGTATAATGCACAAAACGTAAAACAACTTGTACATATGGTCATACAAACCTGTACAAATGTTCATTAAAACATGTACATCCACACGTAAAAACGTGTACATCATCCCAATAACTCGACAGGTTTTTAGGGTTTGTGGTAGCAGGTCTAAACCCCGCCACTGCAAACCCTTAAAATGCCTTCGACGTTTTCTAGCTATCCTAGGGTGGGTTTTGGGGTGTTGAGGGGAGTAGGGTAATCTATTTGGAATTTGTTTCGTACTTTATATTGTAGCAACTAACTCGACAGATTTTTAGGGTTTGTGGTAGCAGGTTTAGGGTCATTAGACCCTAAACCCGCAACTACAAACCCTAAAAATGCCTTCGACGTTTTTAGCTATCCTAGGGTGATTTTGGGGTGTTTTGGGGGTAGGGTAATCTATTTGGAAACCGTTCTACACTTTACATTGTAGCAACTAACTCTACAAGGTTTTAGAGTTTGTGGTCACGGGTTTAGGGTCTGCCACTACAATCCCTAAAAATGCTTTCGACGTTTTTTAGCTTTTCTAGGGTGGGTTTTAGGGTGTGTGAGGTTAGAGTAATCTATTTGGAAACCGTTATATGCTTTAATGTGGGAATGTACATATTTTAATGTGAGAATGTACATGTTTTAATGTGACGATGTACATGTTCAAATGTGAGAATGTACATGTTCAATTATGAGAATGTATATGTTTTAATGAACATCTGTACATGTTTGTATGACCGTCTGTACAAGTGTTCGTCCTTATATGTATAGGTTTTAATTTAAGGATGTACATATTTAATTATTCGTACAGGTTTATATGACTATCTATATGTTTTTAATGCGAGGATGTACATGTTTTTACGTGAGAATGTACATGTTTTAGTGAACATTTGTACATGTTTGTATGACCATCCGTACAGGTTTTCTTTTATGTTCTGTGCACTATACATGTAAAAATATTTTTTTTTAAAGTTGTCAAAATATATCCATGACTGATCTTGTTTTGAAGAGCTTGAATTTAAGAGAACAATGATATAATTTTTTTTATTTTGAACTTATATATTAAAAGTTACAATAATTTAAAGATTTTTAAAAAAATTAAAAAAAAACAGAGGGGCACGGGTTTTTTTTTTTAATTACAGTTGGTTGTAGCCTTGTAGGCAAGACATACGTTGAAAAAATGGCTGCCTTTTTTTTGGCTAAAGTCTGTTAGTTTTGCTCTCTTTGTTATTATCTATTATTAGGTTATCTTCCTTGAGGGAGACTCGACTAATTATCGCCTGAGTGGGCATGACCCCATTTGAATGGGTGCGATTAAGGGCTTCAGCTATTATCTAGAGGCTGGTGTAATTGCATGATATCACTGTTGCTCCACAAATACTTTTTTTTAATCTACTCATCTGTTTTTGTATTGTATATTTGTATTCAGCTCATCTTCCCTTTTCCAATTCTTGGTCAGCAATTTTTCTCTCTCTCTCTCTCTTTTTTTTTCAGCAAAATTATTACAGTAACAGGTCTATACACTTGCATGAATTGGAGTATATCACTTTGGATTCAGGGGTATAATGGAAAACAATCAAATAATTATAAAAGTTATAATGGACTTTTACAATTAGAATTTTAATAATTATTCTACTAATAATTTATCTTAATATACAACATGGAGATTAGGGAAGTAATTAGGATTTTAATAATTATTCCAGCAATAACTTCCCTAAATATATGACGTGGACATTGTGGAAGTTTCTTTCCCACATCCATTAATGCTAAATAGGTTATGTCAGAAGTTTGTTTGACTTGTTATTTTAAGTAAAGTACGTTGCTTAAAATGTGGGATCTTTATTAGAATTGATGTTTATCGTTTTCTTTTCAAATTAGATATTTAACAAAAATGATACATTTTTCAAAATGCAAATGTATATTTGTTTGGTAGATTTTTATTAATTTCTCATTTAAGTAAAGTGTCGATAGTTAGGTAAAATGACAGAATTTCCAAAATGAAGGTGTGAATTTGTTTGATAGAAGTGTAGATTTTTAGTATTTTCTCATTTAAGTAAAAATGTAGATTTTAAGATAAAATGATAGATTTTCAAAAATGAAAGTGTAAATTTGTTATAGAAGTGTAGTTTTTTTAGTAATTCCTAATCGAAGTAAAAGTGTAGATATTTAAGTAAAATGATAGATTTTATAAAATGTAGGTGTAGATTATTTTAATAAAAGTGTAGATTTTAAATTTGAACAATACAATTTTAAAATGAATGAGTGAAATTATTTTAGTGAGTAATAAATAAATACAGCCTAGCAATTTCACTCGTGATCTTATATTTATTTTAAAGGGTTCATCTCAAAGTATTTTCTAATTGCTTATTTAAAAACAATTTGTATAAAATGTGGATTTTTTTTTTCTTTTTTTTTTCTAACTAGATGGGCTACATTCCCAATTTTAAAAAATATTGATGTTGAAATATACAATCTCGTATAAAATTACTTCTTTATTTAGAGATTTTAGTAAAATGCTAGATTTTTTAAAATACAAGTGTAGATTAGTTTGCAGGGTTTGGTGGACTATCTGTGACTGGGTTGGAATCCCGACCAACCGGAAAAGTCTGCGCAGCTGCTCAACCTGGATCATCCGCTACTGTAAGGGACACCGGCCGATCGACCTAGTTAAACGAGCAGCTATCGCCAACGTTGTATATCACCTCTGGATCGAACGATGCAAGCGAGCAATGACCAACCAAGCTAGAGACCCCGGCCACATCATTTCCGACATCAAATATGCTATCAAGGCCATTATTTCGACAAGGATGGAAAGCTCCAGCGCTGACTTTGACTGGCTTGATAGGGTACTCTGCTCCTAGGAGTACCAATCTTTTGTAATTGAATTACTATGATATTTCTTGGACTATGAGCTGGTGCGAGCTCTAGGTTATTTTTGTGCGCTGTCAGGGCGCTTTGTATCCCCTC
The DNA here is from genome assembly GCA_023374045.1 of Limonium bicolor. Classification (NCBI taxonomy): domain Eukaryota; kingdom Viridiplantae; phylum Streptophyta; class Magnoliopsida; order Caryophyllales; family Plumbaginaceae; genus Limonium; species Limonium bicolor. Next base: position 227,079,859 of record CM041776.1, read on the forward strand.
TTCCTAAACCACTAGGTTTTTTGTTCACTGCTAGGGAGATCTTGTATTTCATTACCTCCCTTAGCACTAGCTCGTTTTAGTTATCAGATGCATAGGGCCCCTATGTATCTATCGTTACATTGATTTATATATATATACACATCACTTTATTCCAAAAAAAAAATGTAGATTTAAATTAATTCCCAATTGAAGTAAAAGTATAGATATATAGATAAAATAATAGATGCTTTAAATGTATTTCTTTGATAATAGTGTAGATTTTAAATTTAGACAATACAATTTATAAAATGAAAAGGTGGATTTATATTTGTTTGATTGTAATATTTTATTAAGTAATAAAAAATACAACGTTGTTCTTATATATTTGTGTAAGGAGGCTTGTCAATAAAATTTCTAGTTTGTTTTTTTTAAATAATTTTTTTTGCTTAAAATCGTGGAATCTTTTTTTTCTTTTCAAATTACCACTCCACTTCCATTTCAGTTAAAAAAAATATAACTGTAAATTGTAGGAATATTTATTAGAAATGTTTATTTATTTCTCTCTTGTTAGAACTCTAGGTTTTGTTGATAATGACATCAAAGCCAGACTGGGTGACAGGAGGAGTCTCACTGCGGAATGAGTCGTGCGGTGACATAAGATTATCTTGGAAATATCTAGAAGCTAGGAGGTGAACCTCTATTGTTAAAACATGGAGAAATACAGGGAAATAACTGCTACACATGTTTACATATGACCAACTCCGATAATCAAGACAGTCAAAGTTAAAGAAGGCCAGAGCGAGACCCACCGCAAAGCAGTTGAGATATTTCCCGCCCAATGCTTAGTGGGAGGTCGTGGAAACAACAGTTTACATGTCATGAGAGTAATTACTTCGGGTATTAATTATCAGTATTTAAGCAGTTAGAAGTCATTTGTAATAGTTGGGGCTTTTCACTTACATATTTATGGAGAGAGAGAGTTATACTGAGAGAGAGTTTTTACTTTGAAAGAATATTTTCGAGACTATGTTCATTCTATGCTCATATAGATTCATCTAGCTTATAGATCTATTGCACCCAAACACTCCACATGTTGTATTGATCGATATTTAGAGTGTTTGAGTGTAGGTGTTAGACAACGTTATTCTTTCTTACCCCAAGCGTACTAGGTTGTAAATTCATCATTGAGTTTTCAATACAAGTTTTCTCTCCTTGTAAATTTCAACAAAAGCTTCCGCATCTACATTCTTAGACATAACCGAGTTGGTTTGAGACTAACATCTCAGACCTACCCGGTCAGCATCCGATCCTAAAATCCTATCATCTCTCCAAACTAGATTGTACAATCCCACGTCTAATGTTTTTTTCCCTTTATTTCTAAAGGTTACAAATTAACTTTGACATTATATCCCACACTAAATAATAAAATCTAAACCTTTAATTTATTATTTTATAAATCATTGGGCACCTAACCCTTTTGCTCTCTCGACCGGTCACGGTCAGGATCACTCTTCTTCTACCTCTTCCCCGTCCACTACTAGTCCAGCACTACTACTCCCACATCCGATCCAAACCCAGAACCTATATATTTTTTTTGATAATTTGGGCTTAAAGCCATAGTATTGAAGAAGCCAGAGAAACAACCCAGAACCTATATATCTCATGTTTAAAATCTTCCTGCAGGATAGTCACAATCTCAGACCCTTCTTCCACTGCCAGCACTAGTGACCGCACTTGTTCTCCCAGTGTATCCTTCTACAGTGTCACCGCCCGCTGGTTATCAGTTGGTGGTCCTGCCCATGTTGTTGCACTGGTGGTCTCCCGCAGCAAGGCTGCTGCTACTACTACATTGTCGCTGCTGTGCGGCTTAGGTTAGTTTTTTCCCTTTCAATCAGGTTGCTGAATTAGGTTGGTATGTAATCCATAGTGATTAAGGTGTTGATTAGTGATTTTGGTTAATGGTGGTCTCTGGAAGCGAAGCTCCGCTAGTTGTAACTGCGGCGTGCTGCTTCATTAGGTTAGTTTCTAGTTGAAGCAGCTTATGGAATAAGGCAATATGTAACTAATCGTGACTGGTTTGGTGCTTGGTAATTTTCGGTTAAATGAAGTTATTGGTTTAGTACATTGTATTTTACTTAGGGTTTGAAGGGCTGATTGAAGAAAGTGAAGATCTTGTGTGAAAGATTGAGGGAATAGTCGTATGAAACAGAGAAATGAAGAAGAAATGATTCACTTTATTACTTTCGGCGAGACTTAACTCAGAGAGAATAGGCAGCTATTTATACTGTTATATACTAACAATTAACACTACTGCACTCCAACTAAACATTACAGCTTATCAATAAACAGACTAATCACACACTTAACACAATACTCTAACACTGATTCGGTTCAGTTTATGTCTAGTTATGTGGTTCTGGCTGTGAAATGAGAAAATTTGGGTTTGATTTATGAGTGAATGTGTATTTAGAGTTTGATTTCCCTTTGTTCTGTCAGTACCGATAGAAGCTAAAGGTATACATGGATTTTATTTTATAATGATATGTAGATCACCCAAGCTACTCTAAAAGTGTTATCCTGACTGCGTTGATGTTTAACTCAATTCTTGAATTATAAAAATTAGAAAAACAAAGATATATTCATGCTACTGGAGTGATTTTTCAAGCTGTCTAAATGTTTTGATATTCTGCTACCAGCTACGTGGTTGACGTTTGTATGGTGTAAGTTTATTTTTAAAGTGACCATGTTTGCTCTTGGATATGGTTACTTTTTATATTATCCATAACATAATTTTTTTTAAGTCTGCTTGAAGTTGGTGTAATTTCAAGTTGTGTTCCTGCTGTTGATAATGTTGCCTTAGAAAAGAGAACCTTTTTACATATGTTTTGCTGATTATTGGTGTTCACAAGCTAATAGAAAAGGTCAGATTGTAAAGTATGATGGTCACATTGTATGATGAAAGTTGAGCAATACATAAGGAATTTGTTACTGCTTGTAGTTTAGGCATCTTGTGATTATGCCTTATTATTTATAGAAATATATTGTTAGGAAGGATAAATTCTAAAGAGGGGAATGTATGGGAAAAGGGAAGTTTGACTCAAGAGGGAAAGATGAAACTAATAAGGGTGTGTTCACTTGGCAATTTAAGAAAGGGAAAGGGAATCATTCCCTTTGTAGTTGTTTGTTTATAGCTTTTATTGATTATCTTTCCCCACTTTTCAGTTTTAGAAACCCCTAAAACTCTCCTTACCCATTCCCCCTAAAATCATGGGGAATAGAATTCCCTTACTTTCCTCTTCAATCATTTTCTTCCACCTCGTAATCCAATATGTTATTTGAAACAATGTTTAAGTTATATAAATATTTTAAAACTTAAAAATATATATAAATATGAAATATGATCTCTATTCAAGTTTCAAATATAATTAATTAAAAAAATATATATATTCTATAAATAAATATGAGTAACATATACTTAAATAAAAATTAAAAGTATACAATTTATTTATGAGTAAATATGTTAGATGTTGTATATATTAAACTAAATATTTGCAATGATTTATTAGTTCTTTCTATTATGTACTAAATTTTCAATTTAATATTAATATATTGATATTAATACCACCTATAATATTTATAAAAAATATTTAAATCTTAGAATAAAATAATATACCATAAAAAATTTTAACACTTACTCATATGAAATAAATGACTATATTGTAAGTACTAAAAACTAAGTATAGTTGTTATTAATTATTTCATTATCATAAACAGCTCACTTTAATAAACAACGTTATTACTTTTTTTTATTTTTAAAAAACTTTGTATTATTGAAAATAATATTAATCAAACTAAATATTATTTAAATAAATGCGAACTAAAATATTCTAGTCAATACCAAAAAAATATTGAGAAATACTCCCCCCGTCCTGAATTGACCGTCCTGTTTGCTTTATGACACGTTTTCCCACTTCATTATTAAGCATATAAGTTAAAATAATTTTATAAAACTAAATTTTGTAATATATAGTTTAACATGTAAGGAATCATATGCAAAACTTAAATTTTAAAAATTATTTTATCTTATATGTTAAAAATTAAAGTCAAACGACATGTCCAAATAGTAAACAAGACGGGTCAATTGAGGATGGAGGGAGTATAAAAAAAGATATTAAACTGTAAACTTATTCTACAAAAATATAAACATTATGTAATGTAGGTATTAGATAAATATTTATAATATTTTTGAATTATAACATAATTATGATATAATTAATTAATAATTTTTATTTTGATTAAAGAGTTTATATTTTTACATAATATATAATTAAGATTATGTTTAATTATGTATTGTTTAACTATTACTATGTTTAACAAATTAATGAACATGGATGATCATTTTGAGATTTGGAAACAAAAATTATTACATTATATTAATATTGAATAAACACTGTATACCTTTTTAAAGAAAAGGGTGATTCCCTTATATTCAAAACCAAACAACAACAAATAGAATAAAGAAAATTCTATTCCGTTTCCAAGTTAAAACCATACAAACTTTTTAATCAAGGGTAATCCCTTTCCTCTTCCCTCCATTCCCTTTCCCGATTCTATTCCGTTTCCGTTGCGCGAAGTGAACACACCCTAAAGGATAAAGGGGGGAATATGTGGGAAAAGGGAAGTTTGACTCAAGAGGAAAAGAAAGGAAATAATAAAGGTCAGGAAAGAGGAATAATTCAAGAATTAAGTAGGGAGTTAATGCAGTCCCCTTTTTAAGTTTAAATAATTTCTTTTACGTTCGAATAATTAATGCAATCTCCTTCTTAAGTTTGAATAGTTTCTTTCACGTTTGAATAATTAACCTTTCTATCATAGTAGTCTTTTAGATAGATGAGGGAGAGTGGGCAATAGGCCTATAAATAGAGTAGTCAGGACGGGTAGAAGGGGACATGGAATTACTTGTGAATGTTCTTATGCAAATGTTCTTGTGAGTGTTCTTGTGTAAGTGTTTGAAAATTCTGATTGGTTAATGAAAGTAGTATCGTTGTTTGGTGTGAATTATTCCTCTCTAGTTTATCTTTATCTTCTCTAGACTTTTTCCTCAATCCTATCTTTCTTAATTCAATTGTTCCTACCTTGCTTCCTTCTCCGAATTTTTACTCTCTAACATATATTTTGGGACTGTTTCGTGGTGAGTACAAAACAAAAGACTAAAACCATCTCTTTGAATTCCATTGCTGCCTGGTGCCGTTTGCTCGTGTTTTCTATGTCTTCTAAAGAGTGATGAAATGCTTAAAGTTTTGAAAATTCTAAACGTGATTCAAGAGGCAGTACTTGTCACTTGAAGCATATGAATTTGTTTAAGAAATGGTTTAAAACGATTAGTATCCTTATTTTTGTATGGGAAGCATAAAAAAAGTAAATATATTTTATCGAAAAACAAAAAAGTAGAGGGCAATTATAAGAAGAATTAAAAAATATAGAGGCTAACAAGTAGAAAGATAGATACATAATGTTCAAGGAAAACGACTTATATTCTGAATGTAATTCCCAACAATCAAATGACTTATATTTTCAATAGGAGAGAGTATACTTATAAATGGATTTTTTAGTGGTTTAAACAAAAGTTGTTTTGTAATTGTCAACTTGTTTCCTGGGAGGAAGTTTTGAATGTCCAAGCAGTGTGTAACTTGGCAAGTTTGATAAAATTGCAGGTTATAATTCTCATCTTCTCTCCATCTCAGGCAAGACAACTTGCTGAGAAGAAATCATTATTGGCATGGATAGAATCAATCATCTTCCAGACGATGTAATGGACATGATTCTATGCTCACTGCCCCTACTTGAAGTGGTGAAAACTAGTGTATTGGCAAGGTCATGGAGATACAAATGGGTTACCCTTTCCAATATGATATTGGATTGTCAATTTTGGCAGCACGTTCCAGACAACAAGATGGTTGAGGTTTGTACCACCATACTTCTAAAACATCAAGGCGCACTGCATGAACTCTATCTTGATGTGCCGTGCATTTTAAAAGAGAGGAAGGAAGTGTTAAGCTCTCCCATTCAGTTTGCACTGAGAAAAGGTGTTACAAGATTAACCTTGGAGAATTATCCATTAAAGTTGCCCACCCGCATCTACTCTTCTGCACAGCTGACGAATTTGGAGATTAAACAACATGATTGTGCATTTTCTCCTCCTGCTTGGTTTTGTGGGCTGCCAAATCTGGTTAGCTTCACGCTACACCGAAATGCACTGGTTGATAAAGGTGAAGAATATGAGAATCTTAAGGGACATCCAATCGAAAGTGATGAGGCAGATAAGATAATGAATTTCATATCAAAGTGCCCTAATATTCAAAAGATTTCTTTATATGTTGCAATTGACAAGGATCTTCATATCAATGCTCCGAAGCTTGAATATTTGACTGTTGATGGTGATGTTTCATGCATTTATCTTGAGGAAAGCCATAATTTAAGATACTTGAATCTTGGTCTTGAATCTCCTGAAAAATGTTGTGCCATTAGCTTCAACGATTTGGTGCAACTTGAACATCTCACGCTTAAAGGCCGTTTCACCCAGGTCAGTTAATAAATCATTTTCTTCTTTATTGATCTCTTATTACAACATATATGTATCTGTGGTAGTCCAACTTTTGTTTGTTCTTCTTGATTTTGAAGTTGGCGGCCTCATCTGAGATAAGTCATGGTAGCTTGGGGATTGTCGATGAGCTTCGTGGGCTATTATGCTTGTTTGCAAGCTCACCAAATCTGCGTACACTCTCTATGGGATTGGGCATTAATCTTCATTTTATGCACTTCTTTAATTTGTCTTTGTTTAATACAGATTTGTCTTACCGTGTATGACATATTTTGGACCGATGAGATGGAGATTGATGCTTATATGGACTTGTATAAAGATCTCAACTTTGAAAATCTTCAGACTGTGGAAATTTATACCTATGGCTTCAAGATTAGTATGAAGATGATTGAGCTTCTGCTTGGTTGTTCTCTCTATTTGGAGTTGATGTCCATCCATTTTTACTGCCAGGATATATAGTCGACGTGGTTGATAAGTGAGAAATACATAGACATTTAAGGGTTTAATTTACCATATACTTACTCCCTTTCAGGATAATATTTCTCACTTACGTTCTGTTGTCCTAAGATTATGTCTTGATATGGACTGATATATTTTATATATCAAATACAGGAAAAAGTGTTGGAATCAAATATTTTATTTCACAAGCTTTCCAACGCAACAAACGGCGAGTAAAACGGACTTATAACGAAGAATCTAGAGCCGGTCAAAGTTCGTGGAAGGAAATAAGTCTAGTTCGTAGAAAGAAATAAGTCACGCGACTGAGACCTCCCCTGTGACCGCGTGAAGACAGGCGGACGTAAGTGCGGACAACACAAGTGTGTCCGCTTGAGTCTAAGCGGACGTCTGGGCGGACAGAAACAAATGACCGGGCGGACAGTGAGGACGTGTGAGACGTCCGCGTTGAGTCCAGGCGGACGGAGGTGCGGTCACGATGCGGACGTGACTAAAATCGTAGGCGGACGGAGGCGCGGTCACGAGGTGGACGTGACTGAAATTGACGCGGAGAAGTTTTCTTCTTCGTTCTTCGCGGCGCTTTCTTCTTCATTCTTCGCGGCGCCTACAGACAACAAGATAAGCCGACAGTCCTCACGCGTTCTGCAACCCCAATCTATCTACCTCCCTTATCTTATCCTGTTAATCCACTTGCACGCATGCTCAATCTCTTCTTCTGCTTTCTTCTTCCTCTTCTCTATATAAGCATTACCACTTCATCAGAGAAACCTGCGCACAATTGCCCCAAGCTTACTCTCTGTAATATTCACGTTCTCTCCCAAATCACTCTTCTTCCACAAAATTCCATACAGTACGTACGAATGCAGAGTGCTCTTTCTCTTCTTTAACTGTATTTGTTTTAATGGCTGTCGTGCTTACGACGTCTGTTTGTATAATTATGTCTGAGTAAAAACCTTAGCTCCCGGGTTGAGAAGCAAGCTTATTTTACTAAACTGTGTTACGTAGACTTTCTAATAAATCTGTTCAAGCAATATTTTGATTCTCCTCCTTAATGCGCTCTAATATTTAGGCCATTTATTAAAGTGATATTTGTAGTTTCTTGTCAAAATGCAGTGCTGAGACAAGATTCTAGACAAGAGAAGTCAAAGCAGGTTAACGACTAGAAGTGAGTTTTCACCTATAGGTTAACCAGTCTCCAATAGGAATTGTTAATAATGCGATTAATTTATTAATAACTTGAACAAGGATTGCGCTTGTTATTTAAATTAATCAGGGTTTATTAGACAGGGAACGGTCAATAAACTAATTAAGATTCTTGAGTTTATTGCTAAAGTGGGGAAGTCTACAATAATATAATTGAGTAAAATAGGTGAGCAGAACAACCCGGGGTGCTTCTTTAAAAACAAAAGAGTTTTATAACTGCTATTATTAATCTGTTTTAATTAATTGTTCTTTTTACTGTTTTGTTTACACTAAGTTCTAAACCACAATTTCTCTCAAAAAAATGATAAGTTTCTGTTCAGTAGTCTAATTAGAATTCTCAGTTAAATTTCACTACTAGTTAAACCACAGCAAGGTCCCCAAGAGTTCGACACCCCACAAATCCACTATCCCGCAAAACGATTAGGTACACTGCCTAGGTTGAAGAAGTAGTCTATTTCTCCAACAAGTTTTTGGCGCCGTTGCCGGGGACCTCCGGCAAGGTTTAATTTTAATTATTAAGTCTTTTAACTATCTAACCATCGGACATCTAACTACGGACATCGGACTTCGGACATCTAATTTCTGACTCTTAATTTTATTGTCATTTATCTTTCGGTCATTTAATTTCCATTGTCCTTAACATTTAATTTCCATTGTCCTTAACTTATAATTTCTGTCATTTCTTTCCATTGTCTCTAATTACTAACTTATAATTTCTGTCCTTAACTACTAACTTATAATTTCTGTCCTTTAAAGTTTCTGTCCTTAAATTTCAGTAACTAACTTATAATTTCCAGTATACTAACTCCTAACATTAACACTTTAGTTATTTCTATATATGCGTCGTACTCGATCTGCAGGTAGTCCTCAAAACAATTTTGAACCTGAGATTGAAAGATTTCTCCACAGAAAAAGACGACAACAACGTGTAGCGATGGCAACTCGACAAACTCTCTGTCAATACCAGCAACTGTCAGTTGAAGGGAGGCCTTCTGCTATTGTCCTTCCTCAGGTCATTTAGGCTGAACTAGATGCCTGGCAATTCAAAACCAGTTTCATTACCACACTCTACCACCAGGGCCAATACAGCGGGCTAGATTCAGATGATGCTCCACACCATATATCTGCATTTCTTGATTTTTGTAACACTTTTAACAAAACAGGAAGTCTGAACGAACGCATCCGTCTGCAATTGTTCCCCTATTCATTGAAAGATGGCGCCTCCAGGTGGCTGAGAAGTTTACAACCCAGCAGCATCCACAGTTGGGCTGAGTTAGCAAACAAATTTCTGGCGAAATACTATCCCCCGTCCAAAACAAGAGAGAAAATTGCTGAGATCACAAACTTCTGTCAAGAACCAGGTGAATCTCTTATGATTCGTGGGATAGATTCAAAGAATTACAGATATTATGCCCACATCACGGTATGAGTAGCCAGGAGCTTGTTTTATCATTCTTTAGAGGCTTGAATGATTCTAACAAATTGTTGCTAAGTTCCTCATCTGGAGGAAATTTTATGAAAATGACCGGAGAAGAAGCAGTTGATCTACTGGACCAGATGACCGCCAGCACCAGACATGGTGTAAAAATAAGGGGAGAGAAGTGAAGTAAAGAAAGAAACCGGTATCTACAGTATTCCCCCGCAGGATCATGTGTCTGCTCAACTAGCTGCACTCACAAAAGTTGTGGAAAAACTAACTCTTAGTCAACCACAACAAAAAGCTGCGAAGGCAGTGGCCACATCCCCATATCTGACTCCCTGTTGCGAAAACTGTGGAGGAGCTCATGAAACCCCAAACTGCGATGGTTCAGGTTGCAACAGGACCCTTGAAGAGGTAAGTTTAATTAACAACAGACCAGGGGTTCCTTATCAAAACTCATACAACCAAAACAATTGGAGGAGCAATCAACAACCATGGAGGAATTATGACCCACAGTCGAGCAACCAAGGTTTTAACCAAAACCGACAACCGCAGTACAACCGACAACAGGAACAGCCAACCAACTCACAAGGAGACATGGGCGAATTAAAAGGCATGATGAATCAGCTTCTGAAACAAGGTCAGGCGATAAATTCAAAATTTTCTGAGATAGAAGCCAAAGTTGCTGATCAGGCTACCATAACCACGAATTTGGAAAGACAGATAGGTCAGATTTCCCAACAGTTGGCTCAAAGACCAGCAGGGTCACTCCCGAGCCAGATGGATCCAAATCCCAGGGAGCATGCAAAATCAATAACCCTAAGGAGCGGGAAAGAGCTGGTATCCGATGCCCCTGAAACTGAGGAGAAATCTGATGAACAAAAATCTGACAAAGAAGACGTAACAATTTCCAAGGAGAAGGAGTCTCCTGCATCCCTTACTATTAAACCGTCACAGGTTTCATATGATATTCCAATCCCATTTCCTGACAGATTAAAGAAAAAGAATTTGGACGACCAATTTGGAAAATTTCTTAACATTTTTAAGAAATTAACTATTAATATTCCTTTTTCTGATGCCTTAACACAAATGCCTATTTATGCAAAATTTATGAAAGATATCTTGTCTAACAGGCGATCTTTACAGGAAAATGACACGGTGAAACTAACCGAAAGAGTTCTGCAGTACTCTTAAAGAAGCTACCACCGAAGTTGGGAGATCCAGGTCTCCCTATCATTCCTTGTGCAATTGAAGACATAAATTGTGGTAACAGGTTGTGCGATTTAGGCGCAAGTATTAACTTAATGCCTTTATCTATATTCAAGAAATTGGGCATAGGTCAATGCTCTCCTACTCCTGTTCAGCTCCAACTAGCTGATCGTTCCATAATCCACCCCGAAGGAAAAATTGAAGATTTAGTGGTTTCTGTTGGCAAGTTTATTTTCCCCGCTGATTTCATTGTTATAGACATTGAGGAAGATAAAGATGTCCCACTAATCTTAGGTAGACCTTTTATGAGAACTGCGAGAACTTTAATTGATGTTGAAGGAGGAAAAATAATTTTAAGACTTCATGATGAGCAGGTAGTTTTCGACATGACCCGAAACATGAAGCATCCTTCTGATACACAAATTTGTTTTTCTATTGACACTATTGACTCTTTAGTACAGGAGACGTTCTTCAGCAGAGATGAAGAAACAATTTTGGAAAGATGTCTTATGGCATCTTGTGAAGCTGAAGACGAAAATCCCGATATTGCTCTCATGGCTGAAGAGTTAAACAAACATAAGCCATATTTCCAGTCCTACCGAAAGATTCGAGCCAGTAGAAAGAAACGCAGACAGACCAAGCCATCCATCGAAAAAAGCACCTACAGTCGAAATGAAACCTCTTCCCCTCATTTAAAATACGCCTTTCTAAAAAAGCCATCTGATCTACCAGTTATTATTTCTTCTAAATTGACAGATGTGCAGGAGGAGGAACTTTTAGGGGTGCTACGCCGTCATAAAACCGCTATCGGTTGGTCAATAGCGGATATCAAAGGAATAAGCCCATCTCTGTGCTCTCATCGAATTTACATGGAAGATGATTTCAGGGCTTTAGCACAACCACAGAGGCGTCTCAACCCCGTTCTTAAAGAGGTGGTCAAGAAAGAGGTAATAAAACTACTTGACGCTGGCATTATCTATCCAATTTCAGACAGCAAATGGGTAAGCCCAGTGCAGGTGGTACCCAAGAAGGGCGGAATAACTGTAGTTCCCAACGAGAAAGGTGAGTTGATTCCTCAACGCACCACTACCGGTTGGAGAGTCTGTATAGACTACAGGAAATTGAATACTGCCACACGTAAGGATCACTTTCCCTTACCTTTTATTGACCAAATGCTGGAAAGGTTAGCAGGTCAGGACTATTATTGTTTTCTAGATGGCTATTCAGGATACTTTCAGATCCCAATTGCTCCAGAAGATCAGGATGAAACTACTTTTACCTGTCCTTATGGAACATACGCCTATAAAAGAATGCCGTTTGGATTATGTAATGCACCAGCTACTTTTCAACGGTGCATGATGGCTATTTTCTCTGACTATATTGAAAAATGCATAGAAGTCTTTATGGATGACTTCTCTGTTTTTGGTTCGACATTTGATACCTGCCTGGAGAATCTTGATCTTATTTTGGCCAGGTGTGAAGACACAAATCTAGTCTTGAACTGGGAAAAATGTCACTTCATGGTTCGAGAAGGGATTGTGCTAGGACATAATGTGTCTTCAAAAGGTATTGAGGTGGACCGCGCTAAAATTGAGGTAATAGAAAAACTCCCACCTCCTACTACTGTCAGAGGTATCCGAAGTTTTCTTGGACATGCAGGTTTTTACAGACGATTCATTAAAAACTTTTCCAAGATTTCTAAGCCTCTCTGCACTTTACTGACAAAAGATGCTAAATTTCATTTTTCTGATGAATGTTTAGCAGCTTTTAATTTGTTGAAAGAAAAACTTGTCTCTGCTCCTATTGTTGTTTCACCCGACTGGTCACAACCCTTTGAAATTATGTGTGACGCCAGTGATTATGCGGTGGGTGCTGTTTTGTGCCAGAAATTGGATAAGGTTCTGAGAGTAATTTATTATGCAAGCCGCACTTTAAATGATGCTCAGAAAAATTATGCCACCACCGAAAAAGAATTGCTCGCAGTCGTTTTCGCTTTGGATAAATTCCGTTCATATTTATTGGGTAGTAAGGTATTATTCATACTGATCATTCTGCCCTCAAGTATTTATTTGCCAAAGCAGATGCAAAACCAGGTTGATAAGATGGATACTTCTCTTACAAGAATTCGACATAGAGATAAGGAAAAGAGGTATCCAGAATGTGTGGCTGACCACTTATCAAGAATGGAGGGACCAGAGGACGAGAGACCCATCAATGAATTTTTCCCGGACGAGGCAGTTTTCACAATTCAAACGGCAAGAGACCCTTGGTTTGCCGATATTGCAAATTATCTGGCTACAAAGATCATCCCAGCTGATATGACTTATCAGCAGAGAAAAAGGTTCTTTTCTATTGTCAAACATTATTTATGGGATGATCCATTTCTTTTCAAAATCTGTGCAGATGGTATTATCAGAAGATGTGTCCCAGAGACGGAGATCAGAAATATTCTTCTCCATTGCCATTCTAGAGAAACCGGCGACATCACGGTGCAACCCGTACAGCTACAAAGGTACTTGAATCCGGTTTCTATTGGAACACCCTTCACAAGGACTGTCATGCCTTTGTATCTACTTGTGATCGGTGTCAAAGGCAAGGTAATATTTCTCGCCGTAATGAACTACCCTTGAACAATATGCTAGAAGTCGAATTATTTGATGTTTGGGGGATTGATTTTATGGGACCCTTCCCAAATTCTTTTGGAAATTTATACATCTTAGTAGCAGTCGATTATGTCTCTAAATGGGCGGAAGCCCTTGCTTGCTCTACTAATGATGGTAAAGTTGTGATGAAGTTCATAAAAAAGAACATTTTCAGTCGATTCGGTGTTCCTAGAGCAATAATCAGCGATGGTGGATCTCACTTCTGCAATCGCCAGTTTGATGCTCTCCTGAAGAAATATGGAGTCCGACATAAGGTTGCTCTACCATACCATCCTCAAACGAATGGTCAGGCAGAGATAACGAATAGAGAGCTAAAATGGATTCTACAGAAGACGGTGAGCTCTTCTCGAAAGGATTGGTCCATTAAATTGGATGATGCGCTCTGGGCATACCGTACCGCCTTCAAAACACCTATCGGCGTGTCTCCCTACAAACTAGTTTTTGGGAAGGCATGTCACCTGCCGGAATTAGAGCATAAATCTTATTGGGCTCTAAAGGTGTTGAACTTCGATCTACAACAAGCCGGTGAAAAAAGGAAGTTTCAGTTGACAGAACTGGAAGAACTAAGGTACAACTCATATGAAAATGCAGTGATTTATAAGGAGAAGACCAAGCGTTGGCACGATAAGATGATTGCCAAGCGAGACTTCAAAGTGGGAGATTATGTCCTCCTTTATAATTCCAGACTAAAATTCTTCCCAGGTAAGTTAAAATCCTTCTGGTCTGGACCATTTAAAATAATATCTACCTCCCCTTATGGAGCGGTGGAATTGGACAATAAGAAGGGTGGATCGTTTAAAGTCAATGGAGCTCGTATCAAGTTATATATGGGAAACACGTTGGATAACGAAGAAGCTTCTGCGCTTCTTTTCAAAGAACCAGTTACAACTTGAATCAATGAGGTACGGTCTAGCCAAAGACCTTAAAGATGGGCAGCTTGGTAGGAGGCACCCTACTATCTATCTTTTTAATCTGTATTATGTTTATATTCTGTATTTTATTTATGCAAAAAAAAAGAGTGAAATAAAAAGAAAGAAGAAAGAACGAGGAGAATTAACTTGAGTTCTTCTGGCTGTTTAGAATATTTATTCCAGGTACATATTACGTCATTCTACAGCTGAACTCAAGTGTGGGGGAGCTACTCTACATATTCTGCATGAAATCAGGGGAGTCCACTATCCATACCTTGCTCTTTAAATTAAATATCTCTTATTACCATGCTTTTTGATCATTACCAGGTAGTTTGCATGCCCTGTTATTCTTTCTATGCAATGAGGGCATTGCTTTGGTTCAAGTGTGGGGGAGAGATAATAATCAAAAGCTTGCTCTTAAGTTTTCTTTTTCGACACTGTGTTTAAATTTGTTAAGTGATTAATAATCAAAGAAGGAGCCATAGAGGGAGTAATGCTGGCATTAACAGGTTTAAAGGGTACAAAAAAAAACACTCTGCTCCTTACTCAAAAAAAATTCTGAGGGTATTATCATTTGAATTTTGTTTTGACTTTGAGCCTGAATTTGAATTGGAATGAAACGGTGGAAAAAGAACAAGGCAAGGTACTCCTCTGATCCAAACAGGCATATTCTGATCCTAAACAGGCCTCGTCCACTCGGTTATTAAGTTCTTAGGGGTGCTTCATCACCCAGCTACCTAAGGTACTCGGTATCTGGGATAGTAGACCCAAAACCGCTACAAGGGTGGAGAGAAAAGTCTGAGGTGAAAGAAAAATGAACTTCAAAATTGAAGTATCTGTGCATTCGGTACTAAAAAAATCGTCATTATGGATCATGAGTATGTGGCATTGAAAGGTATAACGGAATAAGATTTTACTTCATGCCCCTTGTCGTTCAAGGAATTGTGAAAGAAAATGGTGGATTGGCTCAGGGTTAAAAGCAGAATTCTCATGGTATTACTTCTCTTTCTTTTGTAGGACTACAGAGTTATTCTCAGAAATAGAGAAATATATCTAATAAAATTATTGTTATTAGTACCCTTTTTAAAATCTGAAAAGATTGGCAATTACCTCTTCTGTGCTCTCCTTGCTTGATTATTGTCTGTTTAACTTGTTTAAATATTATGTCAGAAAGATTTGCTTGAGGACAAGCAAAAGATAAGTGTGGGGGTGTTTGATAAGTGAGAAATACATAGACATTTAAGGGTTTAATTTACCATATACTTACTCACTTTCAGGATAATATTTCTCACTTATCGTATGTTTTTCCTAAGATTTATGTCTTGATATAGACTGATATATTTTATATATCAAATACAGGAAAAAGTGTTGGAATCAAATAGTTTATTTCACAAGCTTTCCAACGCAACAAACGGCGAGTAAAACGGACTTATAACGAAGAATCTAGCGCCGGTCAAAGTTCGTGGAAGGAAATAAGTCTAGTTCGTAGAAAGAAATAAGTCACGCGACTGAGACCTCCCCTGTGACCGCGTGAAGACAGGCGGACGTAAGTGCGGACAACACAAGTGTGTCCGCTTGAGTCTGAGCGGACGTCTGGGCGGACAGAACAAATGACTGGGCGGACAGTGAGGACGTGTGAGACGTCCGCGTTGAGTCCAGGCGGACGGAGGTGCGGTCACGATGCGGACATGACTAAAATCGTAGGCGGACGGAGGCGCGGTCACGAGGCGGACGTGACTGAAATTGACGCGGAGAAGTTTTCTTCTTCGTTCTTCGCGGCGCTTTCTTCTTCCTTCTTCGCGGCGCCTACAGACAACAAGATAAGCCGACAGTCCTCACGCGTTCTGCAACCCCAATCTATCTACCTCCCTTATCTTATCCTGTTAATCCACTTGCACGCATGCTCAATCTCTTCTTCTGCTTTCTTCTTCTTCCTCTTCTCTATATAAGCATTACCACTTCATTAGAGAAACCTGCGCACAATTGCCCCAAGCTTACTCTCTGTAATATTCACGTTCTCTCCCAAATCACTCTTCTTCCACAAAATTCCATACAGTACGTACGAATGCAGAGTGCTCTTTCTTCTCTTTAACTGTAATTTGTTTTAATGGCTGTCGTGCTTACGACGTCTGTTTGTATAATTATGTCTGAGTAAAAACCTTAGCTCCCGGGTTGAGAAGCAAGCTTATTTTACTAAACTGTGTTACGTATACTTTCTAATATAATCTGTTCAAGCAATATTTTGATTCTCCTCCTTAATGCGCTCTAATATTTAGGCCATTTATTAAAGTGATATTTGTAGTTTCTTGTCAAAATGCAGTGCTGAGACAAGATTCTAGACAAGAGAAGTCAAAGCAGGTTAACGACTAGAAGTGAGTTTTCACCTATAGGTTAACCAGTCTCCAATAGGAATTGTTAATAATGCGATTAATTTAAAAATTGGTATTGCGGCTTTGTTATTTAAATTAATCAGGGTTTATTAGACAGGGAACGGTCAATAAACTAATTAAGATTCTTGAGTTTATTGCTTAAGTGGGGAAGTCTACAATAATATAATTGAGTAAAATAGGTGAGCAGAACAACCCGGGGTGCTTCCTTAAAAACAAAAGAGTTTCATAACTGCTATTATTAATCTGTTTTGATTAATTGTTCTTTTTACTGTTTTGTTTACACTAAGCTCTAAACCACAATTTCTCTCAAAAAATGATAAGTTTCTGTTCAGTAGTCTAAATTAGAATTCTCAATTAAATTGCACTACCAGTTAAACCACAACAAGGTCCCCAAGAGTTCGACACCCCACAAATCCAATATCCCGCAAAACGATTAGGTACACTGCCTAGGTTGAAGAAGTAGTCGCATATTTCTCCAACAGTGGTCAAGGAGGTGGCAGGATTTGCTCGTGCATCACCTAAGACGGCACTCAAGTTTTTCTGATTGTCAGACTGACAAATTTAGCTTCATATCCTGCGGTCCACTAAGGTGCTCTGACTCTTGTTTGATTGGCTTTATTCAACTTCAAGCATATAAAGCCGAAGGATGCTTCTTTTGCCTTTTTTTTGAAGAAAAGAAAGACTTTGCGCGCTGGCAATTTCTTGGCTACAAGTCACTGTAGCTATCTAGCTACATACATCCAGAGGAGAGGAGGGGTGTGCCTGAAGGGGGAGGGGCGCGCGTGACTGCAACAGTTTTTTTTTTATTTTTTTTCTTTTTCTTACTTAATCATAAAAACTTTAAATTGTTATAACTTTTAACATATAAGTCCAAAATGAAAAAAAATTATATCATTGTTCATCTAAATTTGAGCTCTTCAAAATAAGACTAGTCATGGATATGTTTTGACAACTTTTAAAAAAAATTATTTTTACATGTATACCATGATATTTTAATGTGAGGATGTATGTACATATTTTAATGTGAGAATGTACATGTTTTAATGTGACGATGTACATGTTTAAATGTGAGAATGTACATGTTCTTGAATGAACATCTGTACATGTTTGTATGGTCATATGTACATGTTTGTATGACCGTCTGTACAAGTGTTCTTCCTTATATGTACATGTTTTAATTTAAGGATGTACATATTTAATGATTCGTACAGGTTTATATGACTATCTATATGATTTTAATGAGAGGATGTACATGTTTTTACGTGAGGATGTACATGTTTTAGTGAACATTTGTACATGTTTGTATGACCATCTGTACAAGTTTTCTTTTACGTTCTGTGCACTATACATGTAAAAATAATTTTTTTAAAGTTGTCAAAACATATGCACGACTGGTCTTGTTTTGAAGAGCTCGAATTTAGATGAACAATGATATAATTTATTTTCATTTTGGACTTATATATTAAAAGTTATAATACTTTAAAGTTTTTGTGATAAAGAAAAAAAGAAAAAAAAAAAAAAAAAGAAAAGTAAAACGGGACGTGCGTCCCTCGCATGTACCAAGATAGTTTTCCCTTATTTAATTTTTTATTTTACATACTAATTATCATGTTAGTAAGTGAAGTCATCTAGGTTGCCATGTCAGCAGATGTAGCCATCCTGGCTACATGGAGCTGTAGCTCAGAATGACTGTTCCGCGCTATTCATCTTTTGTGCCGGTTTTAAGGTCTGTCTGGTCGTATTGGGCCTGTTTTTTGTCTTTTTTAAGGTAAAAGTAGATATATTATAGATGTTGAAAATGTTATACATCCCGTAAAGGGGTGGACCAGATCTGAACCCCTTCCCCTTAGCATAGTTTGCTATTACATATGTATTAATATTTTCCGATCTCGATACACGCTTAACAAAACATTCCCTTCCCATACCCATGCTTTTAAAATCCAAAAGGATCTTAGTATCCAAATCTACATCTCCCACACCATACATAGTTCACTACTGATAAGCAGTCACTTTGTATACAGAAACACCTAAATTGATACTTTCGAGCAACCCTAAGAGCTAACAAGAATGCCATTGCCTCTGCCACCTGAGGCGAACAAGGTCGTCTAGAATCCTTCAAAGCTACAGTCTTAACCTCTTTACTGTTATTGTAACAAACCACCCCCACGCCATAGCCACCTCGAACAGGATGCACACTTACATCTTCAAAGAAAGAGATCACTTCATTCTGATCATGCGGTAAAACACTCATAGCTGGCTGAACGTGTCTTACATTTTCCATTACATTTAAGCTGTCAATGTAGCTTTGCGCTTGTAACCCAACCCATCCAAAAGTTGCAACCCCTTCAAATTGTACTCTACATCTAGAATACCGGATTTTCCATAAGAAAGAGGCAACTTTCTAAAAACCAATCTCGAAAGCCACATCTGTGTGGCAAATTGATGGAACCTTAAGACCAATAGTTTTCCATAGTGAAACAGACTAATAACATCGTACAAAAGCATGTAACATGTCCTCTAGGACTCCACAAAAATAACATGTGTTTGGATTGTTGTTTCCACATCGTTTTGCAAGTAGTGACCGACACACAACAATAGCATGTACAATTTTCCATGCAAGAAGAACCACCCTAGCAGGCAAATGACATTTCTTCAATTGCTTCATTACCTTACCTATTGGATTCACTCCTGTTCCTGGAGCCTCGGAAGAGTGTAACATCTGTACATTATAATAAGCACTTTTAACTGAAAAACTACCATTTCGAGCCTAACTTCAGACCCATTCGTCGTTCTTATTTTCCAAGGGTAGATTCATTGACAAAATTAAGCGTGCATCATCCTCAGTAAATATATGTTGAATCAAAGAATCATTCCAGTCTCTAGCAAGAGGATTAAGTAATATTGCCACTCTATTCTCATAAAATGCTGGACTAACTGTGGATTGCATAGTTACCAACCATCCTGGTTTTCCTCTTATCCATCTGGCATTAATTAATGTCCCTTCCCCATTACCTTTAAGATGCCTTGCACCTCCTTCAATAAATGGAATAATAGCATGCAAAGCACGCCGAACTGGACTTGGCTTTGACCCAATTTGAGTTTGAAAAACCGAAGTAAGTGGAAAATAACGAGCTTTTAGGACACAACTAACAAGTAAATCTGGATTTTTAAGTACCCTCCATATTTGTTTTGCTAGGAGAGCTGTGTTGAAACTATGCAAATCCTTGAATCCTAACCACCATGTGCTTGGCCCTTACACATCATCCCATGATTTCTAGTGAATTCCTCTACCAAAATGCTGATATAGCACTCTTAATGGCAGATATGATTGTTCATGGGAGACGAATAACACTCATGATATAGGTGGGTATAGATTGTAGTATACTTTTAATTAAAATCCCTCTTCCTGCTTGCGAAACAGTTCTGCTCCAACTAGTAACTCTCTTTGCTATCCTTACCCTAATGTATGAGAAAATTTGGGACCTCTTTCTACCCATCTTACTTGGGAAGCCTAGATATATTCCCAAATCCTCTACCTCTGATATACCAAACACATTAGCAATATTCCTTCTAGTATTTTTTGGTACACCAGCAGACATCATTAATGCAGATTTATCAACATTGGTACATTGTCCAGATGCCGAACTGAAATCATCCAGAATAAACTTTATATGTTTGCGCATTTGATTCATTTGCTTGTCCAAAGACAAGACAATCATCCGCAAAGAAAAGTGAGTGTATATCAAATCATATACCTCGAATAGTATAGCCTTTAGTTATACCAACATCTGAAGATAGCTTAAGACTCGTAGATACGACTTCCATACAAATAAGGAATAAGAACGAGGACAAAGGATCACCCTGCCTGAGTCCCCTGCAGGGATGAAATCCATTTCCTGGCACACCATTTATTAGAATATCCATAGTGGATATGGTGAGGCAACACTCTACCAGCCGAATCCAACTGTCATGTAATCCCATTGCATGCATAACAGAAAGAAGAAAACCCCATTCAACCCTATCAAATGTTTTTACCATATCTACTGAAGTGTAAAATTTCCTCTAGAAACCGCATGTGAGCCACACATACAATGAAGCAATTCATGTGCAATACTTATGTTATCTGAGATCAAACGACCAGGAATAAAAGCAACTTGATCCATAGAAATCAGAGATGATATCCAAGGTTTTAGTCTATTAACCATTACCTTTATTATAACACGATAAATCGTGTTACACAAAGAAATAGGCATGTAATCCCGCATCAAACATGCCCCATCTTTCTTTGGTATAAGCACTAAATGTGTGTGATTCAACCCCATCGGCATAGTAGCAGTATTAAGCACGGATAACATAGTATCAATAAAATCAGTTGAAATTAAGTCCCAATAAGTTTGAAGGAATATACCATTTACTCCATCTGGGCTTGGAGCTTTATGTGGATTCATCTCCTTGAAAGCGTGGTAGACCTCCTCTTTAGTGTATTGGCACGATAGATCAGCATTCATTTCTGCAGTTGCGCGCCTTTCCACACACGCCAGCAGATGAGGGTTTGCGTCTGGAGATGATGAAGTAAACAAATTAGAGAAACAATTTCATGCAACAACTTTAATATCTTCTGGGCTTGTAGCCATTGTTCCATCATCCCGTTGTAAAGCATGGATATAATGCCGTTTCCTTGCTTTTACTCTATGAAAGAAAAAAGTTGTACTACGATCACCTTCACGAATCCACATTTGGCGAGAACGCTGTTGCCAACGAACCTCTTGTCGATGGAGAAGCAGATCCAAGTCACGATTCAAAGCTCTCCATCTCCTCAAAATTTTCTCAGTTGGTAATTGCCCTTCGATTGAGGCTAATTTGGCCCGGATCATCTCAATCCCCTTTCTCTCCTCCTTAATCTTTTCCCGTCCCCATGGCCATATAGCCCTTCCACATCGTTCAACCTTCTACATATAACCCGTTTCTCCAAAAGAGGCTCGACCCCATTCTCGCTTAACTATTTCCCGACAGCCCTGATTTTCAGCCCAACAATTTTCAAAACGGAAAATAGGCCGTCATTTTGGGCGGCCCAAGTCCAAGACTAGCTTCAAGGGCCGATGGTCAGAGTGGCCCCAAGGTAGATGAAAATTTCGCACCTCCGGGAAAAGTTCAAGCCACTGCTGAGTTCCCAAAAAATGATCAAGTCGACTACAGACATTACCCCTTCCCCACTGTCGATTTGAAAATGTAAATCTCTCACCAACATAGCCAAGATCAACCAAGCCACAGTCTGCAACACAACTCCGAAAGGCTTGAATGTTTGTCATAGTGTGCACTCCTTCCCCTCAATACTCTGATATTGACAGAATTTCATTTAAATCTCCACAGAGTAGCCATGGATCATTTGAGAGGCACGCCAAATCTCGCAAAAGATGGCAAGTACGCCAATGATCAGCAGGGGTCCACCCATATACACCCGTCCACTGCCATAGAAAACCCCTTGGATCCTAGACTAGAAAATCTAAATGTCTGGTTGATGAGGAAAACAACTGAACCGATACACTATCCTTCCAAAAAGCCGCAACTCCCCCCGAACTTCCCACACAATCCGTTGCCAACCCAAAGTAACCATGCAATTGATTCCCTACACGGCATATTTCTATTGTAGAAATCTTGGTCTCAGACAGAAATACCAAGCTGGGCGACTCACGACGGACCAAATCTACAGCCCAACGAACTGCGCGGGGGTCACCCAATCCCTAGCAGTTCAGGATTAAGCAATTCATTGTGATAGGCGGCCCCGGGATTCCCCTGAGGTTGCCTCTATCATCTAGGTTTTTCCATCAGAAGTAGCTGCTGATGTAAACATTCCCCGACCTATTTTACCAGGATCAGAGAGCTGCTGCATGTCAATTAATTCATCTAGTGTACAATTATCTTCTAGATAACCAATACGGCGTTTACGTCCATTTACTAAAGTTTCACCCGATGGAGTCCATTGCAGAAGAATTGGATCCAACTGCTCATTACAGCATAGGCCACAGTCAGAGCAACGATCATCCTCAACTAGGGAAGCCACTCGCACGTTTGAAGGACCGGCCACACCACCCCCAAGTCCATTCCAGCAACCTGAGTCTCCGTAGTGCTTCCATGCACCTCCTTGGATGTAGCTTTATCATGAGGGCCTGCCTAAACAGCTTTAACCCGCATTTTCCCTCCACCTTCACTCCCTGTTCTGAGCCATGGTACATAACGGAAACCCGAAGTTCCCACTTCACAACGTTCAGGACATTCACGCGATGCATGTAACATAAGACCGCAATAGAAGCAGAAATAAGGCAATCTCTCATAAGACAACTGCAGAATGGTGGGCTCATCATGCAGAGTAGCCGTTACATAACATAGTAGCGGACAAAGAACATCTAGTTCAATCTTAATGCGTAAAAAATATTCCGCGCGCCTTCCACCATTTCCCCTAAACTCCAAGAATCTTCCAATTTGGTTACCAACTCGACGTGCAAATTCCTCATGGTAAAAGACAAACGGGACATCATGCACATGCACCCAACATGGCACCCATTAAAAGAGATGGTCCTGGGGCGATTTCGATCTATCGACCTCAACAAAAATAATTAAGGAACCATCGAAGGACCACGGGCCATGTTCTCTAATTTTCCTCGTACGTGGGTCTATAAACTGGAAGAGAAAAAAATTGAAACCTAAAGAATGCACCTTGAGCGTGTTACCTACTTGCCATGCCAGACTGAAGGTGCGCTCAAAAATACTTGCATCAGCTCGCTTGGAATGGAAGAGCTTAGCTATCAAGCAACGATCAAAAGGTAGAGAAGGCTCAAGCACAGCTAAGTCATCCATATCCATCAGTGCCCCTTCTTCTGACGTAAGGGTTAAAATAGAACATTGATCGACCAACTCTTTTACCCCTTTTTGTTTAGTATCCATGGGTAAAGCTTTAGAGAATTGAAGAAAATGAGAGGAGGTAGTAGTGAAGGTATAGCGAAGAAGACAAAGATGCAAAGAATACATCATCGTTTTGTTTAAAATAAGCACCGGGGAGCGGAAGAGGCTCCATGAAAATTTAATAGCAAAAGATTCCATGCATGGAATGATTACCTAGCTAAACCTAGTGATTTTGAAGTAGGGGAAGAGAGATTACAAGCCATTTGGGCAGCCAATCGTTGTCAAGAAAAAGGAGGAAGGAGAACAGCCACGCACGCCCCTAAGGCTAATAGGCTAGGTGAGACCTAAGGGAGAAAAAACCGGAGAAAACCTCCGTCGTAGGATGATAATTGGCCACCACCACCGGGGGAAGATACTAGAAACCACCGCCTATGGGAATAGTTGTCGGCCAAAGCCTCAGGTCATAACACTCCTTTTGGGCATATTGTTTTGCTCACCTGTGGCCATTATTGCTCAATCTTAGAGGGTGTAGTGTTTTATCTTTACTTGGACTCGGTAATTGGATAGGTTTCCAATGGTACACAGGTTTGTTCTGTGTGCTTGCCTGTTCACCAACAGATCAGCATTCACAGTGGAGTTTAGTTTAGTAACTTTTGATGATTTGTCTTGGATCTTATTGTGTCCTGTACTTGTGGTGTCATTTCCCCGTTTAGATATTATGTCCATTGTAATCTTGTGTAAATAATTAGTAGTATTTGACTTCTTATTAAAAAAACCTTGTTTTCCATCACGACTCTTTTTTTGAAGAAAACCATCACGACTCTTCTTACTCTTGAGTTCATGATTTTCTGCTCTTTTTATAATTATTTCTTTGTATCAATCTACTCTAAAATTTTGACAATTGTTCAATGGTGTTTTCTCTTTATTATTTATTTCCTTTGATCCCAAAAGTTTGCCCAAAATCTATTAGTTCCTAGTTTGTATCCTAGGTGTTATGTGTAATATCTAGGGTGTAACATATGATATAATACATGTAAGATGCATAGTTTGTATTAGGACCAAAGCCTTGTAACAAACCTGGTTCAACATTACAAGTTCTATACATCTAGGAACTGGGTCATGCTGATTACTTTTTTCTGTATTCTTTCCTTTACTAGATATATACATTGTATATTCTCTCTTGAGCTTACCAGATCTAAACAGAGATGAATTCTTAGTCTTTCTTCCTCGATAATAGCAAGTTTTCATTCTACAATTTTGTCAAACTCTTACACAATATTAGAGCTTAGACTGATTCACCGTCAAACATGAGTGACAAAGAAAGTAAAAACTATTCTGGCGATCTAAGGGAAAGGGGCTTCAGGAATCGCTTCGACAACAATTGACTAGAGTGATCCGCTCTATGTTTATGCAACTGAACAACTAGGTCAAACGCTCACCACATAGTTTACCGGTAAAGGTTTTTTCAGTTTGAACTGGAGCATGTGACGGGCACTCGGAGCCAAAAACAAGCTTGGTTTTGTCTATGGGACCATAGAATGTCCAAGCACCCTAGATCCGACGCGAATAGCAGCCTGGGAGTGGGTAAATTCCTTAGTTTGTTCCTAGATAATTTCTTCTCTTGCACCAAACATCAGAAGAAGTATGATGTAATGTGATGACCCTAAAAAGATCTGGAAGTGGTTGTGTCAGAGATTCGAGAAGAAGAACCTCACCACCCTTCATAGTATCAAGAGTCAGATCACGAACTTAAGACAAGGGGAAGAATTCGTGATAGATTACTTCATGGGGCTACGGGAGATTTAGGCGGAGTACACGCTCGCTCTCCCCGTAGAGATTTATACTTGTTGTTCTACTTGCAAAGCGAATGAGATCTTGAGAAAGAGAAAGGAAGAGGAGGAGTTAATCCATTTTCTCATGGGGCTAGATAAGTCGTATGTCCACATCCGAGGGCAAATCTCCGCCATGAAAGAAACAACAACACTTGAAGAGGCGTTTTCCCTAGTGATTCGAAAGGAACAATCAACGAATCACCCCATATGGAAAGGAGAAAGAGGATCATTCAGTTGCCATAATTTCCAGAGATACGAGTCAGAACTTTCTTGCGAACAAAGAAAGATCGAATTTTGCCTCGGGTAACCCTAGAAATGGAGCGAAGAGAAATTCGAAGGAGTTCGTAAATTTGGGAAAAAGAGATCTAGCAAAGTGCACCAATTGTGGAAAAACTGGGCACATTAGAAGCGATTGCTGGTTCTTAGTTGGATTCTGAGGGGCCGAAAGTAGAAAGACCAGAGAAGCGAGAGTTAGGTTTGTCATAAAAGAAGAAAGGAGAGGATCCAACACAAAGAATGAAGGTTGTTCAGAGTCACCGATCCAAGGCTTGAGTGCGAATCAAATGGAACAATTGGTGAGCTATTTGCAACAACACAAACCTTCAACCAGTCAATGAAACTTTGGCAAGTTCTCAGGTATTTCTCAACCCAGAATAAATTTCTTACCATGCTTGATTTCTGATTGTGATTCTATATTAGAAAAATTGAAATATTTATGGAATCTAGACTCGGGTGCGACTGAGCATACAAGTGGAAACATGAACCTCCTATCTGATCATGAAGTTTTGAATGTCAAGAGGGAAATAACCCTTCCTGATGGCCACAAGAAAATTGTTAATTCGATTGCAAGCATGTCTGTTAATAATGCTAATTGTCTGAGAAACATTATGTTGTAGACACCAAAAATTCTCACCCCATAAAGCAAATTCTAGAATAAGAAACACAGTAAGAGAGGTCGTCGCCTTTCTTTTTCAAAACGTATTGACGTGCGTGCCAAAACTAAACCATCTTTTTATGACAACTTTTTTTTGAAACATTCCTGAAAAACCCAATCTTTTTAAAATAAAACTTCCCCCCATTTTCAAACTGTATTCTTCCCATTAGTTTTTATTTTGGTTCATGCTATTTTGTTATTTGTTTATTTTATCTTATTTACCACTACTCGTACATACATAATTCAACTTCCATTTTATCACACTTGTCCATATTTTAACCACCATTTTATTAGTGTTATTTCATTATTTTATGTATTTATTATAATAGTATTTCGTTTTGTTTGTGTGTATATATATATATATATATGTTATGTTTTGTAATTTCATGCCATTAGATTAACCCCCTCATCTTATTGTATATTCTCTTTTAAAATAGTAGCATTTTTTAGAATGTCATCCAATTCGAATTAGAACTGTAGTGTTATTTCCCTCGTTTATTTGTTGAATTCTATCGTAGCTTAATTGGTTAGAGTGTTCACTTGGAAACCTATAAATCGTGGGTTCGAAACTTGCAATGATCCGGGGGTAGTTTTTATTTTTCCTTTAGCTCGGAGGGGGACTTTACATTTATTTCTCGCAGTGATATGTCGAGTTCTGTCCTAGTATAGGCGGTAAGTGATGGTGTAGAGAAGCATAGAGACCTGGGTTTGATCCTGGGTGGGAGCAAGGTCAGTTTTTTTATTTTGCAAAAGGTGCCAAACGCGGCCCAGTTTATTTGAGGTCAAACCCGACCCACCTAATTGTCCTAAAACCCTAAGTTTGTCTTATAAAAGAACAGTAACTGAACCCTAATCCAGGAGGTGAACCGTAGCCACCAAACCTGCTCCTTCTCGGCCACCATCGCCTCCATACTCTTCGAGCTCTTCACCTTGATCTCCTTTCATCCTTCGATTTTTTACTCGATCTCGTAGCCAAAAAACCAGAAAAATGAAACTGTCTCCAACTCTTCCATCACCATTTCCGTCATCGTCTCAAAGCAACCGGGAAAAACCTCAACTATGTCTTCCCTCTCGATCGGCTGCAACTTCATTCTCTTCGACTCTAACTCTTGCTCCTCCCTTCTATTCCTTCTCGGATCTTTTCCTCACAACAGTAATTTACAACCCAAATTGGCGAGTGAGGAACATACATGTCCCGCCCCTCTTTCGTCGTCTCTCTGGCGCTAATCTGCAATCCGTCTCTGTTCATTATCCCTACTCCCTATAGATCTGCGAACCTAACTGGCAAATGAGGAGCATGCGTACTTTTCTTTTATCCTTCTCTTCATTCGTGCCGATGAACTATGAATATATACACTCCCTCTCTCGAATGAAATCGACGAACTAGCTGGCGGAACAAGGAACATTGATACTATGGCGATCTTCATTCTCTTCGACATGGCTGGCGAATGAAGAACACCAATGGTACTCCCTTTCTCTTACCTCGAATATGGCTATGCTATCTGTTTACGGGTGAACACGCCCCCGTTCATCTCGGTTGTGAATTTCTCGGTTATTCCGCCGACGAATCTATGCTAGTGTCATTTCATTGTATCATTGCACTCTGAATCTCTGATTTCATCTAGTCGCTTGCGATTTTACTGGAAGATAAGCATCACCGTGTTTCTGAGCTCGTTAAGTGATAAATGTTTGCTTGTGCTCAAGTACGAACGAGATGCACACTGCTATCAAATTCCTAGTAGCTTCTGATTTTCTTTTTTGTTTACTTCACTTACATTTTCCTGGGGTGTTTTTTGACTGAGGTACCACTTGTGAGGGATCCTGATTGGATTTGGGTTGAGCTTGCGGATGGATGTTTAGGGCCAAGCGTGCAAACCGGTGCCATGTCAAGGACTGAGGCTTCTCATCATCTTCGTGTGGATTCAAGATTACAGTTAACGCTTCCCTTTGCTTCTGAATGGTTGATTGCTTCTTTTTTTCTTGTTCTTGCTCATTGTGTTCAATTTCACTTGTTTGCTTGCGCGTTTTACTGGAAGATCAATGTTGCATTTTGATTCTGAGCTTATTAAGTGTAAACCATTTGCTTGTGCTCAAGTCTGAGCATGTTATCGAATTTTCTTGCAGCTTCTGTTTTGTGGTTCACCTCATTAACGCCTGAAACAATCCATTCATGTATCACTAAGTACATTGCTTTGGTGACCTGATCTGTTTGCAAATATCAGGTTCGTTTTTCTTGCTTATTTCTTTGCGTTCCTTGACTGAGACAAGCAGTAATGAAGTATCTGAGCCAAGCTTGTGGACTTGTGGCTGAATTTGCGGATGCTAGACAAACCTTGCTAAGATTGTGGACTTTGGCCAGATTGAATTTTGAGACCTGAAATCAGTTTCTGTGGAGCAAAGATAATTGCTAGCTAAATTCTTATTTTACATTGTTCCAGTCAATCTTTTGGTCAAATGGTTAATAGCTCCAAGCTCATTTATCTCTTTTTAGATTTTTGTTGTTTCTAGTGCTTTGCGTGTAGCTTTATTATTTTGATCCCATTTAAGATGTTGTCAAGGATCGGTATACATTGAACGTCTTGTCCATCACCGTTCTGATTGGTTTTTCATAGGCTGATTTGGCATTAAAGTTTTGGTTGGGCATCTGCTAGCATAATGTAGACCTATTGGTTCAATCGGTTTAAGTTTGACTCCGTTTTCTTCCTATTGGTTCAATCGGTTTGGTCACCAACTTCAATAACTTTTGGGTCTTATTTCCATCAATCTTCATTTGCTTCCCGCCATGGTTGTTTGCGCTATTTACGTATTTCATCAATGTACACGAATTAAGTTACTCTCATTTTCCATTATGAACGGATAATCTTGCTCTTTTACTTATGTTTTTATCAAGCCCTAGTTATCACCCTTAGGGCCTTTTCTTAAAACTAACAGAAAAGTTTTGGATGTATTATCGCTCCACACCTAACGGGTCTTTCATTTGTTTCGTGGGGCAATAATCTCCTATAACTTCAGAAAATACCTTAACCACCATTATATGTATATAAGAACAAAAACTTCAAAAAAACAAGCCCTTAAGGCTATTTTAGGAGGGCTTAGGATGCGAAACCACCCCATGCCTAGTGGGTCTCTCATTCGTTTTTTGTGGGTGGAATCCTTCTTTCCCTTCAACACACCCATAATCAAAAGTTAATAAACCAATAAATTGATCCATCTCGCTTGTTAATATCTCACAAATCAGCCCAATCAATAAGGCCCAAACCAGGCCCAAAAATCCAAATCAAGCATAAGGCCCAATTTTCAGCCCAATCTTAAATAAGGCCCATTTGGTACAAAGTCTTAAAGCCTAATTCGGCCCACACTTCAAAAGCCCATTTTGGCCCAAATTTCTAGACCCATTTCAGCTCACTCCTCCAAGGCCCATGAGTTCAATTTTGAGCTGGCCCAAATCAGAATTCTAGCCCACATCAAAACCCATATGGCCCAAATCAAAAATTCAAAAATCGGCCCAAATTTAAAAGCCCACTAGCCTAAAAATCAAAAAGCCTAATTCGGGCCCAAACCTAATTCAGGCCCAGACCCAATATGGGCCCAAACCCAATTCGGGCCTAAACCCACTATGGCCCATACCCATTTTGGTCCAAGCCCAGTTTGACCCAAACCTAATTCAGGCCCAGACCCAATACGGTCCAAACCCAATTCGGGCCTAAACCCACTATGGCCCATACCCATTTTGATCCAAGCCCAGTTTGACCCAAACCCAACTCAGCCCATTAAGCTCAACTCGGCCCATATCCTATCCAGGCCCAATCCGGCCCGAAACCTCAAACAAGGCCCAATCCGGCCCAAAACCTCAAACAAGGACCAATCCGGCCCAAAACCTCAAACACGGCCCAATCCGGCCCAAAACCTTAAACAAGGCCCAATCCGGCCCAAAACCTCAAACAAGGCCCAATCCGGACCAAAACCTCAAATAAAGTCCAACTCGGCCCAAAACCTCAAACAAGGCCCAATCTGGTCCAACTTCAACCCGGTCCAACTTTGACCTTGATCCAAATGTTGACCTTGACCCAAATATTGACCTTGACCTAAACGTTGACCTTGACCCTGACCCAAACGTTGACCTTGACCCAAACATTGACTTTGACCCAAACATTGACCTTGGCCTAATTTTGACCTGACCCGTTTTCCAAGCACGATTCAATTTAATCCAATTCAAACTCAATCCCATTAAAACCCAAATTGTAGATTCCATCCAAACTTCAAAAATTTAAAAAAACATTCTTCATTATCCAGTTTTAATTCAAAAATCCTGAAAATCTCTTCTCTCAAATTTTCAAACAATCATTTTATTCAAACTTCATCAAGTTTTCAAAAGAAACCATTTTGTGGAATTTTAAAGGAAAAACTCTTCTCACATCACAAAAAACTCTTCTCAAATGCAGAAAGTTCTTCTTACATATACAGAAAGTTTTCTCCTAAAACATTTCTCAAAATCAGTGTTTCTTCATCAAGAATTCCAAACAACTTCAAAAGTTTTCCAACTCAAATAAGCCATTTTCGGGGAACATGGGATGTCTAACACCTTCAAAGAACGTTTTCTTCATAGTTAGACATCGCTTGTCTCTCTTCCAAAATAAAAATCCGAGGCGGGGCACTGGGGTCATAACCTCCCTTGTCGCAGTCTGGGTCTCTTTAGGCGGGGCATTAAGGTGACAAACCTCCCCTAATTGCAGCCTAGATTTTTACAAGGCGGGGTCCTAGGGAAGTAACGACCTTCCTAGTTGCAGCCGGGATTTTAGAATAGTCTAACTCCCTTCCACTCGATTTCAGTATTTTCGGCTTTTGATGTTTTAAAACCCGGGAGTTAGAGACGTTATTAGGGTTTGACCGAGAACATCTCATTCATGGTGTTTCTCTCTAAATCCTATTTTCGACATAAATTCATTGCCCCATCTTTAGAGCCTCGGCACTTACCATCAATTGAGTGTCGTGTTCGAGGGGGTACATAGGGTAATCCCTCATGATTATCCGCCCTTTTACAATAAAAAATGATTTTTCAGTTTTAAAAACTTTAAGAGAGACGATCTTGACAATCAATCCTCCAAACAATTCAGTCCACCATCATCTCACTCTATAATTGAAATATCCCAAAACCTCAACCCTTTCAGAACCTCAAACCTGAAAAACCGGGATCTCCACCCAAATTCCAATTGCCTCACACACACTCGAATCATCTTCCAAACTTCAAATCACTTCAAACTCAAATCCTCTTACAAATTCCAGTTTCTCTCAAACCTCCAAAGTCTCACAGGCCCGAGCGCATCACAGACTCGAACATCTCAATCTCTCCACCATTTTCAGATTCAAATGTCTCATAGACCCGAGCGTCTCACAGGCCCGAGCATCTCACAGACCTTGATATCCCATGCCTCCCACTACATGAACACCCTAAATGTCTCATAGACCCGAGCGTCTCACAGACTAATCTCTCACACCCAAAACTTCAAACCCTTCAAAACTTCCAAAACCCAAAAACCCTGAACTACGTAAGGTCTGATCTTGACAGGGAGTTGAGTACGTAGGCAGCCCATCTAGGGTGCGACCCCATTCCAAACAAAAAACCCCTTTCCCTTCTAAGGTGGCTCTCATATCTTTCAAAACGCTCAAACCTTCTTCGGCTCCCACAAACTTCAAACTATCAGACTCTAAGTCTTGTTCATCACTCAACCTCAGACTTTTCTCAAATCTTCATTCTACACTCACCTGAATTCATCAACCCTTTCATTTGGCGCTAGCTTGGCAGAAAAGCCCACCTCATCCACTCGTTTTCTGCCCTCCTGTCTTAATCCTATCCCTGGCTTTTAAATGAATCTCTCTAAAAAGGTTTTGAAAGAAGGCAATGCCGACAATTGGAGACCGAGGTTTCCTCAGGCACCAATCCGAAGTCGTGGTCATTGCCACTTCTAAGGGGTGTAACCCAGTGCGAACCCAACATAGAATCTCTGACATGACCAGATAAGTCCTACCCATCGGCAACAATCTCAGAGTCAATTAACGGTTCTTAGAACCCGATCTTCCTTCCTAGTCATCATAGGTCAAACTAGGTGGCGACTCTAGTCAACTCCGCCTTATAGAGGCATAAGTCCGCGTGGAGCCCATCGAGAGCGGGTGTTGTGCACACTTGCACTCCCCCTTATGCTTTCTGGGAAAGACGGACGATTTAGTAGGTATTTGAGGGATGCCAGAATAACGGGTTTTCACCCTCCACAGAATGACATTTCTAGGATCTAGACTTTTCAGCTAGGACCATATTTAGACAGACCCCCCTCATACAAAAAAATCACCCTCCACATATGTATGTTCCATCCTTCAAGTTTAATTTAGTCTCTATGTCGAGATTGATAGAAACCCTGGACATACCCATTGTTTTCCATGCAAACTGTTGTGCTTTGCCGGATTCTGAGCGAAATATTTTCCAGAAAATTGGAAGACAAGTGTATGGATTGTACTTTCTTGATATGAATGTTTTGAGTGATTTCATTTCCGGAAAGTTGAACCCTTCTGTTTTGTGCATAAATACATTTGATGATGCCACCAGTGATTTGTCCCTATGGCATTGTAGATTATGGCATGTT
This sequence comes from Limonium bicolor, assembly GCA_023374045.1. Lineage (NCBI taxonomy): Eukaryota > Viridiplantae > Streptophyta > Magnoliopsida > Caryophyllales > Plumbaginaceae > Limonium > Limonium bicolor. Next base: position 227,112,992 of record CM041776.1, read on the forward strand.
CCTTTGAAAAAGATGTGCAAAATGGTAGAATTGAAAGCTCAAAAATCTTCTAGTTCTAAACCTAATGTTCTGCCCTGTTGTGTGTTTTAATGCTCGCAGTAAAAGGCCAAAATTCTGTTCATCAACTATCAAAACTTCTGAACCTTTTCAAATGATCCACTTGGACATCTGTGGACCTATGAGAACCCAAACAAGAGAAGGATATAAGTACTTCCTTATCGTAGTAGATGACCATACTAGGGGAACTTGGGTTAGAATGCTTAAACTGAAATCAGAAGGTTTTGAACACATAAAGAACTTCATTATTTTGATTGAAAAACAGATGGACAAATATGTAAGAATAGTTAGAAGTGATAATGCAAAATAACTAGGAAAATCTTTAGAAGGGATTGATTTTTCACAAATAAAATTGATAATTCACCAAACTAGCTGCCCACTCCCCAACAGAATGGGGTAGTTGAGAGGAAGCCGGGACACATCATGGAAGTGGAAAGGGCTCTCATTTTCCAACCAGGCCTCGATAAAAGCTTTTTGGTTTTGTGTTGAGCAGACCACCCACATAATAAACATAATCCCAAGTAAGGTCATAAAGGATGCAATCCCTTTTGAAAAACTCTATGGAAACAAACCTAACTATATGAATCTAAAGAGTTTTGGATGCCTCTGCTACATCATAAATATAAACCCAAACAGAGGAAAATTAGATTCAAGGTCTTTTCCTTGTGTTTATCTTGGAAACTGCAAAAACACAAAGGGGGCTAGGGTTCTGTCCCTGGAAGAAAACTTCATTAGAATTAGTCAAGACCTAACCTTCTTTGAACACATCTATCCTTTAAAGGAAGATCAATGGAAAGAAATTCTTAGTGGCAATCAAAATGAAACTGATAACCTTTTTCCCAGTCAAAATTTCTATGCTGAGGATGATCCTCAACCATTAGGTAGCATACACTTCCGAGAAGAAACATGTGAAAATGAGACCTTAACTAATGATCAACCCCCTGAACAACAAGAACAACCAAGTGAAGCTACAAATCTGAGAAGGTCAACTCGGGTCCACAAACCACCCTCTAAATATGATGACTACATCTGCTCTTCAACTCTTAGTAGCAAAGACACTTTCTTAACTATTCTAACTAAAAGATTAGATCAAGGAAATCCATACAATTACCAACAATCTTCTTTACAAAGTTTGATAGATCACATACCAAACCAAACCATCCTCTCATGTTCTCTATTAAACGATCCACCATTTTCCTTGATCAAATACACAGCGTAGAAAAACTTTCAAATTATAAAAACACTAGCAAAGATCCTAGATGGGTCACAATCATGACTAATGAGTTTGAAGCCCTTAAATTAAACAACACATGGTCCATAGTTGTCTTACCCAAAAGAAAACGACCTATAAGTTGTAAATGGGTATACAAGACAAAAGTTCAAGCAAATGGTAGCCTTGAAAGATTCCAATCAAGGTTAGTGGTAAGAGGATTTACACAGAAACACAGTCTAGATTATGAAGAGACCTTCTCCCCTGTAATTAAACACACTACAATTAGAGCCCTAATCATAATTGCAATTAAAAAGGGTTAGATTCTTGACCAACTAGATGTGAATAATGCTTTCCTCCATGGAGACCTCCATGAGGAAGTATACATGACCATACTCGAGGGTCATAAAGTTTATGGAGATAACAAAGTGTGTAAATTACACAAATCTATTTATGGACTCAAACAAGCCTCCCACCAATGGTATGAGAGGCTTGCTAAATTCTTGAGAAACCTAGGTTTTCCCCATTCACAAAATGATTATTCACTCTTCATCAAAACAAATAAAAACAATACCATTTTCCTAGGAATCTATGTTGATGATATCCTAGTGGTTGGGAACGACACAAAGGAAATCAAATTTATGAAAAAACAGTTCCACAAGGAATTTAAAATCCAAGAATTAGGCAGACTTATCTATTTTCATGGAATGAAATGCCTTGAAACTGATAAAGGAATGATCACGTCCTAACAAAAATACACAAAATAGATAATTAAGGCTTTTAAAATGGAACGGTCCAAAACTATAGTTTGTCCTCTTACCATGAACCTGAAACTGCTTAAGGATTCGGGTTCTAAACTTAAAAATCCAACACAATATAGGTGTCTAGTAGGAAAACTTAATTTCTTTACAAATACAAGACTTGACATTGCATATGTTGTCCAATACCTTAGTCAATTTCTTCAATCCCCAACTACAGAACATCTTAAGGCAACATATCATACCTTATCATACATAAAAGGCACTTCAGGTTTTGGTTAATTTTTCAATTGTAAGGATAGTTTTGGTCTTGTGGCTTACTGTGACTCAGATAGGGCTTCATGCCTAATCAACCAGAAAATCCATTTTAGGTTACTACATTTTCTTGGTGAATCCCCTTTGAGCTGAAAGTCAAAGAAACAAGTATCTGTCTCCCTATCTTCTACTAAAGTAGAATATAGAGCAATGAGACAAGTCACTAGTGAACTGAGCTAGTTGAGTAGATTACTTCATGAGGTAGGCGTTACAAACATCACTCCTATACCCTTAAAGTGTGATAACCTTGTTGCTGTTCATATTGCGAAAAACCCAGTCTCCCATGAGTGCACAAAACACATCGAATTAGATTGTCATTTTGTGCACGAGAAGTTACAAGAAGGGCTGATACACGTACAGTACGCCCAACAAACATAAACTGGTCGATGTCATGACCAAACCTTTGGCAAGTAAATTTTACCAAAATATGTTTGACTCTCTTGGTTTGCAGGAACAAAATGGCCATGGCTGAATATGCATAAGATGCAAAAGGCACTATTTCACACATTAAAAATTGTACTTTTGAGGGGGGGGGGGGTATTAGATCCTAGTTTGTATCCTAGGTGTTATGCGTAATTTTGAGGGTGTAACATATGATATAATACATGTAAGATGCATAGTTTGTATTAGGATCAAAGCCTTGTAACAGATCCGGTTCAACATTACAAGTTCTATACATCTGGGAACCGGGTCCTATTGATTACTTTTTTATGTCTTCTTTCCTTTACCAGATATACACATCGTATATTATCTCTCGAGCTTAGTAGCTCTAAACAGAGATGAATTCTCAATCTTTCTTCCTCAATCAATAATAGCAAGTTTCCATTCTATAATTTTGTCAAACTCTGATAAAATCTTCAATGTGTCATGATTTGGTACGAACAAATTCAAGTCTTCTGGGACAGTAGCTCAAACAAACAGTTGCTGGCGACTAAAATTTGTTATTTTGTTGTATCAAGTGAATATTTGGTAACTGCTGTAAATTACCCTATTTAGTGGATGTACATCCATATGTCTTTAGGTCTATCATAGACCCTTCATCTGTGAAACTCTCGTTGTAACATCCCTAACTCGTAAACTCACCATAATCACAATTTCGGTAGAATCTGTCCAAACTTAATATAATAACACAACGGAATAAATATAATAAAACTCTAACTCGGGTGCTACCGCCATTACTCACCCATGTGAGTAACTAGGCTTCCAATTCCGTACACAACAAACCACTGTAACGATAGAGATAGAAACCGATATGTATAATAAAACTTTCCATAACCAAATCCGTACAAGTGAGCGATCTACTTAATCCCAAAACGCAATACAAGCGTGTAATGTAATGTAATACAAGTCCATAAGTGCGATAACAAAATACCGCTAACTACCGAAAAGCATCCCGCACTCCCGCTTCAAGTCTCGATCGAGTCCCTGTAATATGTTGTCGTATAAGCTTAGCAAAACGCTGAATATGCTAAAGCATGGCCCTAGATCCTTTAGATCACTTAAGTGATTTAGCCATCATAACATGCGGTTCATTACTTACTGTTCCGGTTTACAAGTATATATTAAAAACCGTAAATGATGGAATTAAACACACAACAGACCATCCAAATAATTATCACGTCAATCCATAAATAAATCATCCACGTAACAATAAACGAATACAATAACAAACTGAAACGAGAGTCATTTTCTTATGAACGGATCTTATTACTCGGCCTTCAAGGCTCATTATTCGTTAACCATGTTATAAGGGATATTAAAATCTCGCACTACGGTATATGTCGTCCTATGTCATCCGGTTTACCTTACTCTTATCTCATATGGGTGTCATGTTAGGACAATCCCCTTTAACTTATAACGTTTAATAAATTTGGACAGTCGTCCTATGTGCACCAACAACAGTGCCCTCTGGCCAATGATCCGAAGATCTCTGGACTTCCTCTCTGCCTAATATAGGCGTCCAATGTGGCCGTATCCATGTACCAACAGCAGTACCTGCTGATCAACGATCATTTCTGGCTTGTCAGATTTCCTCAATGAATGGACCCGTAACGGTCATCCACTCTCGTGATCACACTACGCAATCAGCTAGTCCTAGACTACCCTCAATTTCCTCCTCACCATATACCAATTCTCACTATGTGATTAACTTAAGGAAAAATTACACTGCCCACCCATGAGGTCTCGGGTATTATCACTGCCCACCCATGAGGTTTTAAATTTAACACTGCCCACCCATAACATTCCATCAATTTATCTTCCGTCATCCTTTTTCATTCTTTCCGTCCCTTTAGTGTTATCTTTGACCTTTTTACTTATGTTGACCAAACAGAGCTTTAGTTTCATTAGTATTCTAACGTAACTAGACACAACACAAGTCGAACGCAAAGACAGTAACACCATGCTTGTTCCTGTCTATAGTCTGAATCTTCTTCTTTGATGCCCTACTGTGGAAGGTAACAACTGTAATTCTTTGTGTTTGATCATGATTCTCTTCTTTATCTTTGATTTTCGTTCTACACCTTCATCCCCTTTCTCATTTCGGTCTCGGGTTTGTAATTGGGGAAAATTTTCTAGTGACATTGACGACCAATTTCTAGTTGGTCTATATTGTTCTTTTTGTTGGCTTTACTGATTAAGCTAATGCCTTCATTTCCACGTAATGATTCTTGTCCTACACCTTCATCCCTATTCTGATGTCGATCGAGGGTTTGAAGTTGGAGAAAATTTTGCCAGTGAGGTTGGCGACCTATTTCTAGTTCATTAATGTCCCGATTCTCTATTTGAAATTGGAGAAAATTTCACCATGCTTGTTCTTGTTTCTATTGTTTGAATCTTCTTCTTCGATGCCCTACTGAGGAAGGTAACCGCTGTATTCTTTGCGTTTGATCCTGATTCTCTATTTCGCTTGGGGTTCAACTAGCTGTCCCAGTGTTTGAAAATGGGGTTCAACTAGCTGTTCTGCTGATTTTGTTGATTTGTGGTTCGTTAATGTCCATTCAATTATCTGTTGATTTTGTTGATTTGTGAAATCGCAACTAGTTTGCTTAGGGTTTAACTAGCTGTTCTATTGTTATGTATTTGAAATTGGGGAAAATTTTACCAGTGAGGTTGATGACCTAAACTGGTTCGTTAATGTCTCGATTCTCTGTTTGAAGATGGGGTATTAAATTACCCTTTAGATTATCTGCTGTTATGTATTTGATTGTAGTTGTTCGATTATCTGTTGTTATGTATTTGATTGAGTTGTTCAATTATCTGTTTGCACATTATTACAATGTTTTTGTGTTTTTCTGATTTATTACATTTTGTATTTGTAGGTGTTGTTGTAAGAAGAGTGTTTGGTGATGGATACTCATATAATAGAGTTCTCGTATAATGGATTGAAGGGTTGTGTGCAAGAGTTGGATCCTGATCTATAATGGACTGAACTGGACTTATACTGCTGCTATCATAATTATTCATCTTGAGTTGTTGATCTGTTTCTTGGTGACTATGTCGTACCTAATAATTGTGTCCTTTTTATTGATAATATTGTAGGAGTGTGAGTTACTCATTCCGAGTTGAATTGAAGTTTTACTGGAGCAGTTTGTTTGCATGGGAGTTGGAAGCTTGGAAGGAGACGGACCAGTTTTTATTTTGAGGAGTATTGGAGCTTTTCTAGAACTGTTTGTACTGGTGTAATTTGGTTATTTGTATTGCTGCAGCTTTTTTTGTGGTGTTCGTACTTCACTTTCAGCAGTGTGCTTAAATTTCTACAAATTATTCAGTATGTGTTAGTACAATACTAAACTCGAACATGATGCTTGGTAGCTGTTGGTAATTTTAGTTTGAACTCGAACATGTATCAGCTTTTTATTTTGAGGATGAAAGTTCATCCTGTAGACACTCAATATGTATCATCTTTATATTTTGTGAAATTTTTTAGTCGACAAGCAAGTTTGTCTTCTCCCGGGAAATAAGTCAGTCTGAAGAAAACAACAGCTGAAGCCTAAATGGCACCAGACTAGAGGATTCTTCTTTTCATTTTTAGAAGCACATCTGAGCTTCAGATCGAGTAGACTATCATATAATGAGAGGCTGATTTTCGATTTGAGGAAGTTGTTGTTTAGATTGCCATTGAGGTTCTGCAGAAGAAATTAAGGTGGAAACTCTCCATTTTTTTCCAGCAGATTAAAGAATTTGAAGATTTGTCCTTAATTTCTTTTCTTTAGCTGCAGGTGGAATCTGTTGATTGTAGATATAAAAAATGAAAGTGATATTTTGGGGCAAAACATCTTCATTTTGTCTGCACGAGATTCCTGTTTAGTTGCTTTGATTTATGTCGTGGGATTCACTCTTCTACACTTAGTAATCACTCTATGTCTCAAGAAAAGGCGTCCTCAATTACCTCCTCCAATATGAATCAACTACGATCTGCAGTTGGCTATTTGAATTAGAACTTTCTCATTGTATATACGGGCTCTGTATATTCCCAAGTAATCATAGGGTAATGTATGTTCTGCACATAGAATGCTTCTTTATATTCCCATTGGATTGAGTTTCTTCATCCTCTGGTTGATTTTGCTGGAAACAGCAGCACTTTCCAGCGTGATTCAATATGTAAAATTCTTTGAAACAGCAACAGAAACACCTCACTCAAATTTAGGCAAAAGATGTAAGGCTGCAGGTTACGAATCAGGCTCTGTATGTTCTGCACAATATCTATCGAGTTAAAAGCAACCTCTTCAAAAAAAGTAACAAAATTTCAAGGTAAAATATAGCCATATAAATTTAGATCCAACAATCTCATATTCCATTAATAAAGATGTTACATAATTGTCAATGCACCAGCTTGCATTACAATGTCAATGTAAGACAAACCAACATCCTATCTCATACATAGACAAACTAATATTGCTAGTACTATTGCAATAGTTGAAACAAACAACATCTTCATTTTCTTCATTTCTATTATACTCACAAAACCATCATTCATAGAATTTAACTGATCCAATCTTCCTTTCTCCATCTCCTTAATTTTGGTCAATAAAGAAGCATTCAAATTCTTCAACTCGAGCAACATAGATTCAATGCCTCCACTAACGTTGTTCACTTCATGGTTTTCGAATCCACCTTTGGAAGAAGAAGCCCTTGTAGGGGAATGGTTAGGTGGGTAAATATCTCTCCACCTTACAAATAATTTCACATCGCTCATATGAGGTGAGTTCAAATTGTGCCCACTTGAAGAAGGCATACTGCATTGAACATCATACAAAAGTGAAAACTTAAGTGTAATTCAAATTAAGCTCAGATCGGTCCTTATGGCCTTCATCATCGCTTTTCAATTAGGTTATGACTCTTTACATGCAACAAGCTAATCTATGGAGCAACCCTATCATAAACCGATTCAACGTAATCAAACGGAGCAATTAGATGAAGGACCGCTTCAACATAGACAACTGCACAGAAGGTAATAACCAATTGAATAAAGGCCATTTTTAGAAACCTCACAAATAATCATCCAAACTGGTTGCAAACACAAAAATGTTTGCATCAGACATCAATAATCGACTACATACAATAGAGCAAAAAATCACAACCATAGCAGCAGATAATCGAAAGGGTGATTTAATACCCCATTCTCAAACACTGGAACAGCTAGTCAAACCCCAGGCAAACCAGTTGTAATTTCATAAATCAACAATTTAACCAGAAGCTGCCAATCGAAGGTATGGTACCGACTAGCTTTTTTTTCACCAATCCATACTTCAACCGAATAAACAGAGAATCGGGACATTAATGAACCACAAATCAACAAAATCAGTAGAACAGCTAGTTGAACCCCATTTTCAAACACTGGGACAGCTAGTTGAACCCCAAGCGAAATAGAGAATCAAGATCAAACGCAAAGAATACAGCTGTTACCTTCCTCAGTAGGGCATCGAAGAAGAAGATTCAAACAATAGAAACAGGAACAAGCATGACGAAATTTTCTCCAATTTCAAAGGGAGATTAACGAACTAGAAATAGGTCGCCAACCTCACTGGCGAAATTTTCTCCAATTTCAAACCCTCAATCGACATCAGAATAGAGATAAAGGTGTAGGACGAGAATCATAACGTGGTAATGAAGGCATTAGCTTAATCAGTAAAGCTGACAAAAAGAACGACACAGACGAACTAGAAATTGGTCGTCAATGTCGCTGGAAAATTTTCCCCAATTACAAACCCTAGATCAAAATGAGAAAGGGGATGAAGGTGTAGAACGAAAATCATAACGCAATAATGAAGGGATTACCTTAATCATCAAATCGATTAATAAGAACAAGTCTAACCAGAGGAAAGAACAAGTAGAGGCACTGCCACAATCGGGAAGAATGACCCAGTCGAAGAGAGGATATACGTGAAGAACTGCCTCTTGTTTCGAAATAAAAGACCACCGTATGTCTTTCCTCTGTTTGGTCAACATAAGTAAAAAGGTCAAAGATAACACTAAAGGGACGGAAAGAATGAAAAAGGATGACGAAAGATAAATTGATTAAACGTTATAGGTGGGTAGTGTTAAATTTAAAACCTCATGGGTGGGCAGTGATAATACCCGAGACCTCAGGGTGGGCAGTGTAATTTTTCCTTAAGTTAATCACATAGTGAGAATTGGTATATGGTGGGGAGGAAATCCAGGGTAGTCTACGGACTAGCTGGTTGCGTAGTGTGATCACTAGAGTGGACGACCATTACGGGTCCATTCGTTGAGGAAATCCTAAGATTATAACCTATGTTACGGAGAACACATTTTCATTTAGTTGTCATATAGGTCTAACAAAATTCCTAGAAGTCGTCTAGGTCATATTCATGTTCGAGTCCATGCTCTAGAGATTGGTAATACCGAATCTTTTTCCTAAGTCTTTTACTTATGTTGATTAGGAATGTATAATATTTATTGTACTTTAATAAGTTATGATATTTCCTAATCTTGCTCGTATCTTAAGTTGAGTGATAATCGGTATCACTTTAGTCCGAAAGATGTTCGCACACATTTGAATAACGCGTGATTGTCGAGTAAGTAAACCACATAAACACATGCATATATCACACATATCTCTCTTAAGCAATTAAACAATACAAACGTCTGAACCCAAGGAAACCCTTAGGATGTTTAGACCACATAGTAACATACCGTACACTGTCGGTAAGCAAGAAAGAGTAGACGTCCGACCCCACGGCCGTCACCCAGTACCGTCCTCTACACACTAAGATCTGGAATATACAAGTAACACTAAGTGTTAATTCCTATGATCTCGAGTTGATTCGGTATTCCTGAATAACGTTAATTTCCCCCGGCAATTAACCCCCTTAGTCGGTTAGTCGTTATTACTCGGGTTTTCAGTTGTGCTCGGAATTGGTTAAAATTATGTTATGAGTAACATGTAGTGTTAGTTTAGTACTTAGGATTTTAATCCTTATAGCCTATCATATTTACGCATAGGTTATTACTCTTGTACATATATATGTATATATATATATAACAATATAGTTTGTCACTATATGTTATAATTGACCTTATAGTATTACTAAACTTTAAGCTCTTATTTAGGTTATGAGTTGGTCAACTTGACCCTCTTTGATCAATTAAGTTGATTTGGTCAATTAGGTTGACTTGGTCAATATATCCAAGTCAACAAGTTTATATAAGTCATATTATAATCCTTGAATTATATAATTCATTTGTTTGTTCAATCCATTATATTATGGCATTAGCTATCAAGCCTAATGTTGTATAATTAAATCCTCCACTTTATATTATACTTTACCTCTCTTTATAAGATTACCACATCATATTATATAACTCTCCACAATCCATACATTTATATTCTTCTTTATGAATTATAAAATTCATTTTATAAATGATATTCCTTATCATTTCATGTGAAGCACTTAATTCTCTTATTTGTGCTATTCTTTACAAACCAATATTAAGACTATATTCTTAATATTATATAATGTTATATTATACATTATATTAAACTATAAACTTCATTAAGTTCCCCACCTAATCTTATAATTTCTATTTCCCAAAATATTCACATTATTTTATGTGAATTATATGATTCTTTACCTTATATTCATTTCCACCTTAATGAATATTAATACTTTATATTTATTGTAATACTTATATCATTCTCCACCCTATACTAAAATTCATCCCCCACCTTCCTATATTCTCGCAACAGCCCTTACATTTCCGTAAATTACAACTTCACCACACCAACTTTTATAATATCACAATTATACTCCATATCATATGTTATGATATTTCTACTCTTATCTTATTTTTAACCCAAGGTTTTCTCCACATTATATTATAATCGAATAGATTACTTCTGTCCAGAATTTATTTCCTTCACCACATACTTTTCTTATTTACACAATGGCCCACATTATTTCCTAAACTTTACAATATCATCCTTAAACTATATATTATACAACCTTATCAATTCAACTCCAAATTCAACCCTAAAAATTCCCAAAAATCTCCAAACAGACCCTAGGCTGTTACAAATCCCATTTCACCCCAACTTTCCAGTTTTTACACTTTGACCCCATAAGTTTTATAAATCTTACATTTAACTCCTAAAAACTTTATTAAATTCACAATTTAATTATTTCTCTCATCTAATTTGGTCAACACCCTAATTCTAGTCAAGCTTGACCTCCAAAATATTGCCTGTAGACACCAAAAATTCTCACCCTACAAAAAAATTTTCAGATAAACCAAATAAAATAAGAAGGTCGCGATCTTTCTTTTCAAACTTATTCATGTACATACCATAATGAAACTGTCATTTTATGACAAATATTTAAAATCAATTTTCAAAGCATTGGTTTTCAAACGCGTCCCTTTTCGTTATTTATTTATTTTACCGTTTCATTTTCGATTAACTTTGTGATAATTGGTTTTGTTTATTCGCTAATTTAGTCACCTATTCGTTTTTATTTTGTTACTTGTTTATTTTATCTCATTCCATTTCAATGATACTTTTACTTGTATTTTTTTATTAGTACTTGTTTTTATTTTGTCTTTATCATCATTATTTTTCGAATTATTTTCATCATTTTATGTACGTTTTCATTATTATATTCCATGCTAGCATAATTCGTTTTGCCGCTAATTTGATTGAAATCCCTCTCATCTCATTTTTATTTTGTTACTTCTTTTTTCTACCTTTTTCATACATAGCTTATTCAATTTCCATTGTTATGGCATTCACTTGTATCTTACTTCCATCGTACTAGTACGATTTTATTATTTCATATACTTAGTATTCTTTTATTTCATTTATATAATATTTTATATTTACGATATTTTTGCTTCCTTTTATCTATATTCCATTATTTCAGGACCATAAGAAGAAAACAATTCTTTAGACAAAACTGTCTCGTCTTACGGTATTTCATTTAGAACACTAGAGTTTTACAAGGATTATTCTGTTCGAGGTAGTGCTCTAGTGTTACCTTCTACATTTGTATAGTGAGTTCAGACATTAGCGTAACTGGATAGTATGTATACGTGGGTGTTGTACATTCCCGAGTTTGAATCTTGATAAAACATTAGATTTCTTTTAGTTCTCTATTCAGCTCGTCTTGAAGTTTTGTTTTATTTTTTCGCACCATATTTACTGAGTTCCATTGTGGCAAAGCTGGTTAGTGTGTGTGGAAGTATAGCATGAGGTCATGACCAGCCCCAAAACCCGTTTGACCGCTGGTCAAACTCGGCCCAAGATTAACAAAATAACCCTGATTGTTCCCATTTCATCTGTTTAATAGCATAGAGAAAACCCTACTGTAGAGAGCAACCAGCCGACACCGATCCCATCTTCCTTATTCCTCGATGATCTTTTTCTCTTCGTTCTATTCTCCTCAAGTCGAACATGAAGGCCTCCTCATCTCCTGGCCATTAATCCATTTTTACACTCATCTTCTTTTCTCCCAGACACACAAATAGAAGATGGCATAGACTCACGGCTTTATCATGTATAATTCACCTTCTGCAAATAATTTCAGATCCTCTAAACTTTTTTCTGATAGCCAACAAACACCCACTTCATCCCAGCCATCTTCTTCGACACCACAATGAAGAAACAAAAAAAAGCGACAGTCGTCTCCCTCGATCATCATCGTCGTCTCATTTCCCACCCTACAAACCAGGAACACCCACCCCATCTTCATTCACGATTCTTCTTCCCAGAATACAAAGAAGAAACTCTAACTCTTTCTCTGGCTTTCCACTTCACACCATCTTCTTCAACATCCTTCATCCCCAAGAATTTTCAGTACAAGAAGAATCCATCTCTTCCGTACCCATTTTCGATACTCCATTTCTGGCTACCCCAAAGCCAAAATCAAACGAAGACAACCCACCAGTTTCTCCCTCATTGGGCGGTCGTTCTCTATTTTCTTTCTCCCGGTCATCCTTCGTCGGTAGCCAAAAGCGGCGTTCGAACGTTCGTCATCCCTCTCGCGCTTGTAGAAGATCATTAAACCAATGTGTCGTAAGAGGTATACATTTTCTTGCTTTGGTCGATTCCTACATTTTTCCGGTGTTTTTTCTATTTGGATTGGTGTCCACATTGAGTTCGAATCTGCATCTCCAATTCTTGTATACCTGAGTGGGTTCAAAGACTTGTTGTTGAGCTTACTGGTCATTTGGTTGAATGTTGACTGATAGACCGAAGATAGTTGATATATTGTGCTTGGAAACGTCTTTGCCTTTCGTATCCATATTTTGGCTGAGGTATTTTGCACTGGGTTTCGGAGAGAGTGGGTTAACCTCATGGATTGAGGTTCGAGTCTCTGGATACTGCTCAAGCATTACAGACTTGGGAGCCAAGTTCTTCGAGAGTCCTGGATTCATGGCCAATTTCAATTTCTTCTGTGCTCTGTATTTGAATACAGATCCGAACAAGTTTGGTTTCAATTTCCGCTTGAAACTTAGACTAATTTTTTTTCCGTTTATGTAGCTTACTGTTCTGTTTTGAGTTCAATGGTTGGCTTCTCTTGCTAGAACCCCTTTGTTTTCATGTCTGGACTGAGGTAACTCTTTGACATTTCGATCGACTGGGACAAGCTTTGCTGACCTACGGAATTGTTGACTTCGAGCGACTGAAGAGAATGTCGGGCATCAAGTATGCCCAGTTTATTAACATCAGGCTTGATTTCTGTTAATTTTAATCATCCCCCTCTTTTGTGTAATCATGTTGTTGCTGTGAAATTACTTTCCATCTGCTTAGCTTAACCAGAAATGATTATCTGTTTGACCTATTCTCGATTAAAACATAATGATCTAGGTTCATGTTGTTTACCTCGGTTAATAAGGAAACAGTAGTCGAGTGTTAAAACGATTTTGCAATTTCGAGTTTGGGTTCCATGATTATCACGACTTGTTTGAGGTTTGAGCTTAGGCTTTTAAAAGAGCGACAATGACAAACGCGAGCTAATATTCATATTTCTACAGTTTTTAAGGATCTGAATTAGTAATTTGGCCCATAATTCATCAGACCGATTACTAAGAAAGGATAAGCAGTTTTGGAGATAATCATTTGTCTCTCTTTTGGGTAGCTTAGCTTAAGATCCTTGCTAGGTTCATTAAAAAGATTGAAACAAAAAAGTTGAAAAGGTTTAAAAAAATTAATTAGCAACCCTAGCGTAGAAGTGACATATTACATGGATTTGAATTTCATTGTATATGTCAGTTACCTGTATCCAGTTTTTATTGCATTTTATTTGTTATCATTACATACCATTTGTTATAGACGATTAGCTTGGCAATTGTTGGGCCCAGCTCAATATAGAGGCCCAATACATATAAAGCCCTAGTTAGCCCATAGGTCATCCCACTTTAGAAAAGCTTAATGTTTTGGTATCCTCCATGAATACGGGTCCTAGACACGGCCCATGTGAGGAATACTCATTTTCTTTAAAATTTTCCAAATCATCCCTTATTGTCAGAATAAAATCCACAATCAATAAAGATCCAATTCAAAATTCAATTTCAAAATCCAAACATCAATTCAATTCAAATGCCAAATAAAGCCCAACATCCAAAATAAAAAGGCCCAACTCGGCCCATATTCCAAGGCCCAACTCGGCCCATTTTTCATGGTCCAACCCGGCCCGCTTCCGAGGCCCAAACCAGGCCCATTAGCTCAAATTTGGCCTACAACTTCAATTCCATTCCAATTCTTCTCAATTCTGATCCCAAATCAATTTAATTTCAATGCAATCCAATTCCGATTTCATCGCAATTCAAATCCAATTCCATAAAAATTCATACCAATTTTAATTCAATTCCAATTCATTCAATTCTTAATTCAAATCATTCAAAATTCATTTCAATCCAATTCATTCTAACTTCAATTCCATTCAAAACTTCATTCAATTCAAAACTTCATTTAATTCAAAATTCATTCCAATTCAACCTCAATTTCAATTCAATCCCAATTCAAATCAAAATTCATTCAGCTCCAATTCAATCTCAATTTCAATTCAATCCCAATCATAATTCATTCAACTCCAATTCAATCTCAATTCAAATCAAAATTCATTCAACTCCAATTCAACATCGATTTCATTTCAGTTTCAATTTCATTCCAAATTCCCCTACACTTTAAATGTCTCACATACCCGAGTGTCTCACAGACTTTGTCATCCCAATGATTCGAATGTCTCAGAGACCCGAGCATCTCATAGACCCGAGCGTCTCACAGGTTCGAGCGTCTCACAGACTTCGACATCTCAAGGTTTTAAGTGTCTCATAGACCTGAGCGTCTCACAGACTTCGATATCTCATTCTTTTCATCATGTGAATATTCTAAACGTCTCATAGACCCGAGCATCTCACAAACTACCATCCCAAACCCCAATCTTCTCGAAACTCCAAACCCTTGTAAATCTCAAACACCTCAAATATCTTCGAACCCCACAAACATCAGAACTTCCAAAACCCAAATACAGTGAACTACGTAAGGTCTGATCCCAACAGGGAGTTGAGTACGTAGGCAGCCCATCTAGGGTGCGACCCCATTCTAAACAAAAAACCCTTCTCCCCCATTATGGTGGCTCTCATATCTCTCACACACTCAAACTTTCTTCGGCTCCCACAAACTTCAAACCATAAAACTCCAAGCTCGCCTCATCCACTCTCTTTCTCTCGTCCCATCCTAATCCTATCCTTATGGCTCTTTGAAATGAATCTCTCTAAAAGGTTTTGGAAGAAGGCAATCCCGACAATTGGAGACCGAGGTTTCCTCGGGCACCAATCCGAAGTCGTGGTCCTTGCCACTTCTAAGGGGTGTAACCCAGTGCGAACCCACACAAAATCTCTGCAAATGACAAGATAAGTCCTATTCATAGGCAATAATTTCATAGTCAACCAATGGTTCTTAGAACCCTTCTCCTCCCTTCCTAGTTCCTTAGGTCAAACTAGGTGGCGACTCTAGTCAATTTCCATCCTTAGGGCATAAGTCCGTGTGGAGCCCATCGAGAGTGGGTGTAGTGCACACTTGCACTCCCCTTTATGCTTTCTGGGAAAGACGGACAATGTAGTAGGTATTTGAGGGATGCCAGAATAACGGGTTTTCACCCTCCACAGAATGACATTTTCTAGGATCTAGACTTCTTAGCCAGATCATATTTAGATAGACCCCCCTCATACCGAAAAATCACCCTCCACACTGCCTTGACCACAACATTTCATAAATTATGAGTTGACCCCAGATCTTTCCTAGAATTTTCATTTAAGTCCTTAACTTTGTAAAAACTTATATTTTTCATGTAAACTCCAAATAAAGCCTAACCTTCGGTTAATTAATGTTCTAACACTCCAAATTTAATATATTTACACTTAACCCCTCATTTTATGCCCATTTGTTCACTAACATTCCTTAAGTTCATAATTACTTTGAAAACTTATTTATGGCATTAACCTCCACCTAATAATACCTAATTTATAAGTATTTTATCCTTAACACCTTTAGGTGATTTAAACTCACCAAATAACTCCTCAACACCAGATTACCTCACCATACATTATACTAAACATAACCTTAACTTTTAATGCAATAAAAGCCTTAAATAACATATTAAAATGGCCGAAACACATGGCCTCCTTACAAACCTCAAACATAACATTTAAAATGACATAAAATACTCCTTTGAACCATATTAGCCACGGATTTAACATGTCTGAAACTAGCTAGCGCTCCTGATGCGTCCCCGATTGATCGTGGACGTGTCGTGGACTCAATTAAACTTTGTTGGTTAAGGAAAGACACAAAAATTCACTCAATCTCCCTCGCCCTCACACACGGACTCCGGGACAGTTTATGACTTTATCCCAAAGTCCTTTACCCTCTCCTAACAGCCGGCCTACGGTTCCCTAACCGCTCCTCGACTGATCAGTCAACCAATTACAAAGTGTTGTCACACAACTCCAATCCTAACCAACTCACTAACTCTCTAGCCTTTACACACACTTAAGTGTGATTCACACTTGCCCTAATTATCTCTATATTCCTCTCTCTTGTACATGCTTACTTTCATACGAAATAAATGCAAGTATATATATACGGTTAGTTAAGATGTAACTACCGTCCTATATCCTTGTAAAGTCAAGGAGTCTATTCCACTTTCGACCTATCACATAACAACCACACTAGATTATAGAGAGGCCTCAACTTGATCTGGAGTTGTCAGAACACATGTCGCCTTGCTACTGGACACATCGGCGATAGGTCTTTCGATTGGTCGAGCACCACTTGTGTGCCCCACTTGTCTGATCTTGTCTGGCTCATTAATGCTCATAAATGCTCCCTTAGACTTCATTATGGCTATGTAATCGTCCTGATAAGTATCTCTTTACTTATCTTGTCCATTTGCACATTAATGAGTTATATTCTTGTCGTGTGCTAGTTGATAGTATGAATATGTGAGTCTGCATAGATATGCCGATCTTCTTGCAGTCTTTGTCTTTGATTTACTCCTGAAGCATAAGAGATATCGTTATGCGGTGCCTGACTTCTTGTGTGTGCTAGAAGTTCTAGCGTGAGCTCTCCTAGACAGGTGCCCGAATGGCTGGGCACATGTCGTGAACTAGTGCCCTTGCAACCTTGCGTGCTAAGCCACTCTTTTGCCTGTCTATCTAAATCGTAAAGCTTGACAAACATGTTAAATACACAACAAAAGGTTTGGTATCATCAAAACTGAAGGATCTTGACTTAACAATGTCACACCCAGAATCTTTTTATAATTACATTTTCACCCCCTTTAACTTATATTTATGACATTATAAGTCATTATACACCTAGGTAACTTAGCAAAATAAGTTACCATAATTTTTTGTGCATTTATAGGTTAAACTAACCTATTACACTCACCAAGTTCTTGGCTTCAATTAGTTGAACAACATAAATTACTTTAAAGCTTAAAATGCGTTTTATGCTAACTTACATTGTTCAAGGCTCCAAAACTACCTCTTGCCACTACCTCCTCACGAAAATAAATTCACCGTATGCTTAAGTTAGATTTTTTCTCAAAACATAAGCTTAAACTTGGCTAAAGAGCTCTTGAGACTTAGTTGAATCACTTACTGAAATACCCTTAAATATTAAACGCATAAAATCATAACACGTTTTATAATATGAACAATTAAATCTAGTATATGTATATACATGTGTATGTACGAATACGAAAACTACAAATATGTAACGTTACGGTAATAAAATGATAACGTCGCATAACCGTGTAACAATAAGCAAATAAATGTAAAACGATATAGTATAAAGTCGTACATATATATAAATAAGTATGTATATAGTTATACAAAAAAAATGAGAAAAAGGAGCAAGGACACTCCCGCTGAGGTTTGAACCCGAGACCTCTTGCATACCTTATAGACGCTGTAACCGGTTGAGCTAAGCTCGTATTCGGTAACTTATACCCACAAACTAAAACTAGTAGCGATCGACTAAACTATCTATACAGAAAGAAGAAAAGAAACAGAAACACAGGGAATCAAACCCATCTCGGTAGCGCAGTTCCTTTTCTCCCTCGATGAGTAATCAAACCAAACAGAAAGAAATAGTAACTACAAGATCCAAACTCCCAGGCGATGGACGTGTTATTTATTCAATCGCCCATAACCTCCCCTGTGAAATGTGACGATGCAGACATTGTCCCTCCCTGGGACTCACGCATATTCTTAATCTTTGCCACCTAAACAATCCTCTGTACCATCGTCTAGTGTCGGCACAACAGCAAAGAAAACTAACACTAACAAATACCTTGTTCTACCCAATAACCTGGAACAGAAGAGTATGGCCTTGGTCTCTGTTAAAACACTCAGCGATTCCAATAGGAGCATCAAATTCTATGTCCTTCTCAAACACCTACTACACCTTCTGGATTTCAGTCGAAGAACAGAGCTCGTTTCTGTTCCAAAGCATTATGCACCAGAGCCACATTTTTTTTCAAACTTCCACGCACTGTAATTGTCCCCCCTGTGCTTTGTGCCATTCTATTCAAAAACTCACAGACCCCCTTCCTCCATACCCCTGCTGTGCAACGTTTCTGCATGGGCAGGAAGTTCCCTCATCCTCTCTGATTCTAACACTCAAGGTAAGCAACTGCTGGACTCTATTTATCTTCCTTTGATTGGTTTTCCTTGCCCGATAATACCAACATGAAACCCCCCCTGATTCCTTACTGTCTCACTCAAGCTTCTGCAAGTCATCACAGCTGGAGCCTGGGGAAAACTTCTATAAACAAATTCTTCGTGGGGAGCTGCCAAGGTGAGGCTATGGATTCAGAAAGAAAGAAAATAAATGCCGTGGGATTTCCAGTTCTGTTATTCCCTTCCTCTTTGTGTCTGAGATTTTCTCCTGCCTAACCTTTTCCCTCCTCATTGCTTGCGGGACAATGCTGGTAGAACCACTCAAGGATAGTGCCAAGGCTCTCCAGGGAAAAATCCCATTTCTGTGCTAAACCCATCACAAAAACCAGGTAAATCTCTCACCAGTCCTATGATCTGTCTACCTGCCTTGAATCGGCCTGACTACTTGAGAACAACTTTCTCAGCTGTGTCGAGTGTCTCAGGGAGTTGAGGTCTGGTGGGCAACAAGGATCAGTCCAAGAGAAACTGCCAAGACACTCAACTGGTGAGTTAACTCTAACTTGATATCTAAATCAGAAAACAAAAACCAAAACTGTGAGTTTAATTACTGAGTAGTTTGGATTCTGTATAGCTTTCCTTCTGCATGGACTCAGTTGTGAACCTAATATAACTAGTGCATTACTAGCACATCCTAGACTACTTGTGTGAATAATGAGAGAAAACGGTAGAGCAAATTCGAGAGTAAAACAGAAAGGAAAACAGAAGGGGAAAGAATATCAATTTTAGAGCTTTAGTAATTCAGTTTCGGTGTCTGTAAAAAAAGAAAGAAATCTGTTCAGAAGTGGTAACTAGGCTATCCTAAGTCTGGTGAAACTTAAATCTGTCACACACTATACTACTTGAACTAGCAGTGAGAGGAAACGGAAGATCTACCCATGTGAACAAAAAGAAAAGGAAAGCAGTAAAAAAAAAAGAGATGAAACAGTTCATTCTTACTGGGAGTTTCAGTTTCTGAACATCTAGTGTGTCTGTGAAATCAGTACAGAAGTTGCATGAGTGTGACTGGTTTACTTCTGAGTTTAGTATATAGCTAGAACAAGAACTGTAACAAAACACACAACTAAGTAGCTAAAACAGCTAAGGGAAAATGAGATATAGACTAGGAAATCGAGGCACAAGAAAAGAAAAAAAAACAGAAGAAAAGAGAAGACTTAACAGTTTCTGCTTCAGATTTGTCAAGTTCAGTTTCCAATTCTGGTTGCTGTAGAAGCTCGTTTCAGGGTATGGATAAGGCTACCCTGGGTCTGTTTGGGAATTCATGTCGAGTCTAACCAGTAGCTAAACCCAAGTTGAAACACCAGGAAATTGAAAACAAATAAATCTGTAAAAGAAAGGAAATTAGAAGAAGGTGTAACAGGTTGATTTCAGATTCTAAAATATGATACTTTCTGTATATTAACTTATCAGGTTGTAGTCTTGATGTCGTGAGTCAACTTTGGATTTAAACTCCTAATAACACTTTCAGTAAATGAGGACACACCTGGGTAGAAGCAAAGGAGAACCTGCTCTGTAACAGAAAACAAAGACAGAAAATATTACAGATTGTGTTCAGTTGCTGTACAGAAAGTTACTGAGCATTATTGTAGTAATTTTATGTCTAAAGAGGAGGGTTAACATGTAACTGGGTTTAGAGATTTAAAACTGTATCAAGACATTAAATAAGTAGCTAGGTTAGCAAGTGAGAGAGAAAACAAAAGAAGACACCGATCTGTAACAGAAGAAAAATAATGACAGAAAGGGGATGTATCAGTCATGTTCAGTTCTGAAGTTGTTACCTCGGTAGCAGCTCCTGTAAGTCTAACAGTTTATTGGGTTACTTGAGATTAAGACTGAACTAAGCACTTAACTAAGTAGTCGAGTAAGTTGTGAAGAAACAGAAAAGAAAAGTGTAAACAGAAGGAGGGTTTATCAGGTTTTGGAGTTAACTTATCAGGTTTTCTGGTTTTGTTTGTGCAGAGAAGCTCGGGGGTATTGTCTAGGGTAGTCTTGGTCTGTTCTTTTGGCTCAAAAGCTTATTAACACACTTAACTGGGTGTAAATACTTAACAAGGAAACAAACAAAAATATAGAGTCAGAACATAAAAGAGAAACACAAGGAGAGCTACCAACCTTTCAGTTTTAAGTTACAGATTTGGTTTTTCCTGTTGCAGTCCAGTCTTGTGTAGTCTGTACAATGACATTCAGTAGAGTTGTCCTTATGGTT
The DNA here is from genome assembly GCA_023374045.1 of Limonium bicolor. Classification (NCBI taxonomy): domain Eukaryota; kingdom Viridiplantae; phylum Streptophyta; class Magnoliopsida; order Caryophyllales; family Plumbaginaceae; genus Limonium; species Limonium bicolor. Next base: position 227,134,242 of record CM041776.1, read on the forward strand.
AGGATTAATCTTGAACTCTAAAAACTTATGAGCCCACTAACTAAGTACAGGTACTTAGAAGGAAATAGGAAACAAAATTCGAAACAGAAAAGAAAGACAAGAGGAATATCAGTTTCAGTTTCTGTTACAGATTTCGTACTGTTTCTGTATATGAGGTTTTGTGTGTGTATTACTGGAGTAGCCCCGAGTTTAAACTTGTGTTATCACACTCAATTGGATAGGTAAACCCTGGGGAGAGATCTGAAGGAAAGGAATAACATTTAAACAGAAAAGAATCAAGGGGGAGGACATTGGTCTCATGGGTTCAGATTTAGTGCTTTCTGATTTCTTTTTTGTATCTCGGTTCTGTAACATGGTTTCTGTATAGCTAGGTTACAGGAGTATTATGAGTGAGATGTTAGTTATTAACGAACCCAAAACAGATCTATTTCACCTGATTGTGTGTAAAGAAATGGTTGGAAAAAAAAAATTAAACATGGTGACATACTAAGGGAGAGGTTAATGTAAGATTAAACGCTAAACTTATGTTGCGTTTTCATAAACTTTGGACTTCTGTATAAGTGGGTTTTAGGGGTAACCTATGGTCTATATTATCGTTACAAGGGTTAAAATATCACTCACCTATTTATCTAAGGAAGGAATACACATTTGATAAGTCATACCTATGTTATACAAACTTGTTACATAATTACCTCTTAAAACGCCCTAAGACATTAACTAAGGAAAAAGGGGCTTGATTAACATGTAAATAAAGATATGAAATATCCTAGGAGTAAGTTAAGCCTAGGATTAATGCATGTGAACTTCTAAGAGTCAATCTAAACTAAGCATGTAACAACATACCTAAGGAGTAACATACGATATAAAGTGTCGTCACATAAAATAATGAACTGACACATTGTTTTAATTAACTCTAGGATCGTAGCGAACTCCGACCGGGATTCCGAGTGTGAGACAAGTCGTACTTGCGAAAAAGGTATGGACATGTGTGGTTCGTATGTTGCCGTGTTACACGGCTTGTGTGCTGTGTGCCTTGTGTGTGAAAATGACCATAAGATTAAAGCATGAAATTGGATTGCTTGCTTATCTTGCCTATGTGATTGTTATATCGTTGTTGCATATTACTTGCGTGCACACAGTAGTTTAGTCCCTTTCGCGTTATGGAACTTTGAGATGAAACACAGCGAACTATGTAAACAAAGAAACTACATAAAGGGAAAACTAAACGAGAACCACAACGAACTATGAAAACAAAGAAAATGCTATAAAGGGGAACTCCTCTCTAACTATGGAGGACGTACCATGACACCCACTATGGTGTCTATTCATTAATGATAATGAAGAGCAAATCTCAATTGGTGGGACATGACGAACCACGTGGACAAACATAAGAACTATACAAAGAGAAAACTCCTCTCTAACTATAGAGGACCGCTAATGACACCCACTATGGTGTCGAGACTATAATGAGAATGAAACGAGAAGTACCAAATGGTGGGACATGAGGATAACCCGGGAAGACGACATCTCGGGCCGCGCGGTATGGAATATTCGGGAGTTGGTATCTGCATCAGATCCTTCGCCCTTCTGTGTGGAGCACATCCTGGAGTCTAGAGGCGACTCCGCTTTCTCGACGCATGACGTCGGGAATGGGGGAGTGACAAATTGGGGGAGCTTATCCTGGAGTCAAGAGGCAACTCCGCTTTCTCGGCGCATGACGCCGGGAATGAGGGATTAGCTATGGAGGAGACGACCTCCAACGTGTGGTGATAAAAGAATTCACAAATAATCCTTAAAGAAACAAGGAACGATTAGCACCTACATAATGGAGTCTCGGGATCTAATCTATATCCCCTGACTCGGTGCCAGAGAATAAAGGAAAACTTGTGTAATGAGACCAAGCAAACAAGAGAAGGTCACAAATGTGATCCTTTAAGAAAACAAGGAATGAATAGCACCTACATAACAAAGTCTCGGGATCTAATCTATATCCCCTGACTCGGTGCAAGAGAAGAAAGGAAAGCATATGTAATGAGAACAAGAAAACAATACGCAATCTCTTGAATGATCCCATAGCGAGGATCGTCGGTATAATGTACCTACGCACACACCCTATAATTACCTGACTGTTGTTGCTACTCTAGCAGCTTATTGTGCCGGACTGCGTGTTTGACATTGTTATGCTATCTGCAAGTTGTGTTTGGTTGCTTATTGATATTGTTGTGCTACTTGCAAGATGTGCTTGGTTGCTTACTGATATTGCTATGCTACCGATGAGTGTGTATGATATCATGATGTGCTGATGTGTGCTTTACTGCTTTATCATAGCATGTAAAATTGACTTAATAATATTCGACCAAGTAGTCGTGTGGCCCGGTAACATGCGGGCTTCACACGTTCATACTCAGCGTAGTTTGCTGAGTCCTTTACACCCAATTTTTTTCAGGTATTATGCCAGACGATAACAGAGCGTAGGCGGGATGGCTACTATGGGGGTAGTCCATCAGGGCATGACTTTTAAGTTTGTAGTGGCATGTGTAATATATGGGTTGTTATAAAACCCGAGATGTAATTCTTAGTCTATGATTTGGTAATTTGGTTGTAGACACTCAGGACTTGGGAATTGTACTACATGGGGTATATGGGTTTTGATAGAGGGCTGTTTCCAGTCATTCAGACCGTAACTTGGAGTTGGTATTGTGGTCTGTCAACCACATGGGTGGTTGGCATCTGTGACACCCGGATGAAGTTGGAAACCGCTGCGTAGACATCTCGTATTACCGTTAGGCTCGTCGTTTAACTATTGGATGCTTATTCGGGGGTGTTACACTTACCCTCCAAAGGTTGATTTTTCAAGCTTGTTCCCACCTCCTTGGTCATGGTCAAGTCTAAGGTTTTCAAGACTCATTCGGTCATGATTTGAACATAGAAACAAAGATCAAGTTAGAGTCTTTTAAAGAGCTTTACAAGATAAGGACACTTAAGGTATCAAAATGAGCTTTGGGGAGATTAGCTTTACCTTTGTGTTCTAAAAGAGATTTACTTCAAAACATTCGGCCAACTAGAGGAAAATAAGGGGGTATTTAGTTCTCTTATAGATCTATGGATATAAGGAACTTTAAGTGCTTAAAAACCTTAAGAATGACTTACCCTTGAAGTCTCTTGGAAGATGATTCATTGGTGTAATTTTAATCAAAAAAGGGAGATAGAACACCCTTCATTTCATGTGTGAAATATGAAGAAAATAGGTATAAGAAACCTTATATTCTTCGCTGAATCAAATCAAAAGGAAAAGATAAATCTTAAGGCACCATTTTATATTTTAAGCTTGAAAGGATATTCCTTGATACTTGTAATGTTGATTGCCAAAAATTTGCTCCAAATAACTCTTGATTTTGAGCTTAGTTGTGGAAGATAAGTGTTTGGAATGATCTCTTGGTTGATTTGCAGTAAAAAGGAGAAGATTTGGAAGGATTTTGAAGTGTGGGTTCAAGTCACCATTGATGTTCTTGGTGTTCTTCAGCTCAAGAACAAGTGAAGAAGATGAAGATGAAGAGGGCAAGAGTTCTCGGCAGTAGAAGAGAGGAGGGAGCAAAGGAGATGAAGATATTTTGCTTTCTTAAGTGTAAAGTAAGGTAATGAAAAGTCACCTTCTTATTTTAGTCTTATCTAGGAAAGAGTCATCACTTGATAGAGGTGAGTCACCATGGAGGTTGCCACCTCAAATTAGATATTTTAGGCTGAAGTTTGACCATTGACCATGCTAGACGATTTACTCTTTGTTTGGCACTATTTGGGTACTATTCACACCTTGGTGCCACATTTCTGATTTTTTTGTGGTTTATTTGAATTAGGCTTCCTGATGCGATACTATATAGTACACAAGTTAGATATGATGTATACAAGCCTAACCATCCAAAGTCAATTTCTAGACACTTTCATAAAAATGTGTCTTAAGGAGTTTTAAGACTCCATTTTGTGTTTTAACTCATTCTAGGGTTTGGTTTTATTTGGTAACGGTTTTATCTTGTTCATACCTTTGATATAAGGCTTAGGAGTCCACTTTGGACCCTAATTGAGGTTACATAATCCTTAAGGTTTCTTAGAGCACATTTTTGCCCTAAGTGGTTTTAAGGCATATTTTTTCTTGTTTGTGATCTTAGATTGTTCCTCAATAATCTTAAGGCATACTTTATCCTTATTAATTAATAACTAACCATTGGTTAGCTCTTTCATTTAATTAATTAGTGTAATTCAGGTTTGAGGTATTTCACTCGTAACCCCCCAAACTCTTTTTAGAGACCGTTAATATTTTGTATTCCTACCACTCAAAGGTTGATGTTTTTTACTATATAAGGACGTATAGTGGAATACAAGACTGATGCCTATTTCCTCCTTCATTGTCTTCTATATTCCCTCACTATCATCTCACAATATTATATCACGTTAGCAGCACGATAGACTATACCAAAATATATTATTATCTCTGCCATACACCATAGACAAAAATAGTGATTTGTGTTTCCCTACTACCACTTTTCATATGATGGTTATTATTTATCTTTAATCCTGTTTGACACCCCCGTGCTTTGTCAAGAATCTGCATTACTGAAGGGTTTATATGTTGAAGCCGCATTTGACGGGTACTCTACCTAATGAAAAAGATGTAAGTAAGTTTATTCAATTTTTACCGGAAAATCAACTTAACAAGCAGGTAAGTCAGACATAACTCAAAATATTTTATATAACTATATATAAGAGTTTTTTAAGTTAAAGAAGAAATCCTTATCTTTCTTTATATTTGTTATGCTACATGTATAAATTTCACTATTTATATTATGATACAAAATGATAATATTTTATTGGTAAAAATAGAGGAAGAGATATGTTACACAAAGGAAGGAAATTTTGATACTTGTATATGAAGTTTCACCTTATGTAAGAAAGAAAAATGGTAAAAGGATTACTTTTATGAGTTTCTACAGGGTCGAGTTTTTCTTTATTTAAGGAAATAAACTTTGAGCAAAAGTAAATAAAAATACGTTAGAGAAAAGAGAAATCTTTGATGGCAATATATTGTTATAGTTTTTGAAGAACTATTAGTTTAATCATTGAAGAACTATATGTTTTGTGGTATAATGATTTTCACAATTATTCACTCAAAGTATTATTTGATGTTGTATATTTTCGTTTTGAAAAGTGAACCATCTAATACGGTATGGTTTCTTCCATCCATTTTTACTTTAATTTAAGATTGAAAACATTATTGCTATAAGGATGGGTTTGAATTACTGTTTATGAGGCAATCCCTTTTGAGATAGTAAAAAAAAGTGATATTACCTCGTGCAAAATGTTGCACTAGAGGTTAAGAATTCTCTTATGTAATCACCAAAAAGGAGATTGTAAAATTATAATATTACCTCGTGCAAGATGGTGCACTTGAGGTTAATAATTGTGCTACCTCGTGCAAGATGAGTACATTTGAGGTAAGGTCGTAATACTTCCTTATGAAAAATAAATGCACTTGAGGTCCAGGACTATAAGATTCGTATACGTCCTCATGCAAGATGAGTGCATTGGAGGAAGAAAAATAAAAGGATCATGTTATTCAATCGTATACGAGCATTGGAGGTTGAAAATTCTAGTGTACTATTTCCCCTCATGTGAAGTTATGCTCTTGAGGTTGAGAGTTGTAAGATCCTTATACTCCCTTGTGCAAGATAATTGCATTGAAGGTTGAGAATGATTAATTATTTTCCCCTCATGCAAGACTATGCATTTGAGGTAGATGGTTTAAAAATGGTCAACATTTGGTATAAGAATGGACCAGTTGTAAAAGCTCTTGGAGTGCTAGATAAATTTTGAAGAGTTAAAGATAACTCCATACAAAGTAACTTTGGTATAAGTTACATATATGGTCTCCCAAGTAACCATTGAGGAGTTACATTTGATGATTATTATGGGAAAATTAAAGAGTTTCCCAGTGAATTTTCCAACGCAGACTATGAAATGCTAATGTGTATCATGCAGGATTATGAAAGAAGTCGAGCTTGAGGTTGATTTTGGCAAGATCAGAAATACCCCGTAATTAAAAACAGTGATTAATTAGGCTAATTATATTTTTAAAGGCTTAATTACACTTAAATAAATATGAGGGAACAAATCCCGAAGAAAACGGACCTTTAAAATGGGTTAAAAGCATAAACGAACCTTAAAGCGCGTTTTTCGAGGAAACCGGGAAAACGTGACTTTAAGCGGGTCAAATAGACTCGTAACAGTTTTGGTCAACTAAATAGTCACTAATAAATATTAGTGAAGCTTTAGAACCAATAAAATTAATTAAACGAGAAAATTCCGGAAAACGGGTACCGGATAGGAGGAACCGTAACAACCGGGAAGTTGTGGGGTGAGAATGCAAATAAGAAAAATTAATGTGTCCATTTTTGCAAATAAAAAGCAAAATTTGATTGTGTGAGTGTAAGGGGGGCGGCCAGCTCACTCTCTCACACCCTCTTACTTCCCCTCTTATTTGCTAAAAGACAAACCTATTAAGTAAACAAAAAGAAAAAATGAGACTCTCTCTCCTACCCCTCACCCTCCTCTCACGTTTTTCCCTCCTCTCTATTCTCTCTATTTCTCCTCCTTCCTCCTGCGACAGCCATGGAGAATTAGAAAAACTCACACAACTCCCTCCTTCTCTCCTCTTGTTAACCCATTAATCTTGCTCCAAAAATTTCAAAATTAGTACTATTGGAATCCCCTTGCAAAGGAGAACATTTTTCTCCTTTCAAAAATCCAAAAGCTCAAGTTTCGTTTTTATGGGTATTCTCCATTTGAAGATTCAAGTCCACCATTAGAAGCACCTTCACCTCCTTATCATCTTGAGGTAAAAAGAATTTCGAAAATCCATCATTTCTAGCCCTTGTTTGCATTATAAGAATTTCCATGTTTTGAACTCTTGGTTCTTCTTGCTCCAGCCGATTTTGGCTCCTTATTTGGGCTAGGAATCTTGTCCTCTTGCTAGTCAAGAACCCCATTCATCCATTGGAAGGTAATAGCTTTTCTTAAACCCTAAAACTATGCTTTAAGCTTTAGGTTGATTAAGGGTAGAATTTGAATGGTGTTGTGTATTTGGTATGGGCTGTAGCACTTGTGTGTGTGAATCTCATTGGGACCGAGTACAAAGGAGAAGAAAGGAAGAGGAGGAAAAAGGAAGAAAGAAAACTAGAAACACAAGGTAATTATCGTTACCTTGAGCTAGTTTTGTATGTAGTATTGTAACAGTTTTGGAGTAGTAAAATGAGTAGTGAATTGAGTAATGAGTAGTGAGTATATTGTAGTACAATGAGTAATGAAGTTGTAACAGTTTTGAAGTTTTTAAATGATGTTTAAAAGCTTGGGAAAACCATGGGTAGTATGTGTATGTGTGCAGAAATTTTATTGTTGTTGTGGTAGTGTTGAATGGTGTGTATAATGTATTGAATAAACAGGTATGTGGATGAGCAAACTGTGAGCTGAAACGGTGTGTGAGCAAGTAATAATTGTAGGGGAGACTATGTCGAATTTTATCTAGGAAATTGAGGACTTAGATACATTTGGAACATATTTTGGAGAGTTTAAAAGGAGTGTTTAGTACCTTGTAACAGATTTGAATATGAGTTTGTAAATGGGATGGAACTAGGTTGTGAGTAATGTATTTTGGATGCTAGGAGTAGCATTAGTTGAGGAAGTAATGGAGGTTAGAAGATGAGTGAAAAATCTGTAGCATTAGTGTGAAGAAAAATAATGTAAGTGTTGAATTGAGATGATGAAAATTAGTGTAAGTTGAGTAGGAATTGAGTAGCAAGTGTTGGTGGATGAATTAAGGTGATTTAGAACATCTAAATGAGTGGTAAACATGTAGGAAAGTATTGGTAAAGATTGGGGAAACAATGGGTAAAGAAAACACCCATTAACAGATTTTTAAACTGAAGTACTTGGCCGGACCGACCTTAGGACCGAACTTGCAAGGTCGGTCGAGCCCAGGTTTACAAAGACGGGAAACCTTCTGGAATCGACCGACCTTGCGACCGGACTTGCAAGTTCGGTCGGACCAGAAATTTCTCCCGTCAGAAACCTTCTGGAATGGACCTAACTTGCGACCGGACTTGCAAGTTCGGTCGGCCAGAAAAATTCCCGTAATGCAAGCTACTAGAATGGACCGACCTTGCGACCGGACTTGCAAGGTTGGTCGGGCTAAAATTTTCACATACAAAACTTACTGGAAAGGACCGACCTTGGGACCGGACTTGCAAGGTCGGTCGGCCCTGGAATTTTCACATGATGTAGCTTACTGACTTGGACTGAACTTGCGACCGGACTTGCAAGTTCGGTCGAGCCAAAAAAAAATGTTTTACTATATGATTATAGTTATCATATGTATATATATATATGCCTACATAAATATAAGCATATATATGTAGTAATACACCATTAATGAAGTAATAATGGTAAGAAAGTAAGTGAATGAGTAAGGAAACAAGTTTAAGAAGTAGTAAAGAAAAGAATGGTTTTATAACCAAATAAGAAGGTAATAAAGTAGTAAGTATATATTGAAAGTATCAATGAAGGAGTAAGTAGATCAATAATAGATCATTGATCATACTACTTCATGTATGTATAGGAATCAAATAGTTGATCCTCGAAGGAACCCGGTAGTACGTATACGACGGTGAACGGTATGATTTCTTCATGCCCTGTATCCTAACTTGGTTACCCTGATTTGTGTGCTTATGTGATCACCAATAAGATAAATGCACGAATCGTACTTATATTGCACTTAACTGTGTTTGAACTATTTGTTCTTGTTGTATCTTCTTGAACAATTAGTTTGTATAATTCATGAAATGAATGAATGGAAATGAGAAGTATGTGTAAGTATTGTGTACTTGTGTATTGTATGTATGTATGGGAATGAAGTACTGACTTCTACTAATTCCTAACATTCTAACTCATAACTTGAGTAATGAGTAAAATGGAATGAGTAGAAGTCTGATATAGTTTCGGCCACGCGTGAGGATAAGGAGACACAAGAGGTTGGATCCGAATCCTGGCTATAATCTTTTCCATGGACCAATCCCCTTGAATGGGTAGCATCCTGGATTAGTGGGCCACCCTAAAGCCCGGTGGTGGGATGTAGTAATCCCTACCCGGAGGTCATACCGACTTAACTGGAAGTAAAGTATGTAAGAAGTAAGTATTGTATTTGTATTGGTCTTGACTATTGTAAGTCATTGATCCGGAGTAAAAGAGTATTGAACACCCGATTAACCCAGGTGTGTAACGAGGCTAACAAGACCTTTGTATGTATTGGAGAATTGTATCTCCGTAATGCGGTGAGTATGGGTAAGCATGAACGGTTGACTTGAATTGTCTTCCTTGTATGTATTGTATGTATGTATGCTTGTGAAATGAGTGTATTGAATTGTATTGTATAAAGCATGTATGTGTGTATGAATGAAACGAACCGCATGTATTCGACCAATTAGTTGGCGTACCCTCGCTAGTACGCGGGGTATGCGGTTATCATATTCAGCGTAAGCTGACCCCCTCGGGGGAATGTTTTTACTCCACAGGTACCCGCGAGGCATGAAGGTAGAGTAAGGACCGGATGTAATTCTTTTTGGTAGTTAGTAGGATTGGGATGGTGTACCGAGTTGTACACGGCTAAGGCCTTTTTGAGTAGCCGGTGTACCATGTGGTTCACCTTTTTGGATATTGAATTCTTAATTGGATAGTAAGGAGAGGATGTATAAACTCTTCATTTTTGGGAAGTAGTCTTGGAATGTAATTCATATATTCGGTATACTCGGTAATCAAATGTAATTAAGTATTTGGTTTATTCTAATCATCAGACCGATACGGTAAGTAGTAGTAGCCTTGTTAACCTTGGATGGTTAACGGCGTTGTATCACCCGCCGGGAGTAAGTAAGTATTCCGCTGCGAGTAAGGTCATTATGGGAACGATTAGAGGATAACGGAAGGATTAGCGGTTGGGGTGTTACAAGATCTATCTGTAAGATCATTGATGATATGGGAACTAGAGGCTTGAATTAGCTATGAAAATGACCATTTATATTGTAAAGGTCGGTTATAAAGGATGTTATAATCTATGATAGATTATTGTACATCCATACATGGTTAGACCGTGTACAAAAGGAAAATGTTTACAATTGACATTATGCTAGACCATCACATATCCCTGAAGGATATTGTAACACCCTGGATTTTGCCTTAAAACATAGGTTATTAAATTACAAATCAAACGGTGAAAACGGCTTCGAACACGGACTCCAAACGAGCCCTAAAAGTGCAAAACAAGCTTAGTCCGAACTTGTGTCCGGACATGGGAAGTTCAGACACAAGCCGAGAAAGTTAAACTGCGAAAATCCCTTTGTCCGAACTTGTGTCCGGACATTGATGTTCGGACACAAGTCGAGAGTTAAAATTCCAAAAATCCTTTACGCGCGTGTCCGAACAATGGTCTGAGCTTACAAGTTCGGACATAAGTCGAGACTTGCAAGTCGACCTCGTCCTCGCATGCTGTCCGAACATTGAAGTTCGGACAGAAGTTCGGACACGATAAAAAAGAGAAAACTTCTTAAACTCTCGGGGCCTGTCCGAACATAGATGTCCGGACAGACGTTCGGACAGGTCCTGAAATGCATTTCCAAAAGCTAACACAGAACCAAATCAACATCAAATAAACACAATAACTTAGCAACCAAATGGATAATCATTTCGATAAACTAGTACCTCAAGCGATATACATAAACACTGTCGGAAGGTCTCTTAAACAATATGTAAAACTCCAACACAACCATAACTTCCCAGAAAGAAATACCAACAAAACACTTCAACTATGTAGCAGCGGAAAAGCAAAATCCATAAGGTGTTACCGCCACACTCTAACGAAGAGTGCTCAGGCTTAAAACCACCAACCAAAGATCAAACGTTTCCAAAAAAAAATTGTGAAACAATACAATTCCAAAACATAACTCAACTCAAAATTATGCGAAGTGTCTATCCAGTCATCCTAAGCTATGTGATAGTGTGTCCCAATCCCCAATTCAGCCATGAGTACCTGCGATCACAAAACAACAATAGAAAACGCGAAGGAACCGCGCAAATCAGCAAAACTGAGTAAACATTGTCTCAACTCGTAAAATACATTTTGAAACCCATTTGCATTTATAAAACAACACTTGCACAGAAACATAAACCACATCACCAATTTCAAATATCAACCACAAACATAGCGGGGGAGAACTTCCAGAGAATTAAATTAATGGTATACACGGACGACACCCGATCCGGGGTCGCAACCATTAGAATTCCCACCTCACTCTACGTCCTTAAGTGTGCACACCCCCAAAAGATAACTTATGACCCAAAGGAGTAGATCATTAGAGCTTAACTGCAAGTAATGTCTGCAGGCAAAATTAATATAATATTCACGGGGTACATAGTACCAATAATTCACGGAGCACCTTAAAGGCACCAACAATATACACGGAGCACCAATCGGTACCAACAAGCCAATAACCAATCCAATGGAAGCCTCCCAAAACATTTATCCAAACCTTTTTCCAAAACATCGCACCAGAGAACACAAGGGAAAAATAGTTCCCAATCTCCCACAATATCAAATCACAATAACACAATCCGTCGATATTTACAAAATGCAGAGGTAAAGAATGTTGAGCACAAGATTTACCTGGATACACTCACCACAAAGAATCAACCAGCTAGATCAACAGAAGCGGTCGCCACGGAATTCGGAGTCTAGAATGCAAGTAGAAACACAATCAGACACTACTCAGATACCAGCGAATTAATCATCTAACCTTACCAATGGATTCCCCTTACCCTTCTACCTGATCCGGCACCAGAGAAGCAGCCTAACGGCGACAGGGAAACAAGAACGAGAATTAAGAGAGGTTGAGAGCTTGAAGAAAGAGAGGAGCGTAGAGGCGGTGTATTGAAGATGAAGGAGATCGATGTAAACCGTGCAGTTAAATAGGGATTAAATAACATAATAAAGTAGTAATTACTTAATATATACATTTGATTTAAAAGAAGGAAGAATTGATAATTAGTTTGCAAAATAATTAAATAGATGGGTTAACAATTACCACAACAATACTAATCTGAAAACTGAGTAAATAAATAACGTTAAAACCATGGAAGAATCTAGATTCAAGAATTAGAGAAATAAATAGATATTATTTGGTAAAGTAAAAATAGAAGAAGGGCTAGCTGATCGTTAGTAAAGGATGAGAAGGAAAATTAAATAGATAAATAAATAAATACATAGTAGCTGTATAAATAAGTTAGGAAAAGGGAAAATATTTTAGGAAGAGGTAAAATTCAATTCGTATTCTTGGACATAATAAATACAATAACAATAATAATAAAGCTAATCACAATACTCATTTATTAAAGGTTGTAAAAATCTGATTTAAACTCGCGAGGCTAGAAGGACATATTAATGTTGTTTGAGATGAATATAAATATATAGCTTCTCTGGGCCTCTATTAATTCTATTAATACCATTCTCGACTATATGTTAATTTAATCCTATGCCAAAATTCACGGGTATTTCATCTCATCCCCCTTAAAAGAAAGCTTCGCCCTCGAAGCTAAGCCTAAATAATACTCCAACCAACAGGGTGATTCTGACTGCTGAATCCAACTGAACTTGACATAAGTCTTAAACGGTTACCTGCTCGAAAAGCTGAGGGTACTTCTTCTTCATTTCTTCTTCGACCTCCCACGTTGCTTCCTCAGTTCCATGATTTGACCATAAAACCTTGACCATCCGAGTGGACTTCGATCGGGTCTCTCTAGTCTTGGTGTCCAATACCTTAATGGGGTACTCCTCGTACGACAGGTTCTGCTCCAACTCCAGCACCTCAGGCTGTAGAACGTGGGACGGGTCGGGAACATAACGCTTCAACTGGGAGACAAGGAAAACATTATGGACTCTCTCCAGCTCACCAGGTAGTGCCAACCTGTAGGCTACCTCTCCAATTCTCTCCAGGACCTCGTAGGGACCCACAAATTTGGGGCTCGATTTCCCCTTCTTCCCAAATCTGTTTACCCCTTTCACAGGAGACACCTTCAGGAAGACTCTATCTCCAACCTTGAATTCAACTGGTCTCCTCTTTACATCAGCATATGACTTCTGCCTATCCTGGACCGCTTTCATCCGACTCTGGATGATTCGGACCTGCTCCATCGTCTCCTCTATCAGCTGGGGTCCCATTATCACTGTCTCACTGATGTCGCTCCAACATAGAGGGGTTCTGCACTTCCTTCCATACAAGGCTACATAGGGAGCCATCTTAATGCTAGTGTGGTAGCTGTTATTATATGAGAACTCCACCAGATGGAGTTTGTCTGCCCAAGTTCCCTGAAAGTCCATGACACATGCCCGAAGCATGTCCTCTAAGGTTTGGATAGTCCTCTCTGTCTGGCCATCTGTCGCCGGGTGAAAAGCAGTGCTCAACTTCAACTTAGTACCCATAGCCTTCTGAAACTGCTGCCAGAAATGCGCCAAAAATCTCGAGTCTCGATCGGATACTATCGTCTGTGGCACGCCATGATATCTGACCACATACCTAATATAAGCATCCACTAGCTGACTCATGGACCAAGTACTCTTCATGGGTATGAATCGAGCAGATTTGGTAAGTCGATCCACGATCACCCATATCTGGTTGACTCCACCTTTCGCCGGCGGTAGTCCAACTACGAAATCCATAGAAATAGAGTCCCACTTCCATTTGGGTACCTCCAAAGGCTGCAACAATCCTCCCATCATCTTATGCTCGAACTTCACCTTCTGACAGGTGAGGCATTTAGACACGAACTCTGCTACCTCCCGCTTCATCTTCGGCCACCAGAACAGCTTTTTCAGGTCTTTATACAATTTATCTCCGCCTGGGTGGACTGAATAGGGAGTATTATGAGCCTCCTTCATCAGCCTCTCCTTCACATCTGCAGAACCCTGAGGAACGCACCAACAGCCTCTGAATCTAAGACTGCCATCGTCGTGGATTTCAACCCTTCTGCCTTACCCTCCTTCAACTTCTCCCTAATTCGTTCCAACTTAACATCGCCAGGCTGTCCTTTGAGTATCTCTCCATAAATGTCGGAAGAGACACTCATGTGGTACAGCTTCACCTCGTGCTCTACTCCTCCAGATTCCATCACCTCCAAATTCAACCTTTGAAACTCACGAGCTAGCTCATCAGGAAGGACCCACATAGAGTTCACTGAATGACTCCGCTTCCTGCTTAATGCATCTGCTACGAAGTTGGACTTCCCTTCATGGTACAGAATCTCTAATCATAGTCCTTAATCAGCTCTAACCATCGTCTCTGCCTCATATTCAATTCTTTTTGGGTGAAAATATACTTGAGGCTTTTGTGGTCGGTGAAGATCTTGCACGAGACACCATAGAGGTAGTGTCTCCAGATCTTGAGTGCAAAAACCACGGCCGCTAACTCCAGGTCATGCGTCGGATATCTGGTCTCATATTCTTTCAACTGCCTCGATGCGTAGGCTATGACTTTCCCGTGCTGCATCAAACGCACCCTAAGCCATATTTGGAAGCATCGCTGAAAACTTCGAATCCATCTGTCCCTGAAGGCAAGGTCAGGACTGGAGCTGTGGTCAACCTCTCCTTCAACGTCTGGAACGCCTTCTCACAGTCGTCGTCCCACTGAATTTGATCACTTTCTTCATAAGGTTGGTGAAAGGCCTCGCTATCTTTGAAAAGTCTTTCACGAAGCGTCTGTAATACCCCGCCAAGCCCAGAAAGCTTCGCACTTCAGTCAAGTTACTGGGCCTCGACCATTCCTTTACGGCCTAAATCTTCGACAGATCTACTCCCTGGTGATGACGTGGCCCAAAAATGTCACTCGGTCTAACCAGAAGTCACACTTGGACAGCTTCACGTACAGCTGCTGCTCCCTCAATGCCTGCAATACTAATCTCAAATGCTCCTTATGCTCCCGCTCGTCCTTGGAATATATGAGGATATCATCTATGAAAACCACCACGAACCGATCTAAGTATGGGTGGAAGATGCGGTTCATGAGGTTCATAAAGACGGTTGGGGCATTGGTAAGTCCAAAAGGCATCACTAAGAATTCAAAGTGCCCATATCTAGTCCTGAAGGCTGTCTTCGGGATGTCTCTCTCTGCCACTCTGAGTTGGTGGTAACCCGACCTCAAATCGATCTTCGAGAAGATCCCCCCTTCCACAGCGAAAGTTGGTGACCAAGTTCCCCTCACAATCCTTCCCCGGTGATCTTTGTTGCACCTCTTGCAGTAAAAGTGTCTCTCTTGTCTGGGCTCTCCTCTCTGAGACTAGTGTTGGGGCTGGTCACCTCGCCTCTGATCACCCCTCTGATCTCCCCCATGTCTCGGCCTCCCGTCTCTGCGGTCCGAGTGAGGCTTCCACCTCTTCTCCTGCTGATGTCTGTGGGACTAATCCTCTCGTCCTCGGGGCACATCTCCTCCCTCCATCTTCCTCTTATTACCAGCCAGGACCTCCTTCCTCTTCTGCTGCACCCTGTACAGGTTAGCAGGCTTCCCGTACGCATCTTGGAGTGTCGAGATTGTCAGCACGCTGAGGGCCTCCTGCAGACTCCAGTTCAGTCCTCCCACAAACCTCTACACCTTTGATGCCTCGTCGGGGACCATCGTAGGCGCGAACCTGGCCAGCTCCAGGAACTTCGAATGGTACTCCTTGACACTCAAAGACAGCTGCTTGAGTTTTGGGAACTCCAAATACTTCTGCATCCTGACATGCTCGGGGTAGAAGCGCCTCCTCATGTCCTCCTTCAGGCCATCCCAACCGAAATCAGGCCCAGCTAGCAGCACATCTCTATTGGTGGACCACCAGATGTCTGCCTCACTCTTGAAGTAGTAGGCTGCTGTATTTACCCTTCGGTCAGCCGGGCAATTGACTGCTTCGAAAATCTTGTCAAATTCTCTTATCCAGTCCTTGAGTAGCACCGGGTCCTCCTCTCCCTTGAAGAATGTGGGCTTCAGATGGGCAATCCTCTTAGTGTAATCCTCCGGCACATTATCCCTATGTGCCTGCCTCTAGACTATCTGACCAAGGTTGAGAGCCAGCTCTTGCAACTGTCTCATGGGGTCGTTGGCTGCCATCTGAGTGCTGCGACTCTTGCTCCTTGTGTGGTATGGAAAGCTCAACCTGTCAGCCAGTCCTGCACTCTCCTAGAGCTCTATGCGAACTCCTGATTATAAGTACTAAACTGTGTAAGTAATATCCACCCATATGCCCATACATTAATCCTCTACCCCATGATAGGAGCTAGCGCATGTAATGGCTCCAAAAATCAGTACACAATACCCATCCAGTTATGCTAACATTATCACCAATATTGTAATACACAAACAAGGTATGACGTTCAGTATCCATACAGCATAATACCACCTACACGATATCGCAGGCACTACAATTCCCCAAACGGCTTACCCCACATTTTAGTTCCTTTTAAATCCAAATTTTATCTTATTTACCAAACAAGGCACTGATACCACCTTGTAACACCTTGGATTTGCCTTAAAACATAGGTTATTAAATTACAAATCCAACGGTGAAAACGGCTTAAAAACGGACTCCAAACGAGCCCTAAAAGTGCAAAATAAGCTTAGTCCGAACTTGTGTCCGGACAAGGGAAGTTCGGACACAAGCCGAGAAAGTTAAACTGCGAAAATCCCTTTGTCCGAACTTCTGTCCGGACATTGATGTTCAGACACAAGTCGAGAGTTAAAAATCCGAAAATCCTTTACGCGCGTGTCCGAACATTGGTCCGAGCTTACAAGTTCGGACATAAGTCGAGACTTGCAAGTCGACCTCATCCTCGCATGATGTCCGAGCATTGAAGTTCGGACAGAAGTTCGGACACGATAAAATAGAGAAAACTTCTTAAACTCTCGGGGCCTGTCCGAACATAGGTGTCCGGACGGACGTTCGGACAGGTCCTGAAATGCATTTCCAAAAGCTAACACAGAACCAAATCAACATCAAATAAACACAATAACTTAGCAACCAAATGGATAATCATTTCGATAAACTAGTACCTCAAGCGATACACATAAACACTGTCGGAAGGTCTCTTAAACAATATGTAAAATTCCATCACAACCATAACATCCCAGAAAGCAATACCAACAAAACACTTCAACTATGTAGCAGCGGAAAAGCAAAATCCAAAAGGCGTTACCGCCACACTCTAACGAAGAGTGCTCAGGCTTAAAACCACCAACCAAAGATCAAACGTTTCCAAAACAAATTGTGAAACAATGCAATTCCAAAACATAACTCAACTCAAAATTATGCGAAGTGTCTATCCAGTCATCCTAAGCTATGTGATAGCGTGTCCCAACCCCCAATTCAGCCATGAGTACCTGCGATCACAAAACAACAATAGAAAACGCGAAGAACCGTGCAAATTAGCAAAACTGAGTAAACATTGTCTCAACTCGTAAAATACATTTTGAAACCCATTTGCATTTATAAAACAATACTTGCACAGAATCGTAAACCACATCACCAATTCCAAATATCAACCATAAACATGGTGGGGGAGAACTTCCAGAGAATTAAATTAATAGTATACATGGACGACACCCGATCCGGGGTCGCAATCATTAGAATTCCCACCTCACTCTACGTTCTTAAGTGTGCACACCCCCCAGAAGATAACTTATGACCCAAAGAAGTAGATCATTAGAGCTTAACTGCAAGTAATGTCTGCAGGCAAAATTAATATAATATTCACGGGGTACAGAGTACCAATTATTCACAGAGCACCTTAAAGGCACCAACAATATACACGGAGCACCAATCGGTACCAACAAGCCAATAACCAATCCAATGGAAGCCTCCCAAAACATTTATCCAAACCTTTTTCCAAAACATCGCACCAGAAAACACAAGGGAAAAATAGTTCCCAATCTCCCATAATATCAAATCACAATAACACAATCCGTCGATATTTACAAAACACAGAGGTAAAGAATGTTGAGCACAACATTTACCTGAATACGTCACCACAAGGAATCAACCAGCTAGATCAACAGAAGCGTTCGCCAAGGAATTCGGAGTCTAAAATGTAAGTAGAAACACAATCAGACACTACTCAGATACCAGCGAATTAATCATCTAACCTTACCAATGGATTCCCTTTACCCTTCTACCTGATCCGGCACCAGAGAAGCATCCTAACGGCGACAGGGAAACAAGAACGAGAATTAAGAGAGGTTGAGAGCTTGAAGAAAGAGAGGAGCGTAGAGGCGGTGTATTGAAGATGAAGGAGATCGATGTAAACCGTGCAGTTAAATAGGGATTAAATAACATAATAAAGTAGTAATTACTTAATATATACAATTGATTTAAAAGAAGGAAGAATTGATAATTAGTTTGCAAAATAATTAAATAGATGGGTTAACAATTACCACAACAATACTAATCTGAAAACTGAGTAAATAAATAACGTTAAAACCATGGAAGAATCTAGATTCAAGAATTAGAGAAATAAATAGATATTATTTGGTAAAGTAAAAATAGAAGAAGAGCTAGCTGATCGTTAGTAAAGGACGAGAAGGATTGTTTAAATTAAATAGATAAATAAATAAATGCATAGTAGCTGTATAAATAAGTTAGGAAAAGGGAAAATATTTTAGGAAGAGGTAAAATTCAATTTGTATTCTTGGACATAATAAATACAATAACAATAATAATAAAGCCAATCACAATACTCATTTATTAAAGGTTGTAAAATCTGATTTAAACTCGCGAGGCTAGAAGGACATATTAATGTTGTTTGAGATGAATATAAATATATAGCTTCTCTGGGCCTCTATTAATTCTATTAATACCATTCTAGACTATATGTTAATTTAATCCTATGCCAAAATTCACGGGTATTTCAGATATTGTTAAGATGATGTCATTATTGATGAAAAAGTGTTAAGGTGTCATCCTTAATACATGTGTACAAAGTGAAAAAGACACACTAGATACATGAATTTTGATATATTTTATAACCATGCTTTGGGTATTGGTTATTTATGGATAGTCTAAAGGAATAAAATATGGTACGTTCGACCATCTTCACAATCTATAATAGATTCGCGAGTGTATTGTAAGTCAATGAATGACTAGAGTCATACTTTATCGATAGTGCTATAATGCACAACTGAAAATGTTTTATATACAACTTATAGTCTATAAGAGACTGAAGAATGAGAGCTTGCTCTTGTGAGCCGTGAATTTTAAAAGCTCTTCATTATGTTCCTTGAGAGAATAAGAATAAACATTGAAGAAGCACTTATTTAATGATAAAGTATGCTCGTACGATAGGAAAACAAGCGCAACATGTGTCAAGTTATATAAGTTGGTATAACTTAATTCAATCCTATAAAGCCCCCCCCCCCCCCCCCCAAAAAAAAAAAGAGGAGATCACTAATGAGCGGTTAGTGTACAATGAAATTTCATTATATGAAACAAAAAAATGGGTCACTCGAGAGAAAAGTGATATACAATCACTAGTTTTCTACACTATTAAGAACTTCTAGGTTCTTACTCGGGTGACAATAGTTCATATATTATATAACGAGATCATTCAAAGGGAAGTGGATGAGAATTTTTATACCCCCTTGAAATATCATGGATTGATTATGGGGGGAAAATTACCACGTGGACCTTTCAGATATATATATATGATGTTTGATATGTCAAATAATGGTCACATGAAGTATTGTATTCATTGGTCTATTGATTTAGACAAATCTTGCTATAATGAAATTATCCATGTGATTTTGAGATTAAAGTTGAAAGAATACTGGTATTGAGTTACGTATACTCCCACTAAGAATGACCTTATTAAGTCGTTAATTTTGTAGAGCAAAGAAAAAAAGTTAGACAATTGGGTTTGTGTCTATACCTCCCCCATCAAAAATATCAAAAGGGTTACAAAAAGGAAAGTTGAGAATAATGAACTTCTTTAGTTCTTACACATTCTCAACTTTAGGGGAAGAATGATATAAGTTTTGATATTTGGCACAAAGTCTTATAAGTATAATAAATTGTGCCTTGTTGAAATATTACAAAGGCAAGCACATATTGAATGTTGCTACAACCATGCTTCTGGGAAGTATGAGTCGCATAGATGCTTATAAGTTAATAAGATGTCGAATTAGAAAGTGTTTGTCTCTAACTTGAATGCCGTTAACAAATGTTAATGGACTATGAATTATTTCATGCACGACAACGTAAAATGAACTGGAGGTTCAAAGAATTATTCATTTGCAAAATGTTGCAACTACTTGATGTGTTCATTGATATGAATAAAGTAATGATAAGTGTCCAAATGAGCATGTTTTATGGGTGTATTTCATATATTATATTAGCACTTTTCTTGCTCATTTTTCACTTATCATATGTTTTTCCTCTAGTTTAAGTTTTATTGGTTATCTCACAAATTTATTGGTTAAACATGAGGAAAACCAAGCTAGGAGCAAAGTAGACTAAGAGACAAATGCGTGGGCGCAAACAGATCTTAAATCGGAGCTGAAACGAATATTTTAGAAGCAAACCAATTTTCGTCCGAACCAGGCTTGTACAGAGGGACGTCCGTGTCACGTCCGCTCAAATTTGGCCGGACAAGAAACAAGGGAGTCCGTGGAAGTTTGGCCGGACAGAGGGCAGACAAGGGACAACATGTCCGTGGTGTGTCCGCGGAAGAAAGGCCGGACAAGAGATGAAGGAGTCCGTGTGTTGTCCGAGGAGAAAAGGGCGGACAAGACTGAGTCACGTCCGTGGATATAAGGCCAGACAGGAAACAGGGCTGCGTGTGAGACGTCCGAGGAAATAAGCAAGGACACAAACAAGGACGCCTCTAAATGCAACCCAGATCTAGAAAATTGACGCGACTCATTTCTTTCGGCGTTGTCTATCCGATTGTCTTCTTCATTTGCGGCGCCTACAAACACATCCATCTAACTCCATCAGCGATATTAGGCGCCGCCCCACTCCACTCCGTAAATCCCTCACGCGTTGTTCCAGCTCTGTCTTCTTCCTCCTCCTTTCTTCTATATAAACCCACTGCTTCTTCATCAGAAATATAATCCATCGCTCACAACAGAATCGAACACCACACCTACGATCCATTCCATCCTCTTATCCCCCACTTCTCCATTTTATTTTCATTCTTCATTCCACCACTCGGTAGAACCATGATTAAAAGAAGAGAAGAAAAGCAGCTGGAGCAGGAGCGAATCGCAGTCCCGTTTCCTCCGGCAGTCTCCAAAAGAATGGCTATTTCTATCTTTATTTTATTTTCATCCTTGTTAATGTCTGAGTAATAAACTTAGCTTCCCGGGTTTGGAAGCGAGCCTATTTTATATAATTGTGTTATGTAAACTTTCCACTATAATTTATCTAAGCAGTATTTTGATTCTTGTCTGTAATGCGCTTTAATCTTCTTGTACAATTATTAAAGTGATATTTGTAGTTTCTTGTTAAAATGCGATGCTGAGACAAGGTTCTAGACATAGGAAGTCAAAACGGATTAACGACTAGAAGCGTGACTCGCCTATAGGTTAATCTGTCTCCAATAGGAATTGGTAATTAAGCGATTAAATTATAATGACTTGGGCAAGAATTGCGGCTTGTTGTTTAAGTTAATCTGGGTTTATTGTACAAGAACCGGTCAATGAACTAATTAAGATTCCTGAGTTTATTGCTAAAGTGGGAAATTTTATATTGATATAATTGGATAAAATAGGTGAGCAGAACAACCCAGGATGCTTCTTTAAAAACAAAAAGATTTACAATTGCTGTTTCTTTTCTGTTTTGATTAATTGTTTTTATTATTGTCTTATGAGTTAGCTTTTAATCTTACTCTTCCAAAAATGATAAAACCTGTTTACTAGAAGTCTCAGTCAATTTACTACACTATCAGTTATCCACAGCGAGGTCCCCAAGAGTACGACAACCCACAAATCCACTATTCCGCAAAACGATAGGTACACTGCCTAAGTTGTAGAAGTAGTCACATATTTCTCTAACAAGTAACATAATCATATATATACTAGCTGCGAATGTTCCAGCTCGGTTAGAAGCGTGGGAGACAACCGCTATGACAAGTGAATCCTAAGTATGCTGGAAGCGTGGTCAACCCTTGGGATCCAAAGAACCCTCGAAAGAGAAGTCCAGTCCCTAGAAAGGGGGACGAATATGCCAAAATGACATAAAAGGAAAAGGAAAATAAGGAAAGATTTGAACCCTCGAAAGAGGAGTTAGGACCCTCAAAAGATGAGTCTAGTTTCTCGAAAGGTGGACGGATATACCAAAAAGATACAAAAGGAAAAGGAAAAGAAAAATGAGGAGTTTCAAGATTCGAATCCTCGAAAGAGGAGTTCAGACGCTTGAAAGGGGGAAGAAACTGCCAAAATGATATATTCCAAGAGTAAAGAAAATGTGGATATAACTTCCAATAGTTGATATATACAAATCATAAACACGCAACGTGTGATGCTAGTATGATAATGCACCAGAGTTGTGCATATGAGATGTTATAATCCACCTCAATATGAGAAATGAACGCGTTCCTCCTATTGGATAAAGGAGTTATAATATTGTAAATGTGGAAGATAGTAGACCCTTGAAAAAGGTGTCGAGCCCTTGAAAAAGGAGCTATGAACTTTGGTGGAAAAATAGTATACCCTTGAAAAAGGTGTCTAGCCCTTGGAAAAGGAGCTATAAACTTTCAAAATAAAGTTAATGATAAATAGTAAACCATGCTAAATTATGTGTATCCCTTGAAAAAGGATATAAACTCTCGAAGAGAGTCCGGACAGGTCCCGAGCATTCGTTAGTTTTCTTCTGTCTGTTGT
This sequence comes from Limonium bicolor, assembly GCA_023374045.1. Classification (NCBI taxonomy): domain Eukaryota; kingdom Viridiplantae; phylum Streptophyta; class Magnoliopsida; order Caryophyllales; family Plumbaginaceae; genus Limonium; species Limonium bicolor. Next base: position 227,157,224 of record CM041776.1, read on the forward strand.
GTCCAAACATATGTCCGAACTTGCATGTTCAGACAACATGCGAGGACGGGTCTGAGTAGAAGGTTCGGCATTGGTCCAAACTTATACGCTCGAACGCATGTTCGGACCCACGTAAATGAATTTTGTCAGAACTTGTGTCCGAACTTCCAAGTTTGAACATAAATTCGGGCGTCCCTGTTTTAGGTCTCGACTTGCGTCTGAACATCCAAGTTCGGACACAAGCTAAGACGCCTCTCAGAAACAGGTTTTAAGTCTTGTTTGACTTTTGTTTTACTTTCTGTTTGCAGTGTTACTTTCCCAAGTTGTAGTACTTTATGTTTTGATAAAATCCGGGATGTTACAAAGATTTAGTTAATTTATTATTCAGCTAATATATGATAATATTTTAATTACTACATACATTGGTATATTAGTATTATTATAGTGGGATCTTATTGTTAAACTAACTACATTGTTAATATTCTATTCTAGTTTTATGTTTTATTAGTGGATATTGATAATAGTGATAATGTAGACCTTATTTAGTTATGAAAGATATATTAGTGATTAAGTGGTAGGGGAGTAAATTGGAAGCAAGAAAAACTTAACCTAATTAATTTTCCTTTCTCTTTCTTCTTTTCACAACCGTCTTAATTCTATTCTAGTCTGTGCTTCTCTTCAAGGTACTTCTTATTCCTTCCACATCAAATCTCCCTCCACGTCATTGAATTCCCTTCGATTAATTGCTACTAGCGACATGGAACTCTTTTGGCTCTCTCTCCTTGTGTTGTCTCAGGTTGAATCTCTAGGGTGAGTAAGTTTATAATAGTTGAGATTGACACAGTATATAAGTCGGATGTATATTAATTGTTGTTGAAGTTATTATCGCGAGTGATGAATTCGGATTAAGGATCCAGTAGATTATTATTATTATTATTATTATTATTATTATTATTATTATTATATTATTATTATTATTATTATTATTATTATTATTGAATTCTAGATTCCGAGCACATTGACAGTGGGTGATATTGATTGTGCGTGACTGTCTCTTGTTGCTTGAACAGGGACTCCTCGTAAGCTACTGTGTTCACAAATTTATTTCTTCATGAATGGTTATTGTCTGGTGATTGTGCTTGATCTTGATAATGAACTTGGTTGAGATTAATTGAGTATTGATGGTGAATTTATTATGAATTTTGGTAAATTATCAATGTGAAGGGCCATTTTTTTGGTATGAGGGGGGGTCTATCTAAATGGTTTTGACTAAAAAGTCTATATCTTAGCAATTGCCATTCTGTGGAAGGTGAGAACCCGTTATTAATGGCATCCCTCAAATACCTTCTATATCGTCCGTCTTTCCCAGAAAACTTCAGGGGAATGCTAGAGAGCACTACACCCACTCTCAATGGGCTCCATGCGGACTTATGCCCTAAGGGCAAAAATTGACTAGAGTCACCACCTAGTTGACCTGAATGAACTATGGAGGGAAGAGAAGGGTTCTATTAACCATTGATTGACTCTGAAATTGTTGTCTATGGATAGGACTTATCCGATCATACTAGAGATTCCGTGTGGGTTCATACTGGGTTACACCCCATGGAAGTGGCAACGACCACGACTTCGAATGGTTCTCCAGGAAACCTCGGTCTCCAATTGTTGGGATTGCCTTCTTTCAAAACCTTTTTAGAGAGACTCTTTTTAAGGGCCACAAGGATAGGATTAAGATAGGAAGAGAGTAGCGAGTGTTTAATGAGGCGAGCTTTTCTACCAAGCTAACGCCTAATGAGAGAACTAACGGGTTGAGAAGGTTGCTATATTAGAAGAAATCAGGTGGTTTGTGGGTTTGAGAGAGTCAGGGGATATTTGAAAGTTTCTCTAGTTTTTGAATGTTTTAGGAGGTATGAGTACCGCCATATAGTTGGGAAAAAGGTTTTTGATTGGAACAGGGTCACACCTTGAGCGGGTTGCATATGTACTCAACTCCCTATTAAGATCAGACCTTATATAGTTCACGACTTTTGGGTTTTTGGGAGTTTGGGGGTATCTGGATTTGTGGAGTTTGGAGGATTTTGGAAAGCTCATGATTTGGAAAAGTCCAAGTCTATGGAATGTATAAGTCTATCTGGTTTGAAGATATTTGAGTGTTGTTCGAGATTGTAGAGTTTTTAGGAGATGCTTGAATCCTCCTAAGATGTTTGAAGTGTGGGATATTGTAGTCTGTGAGACGATCGAATCTGTGAGACAGTTCAAATCTTGAGATGATGAAGTCTGTGAAATGCTCGGGTCTGTGAGATAGTTGAAATCTTGAGATGATTGAGTCTGTGAGACCCTCGGGTCTATGAGACATTCGAAGTTCATGAGAAATTGGAACTTGAGAGATGATTTGAGTTGATAAGACAATTGGAATTTGGAAGACGATTTGAGTTTATAGGAATTTGGGAGACTTTAGATTTTAAGGAGTTAGAAGTTTTAAGGTTTTAGAGAATTTTTGGAATCCCAAGAGGTTTGAAGCTATAAGGGTTTTGGAATGTTCCGGGATTTGGAATGGAACGATGATATAGACTTAATTGTTTGATTGTCAAAATTGTCTCTCTTTTATTTTTAGAACCAAAAGTTGTTCTATTTTGAAAAGAGCGGATGATCTCAAAGGATCACCCATGTACCCCCTCAAACACGACTTAATTAATGGTAAGTGTCGAGGCTCGAAAGATGGGGCAATGTATTTATGACGAAAACTAGGGTTTAGAGAGAAACACCATGAATGAGATGCTCTCGCTCAAACCTAAATAATGTCTCTAACTCTTGGGTTTAAAACATTGAAAATCAAAAACGTTGAAATCAAATAGAAGGAAGTTAGATGATTCTGAAAATCCCGGCTGCAACTAGGAAGGCGGCTACATTCCTAGCACCCCGCCTTGTAAAAATCTAGGTTGCAATTAGGGGAAATTAATCACCCTAATACCCCGCCTACAGAAATCCCGACTGCGGCTAGGGATGTTAGAACCCCAGTGCCCCGCCTCCGATTTTATTTGGAAAGGAAGACAAGTGATATCTAACCAGGAAGGAAATGTTTTTTTGTAGGTGTTAAACATTTCCTGTCCCCTGAAAATGGTTTATTTTTTAGTTTGAAAATGAGTTAGAAAACTTATGAAGTCATTCGAAATTTTCGGTAAAGAAACTCTGATTTTAAGAAATGTTTGTAGGAGAAAATTTTCTGTTATGTGAGAAGAAATTTCTACAAGCTGAGATGAGTTTTCTTCGATTTGAGAAGAATTTTTCCTTTGACATTCCACAAAATGGTTTCTTTAGATTTGAAAATTTTGATGAGATTTGTTTAAAAAAAGAGTAGTTTGAAATTTTGAAATGGTCCTGGAATTTTAGAAGGTTTTATTGAATTTAGAAGAATGATTTTGAAGTGGGATTTGCGCTAATTTTGAAATGGATTTGGGTTTGTAAATGGGCCAAGCTTGGGCCTTAGAAGTGGGTCGTGTTTGGGCCAGAGATGGGCTTTGGGGTTGGGCCAGAATTGGGCTTCGGGTTCGGGCTTGAATTGGGCTTTATTTTTTGCACCTGGAAATGAACTTGGGCTTGAGCTTTGGAAATGGGCCAGAAATGGGCCTTGGAAATTGGTTTCAGAAATGGGCTTTGGGCTTGAGCTTTCAAAATGGGCCAGAAATGGGCCTTGGAAGTTGGTTTCGAAAATGGGCCTTGAGTCTGGGTGTAACGCCCCTATTTAACATATTTATAGCGGAAATAAAATACTAAAGGCGTACAGACCATCGGGTTCCAAACACCCGGCACCAAACCTCACCAATTACAACTTAAAGATTACAATTGTCACGGCCTGAACCACGAGAAAACTTAACAATAATAAAACGGTAGTAAAACACATAAACTCTCCATAACACCTAATCCATCCCAATCACTCGTTCTCTTCATGGCCACCTGTAAAATAACTCGTACCTACAAGATAAAACCAAGCAGCCCACCCTGGGAGGGGTGGGTCAGTTCCCTGGAATGGAACTGGTACGATTCTCCAAAAACAAACTTATAATACAACTCTTAAACAAACAATAACTTGAAAACAATCACTTAAACCACACAAAGGAACAAGGCATTTCACAAATCACCATATCAAGATAACAAATTAAGAATAAAGATAAATAACAGAAAGGTAAAGTCAGTGAAACAAAACCACACCATGTGTTAGTGAACATCCAATGCCTTAGTTAAACCCAATTCCCGTTAGGAGTAGAAAGACTCAGATAGTCACAAAGGACTAGGAATGAAAAGATAGATCCAAGAACCAATAACCCATGAGTGGAATAAATCAACTGGGAGAGATGGCCCCCACCGCCAAGTATGTCCTTTTAGGACAGGGGATATACAGCCCCTCACTGTCTACTACGTCCCTTTTGGGACAGGGGATATATAGCCCCTCACTGTTACCATTGAAGACGCGCGCACGTCGAAACCTCAAGACCCAGCTCGTGGATGAAACGATATCCAGAGTCAAAAGAAGAATTTACCAAAACTGACCTTCTCCACATTCCCACTAGATCACCAACTACCCAGAGCAATACCAAAACACTCAGTCCTACAGAGTGCAGAAGCGTAAACCCTAAGCAGTTAATGTCTAACGGAATAACCAAATAGAAGGAACCAATATCCATGTAAGTTTCACATTCAAGGCTCAGTTAGTCACACAAGCTGAGTTAGTCATACAACCATTTCCTTTTAGAAATTCCTCTTAAACTCAGTTAGCGTTTGTCAAAAACATCCCATAAGTCAATTAGTAAAAGTATTGGAGTACGAGAAATCGTACCTGGTATGTGAAGAACAATAAATAACTCGAATAAGTGATTCCCCAATAGTAACCTATAATTAAGGTGTTCCAAGTGTCGATTAGTTAAGGGACCTATAAACCAAACAACCTCCTATTCTTAATGATCTGTAGTTCCAGGTTTAGCATTATTCTCTCACAAGGGCTTGGGCTCGTTTTTGTTAATTAAATCCTTTGTTAGGCCCATTTCGCTTAATTTGGAATGATTTAGGATTTAGCCCTGAGAGTGGCCCAAACTCTCTTTGAATTGTTTAAGTGGGCTTTTGGAGTTCATAGACTTGGGCTTAGTAGGTTAACCCAAGACCGTGTACGCTTATGTTGTGTAATTAAACCCTTAAGTTACTAATGACTATTTAATTACACAACGATTAAAATCCTAAGGTTAAATATATATATTCTTCTTAGTATAACTATCACAAGGAATATTATTTCCCTCATCTATTTTAATGTATTTATATACTATATATATATATATATATATATATATATATATATATATATATATATATATATATATATATCTTTATGTATTAAGATTTATCCATAACATTTTTAGGAAATTTTATTGTATTTAATTATGTTTAATAACTTTTAGGCACAACCACAACCGATATACGGTTTATAAAATAAAGTGTTTCCCTTTATTTATGTAATATATATATACGTATACCTGTATTAGAATTTAATTAAGATATCCCCTATGTAGCTTATTGTATTTAAATTATCCTATTACTTCAACATTTATTTGCTCCCCATGTATGTTTCATAAAGTATTTCTTTTACTATATCTTAGGATACTAGCTCTTATAATATTTAGTTAATATAAGTGTTAATTTATTAGCTTCCTGTCCTACTCTAAGTTACTACTTTATTCCCTTTTTATATATGTGTAAATATATATATATACATATATATTCCTTAGTTTTAATTAAGAATATTAACTCCCATATAATATAGTAAATAAAATGTAGAATAATTAAATTCCTTGATTTAACATAAGTTTCTATTTTAATTCTACCATATAAGTATATATACATATATGTAAATAATTTCACCTCTCTTAAAAGATATTACCCAAAACATTTATAAACATACTGTTATAAAAATGTTAATTTAGTTTTCCTTATCTTACCCAGCTTAAAAATTTATTAACAAACCATACTTTAATTTCTGGTTACATTAAAAACCATATATTATAAGTTATTCTTATGAAAAACTCATAAACACAATTTTTAAACCCACTTACCATTGTCCAAAAATTCCCAAATTTAATATACAGTAACTATAACATTTTATACATATTATAAAATCTTTATTTCATAAAAATATCTTTTTAAATTAACCAAATAATTCTAGAAAACCCGTAACTTGCAAAAATCATAACTTACGTTTAAAAAGTCCAAAACCATAATAATTTACATCAAAATAAACTAGATTTAATAAGGAATCTATGGTTAAAATCTCAAGTCAAAATACATTCGGGAAGGTATTTAAATTAACTCAACAAGTTAGGGTTATTTACTGGAATTTATAAAAACCTTAATTACTTAAATCTGAAACGTTTTAATCTCGGCCGTCTATTTCTCTTAACTACGATCGGACGGCCCGAGATCACCGAGTTCTTCAGCAAAAACAGAACCGAGCTCGAGTACTAATTCGCGATTTCCTCTAAATTTACAGAACCAAATTGAGTGATTCTTGTTTCTATGGTTTCGAAATTCAATTCCGGTTCCATTGATACTAATTTCGCTAGCTATAATGCAGGATTCATTGGTTTTCGATTTCGGTTTCGAAGTTAGGGTTTATATGGGTTTCTGAATTTGAATCTCTCAAATTCACTCAACCTAATGCGTAATTGATGCAATTGGAACATGGTTTTGACCGATAATGTAATATAGATTAGCAAGGTTGAAGGAATTTGAAGAAAACTTACCGGAATTGCTCGAATCGAAAGGATTGGTTATCGGTTTTCTGGAAAAATGTTTCGAACTTGTCTGTTCAGGGTGCCAACTTTGCGGATCTATAATTTACAGTACAGACCGAGTTAGAACTAGTTCTTGGGCTTAATCTAAAGAGGAAACTTAACTCTACACAATGATAGCAAGAACTCACCATAACTTGCACTACACAGAAAGAAATCGGAGCTGGAAGTTACGAGTTTACCTTGCGTTTTCTGGAAAAATTCTATGATTTTATGTGGTGACGAACCCGAAACTTTAGACACCTCGCTCTTCCAAATGGTTGGGAATTGGCTTGGGTCATCAACATGAAAGTTGTAGAGGGATTAGAGCTCTTCAAAACGAGCTAAAGAACATGAAATTTGGCTGAGAAACGAAGAAGTTATGGTAAGACGAAGTTACCTGAAATCGAAGGAAAACTGGAATCTGCAGTTTTGGTTTTGCAAGGTGGCTACTTTGGATCGAATTTCCGGTTGATTTAGGACGAACTAGGTTTAGTGTGAGTTATGGTTGTTTAGAGGAAGTGTAGGAGAAGACAACAAAAAAGACGGCACTCACAAATTCCAAAAGATGAGAAAGTTATGAAGGTCACAAGTTAGGGCAAAGTCTGGTATTGGTTACCGGAAATATAGGAGATAAAAATCGGCTAAGTACTGGGGCACGTATCCCGAGGCGCGCGGGTGAGTCAGCAGATTTGCCATTAGCATTATTTTCACAATTTTGGCTCTAAACTTCATTTGATCATAACTTTGGCTAGGATGATCCGTTTTTGACATTCTTTTTATCGATCTTCATGGTTTTCCATAACCTATTTGTTGGTATAGGTTTCATGGGATGATTTGACCATTCTCAAAAAGTCAACCCTAGCAAGGCTTGAGAAGCTTTAGGTTTCTAGAATTTTATATTAACTTTTATGTTTCAAAACAATGTTCCAACTCTTTCTAAAATCTTGATAATATACTTGGAGTGTTTAGAAATTTTTCCAAGATTTATTGACTTATAAATATTATTATTAAATTAATAATACTATATAATAATATATGGTAATCCAATATTTAATAGTTTTCTTTAGGATTAAATGGGAGAAATCCCATGATTTAATTTCCATAACTCCATATAAGGATATAATGATTTATTATTCTCCATTCCATACTATAATATAATAATTAATGGTATTATTTACGGTTTTAATAAAAGAAATCCCCTAAATTAATTTAAATTAATTTAGGGGTATTTCACTGGGCTTTATAAATGAGCCAGAAATGGGCTTTGGAACTGGGTTTCAGAAATGGGCCTAGGGTCTAGGCTTTAGAAATGGGCCAGAGATGGGCGTCGAACATGGGCCAGAATGGGACTGACATGTGGGCCAAAGTGTAAGCTGGTTTTGGGAAGGATCCGACCTATTAGATTGGGCTGGAATAGGTCTAAGATTCGGGCCAAAAATGGGCCAAAGATTTGGGCCAAAAGGGGCCTTGATTTGGGCCGAAAATGGGCCTCGAGTATTGGGCCAGATATGGTTCATGTAATTTGGCTTTGAGTTTCAATTTTTATGACTTTACTAAATTTTGTTCATTCATCATCATTTTTTTATTTGCTTTAAGGTGGTGTTTTAGGGTTTAGGGTATCACTTCCGCCAAGAAGGGCACATTACCCACTAAGTGTGGAGGGACACCCACTATCCTAAGGGCTTTGGTCATATGGCTTGTTTCTATGGGTACTTATACTAGCCCGGTTTGGCTGGGCCTGAAGTGAAGTCAAAATTTGGGCTGAGAGTTATAGCAACCCAAACAAGCCCAATCCATCAATCAAAATTGTTAAAGCAAGGTAAGTAGGTGCAACAAAAAGCTCATAGCATGATAGAGAACACGTATGGAAGTAAATAAACCAGAACGAGTGCGTAAAAGCTTGTAAAGAAACGCAACAACACACACACATATATATAAGCAAAGAAAAGAGTTCAATTTGTCGCAGTCACTCATTATACTCAATGAGATTAATCGTTAAAAGTCATGACCTGTTTATTCAATGTTGTTTTTTCAAGGCTTTGAACTAAAAACAAAATTAATAAAAAAAACCCGAAGTTTTATTAGAAACTAAACCAAAGTAGTAAAACTCTTTTTCATCAATTTTTCTAGATCCAAATCCTAACATTTACGCATGAAGCACTTATCAGGTTGAGAAAAAAAAGAAGACAACTAAAGAGGAAAATTGAGATCATTGTCTTAACTGTGTAGACAACTAGTATGCTGTGATGGTGAATTAATGAAATGTCATTAACGACATAACAAAGGAACTAAACTGCTTGTAAGTTACAAGAGTGATGATCCAAAATACAAACTAGAAGGTCAATGCATTTTCTTTGTTTTGCGTGTTCCTTAATCATCTCTTAATTATCTTTTAACCATGGATTTTTATTTCAAAAGAAGAGCCAAATAATCATAAACAAACAAACAGTACACAAAAATGAACTAATCTCTTAGTTATTCTATTCTTTCAAAATGAAGAAAATAGCTTATGATCTTGCACCTTATTCCGAGAAATGCATTAACTACATAAAACTAAACTTATAAACGTTGTAGACAATATAATCAGGAACTCTATGACTAAAAATGAAATACCCCTAACTTATAAACTATGATTTCAACATATATTAATGATTTATTAAGGCTAAACTATGTCTTAACAATATTGGGTAACAATCCAAGATCATAAACAAGCAAAAACATGCTTAAAAATCACTTAAGGCAAATTGTGCTCTAAAGAAGCCTTAAGGATAGTAACGTTGGTTAGGGTCCAAAGTGGATCCCTAAGCCTTATAACTAAGTAATTAACATGATAAAACCATTACCAAAGCAAACCAAACTCTAGAATGAGTTAAAACACAAAAAGGAGCTCTAAAACTCTTTAAGACATATTTTTATGAAAGTGTTCAAAAATTGACTTTGGGTGGCTAATTAGCCTTGAATGCACCTTAAACAACATGTGTGCTATTTATTATCACATTAGGAAGCCTAATTCAAAGAATTTACAAAAAATCCAAAATTTGGCACCAAAATGTGAATAGTACCTAAATAGTGCCAAACAAGGCCTTAACTTTCCTAGCTAGGTCAAAGGTCAAACTAATCTCTAAAATATCTGCTAATGGGCGTAAAAATGAAGGGTGGGTCACCGCCTAATGCCAGCCTTTTTCCCATCATAAAAATGCTTTAAGGATGAACTATTCACTTACCTTACTTTTACACCTAACTTTGTAAAATATCTCACTCTCTTTGCTCCCTCCTGTCTCCTTTCTGCCGATTCCTCTTGCTCTCTTCTTCATCTTTTTCTTCTCTTGTTATTGAGCAACAACACCAAAGTCTTCAATGGTAGATTAAATTCTATATACCTAACGAATCATGCCAACCACTTCCCTTCTTCAACCAGGCTATAATAAAGTGGTTTTTAATCTTAATTTTTGGAGATCACAAGTTCATGGAGCAAGGAAATTCCTTCCAAATCTTAAGGTATAAAATGTGCCTTAAAGTCATTTTTCCTTTCCTAGTAATTTTTGGCCGATTTGAGTAAGTCTTTGAACTTATCTTTTTCCCTCTTTTCACATATGAAATGAAGGATGTTCTAGCTCCATTTGTGGAGCCAAAACCTACCAATAAATCATCTTCCAAGAGATTTCAAGGGTAAGTTTTTCTTTAAGTTTTTAAGAGTTCTAAGTGCCTTAACTCCCTAGTTCATAAGTGGTCTGGTCCTTAGTCATTTTTATTCAAGGGGGACGAGATTTTGAAGTCAAATCTACCTTGAAACACAAGGTAAAGCTTGAATCTCTTAAGTCCATTTTAATTCCTTAAAGTTCCTTATATTTTTAAGCCTTTCCAAAACCTAATTTAATCCTTCCTTTCCATGCATAAAATCTGTACCGAAATGGTATTTTCAACCATGGCTTTGATCTGGTTCAAGGTAGTGGAAATCAAAGCTTAAAAGATCATATTTGGAGGGTAAGTAAATTACTAAGCCTTAATGACTTGATAATCAAGTTTATACCTATTTTGAGTTAAAAACTAACCTAAGCTCTTTATTAAATTAGGGCCAAGAGTTGTAAGGTTGTTTTCTGATTTTTTGGAGGCTTAAATCAAGTGAGTATAAGTTATGTTATGTTTTAAAGCTTTAAGTTAATTATTGTTACATAACTAATTGAAGCCGTGGGTATTACGGTTTAATAGGTTAATTTGACTTATTAATGTACTAAAGTGTTATATAACACATTTGGTTAAGTTAGGTAGGATTAAAAATGACTTATAATGTCATAAAAATAAGAAAAAGGGGTTAAAGTGCAATTAATAAAAGTTATGGGTTGTTTGGGTGAATAGCTGAGAATACAATTGTTCTTATGAACATTTATATGTAATTTTATGTTAAAATTGAAGTTTGTACTAAGACCATGTGTTTAGGCCATTTTATTATGCTATTAAGAGCTTTATTTACATTTTAAGCTTAGTAATTATTTAGTATAAGGTCTGGTGGGAAAATAAATTACTAATAGCTTAAATATCAAGTTTTAATCACCTAGACATTTTAAGGGATTGATACCTACGAATATATAATATTTAAGTTAGAATTTTATGACATAAATGAATTTTAAAAAGAAAAAATAAGCTTTGATAATATTCTAGTGTATAAGTGATGGTTAAGTGTAATTAAATAAAAATTATAGGGTTATAAGATGTTATAGCCGAAAGTTAATAAAAAGGAGTTCAAATGAATTTTGTAAGTTTTTACAAAGTTAAGGGTAAAATTGTAAATTCTAGGAAATTTAGGGGAAAACCGTAAATACTGGAAAGTATAGGTCAAGACAGTATTATGGAGGTCAACCTTGACCATAGTGTAGATGTTGACCGAATTTGATGAGTTAAATAATTTATTTATGACTTTAAATTAAGTTTAATGGTTAAATGTATAAGTTACAAAACCAATGGGTCAAATTAAAATTTTCAAAAGTTATGGGGTAAAATGGTGATTATAACAGACTAGGGTGTGTTTGGGAATTTTCGGGAATTTTTAGAGATTTATTTGGGATTAAATTAACTAAGGTGTATAATATATAGTTTAAGAATGACATTGCAAGTTTAGGAAATAAATGGGGCCATTTCATAATTAAAGAAAAGTGTGGGAGATGACAAAATTAAGCTGAACAGATAGGGTCTGTTCGGCATTTAATAAAAATAGTATAAGCCATAGGCTAATTATAATATAAGAGAGAAAATGTAATGTTATATGATATAAAGGTTATAAATATAACATTATATAATTTGATGTGGGAAGATTGTAATTAATGAAAATAATGGGGCTGTTACGAGAATTAGAAGAGTGGGAAATGAAGTTTAGACTATAGTTGGTGATGTTAAAAATGCTATAACAATTGTAAGGTATTAATATTCATTAAGGAGGAAATGAATATATTATAAGGAATACCATTATTATAAGTGAACTATATAATTCTTATAGATTTATATAACTATATGAGATTTATATATTTCATATGGATTATTATAAGCGATATGTGTGCCATATATGTATGCAAGAAATTATTTGTTTTAAATTGTTCGTCTTTTACGTGTTATTTAAATTGTGCGTGAACGTCCTTTGGAGTAAAGTGATATCGATTACCGCTCGACTTATATACGAGTAAGATTAAGAGATGTCGTTACTTATTAAAGTTCAACGATTATATATATATCCTTAATCAACCTAAGTAAAATACTTATGAAAGAGATTCGGTATTACCATCTCTAGAGCACAGACTCGAACATGAATATGACCTAGATTACTTCTAGGTATTGTGTTAGACCTATTACCTATATAAGGCATCTATATAAAATTGTATTCTCCATAACCTAAGAGTAGATCTTAGGAAATTAATTAAGTTACTTAATGGAATACCCCTAACCTTTAAGTAATTAAATAAAGGGAAATATATATTATTTAGGGGATTATTAAACCCTAAGAAAAGTATATAAACACTTGAGCATTAAAACGCACCTAAACTCCTTAAGGTCAAAAACGAGCGTTAATGCCCGACCTTAAGCTAACCAAGTTATATAAGCTATAAAACTCATATGAATTTAATCAAGGATCATTTTATGGCCCTTAAAACACAAGTCCTCAGTTAGAACTGAGTAAAAATACAATATGCCCGGGAGTTCCCTTAAGGACCCCCTTAAGGCCGAAAGTCCCGGAAATACTTTATTAAATAAAGTAAAGCACTACACTTCATTATAAATGCACAATAACACTTTAATGAACATTTAAGATGAAGTCCTCAAGCTAAATTCTCAGTTAAAGACAAAGTGCTCGGAGGTTCCCGATGAGGGCCCCATAAACCCCCGGGAGTGCCCCGGAAAGGTACCGAAGTGGCACAAACTCCAATATAAATTATTCTAAGAGTTCCTATCATTAATATTCACCATTCTAAAGAGAATTCTCGAGCTACTTTTTCAAAAATACACAAAGTGCTCGGGGGAATTTCTTAATGCTCCTTTTTGCCCCAGGAGTGTCCAGGTAGCCCGAAAATTGAGTTGTGAGTCTATATAACCCCATATAACTCAATGTAACACCTTAATATATTATTATTGACCATAAACAATGTCAATAAACACTTGGAACTCATAGCGACTAATTATTTCCCGGAAAATTCTTAAAGCACAAAAACGCACCTTCGGGTGTCACAAAAATGCGTTTTACGCAATTGCCTTGAAGCTTTTGAGGAGCCACGAGTTGATAATCTTATAAGGGGATATATTGACCATCTAAATCAATTAATTCCAGTGCTAAACTCATAGCACAAGTTGAGCCGATTTTTGGGTCAAAAAGATACCTAAAATCAGCATTTTTACCTTAAAACTTTCATCTTTTACCATAGTATAAATGTACCAAATAAATGCTGGAACCTATTACATGTTATAGTATGGTCTTATTACAATATAATGAGACAGGAATTAAATCAAAAATCAATCCCAATTAACCCCCATGTTGGGCGCCATTTTAGGTCTCTTTGACTAGTATTTTAGCAAAAATAATGCCTTATGGATAATGAATCACCTACCATGTGCTTTGTGACCTTATGATAAATAAACTCAGTCAAATGGGGTACCCATTACCGATTTTCCTGCAAGGAACAACAAAGAAATAAGTTAGGAAATGTCATAGGAATTTAAATACACAAAAGTAAGAAAGCTAGAATCTACTTTAGACTTATGTAATGAAAACAAACAAAACAGCCATGCTGTAGCATGTGACTGCCGATAAGGATGAAGGAAATAAGGGTATGATTGCCTTGTATTAAAATCAAAAGAAGTCATCACCTAACTAAGCATAATTCATGGTCAAATATAGACAAAAATCCATTGTCTTATACAACACATGTGTGCCGATTTCAAGGGGGAAAAGAAGACATTGATTGCCTTATTATTTAGTCAAATAATACACTCACCTAGATAGCATGTCTTCTTGTCTTAAATCAACTAAAATCAGTGGCCTATCTACATGTACTATTACCGTATAAACAAGGAGAAAGAAGGCAACAATTGACATGTTAATTGCCTTAGAAAAATCAAAAGAAGACATGTACCTACCTTGCTCTTTGTCTTCTAGTTTCCATTATCAAATAAGCCTCCATTAATTCCTTGACAACCAGTCGAAAGTCTAGCACCAATTAAGGACATTATTGAGCCAATAATTAAAGGAATAAACTAAGGAAAAGAATACCTAAATTTGACATTAATTTATCAAAAGAGAATTCCTTCATTCCATTGCCTTATTACCTTACATGAGCTTAGCCATTCTCTTTGCCTTCCTTTGGCCGATTGGTAAGCTCTCTCCCTTCTCTCTTTTCTTCTCCCTTTGCTGGAAAATTATTAGAGCTTCAAAGCTCCATTAATGGTGTTTTAAGCTCTAACATCATTTCTATGTAATTTCCTAGTTAAAATCTCCTAAGTCTTGAAGCAAGAAATCATCTAGCAACTCTTACAATTTTCGCCAAGCATAAGTGGTCCAAGGAGGTTCCTAAACTCAACAACAACACAAGGAACAACAGATCAAGTTAAGGTATATTTTTATGTTGAAAAATCCTAGCAAGTCCTTAAGGTATTTCCGAAAATTCTAGGCTTCTATCTATATTCTATTCATTATTTTCATGAAGGAAACTTGGATCTACAATCATCCCAAGGTGTACCAAAAATACCTTGTTAAATTCCTAAGGTAAACTCTTGTAAAACTACTCCAAATCTTATTTATAATCCTTGTTAGAAGTCTAACAAATGAATCTCCTAAATATATATAAGGAGGCCGAAAGTTCTTCATCAAGATAGCATTGGAGAGCCTGGAATTCAAGGAGGAATCAAGTACAGAATTATCTTAATTTAAGGAATAAGTTTATATAATTAAGGTTTATTAGGTTTAAGCTTGATTTAAGCTTCAAACTTTGGTATAAAAATTATGTATAACCCCTAAATAAATTAAGGCCCAAAATATTGGGTTATAATGTCAAGAAATAATTTATAACATATAAGGTAAGATTATTACCTTAAGTATAAATATGTGTCACAAAAATTAATTAATATGCATATATATATAAACCGAATTGTCTAGGAATTAAATGTTCTATTTGAGTTTATAGTCATTCTAAGTCATTAGCATAATTTTAAGAAGTGTTATATGGCTTATATACATTATATGTATTTATTAAAAGTTTAAATCAAGTTTTAAAACTATATAGTAAAATAAAATCAAAGCCGAGAATAACATGGCTTATTTAGTGATTTTCAAAATATATAAGTATATGAACTTATATTATAAATTTTGGGAATATTAAAAATAGCTACAAGTATTTAAATGGCTAGTTTATAAAGTTATGTGGCTAAAATGTAAATTTTGAAAAGATTGGTGTGCTAAATATAAAAGCCGAGAGCTTAAGGATTAATTTGGTATAATTATGGTATAATATAAGGTAGGAATTAATATTATGAATTTCGGTGGATTTAAATAAGTGGTTAAGTGTTAAAATAACAATTTATAAAGTTTGGGGCTATTTTGTAATTTATGGAAAATATAGGGTGCAAGCCGAATTACTAATGGTTTTATGGGTATATTAAATATTAATTATGAATTAAGTCTTGGTCAAAGTGTTGACCAAAACTTTGGGTTAAAGGATTTATGACATAAAATATTAAGTTTATATAAGTTTTGGGGTGAATATGTAATTTATAAAAGATATATGTGAAATCAAATTAAAAAGGGGGCGAAATGGTAATTTACGAAAATATAAGTGTCACTTGGTTTTTTAGGAATTAATATTAAAACTATAGTTTATAAGTTAATATGTAACTTATATAAAGTTTTGGGGTTAAAAAGTGAATAAAGGAAAATATAAGTGAAACCGAAAGTTAAGGGGTTATTTGTAATTTATAAAAGTTGGTATAATAAGATTGTAATTTACGAAAGTTAATACGGATATTTGGTAAATTAAAAAGGTAATGTGGTTAATTAATAATTTACAAAAGTTAATGTGTATGTTATGTAACTACCAATTTATAAGGTTATTTGGTAATTTATAAAATTAGAATATTCATTTGGTAATTACCGAGATATTAAAGTGGTAATTGGTAAATTATAAAGTTATATGGTTATTTGGTAAGTTATAAAAGTTGTTGGGTACAAAATACAATACCGAAATTGAAAAGGTGGGTTTTATAATTTAATAAGGAAGGAATTGAAACTAAAGTAATATAATGTATTATGGTATATTATGGAGAATAGTATAAGGTTTATGAAATAATTGTGGTTATGATAAAAATAACCAAAAGAATACAATATAAAGTTTATTAAACAATTGTGGTTATATTAAAGATAACCAAAACATATTGATATATGGACTAAGTGAAAATAATTATGAATATATGATTTGTGAAATAAAGATATACAGTACAATGGAAATTCATTATCACATGTGATACTACATAAAATAATGAACTGATGGACTACCTAGAACCACTGTTAAATAACAGGGAGAAATAAAGAACATACGGAGTTAGTATACTACGAGTATAAACTCTACAGTAACAGTACTGTAATATTTAGTAAATAGTTTTAATTTACCCGGTATTGCATGTTTATATAACAGCATACGGGAAGGAACTACTGGACAGGAATTTGTCAAGCTAGCAGTTACTTGGTGAACGGTATGTTAATTGTGTGGTCTGAATGTCCTAAGGATTTTCCTAAGGTCCAGACGTTATGTGTTTAATTGTTTAAGAGTAATATCTGTGATTTTATGTATATGATATTGTACACTGTATTGCTCAACGCCGTTGCGTTCTATTGTTACGCGAACGTCTTATGACGGGAAGTTTGTACATCTAAACTGGAACAAGACTAACTGGCCTTTAGGTATTATTGAACCTAACTGATGGTCAACTACTATAGTCTTAACTCAAGGATTGGTTATTGTATCACTGACTAAAGGGCTAACTTATAAGAGAGGAATCCAGACTGTTTCGACTTTCTGGTTGCGCATCGTGATCACTACGAGAGACTTCAATGGGGAGTCACTCAAGGGAATCCATCAGTCACATTCGAGGATGGCGGAGCACTACCGTTGGTGCACAGGTTCGACCGGATCGGTCTTATATTATCCAGGGCTATAAGGTCAGCTGGTAATGGTTCCATTGGAACCCAGGGGACTATCGTCCATAATAAGTTATTAAGGGTTGTCTTGACATGACGCCTGAGGTGGAAATTAATTGGAAAGGTTAAGTGATTGGTTTAAAGGATAAGGGCCAGGTGGCCAACTAACAAGTACAATTTAATACGCGTATCTTGTTGGTTATTATTTAGGATTACGGATGTGTGATTATTGGTTATTATTAGGGATTACTGATGTGTGATTATTGGTTATTGTTATGGATTATTGATGTGTGGTTATTGGTGTTGTGTACTATTGTACATTGATGTTTACAGGTGAATTGTTATGTGAGTGTTTAATGTTTACAGTTATTACTGTTATTATTGTAAACCGGCATTTCATGTAAAGAATCTAATATCAAGATGGCTAAAACGACTTAAGGAATCTAGATGATTTAAGACTACATTTAGCATACCAGCATTTCGATTGCTGAGCCCTTCAATGGGCCAAACATTCCAGGTTATTGAAGAAGACTCAAGCCGGAGTGCGGGTCACGAGGGTAGCTTATGTGTTTTCAACAAACACCTTTGGTTTTATTTATGTTTTGTATTAAGGAGATCGTTGTATTCAGTTAGTTGCTCATTTAGTTGGATTTGGTTTGTAATAATTAGAGTGCTCAGTATGTTCATCACAGCGTGAGGAGTTGTATTGTTGGAAAGAGTAAGGATGCCTTGTTACTCACAAGGGTGAGTAACGGCGTGTAACACCAAGGTAGATAGTTTTATTTTCCACTGCGAATTGTTATTTATTATGCTACGACTTGCGACGTTATTACAGGTTTAGGATTAGGGGTGTTACACTTAATCATATGAGGGAATTGGTATTTGATGAGGGGAGAAACTCATTTTAGTCTCCGGACTACTGGTTGCGCATAGTGATCACTTGAGAGGATACCCGGATCGGGTCCACTCTAGTTAAATTCCAACAAGCCTGATATGATTGTTGGTCAGAATGTACTACTGATGGTACATGGCTCCAGCCACTTATGGACGCCTTATTAGGCAGAGAGGAAGACCTGGGATCCTCGGATCCTTGGCAAAATGAGTACCCCTATGGTGCACTTAGGACGACTATCCAATTAGATAAATATTATGAAAAATAAATGGGATTGTTCTAGCATGACACCACTAAGTGATAAGAGTAAAAGTAAAATGATTAAGACTACGAGTATCTAACGTACCGTAGTACGAGACCTCAATATCTCTTGTAACATGGTTAACAACCACAGGGCCTCAAATGCCGTATAATGAGTACCGATCGTAGGAATCAACTTCGTGTTATTATCGATTTACTCGTTGTTAATCGTTTATGTGAATGACTACTTGTGTAAACGATGTATCGATATTGGTTTATTGCTGAGTGTGTATTTGTATTAATTACAACTTTCATTATATAACTGTAAACTAGAACAGCATGAAACGAATCCCATGTTAAGATGGCTAAATGACCTAAGTGACCTAAAGGGTCTAGGATTATATTTAGCATATTCAGTGTTTTGCTGAGCCTATACAGCAACACATTACAGGTCTTTGATCGAGCCGCGAAGCGGAGTATGGGACTTTTGGGGTAGTCGACATTATGTTATTTACCGCACTATTTAGACATCGTTTGTATTATATTATGCTTATACACTTTGGGGATTATGTAGTAGCTCACTTGTTCTAGAATTTCGAATTATGGTTTGTTTATGTAAGTATTAGTGGTGAACTATCTAGTCATCACAGTGATTATAAGTTAGTTGTATTTGGTAAGTGGTAGCCTTGTTGCTCACATGGGTGAGTGACGGCGTGTAGCACCCGAGTTTATGATTTAGATTTACTTTCCGTTAAGATCCGTCTTTAATTAAGCTACGAGCTTGCGATTATTACGAGATCATAAGTAGGGGTGTTACAAAAAGTGGTATCAGAGCGGAGTACCGCTCTGATAACGAGATAGTAGGAAAGAACATTGAGCATAGGATTTTAGGGAATACTGGAAACGTTTGTGAGGTACGAGACATCTTGGTCTTTGTGGATCTACGTCTTAGTAATACTTAAGCATAACAATGTTAGCCTTAATGGAACTTCAATATTATTGATTACAATATGATAAGTTATCGAGTAATGATGAGGCACACTGTATTACAGATGTCTAGTGGAGGTAGTGGCCAAGGAGCTGGCCAGGGACATGGAGGCCCAGGAATTCCGAGCATCTCCGAGACGGTAGCTACCGTCATGGCCCAGCTGAGGGCACAATTTGGAGGAGACATTCCGAATGTCGCGAGTACGTTGGTGTAGACACCAAAAATTCTCTCCCCAAAAGCAAATTCTAAAATAATAAATACAATAAGAGGGGTCGTCGCCTTTCTTTTCAAATGGTATTAATGTGTGTGCCAAAATGAAACCATCACTCTATGAAAAATTCTTAAATCAATTTCCAAAGCATTTTAGAAAAGCATAATTCTTCGAAAATGAATTTCCAACCACAAATCCGGTTTTAAACCAATTCATTTTGCTTTCTTATATATATTCCATTTTTATTTCTCATTTGTTTATCTATTCAGTTTTATTTTTATTTTCATTTACTTTATCCTGTTTAATGTTACTATTAATTGTCTTCTAGCATTGATTTTTTTATTTATCACAATCATTTCCATCATTTTATGCATCTTTCACTATTATTATTCATACTAGTATATTTTCATTTTGCCGCTAATATGATTAAACTTTCTCTCATTTCATTTTTATTTTGTTTATTTTATCTTATTTACCACTACTCTTATATATAAATTCAATTTCTTTTTTTATTACATTCGCTTGTATTTTTACCTCCATCATACTTTATTTCATGTACTTATTATTATGTTATTTAGTTTATTTTATACTTCATCATGTTTTCATAATTTCATTATCCACGTTCTATTATTTCATGGCTCATACGAGGAAAACAATTCATTTTACTAGTTAAATTCTTTCGTCGTATTATACATTTATGTTGTTAACACTAGCGTTTTAAAGATTTATTCAATTCGAAGTATATCATTAGTATTATTTCTTTTATTTGTACATTAAGTTCCAAGTTAGCATAGCTGGTTAGCATGTTCATTGAGAAAGCAATAGGTCTTGGGTTCGAATCATGACTGGTCTATGGGGGTTTTTTGTTTTCATACAGCTTGTTTGGAAACTTTATTCTTATTTTCTGCAATTGCACACTGAATTCCATCGTAGCCTAATTGGCAAATATGTATCACTAGTGGAGCAAACAACCCATGTTCAAATCTGGGGAATCAGCAAGAGAGGTTTTTATTTTTCCTCTGTTCGATTTCAAAACGAAGTGTTGACCCGGGTCAAACCCGCCCCAGAATAAAAAATCAGTAAACCCTAGTCAACGTCTATGCTTAAAAACCCTAGACCCTTTGTTATAAAATGATAACTACATTAACCACCGGTCGTCTTCTTCATGCTCTCAATCGCCAACAGTATACAAACAGAGCCAGAAACTTCATCACCTCCCACCTCAAACTCCCTCACCATCTTCCATTTTTATTCTTCTTCTTCAACACCGGCGATTAGACATAAATGCTCTGCTTCCTATTCACTCCTCCCTCGTAAATTTGCAACCCGACTGGCGAACAAGAGCAAACTTTGCTCTGCGCCCCCTTCATTTCTCCTCCCCGACGGTAATTTACAACCCAAGCTCCTGTTTGTTACTGTGAAAAATTACCCATGTTGACTCCCATTGTTTGAAACATCCATTGTCCGTGATTCACATTTGAAAATCCAAACAAAAATTCGAACGCCATATCTGAAACTTCATACTAAGAATCACCACCTTCACCGTATTCATTCATTGGAAAAAACTCCATCTAAACTCCTCACCACCAGCAATCCCCTCATTGTTACATCCGAAGGGTAAGAAGCAACACCATGTTCCTTTATACTTTCGTACATTATATTTTCTTCTTCTCTCCGTTCAAATCGGCTTTGTACTGTCTCTCTTCATTTTCTGTTATTTCTTCTGCTTCTATTTATCCTTGCCAAATGAATCCTAAAGAGGAAAATGGTCTTGTGATTCGACTTCGCCAGGAATTATTCGGCGCTAGTGTCGATTCCTTCTCCCGAATCTCTATCTTTATACCTCTGCTTCTTAAACTAGTTTTCTCTGGTTCCTGTTTTGTCCACTGAAGAATATCGAAATGCGATGAACATGGAAGTCATGGCTTTGTCAGACTTGTATCTGATGTTAGTGCCAATATCCACTCTCTTCTTTCATTTCTTGTGTATCCTCGGATGTTCAAGACGTGCAACTCTTTCATTTTTTATCGCTTCAGTATTCTCGATTCCCAGATGGATACTGTCTTTGCTTCAGTGTTCGAAGGGGAAGGAAGTAGATAGGCGAACCAATGTCTTTTCTCTCCTTTCCTTTTCATGTAGGAAACATCTCAATTAATCATTGTTGTTCTCTGATTGAAATCTGGGGCATTCACAGTCGGAACCCCCACACTTCACATTCACATGGTTAAGACTGAGTAACACACGCAGATTGCATATAATCAAAGTGTATAAGGGTCTGTTCGACTGTGTTTACAAACATTTTGCTCTTGTTATTGTTGTTATTTTGATTTCCTTATCTGTTTCGTTTGTGCGTTCTGAATCCATGGTGGACAGCCAAACCCCTTCCTCTCTGTAACTCACTCGCACTTACGATGGGTACCCGAGTTTCTGTGTGTACTGGTTTAAGGATGAGTAATTTTCTGTCACTTATGTTTGGTGTTTCTTCTGCCTGAAAGAAGCTCTACTCGAGCATGGTGATGGGTTAACATTTCCCTCTGTGTGAATCCTTTATTTTGTCGACCTTGGGAAGGAGCCGACGCTAGTTTCGGTATTTGATTCTACCACTATCAATTATGATTTGGTTAGATTTGTATGCAATTTTGGTGGTACGGTATTTTCGGGAACTTTTTGTATACTAACTCCTCTGATCACATCGCCTAAATGCTTGCTGTTAAGTACTTGCTGTGTAAATTCCCCGAGGTATTCTGCGATCGGGTGTCCAAGCTTTCGGTTGCTATTTTGCATACCGATTCAACTCCAGTTTGATCTCTTATTGCCCTTTGCGCCTCTCAGTATGTTTAAGTATTCATTTATATTTCAACGTACTTATCATTATTCGTCTGCTTACTTCGTTGTTTACAACTTGGATGTGGTACATTTTGCTTCGAACTTGGATCAAGTTGGAATTCCTGGGTTGGAGCCGATCTTGGACATTGAGATTGAACAAAGTTTGTTGGTCTATATCTAGTCACCGCTCCTATGAATCTGGAACTATTATTGGTCAGCTACTCCTAATTATTTCCCTGAGTACTTTTAAGGAGTGGCTCTTTCTGGAAATTGATGTTGGTTTGGAAGTTATGTTGCTTCCAGCGATTATTCTTGCTCCTTTTGTGTTGCTCATTGATCTGGAATTAAGTTTCAACCTCAGTTAATATTATTTGCGTGTTGATTTCAAGGTTTTGGGAATTGGATTTCAATTTGGTTTAATTTCTCTTGCGCTATGTGATTTGAATCTGGCTTTGACCTCAACGAACAATAATTTTTGTTGCTTAGTCTAGGCCTTTTAATTCACTCATTTTAGGATGCTGAACGAATCCTGTTTCAATCTATTTCTTTTCTCGCTGATTTGCCGTTGTTAATACCCATGAATGTTTTTCTCCTTGCGATATATTGCCGGCTTGAATTTGTTATCGTTTTTTTTAACTTGTGGATTGGGCCATTCAATTTTCAGCCTAAATAAAGCTAGCTTCGGCCCATTTTATGTTGGTCAACTTGGCTAATGCAGAGTAAGGCTCCGTTCTATCACGGGATTAATCTCCTCATTTTTTGAACGCAACAATATAAATGTCCTCTTTTGAGAGGAATGTGGGTCCAACAATAAAAAAGAAACGAATAAGACACAGACAAGTGGAAAATCTATCAAGATTAATCCAGTAAGAAAACTAAACGCTCTAAACGAACACGGCCTAAGCCCAAGTTATTAGACCTTAGGACCAAACCTTAGGATAGAGGGTAAACCCAGAGATTTAGGTGAGTCATGGTCCCACCTAATAAATTGGGTGACCCCTAAACCCAAACCACATCTTATTATGTTAATAATAATAATAAATTTTGAAAGCCTTTTGATTCAATAGTAAAAAAAAAAATCTGAAACCAATTTTCACTATAAACATAGGTGTACATTAAGTGAAATCCTTTCGGGATCAAAATCCGTTCAATAAGCAGCTCATTTCAAAAACCCAAAATCAAACCCAAAACTTCATAAGTCAACTTGGCTAAAAATCAAAGATCAGATTCAAACCCAATCCAAAATCCGGCCCATCTCCACTTTCAAATCAGTCCATCCTTATTTCCAAAAATCAACCCAAATAAATGCCCAAGGCCCAAAGTCAAGTCAAGCCCAACAACAAATTTCAAAAGCCCAACTTGGCCTAGTTTCAAATCTGGTCCAATTATAACTCGGCCCATCAAGCGCAATTGGGGCCCAAACCCATTTCGGACCCAAACTCATTTCGGGTCCAAACCCATTACGGGCCCAAACCCATTTCGGACCCAAGCCCAATTCGGGCCCAAACTCATTTCGGACCCAAACCCATTTAGGCCAAAACCTTGACCAAGGCCCAATTCAACCCAAATGCCCAACCAAGGCCCAATTCGGCCCAATTCAACCCAAAAACCTAACCAAGGCCCAATCCGGCCCAAAACCCCAAACAAAGTCCAATTCGGCTCACAACCCCAAACAAGGCCCAATTCGCCCGAAGCCTCAAACAAGACCCAATTCGACCCGAAGCCTCAAACAAGGCCCGATCTAGTCTAACTTGACCTTGACCCAAACTTTGACTTTGACCAATTTTGACCAAGTCTAACTTTGACTTGGCCCGTTTTCCAATCCCGACCTAAATTTAATCCTAACCCAATTTGTAAATCCACTTCAAATCCAATTTCAACTCATCCAATTCAAACTCAACCTGTAAATCCCGTTCAAACTCCAAAAATCTAAAAAAATATCTTTTCTCAAATTTCAAACAATCTTTTTATTTAAATTTCATCAAGTTTTCAAAGAAACTATTTTGTGGAATTTTAAAGGAAAAACTCTTCTCACATCACAGAAAACTCTTCTCAAACGCAGAAAGTTCTTCTCACATGTTCAAAAAGTTTTCTCCTAAAACGTTTCTCAAAATCAGTGTTTCTTCATCGAGAATTCCGAACAACTTCAAACATTTTCTAACTCAGTCTTCAAACTAAAAAATAAACTATTTTCATGGAACAAGGAATGTCTAACACCTTCAAAAATGTTTTCTTCCTAGTTAGACGTCACTTGTCTCTCTTCCAAATAAAAATCTAAGGTGGGGCACTAGGGCAGTAACATCCCTTCTCGCAGTCTGGATTTCCTTAGGCGGGCGTTAAGGTGACTAACCTCCCCTAATCGTAGCCTAGATTTTACGAGGCAGGGTGCTAGGGATGTAACTGCCTTCCTAGTAGCAGCCGAGATTTCAGAATCGTCTAACTCCCTTTTACTCGATTTCAATGTTTTCGGTTTTCAATGTTTTAAAACTCGGGAGTTAGAGATGTTATTAGGGTTTGACCGAGAGCATCTCATTCGTGGTGTTTCTCCTTAAATCCTAATTTTCGACATAAATACATTTGAAACGACCCCAAAACCACCCTGGTTGAGAGACCGTTACACGCCGCGCGCTTATTACCTAAGACACGCAAGGCTACACTAACGAATTCCCAAAACAGAACTGAAACTCATATATTGATCAGATAAACGATTACAACATGTCTTTACAATACACAGGCGGAAGCCAAACTAAAACACAAAGCATAATCTAAATACAACTGGGCACCATGGCCAAAAAAACTGAAATACAAAACTCGAATGCCAAAACGAAAAGGAAAAGCTGAATCTCCAAGCACGAATTAAAACCTGCAAATCAGATGGATATAGGGGTGAGCACAACTATTGCTCAGCAGGTGATAAACTTCATCAGCTGAGCACGCTCAAAACATAATCTGAACATACATTTATACTTATACGAAAGCGTAGCAAAATCAGAAACAGAGGCCTTAGAGGAAGAAGGCAGAAACTGAAACTTGATAATCCAGAAGCTCAACCAAAACAGAAGCTCAACAAAATCAGAGTTTAACCACATCAAAAGCTGAACGGAACCAGAAGCTTGGCAAATTCAAAAGCAGATATCGAAGCGGAAGACCTTCCAACAGACAGAGGTCTAAAACAGAGAGAGCTAAGTGTTGTCAAATCAGAAGGAGCAGGAGAAGACAAATAAGAAAGTCGAAGCTTTGTAATTTAGAGACTTCTCAGAAGACGGAAAGCACACAACAGACCATCTCAAATCAAATACAGACAGAGCAGACAGAAACAGATCACTTAATAAACTAGAGGCTCTCAGAAGACAGAAAGCACAAAGCAGTCTGTCAGAAATCAGAAATAGTCAGAGGAAACAGAAAACATAACACTTAACAATCAGAAGTGAGACTCTAGCACCAAGCACAAACACTCAGAAGGGTCGGAGACCCATGGATCTAACAGATCCCTCGACAACGCAGAAATGACCCGAAGGCCAAAGGGTTCGTCAACCCCACAGAACAGATTGGGCATGACCCACACTCAGAATGACGTCTAAGGGCATAGACCCACACTCAGAATGACAGCCTAAGGGCATAGACGAAATGCTCAACTCTTAGAAGAAGTCCTTATCCAAGGACCAAACACACCTCTCAAACTTAGATCACGCAGCACAAGCTCACAGGTTAAAATCTCACCCGAACTCACATCCTAGAGCACAACACACGCATTTAATGCAAGCTTACAACTGAAGCACACAACCTAGACAAACCAGAACTCACCTTCGGTCATCCTTTCCCAAAGGACCCGACTCCCTTAGATTCACTCTTAGAACACACAAGCACATGCAAAAAGACACTACGCTTCCGCTGTGCTACTCTGATAGCGGACAACCACAGAGCAGGAACACATTACAGACACCAGATAGCAATCACAATCACACAGCAGTTAGCACATAGCAGATAGCAGGCAAAGACACGGAAGCGTAGACAAGAAAAACCCATAAATCCCAATGACCAAACCTAGCTCTGATACCACTAAATGTAACGACAAAACCACCCTGGTTGAGAGACCGTTACACGCCGCGCGCTTATTACCTAAGACACGCAAGGCTACACTAACGAATTCCCAAAACAGAACTGAAACTCATATATTGATCAGATAAACGATTACAACATGTCTTTACAATACACAGGCGGAAGCCAAACTGAAACACAAAGCATAATCTAAATACAACTGGGCACCATGGCCAAACAAACTGAAATACAAAACTCGAATGCCAAAACGAAAAGGAAAAGCTGAATCTCCAAGCACGAACTAAAACCTGCAAATCAGACAGATATAGGGGTGAGCACAACTATTGCTCATCAGGTGATAAACTTCATCAGCTGAGCACGCTCAAAACATAATCTGAACATACATTTATACTTATACGAAAGCGTAGCAAAATCAGAAACAGAGGCCTTAGAGGAAGAAGGCAGAACTGAAACTGAAACTTGATAATCCAGAAGCTCAACCAAAACAGAAGCTCAACAAAATCAGAAGTTTAACCACATCAAAAGCTGAACGGAACCAGAAGCTTGGCAAATTCAAAAGCAGATATCGAAGCGGAAGACCTTCCAACAGACAGATGTCTAAAACAGAGAGAGCTAAGTGTTGTCAAATCAGAAGGAGCAGGAGAAGACAAATAAGAAAGTCGAAGCTTTGTAAATTAGAGACTTCTCAGAAGACGGAAAGCACACAGCAGACCATCTCAAATCAAATACAGACAGAGCAGACAGAAACAGATCACTTAATAAACTAGAGGCTCTTAGAAGACAGAAAGCACAAAGCAGTCTGTCAGAAATCAGAAATAGTCAGAGCAAACAGAAAACAGAACACTTAACAATCAGAAGTGGGACTCTAGAACCAAGCACAAACACTCAGAAATGGTTGGAGACCCATGGATCTAACAGATCCCTCGACAACGCAGAAATGACCCGAAGGCCAAAGGGTTCGTCAACCCCATAGAACAGATTGGGCATGACCCACACTCAGAATGACGTCTACATGGTATACCATGGAATAGCTCGACCCAGCCATTCACGGCTCAGAAGCAGAGTAACTAGGTCCCAAAACAGAAGCTTAACAAATAGAAGCTTAACAAATCAGTTCAGAAGGTGTTGCAGAGAACACACACCAAAGCACAAGGCCTTAACACAACGAAAACTGAATCATAGCTGAAACAAAAGTCTTAAACCAGGACTAGCCAAAGTCAAACTGAAATCAGAGGCCGAAGCACACTTATAGAGCAAAAAGAGTTCAAAAGATTATCGGTGACTTTCAAATAAAAATAAATTAAACACATGCTAAAACATGTCAAAAACAGATAGTACTCGAAAATAGGAATCCAACGCCGCAAACGGCACTCAAAACGAAGCTCAAACGAAGAAGTTATGCAAAAACAAAGGCCTGTCCGAACTTGCGTCCGACCTTGCATGTTCGGACATAAACCAAGAGTCTGAAAAATCTTCCGGCGTATGATGTCCGAACTTCAATGTTCGGACACATGTTCGGACACTGCGAAAACTGTAAAATAACTTACGGAAATTAGCCAGAACCAAGCCACAAATCCCCCACAAACATACATAACTTATAGTAGCAAATTAGCCAATCGAAAACACAATTCCATGGGGTTTTAACACATCGAAAAGCAACCAAATCAATCCAAAACATCACAATCAGAGGAGCACATAAACATATACGGAAAACAAAACGAAACCAGAAATCCCCGTGGTTGAACATACACGACCGAATTCATCTACCACCTACCTCACATCCGAAGCAATGCAATCTCAGAGGACTCTACACATCAGATTCCTTGAATCTCCACTCGAATTCACAAACGCACGAACAAATTGAGAGAAGACCGGAACTAGAAGAGGAGCGAAGAACTGGAACGAAATACGATAATCAAGTTGGAATCCCCACTCGAGTCTACGGACTCGAACAACAGCGCATCAGATCAATTGAGTGGCAGAGAGGAAGAATTTGAAGAAGAGAGCAAAGGGGGGTTGAAGACTTTTCAGAGCGGAGGTTCGTGAAAGCGAGAGAACTGACGTGAAATATTGTCAGGAAGAAGAGGGAAAGGAAAACTAAATTAAATTAGAAACTCATTCCTTTATTAATAAAAACATCACAAGAAAAGAAGGAAAAGGGAATTAGTAATCCTTTTACTAACTAACGAATAAATAACAAAAGGAATGAATTAATAATAGTGATCCCTCTCTTACTAATAAATAAACAGCAAAAGGAAAAAAAGGACAATGTAATCCACCTTCCTCAAAGTGAATGCAAAAGACCGAAGAATATAATAAAAGAACTAACATAAGATCAATATGTTAGAAAACTCCCTTTGCGAATCAGACACGAAAGAAAAAAAAAATCTGGGGCATAACAACATTGCCCCATCTTTTGAGCCTCGGCACTTACCATTAATTAAGTGTCGCGCTCGAGGGGGTACATAGGGTGTTCCCTCGGGATTACCCACTTTTTCATAACTAAATGAGTTTTCTCAACCATTTTCAAACCTCGGACCTAAAAAACCTAGGATCTCTCCTAAATTCCAATTGTCTCACATATTCAAATCATCATTTAAACTCCAAATCACCTCAAACCCGAATCATCTCTCCACAGACTTCTTTTTAACTTCTAAAGTCTCATAGGCCCGAGCGCCTCACAGACTCGAACATCTCAATTTCTCCACAATCTTAAGATTTCAAACATTTCACAGACCTGAGCGTCTCACAGACTAAAATATCTCCTCTCTCTCACCACCTAACCACCTAAATCCCATGTCTCATAGACCCGGGCGTCTCACAGACTAACCTCTCAAACCCGAAACTTCCCGAAACTGCAAACATCACAAAAATCTCCAAAAAACCCAGAAACTGTGAACTACGTAAGGTCTGATCTCAACAGGGAGTTGAGTACGTAGGCAGCCCATCTAGGGTGCGACCCCATTCCAAACAAAAAACCCTTTTCCCCTTTAAGGTGGCTCTTATAGCTCTCAAAACACTTGAACCTTCTTCGGCTCCCACAAACTTTAAACCATCAGACTCCATGTCTTGTCTATTCACTCAACCTCATACTTTTCCCAAATCTTCATTCTGTGCTCATCCAAATTCACCAATTCCTCTTTTTGGCGCTAGCTTGGCAGAAAAGCTCGCATCATCCACTCTTCTTCTCTCTTCCCGTCCTAACCCTATCCTTGGCTCTTAATTGAATCTCTTTTAAAGGTTTTCAAAGAAGGCAATCCCGACAATTGGAGACCGAGGTTTCCTCGGGCACCAATCCGAAGTCGTGGTCGTTGCCACTTCTAAGGGGTGTAACCCAGTGCGAACCCATAACAGAATCTCTGAAATGACCAGATAAGTCGATCCTATCCATAGGTAACAAATTCAGAGTCAATTAAAGGTTCTTAGAACCCTTCTCCTCCCTTCCTAGTTCCTTAGGTCGAACTAGGTGGGCACTCAAGTCAATTTCTGCCCTTAGGGCATAAGTCCGCGTGGAGCCCATTGAGAGCGGGTGTAGTGCACACTTGCACTCTCCCTTATGCTTTCTGGGAAAGATGGACAATTTAGTAGGTATATGAGGGATGCCAGAATAATGGGTAATCACCCTCCACAGAATGGTAGTTTCTAGGATCTACACTTCTCAGCTAGATCATATTTAGATAGACCCCCCCCCCCATACCGAAAAATCACCCTCCACAGTTGGCGACCGTCCACTTCCATGTGGAGATCCAGCTTAGAGTACCACCAGCAGTACCCCTCCCGCCATAGCCCAGTGAGATTAATCCGACTGAGTGGCGCAATGCCCCAGGTAAGAGGAAAGTAGACGGGGAACCCTCTAGAGCAAAGAGCAGGAAGAGGGCTAAGAGGGAGAGACCCCCTAAGCGTCTACGTACTAGAGGTATGAAATCCTACCTTTTAACTTTAAGTATAACTCAATACCTTACCCTTTCCTTCAGTGATTAAGAGTTGTAATATAAATAGGCACCACTAAGAGCGAGCGCCACTACTACTGCAAGCATTGTGGGAAAGACCATCCCGGGGTCAACTGCAGCGACCGGAAGGTGGTGTGCCGATACTGCAAGAAGGAGGGCCACCGAGATTACGAGTGCTTCTACAACCCGGAGGGCAAGTTCTACCATACAGCAAGGGGCAACCAGAGTACCCCATCTGCTGGTCCAGAAGCACCATGAGGTAGCCATGAGGGGCAGAGCACCCCGAACTCTGCGGGAACCTCATGCGCTGGTACTAGTACTCAGCGTGATCTAGAAAACCGTGAACCCTTAACCTAAATGATTGACTGCATGAATGTATGAGTTAAAAGCTTTCTTCTACCATGATGCATGTATAAACAGAACTTAGAAAGGGCCTAACTTAGAGAACCTAGGAATAGAGTTACCCTAGAAAACCTACCATACCTTAACAGATTTTAAATACCTACAATCCTACCCTTTTCAAGCCAGAATCACCTAAGCCATATTCAAACGGTTGAAGAATCAATGAGATTAACGATTGCAAAGGTCGGAGAAGATAACTGTAGCTGACACACACACTGTACTAATAGCCCAGTCTATAGAGTACACTTAATACAATGAATACTACAACAATTACAATACTGATAGCTCAACCTATATGGTGCACTTGCTACAGCAAGCGTTATGACAATCAATATACTAACAAATCTACCTACATTGCGCACTTGCTACAGCAAGTGCTGCAACTACAATCAATTCTAAAAGACCGTATAAACCAGAGGGTACAATACCATGGCTACCATTAAATACCCAATTTCCATACAAACCCGTACATGAAGGGATAAGAACTACAACTTGTCATAGAATAGGGTCGCAAACCCTTGAGATTGGAGGCCTATAAAACCTCGGAAAGACCCGATGAGTTTGACCATTGCAAACTAAAAGGAATACACCACCAACATAGCAAACTACACCAGTTTAAATGTTAGTGAATTTTCAACTATGACTTATGTGCCAAATTCCATAACCTATACCGGCATTGAATGCCCATCACCACTGGTGATAAGTGTTGAGTCCTTAGGATGGACACGATCCTTATACGTATTTCATAACCCTCCGTAAATGCACCACCGTCATTAATGATGGTTGGGAAGCAAGAACCGAGATGCACAAGCTGTAGTGCAAGCTAGAATACATCCAATTAAATGGATAAGGGACCAGAAATGAGTACACAATGTAACAACTCATTCCCAAATTCATAGCAAAAACATAGATGAGATATGATCACATAACGATCAGGGCCGATACTATGCTCATAACGACGCAGACCAATGATACAATGAATACTTGGAAAAAGAAGAACACGTTAGTCCTCAATAGGATAGAGATAGAAGACCGCCAATGTCATTAAACTCCAGTAAGGAGAGCAAAAGCAAGAAACTCGAACGATGACCTACCATGATGTTAGGAGCCACGACAAGGAAAAGATTAAAGATATTATACCCAACGGGGGTATTATTTAAACCGATTGCAGCCATAAAACTCTAACCGGCGTTACCTGCTAAATCCATTAACACCCAAGTACTACCTTTAGAAAGGAGTGCTATAGCCAACAAACAACGAACAAGATGTCACAATGGAAGTATATATTATAATACAAGACACCAAGTCTAAACACCGTAAGGTATAAGCCTAAGTGAAGGTATCTAATGTACCACTAGAAGGACACGAGCCTAGGAGAGCGAAAGTATCGCCTCTGACAACCTTTCCAATAAATGCCACTAAGCGGCAACAACCACAAACAAAAAATGATAAATAATGATAACTGATGATATCACACTACGTGAGGGACTTCCATAAAGGAAGAAGGCGTGAAACTTCACCATGGAGTCCGGAATTACACCAAATGATGTAAACCAAGAGATCAGGTAGAGTTTGAAGAAGTATAGACACATGCTGTGAACGACAATGTGGAGCCAAGAATGCGCAAGCAACTTCAAGAAAGAGATTATTAAGCCATAGACCAACAATGACTTGTGAATACAAGTGGTCACAAATTCCTTTTAAACATTTATGGGATAGATATTAATAACGACATCAATGGCAGAGGAGAAAACCACCCTCGTACCATTACATAATGTAAACCTCACAATTAGGGCGCTATGTCGCAAACATCTATCGAAAGGAAGATGTATAAGTATGCCTATTGGGAAAGGACCTAGGGAACCTAGAAAATTCCCTTGAGGCACCCCAATACGGTTTGAAAAGGAAAATGACAACATAATACTTCACCAAAGTTACCAGGTGAAATATCCCTAATGAATTAAAATTGTAATTACTATTTAATTACCTATATACATGAGTATAATTAATAAATAGAGAAATAAACTCACATAAACATTCATATGATTTAAGGAAATATAAACCTTAATCATATATATACATATATAAAGGTGGGAACTACTAACTCAATTTAGAAGGCTTCATAAGCTTGTAAGTAATTAAAATTGGAATAGGCTATTCTGATTTGTTTAGGTGTAATCAGTAATAATATGGCCCAAAATAAGCTAAAATCAGACCTAAAAAGATGACCCAATTCGGTAGACAGGAGAAGCCCACTTCTTTATTATTTTCCAAACAAATTCTAATCTATTTGCTAATTTGGGAACCTTAAACTGGCGTACGGGGCGCCGATCTCATTCTCTTCTTGTCTAATTATTATCATTTTTTTTGAACCCTAACCCCTCTTGTTTTGCTCTGCCGCCTCTCTCTGATTCTCTCACTCTCTCGGTTCCTTACGCCTCTCTTATTTTCTTGGTTCTCCTCTCAAACTTTCATCTTCTTTGTGGTTCCATTTGCTGGCGAGAACAAGGAACAAATTCTGCAGTTCCTTCTCGCGTTTGCCATCCCGAAAACAGGGTAAGGTTGTTTCTTCCCTTCCGATTTTATCTGCTTTTCCTTACGGTTGCTCATGGTTTCGGGGTTCATTTTGAAGCCACCTTACTTCCCTCTTTTCTGCTATTCTCTTTGCAAGATTTGGAACCCAAAATCTGGAGAAAACGG
This sequence comes from Limonium bicolor, assembly GCA_023374045.1. Classification (NCBI taxonomy): domain Eukaryota; kingdom Viridiplantae; phylum Streptophyta; class Magnoliopsida; order Caryophyllales; family Plumbaginaceae; genus Limonium; species Limonium bicolor. The sequence continues at coordinate 227,190,949 of CM041776.1, forward strand.
GTAGTGTTTACGCCTCTGTTGAACCAAAAAAGAGGGTGAGTTTTCTGGTTTGAGGTTCTTTCTTTTATGATTCTATTTGGTTCCGAACCTACCCTGATTATTCTTCTTTTTCCTCTTCTTGTTCAAGCCGAAATCAGAGGAGAATTAGTGTGGGTTGTATCTTGTCTCAACCGAAACTTGAAGGGAAAAGAGATCTGGTGTTCTTGTGTTGCGTCTGGTTTGAAGCAAACCGAGAGGGGGGCTGAAATTGTGGGTTCCAAAAGTTGTTCTGGAACTGAGCAAAGGTTACTAATTAACCTTAATATTTTTAGCTTTGTTTAGTTGGTTTTGTTGACTAGATTATGTTGATAAAAGAATTTGGAGGTTGATAGTTTCTTTCTGTGTGTTGGTAGCTATTTCAGAATGTAGTAGTAGGTGGTGTTTGGTGTTTGGTGTTTGCTGAGGTTGTGGGTGGCGGCAATGGAGAAAAGTTAGGGTTTGTTGGTAATTTGGGGGTTAACCAAGAATTAGGGTTGATTAGAGTTGAAATAGGGATGATGTAATTTGGGGGGGTGATTTAAAAAAAAGGGGTTGATTGTAGTAGTGGTGGCGGTAGATTGATAGAATGTAGGGTGTTCAGAGTTCTGGGGGGCTAAAATGTAGATAAGGGAAAGTTGAAGATGAATATGTAATTTGTGTTAGAACATGGGGGTTTGATTTCGGAAATTGGAAAGATGGGGGGTGGAATGCGAATAGGGGAATAAAGGGATTTTGATAGTTATTGAAATATAAGTTGTAATTCTTAAGTTTCTGTTTTATATTATACATTTTAAATGTCATTAATGTTATATAACATATGTTGGTCATGTGTAGACTAACCTTAGGTTAGTCTCATAATTAAACCTAGATCTTATGTGGGTTGTAACCAGGTAGGCCACAAGCCCAAATAAGAATTGGACCTAATCTGACTTAAAAGTAAATTAAATAAAGAATGAACTCAAAATAAGCCAAAATAAACTGAATGAGAGTTGGACCCAATCTGAAGTGGAGACCCAATCCATAGATGGTCCTATTGGACCCCTTGACTCAGACTTTGAACTTGTCAATTGTTGACCAAGCTTAGAACTGTTGACCTAGCAAACTGTTGACCAAGGGTTGACCCAAATCCAATAATGGGCTTAGCCCATCTCAGATGTGGTAGATTAATTGAACTAGTCTGAAAAACAAGGGCCTCTTAGGCTAATGAGTTATAAGTATAGTAAGCTGATTAGGTAATTAGAAATCAGTGGGCTTATAGATAAGCCCATTAAATTCAAAACTAATAGTCTAACTAAGTTAGAGGATTAAATTGAATGGGCTTTACAATAAAATTGGACCAAAATAGTGAACTAAAAATAGAAGAAATAAGAAGAGTAATTTAAGATTAAAGTGAATTATAATAGTGAACTAACTTAGGAAGATAGAATGTAATTGAATAGTGGATTGGGCCATATGGGCCTAACTCACAAATGAGTCAGAAAGAAGAATAGGAGGATATAAATTATATCCTTAGAGATAGTTTTTCAACGAGAAACTACAATTATTCGATAAGAGGTTAATTGGGATTTGAATTTATAAAAAAAATCTATGATTGTAGATATAATTAGTTATTAAGGATAATTGGAAATTTTAAATGACAAGTAGGTGGAATTGGACAAGGAAAATGCATAAATTAAAGTGGAAAAAATTAAAGTTATATAAATAATAATTCTCTCTCTCAGAAAGGAATTTAGTGATCTGTACGAGCTAGAGTATTTCAGAAATCAGAATTATAAGGTATGTTATCATGACACCTGAATGCCCCGAGGTCTGCTTGGGTTTGTGTGATTGTTTGTATGAATGAGTGACAAGAAGATATGTATGTTTATTCAACAATATGATTGTATCTGCATGCGAGGTGTTACCATTTGGAATGTTATGTTAATGGGTATCTCTAACTTTTATGTAAACTTACATAAAACAAGTAATACTATATACTATATGGTATGATGAAAACTTGAGAAATGGTGATTAAGGAAACAAGTTAAATGTTGGATTTGATATCCACTATATACTACCTAAGTACATAAGTTACTTAGGCAAAGATATGAAAGACCATTATTAAACGGTAAAGGTTAATGAATCAAGTATTCAAGAGGTAAGTTACCTAAGCACAATTCTTAGGTAACCAAGATGGTGACCACTATTGAATGGTGGGTTTGGGTATTTTATGTGAGAAAACCAGGTACGACTTGGTCGCGCATTGTGTACACTAGTAGATGTTATAACATGCTCATCTACATGTTGGTAGTCCAGTTAGTCCTAATGGGACGTTGGCCGGAGCACCCCGTCTGGTGGTTGGGCTACTGTCCATAGGTACCCCGCCTTATAATAGGGAGATGTGTCATCCTAACCATGATGACATATTAGGATTATGGGATAATGAATATGAGATATAAGTTACCACTACAATATGTTTATGTATTCGATATATCATATGAGGTAATGAAACAATCTCATAACTTTACACACTATAATTTATGGTACTTGTGCCCTGAGGGCTTTAACGCTAACACGAGCTCAATTTGGTTAATGTTTGCCTTTACATGGTTATTTGTTTTGAGCTTATTTATGAATGGTGAATAATTCATACGTGTTTATTTATGTATGTGCTACCTAAGATTGGTTAGACAGTTTGAATTCGTGAAGTGATAGACTATTATTGCTTGGTTGTGTTACTCACATATACATGCATGCCTTAAATTGTAAAGTTGTATGAAATAAATTTGATTGCATGCCACTTTGACCAAGTAATCTAAGTGCAGACTGAAGGGGTGTTAGGGTTGCCTAATAGCATACTCAGCGGTTGGGCTGACCCCTCCAATCAATGTTTTTACAGGTGTGTAGAAAAGATGCTCAGCCGGAGAGCGGGGATGGGTAGGTTGGTTGGTGATTTTGGAAGATGTTTCCTTTTGGTTATGTAGGTATATGAAATACTGTTGTATCTTGTAACAGATGTAACATAGAATCAAACGTTGTAAATAGTGTTGTAAATATATCCCGTAGGTTTAAATTTCCCTGCTAATGACAATACATTGTTTAGTCTGAATTATAGGGACTGCACATGATTTAATGTGTTAGAGGTAAGGGATGTTACACATGAAACGATGTAAGTGACAGCTACGACTACGATACAAAAACGAGATGTGGGACATCCGCACTCCAAAGGAGCTTGTAAGCCTGACAGACTTTTTTATAAGTTAGTCAGGTAAGTAGTAATGTATCAGTAAGGTACCCCATATATGTAGACAAGTTGTGTAAAGAACACAAGAAATAGTCGATTCCGTACCAAGGTAAATGATGAAAATTCAGACCAGTGCAACTATTTACCACGAGCAATCGAAGAGAAAGATCTCAGATAAACCAACGAGTCTAAAGGAACCAAGAACCTTGAACATAACCCGACCAAAGTCGTAACTCCACAGAAAAGTGGTTATTACACAGTAATGTTAAAGGACAATTTCAAAGACAAGAAAGTCGATGGTCAACTTAATGACGAAGGCATGAAACCCCATTTAATGGGCGAGTATTAATGTGAAACCCTTATAAGGACCAAGAATTTGCTTATATTAGCACAATTTTTGCCATTCCAGAAGGAACTTACTGAATGTTATTAATATGCTACCTAAAAAGGGGCATAAAGAGAACTATTCTCCGCGCTAGAAATGTAACGACAACATCGTATGATGTAACAAACACCATATGCTCAAATCATAAGGGTGTTGGTACGTTTTCACCTAAAAAGCTGAACTGAACATAAACACACCAGTACGCAATAAAAAGGAAGGCAGCGCTAGTATACTAGCGGATGCCCTAAGCTAGAAAGCAAATACGTTGGCAGGAACCAGACGAGTGAAACTCGGATAGAACTCAATGATGAGGAACCAAAACTGAAGGCAGACTATACAACAGTCTAGACCACTCAAGGAGACACTCCAAGAGATATACAACGTTCATTGCTATACACCCACTCAGAGACATACAAATGTACAAGTACATTCCTGGTGGATCAAAAATAGAAAAACGGATATAATAAACCTATGGGCAAATGCCTCAACTACCAAAGAGCATACCGATATCAGATGCTGAAAGATATAAAGCACAAATATGAGCACAACAAATGGATTTCCCCTGGAAGAAAGCAGGGTGAACCATACGAACATTGTTGTTAGACCGACATACGAGGAAATGTATATTCATCAACAAGAAGTACCTAGCAAATATTGTAACTAACATAATTACTCCAGAACGAAACAACCTGGAGTCATGGGATGGCAAGGATTATCTCCGTGGATATATAGGTTGGTATGTCTCAAATATTACAGACACAAGTGCAAAGAGCACTAAGTACTAACTATAACCCAATGTCACATTTCACCTCAAACTGAAAGTCAATGAGTGAAGACAAAGAACACTTGAGAATATATTACGCGCATATGCGCTAGTAATCCAGAACGTCGAGATATACGACTTAGATCTAATCGAGTGCGAAATGCCTACTCAACTTCTTGCTCAATTTCTACAAATTTCCATTCACATTTTCATACTTTGCACACTTGTGCATTCCTACACTCCTCTTTGCATTTTGCACTTTGTTCTAATGCCATCTTACCATTCTAATTCATTCCAAGCAACTACAATATCTATACCCAAGTCCGACACTCTTTTTACCAATTATACACTACACTAATTTTCCTAACTTCTCCAATGCATTTATCCACTTTGCTACTGATTTTACACTTCTTATTTCTCATACTACAACTACCACTTCATCACTACTAAACATTCCTACTCAAGACAATAGCACCTTGGTTCTCCCATTCACCAAGTCATTCTTAAATACATAATTCCTACCAAAATTTCGCCATAGTTACCTACAATTCTAACTTCTCCACATACACACTTTTCATCAAATTCATTCCTATTCTAGCCACACCCTCACAAGGGTCCCAACCACAATCAAAACAATACCAATCCATCTCAATCATCAATACATCAATCCATCACACATCAATACCAATACTCCAATACTTCCATCAAACAACAATGCCAATACAAATACACAATACTTGGCTCTAAGGCCTACAATCCAAATACAAGCTCACAATTACTCAAACTTCCACAACTAAAATATTAATATGTTTTGGGTTCTTTAAATTGGTTTCATTCCCATTCATCTACTCTAATGAATTGAAAATAGAGCATTAAGAAGGGGATCTTACCTTGAGCTTATATTTCCTTCATTTCTTTTCCAATTCTTCTCCTTCTTCCTTTCTTGCCCCAAAATCTGTCAAGTGGGGAATGGAGTTGCCAAACTCCATTCCCATCACCCAATGAACCCAAAAACAATTGCAATTAACATCCTAACCCTTATATTAATGCTAGTTCATTGAAATGTTTAAAGCCAGATTTCAAGGGTTTACCTTTGGAGTGTCTTAGGAGGGTTTTAGCCCTTGGTTCAAGAAGGTGAATCCACTGATAAGTGCAAAACATATAGACTTATTAAGGTTTAATCTCCTTATAATTTACAGCATTTTAAGTAATGTTTCTCACTTATCTTGGGTTTTTTCCTAAATTATGTTGTGATATTAACTGATGTATTATATGTGTTAAATGTAGGAGAAATGCCATATAAAATACATATATCAAAGAGGATTAAAATGAGTCACGCAAGATGCACGCGTGAGCAATGTTTTTAGGATCACGATCCTAGCGTAGGATCGTAAGTGACCCCTAGGATCGGATCGTGGAGATCGAATCGTGGGATCGATTGATCCTACAAAAAGTGAGTAAATATTTGTTCAAAATTATACATATGTTATAAACAACTTCTATTTGAGCATAAAGTTTAATTTGAGTAAGAATATATAGCATTATTGAATTTAAAAATAAAACTTAAGACCACAACATGATAGTACACTTACAAAACTGAATTATAGATAAGCAAACCATATGAATTCTCATAATATTGTCCATAAAATTTAATAAGATAGGTTAAACATAAATCAAATCCACAGACTGCATAATTTTTATGTGCGTTTTATTTCTTTCACCACCCTCCCAACAAACATTATGAGCTACAAGTTATTTATAACAAAATCATGGGTTTTCCAATTCGTCCTCATTCAAAAGAGTAAGTAAGCAATGGAACACAAAGCCAAAACGAGTTTCCAACAGCTTATTGTTTCAATTATAAGCCAAGAAGAAAAAATGATAAAAGTAATCAATAATATTTTATAAATTTGTATTGGTTCTCTTAAGTTTTTTTTTTTCATTTTCTACTTTAGAGCTTTATAACTTTGAATTTTTCAATCATTACAATATTAAATAACACTTTAAATGTTATACATTTTTTGAACACCCAGGTACACATTATAATCTTTCATGATGGAGAGTAACAAGAAGTGATATTCCAATCTTAATCCCTATCCGCTCAGTGACCTCAAATAAATCTACATATACAAGTCGGTTGCAATATTGAAAGTCATAATATTTTATGGATTATGAAACTATCTACAATATTTTGAGAACTTTTTGTTTCTTTATATTTTATAAGATATATTACATTGATATGATTAAGATAAACCGTAAACAAAGTTAGGATCGATGGGATCGTAGGATCGTACTATGGATTTAGAGTGTAGGATCGTAGGATCGTGCAATGGAATCGTGATTCTTTGACGATCCTACATGGCTCCGATCCTACCTGCGATCCGGATCGTAACTAAGAATTTGGATCGTAAAATCGTAGGATCGTGGGATCGAATCGCGATTCTGTGAACATTGCGCGTGAGGCCTTGCCGTGTCACATCCGTTCCATGTCTGTGGAATAAAGGCCGGACAGGAGTAGAGACGTCCGTGCCGCGTCCGTGGAGAAAAGGCCGGACAGAAGAGGAGAATGGCGTGTCCGTGTCACGTCCGTAGAATTAAGCACGGACAAGAGAAGAGAAGAAGACCGTGTGTGACGTCCGTGGGAAATAACCTGGACAGAGACACGGACAAGAAGAGAGAATATAGGCACGTCCGTGGAGAAAAACCCGGACAAGGGCCGGACTACCCACAACCGTGGCACGTCCGCGGATTTAAGGCCGGACAAGACTAAGGAGCAACTGTGAGTGGTCCGGGGAAATAAACACGGACACAGACACGGACACGTGTAAATGTCCAGATCCGGATCCAGAAATTAACGCGACTGGTTTCCTTCGCCGACTGATTTTCTTCGTCGACTGTCTTCCCCAAGTTGCTTCTTCCTTTGCGGCGCCTGCAGACATATCCATCTACTCCATTAACCATATCAGGCGCCTGCCTTAAAATCCTCACGCGGTGTTCCCTCTGTCTTCTTCCTCTTCCTTTCTTCTATATAAACCCACGCTCCTTCTGCCTTCAAACCACACTTCCATCATCCATCATCGATCCACTACACCACAAACCTCTTGTCCATCCCATTTCTCTTCTCTCATCTTCTCCATTTTGTTTTCTTTTCATTCCACCATATCCACCTCTAGTCCCACGTATTCAAATAGCAGATCAAACTATTTAATATGTTAGGCTAGAATATGTATACTCTGGGAATGTTATTATGTGTTTGTATTAATTATGCAATTTGTTTTACTGGTTTTATTTAAATACAGTTTGTTATGATTAAAGCTTATCTCTCGCCTTTTTAATAAATCTCATGAATTTATTAAAATGCTTTACAAAATCTGTTTAATCTGATCGATGATAAGCAGATAGGTTCGATTAATTCGTAAATATGTAGGAAACTTGTTTTCATCGGATAAGTTAGTACTCAGTTGCAAGAATATTATTCCTTTTACTCTGCCGTTTACTAGTGCTTGCTTGAGTTTTCATCGGACCTTGCATTTTCTGGTAAACGAGTTCTTATGAGTCTATGATTAGTCCTTAAGATAATAACAGGAATTTTGCCAAACTATTATAATTAAACCAGTAGACATAGCATGAGCATAGCATATTATATTAACCTGAACCCAGAGTCCCATTTAATTTACCTAGTTACTTAGTTATTTTATCTTTCCTTTTTATTTGTAAAAACAAGTCAATTTCCCCCTCTTGTGACAAAGCTTAGGTACTTAATAATTCCCCTTAGTCCCACGGTTCGATATCCGGTCGCTTACACTTTACTATACTACTACGACCGGATTTGTTTGCAGCCCGACGGTTATTTTGAGTTTTAATTTCTTTTCTTTTGTTTTTTTAATTACACCAGTTCCAACCACTCACAATATACAGTCTGCAAAATGGCGCCGTTGCCGGGGACTAGATTTATTCTAGTCCCTAAGCCCCGGATAATTCACTTGTTATATTAGAATATTTTGTCTATATTATTTTGTTTGTGTTTTATTTATTATCTATATATATTTTGTTTATGTTATTATTATGTTTGTTTCTAATCTGTTTATTTCTAATCTGTTTCATTAAGTTTCGTTTATTATACGAAAACACACAAAAAACAAAGAATGAGGCTTACGTCCGCCCTTAAAAGGCCGGACGCAAGCCGGACACAAAGAAGGACGGGACTCACGTCCGCCCATTCTTCCACGGACGCGCAGCCGGAAGTCCCGCAGCCGAAACAAACGCGTCCGGCTCTATTTGCGCGGACAAAATCGGGACGCGAGAGAGACGTCCGCCCTTTTATCCGCGGACACAACCACGGACGCGCACAACCTAAAAAAAAAAATCTGTAGTCGACTTCCGCGGCAAATGGAAGAGGAGCTCGAACAAGAGTCTTGATATTCATTGGATTTATACTGCTCGGTATGTGGGGGAGCTCATGATTATGAGGATTGTCTCATATTCCAAGAGCAACTCTGGTTAGAGGATCAACCAAACTACCTGGAGAGAATCGCTCAACAAGAGCAGCAACCCAAGAGCGAAACAGTTCATGCGGTAGAACACCCCACTACGGATAAGGAATTGCCATCACCTCCCGCCAAGATATCCAAACAAAACGCCACTATCACCTTCGAAGAATCATCTTTCTCTGAAGATGATATCGATCAGCGTTCTTTCTATGAGCCTCACCTACAAGAGGAGGATGTTTACATCTTCCAATTTGAGGATGAAAAGTCATCACCACCGGGTCTTCTGTTAGAACTACGTTACCGGCAGTACCTCCTCAAACACCAGGTTTTATGGAGTATTCATTTTCCTATTTTATTTGCCGAGGTGACATTTTGTTTGATCCAGGTGGTTTGTTTTTTACTGCTAACTTCGTTATCCTGGCAAAGCTGTTGTCTACTTTTATTTTTGATCCAGGATAACGAAGCGGGAGTCTAGCCAAAGACTATAAATACGGACAGCTTACTGGGAGGCAACCCAGTGGTTAAATTTTATTATCCTACTATTTTTGTTTTATGTTTTGTGTTCCATATTATTCCTATATATGTTTTTTATATATAAAGAAAAGGAAGGAGAGAGAACAAGGAGAATTAACTTGAGTTCTTCTAGCTGTTTAGAATATTATTACAGGAACATCTTACACATTTCGACAGCTGAACTTAAGTGTGAGGAACGTCTCACCCCTGCCAAAGCTTTAAGTGTGAGGAAGGGCACCTACCTCAATCTACGATACAAGGGGAGTCTCAGTTCTTTCTTTATTATATTAATGTTCAACCTATCTGACATTAAAGCTTCTCTATTAATAATCCTTTATGAGTCTGTCATATTTTGAAAGGTCCTTTTCTTGATTTAATTTTGAAAAATGAGGACATTGCTCCTCTCATGTGTGAGGAAGTAGAGACCTTTCCCTGAAAATATGACAGTTGTTCGTTAATGCCACACTCGCTTTTTGCTACTCTAATTGCCAAGATTTTGAAAAAAAATGAGATAAAATAACTGTAGAAGTGTTTGAAATTATGTCAAGTGACAACTGAAAGATGGTTTTATTTAAAGGAGTTTGTATAAAATTATTTTTAATCAAAATACTCTATTTTCACTCAAAATACGATAGATCTGCTAATTGCAAAAACCAATTTAGCTTAGCTTGGGATTTTGGAAATGATTGGAAAGTTAGGAAAGAAAAGGATAAAGACAAGGTACTCCGCTGTTTATAAATCTTTCTAAACCAAAAACAGGCCTCGCCTATCCGGTTATTAAGTTCTTCGGGGTGCTTAAACACCTATCTACCTAAGGTCTCGTGATCTGGGATAGAAGACCCAACACCGCTACAAGGATAGAGAGAAAAGTCTGGGGTACAGAAAAATAATGCAATATAAAAAAATGTTTGTTTTGTATATACAATCTTCGCATTCAAAATAATGAATGAAAATAATAAATTGCAGTTTTTATTTGTAAACATGAGTACGTGGTGTTGAAAGGTATTGCGGAATAAGGCATTACTTCACACCCCTTGTCATCCCGGTTTAGAGAATTGAAATTGGAGGAAAATCCCAGGTTAATCTAACTTGTTTTCTGCAATCTAGTTTTTCTATGCTTTTATTAAATTGCTCTTCTTCACTCTTTGCAAAAAACCTACTTCTCAGAGCAGAATTATTCTTTCAATTGTCACTTTGTCTAAATTCCCTTCTACACTTATTTAATCTTGTTTTATACTACGGCTTAGAGATAATTATATTCCTTAATTTTGCTTGAGGACAAGAAAAAGTCAAGTGTGAGGAAGTTTGATAAGTGCAAAACATATAGACTTATTAAGGTTTAATCTCCTTATAATTTGCAGCATTTTAAGTAATGTTTCTCACTTATCTTGGGTTTTTCCTATAATTATGTTGTGAGATTAACTGATGTATTATATGTGTTAAATGTAGGAGAAATGCCATATAAAATACATATATCAAAGAGGATTAAAATGAGTCACACAAGATGCACGCGTGAGGCCTTGCCGTGTCACGTCCGTTCCATTTCCGTGGAATAAAGGCTGGACAGGAGTAGAGACGTCCGTGCCGCGTCCGTGGAGAAAAGGCCGGACAGAAGAGGAGAATGGCGTGTCCGTGTCACGTCCGCAGAATTAAGCACGGACAAGAGAAGAGAAGAAGACCGTGTGTGACGTCCGTGGGAAATAACCCGGACAGAGACACGGACAAGAAGAGAATATAGGCACGTCCGTGGAGAAAAACCGGACAAGGGCCGGACTAACCCACAACCGTGGCACGTCCGTGGATTTAAGGCCGGACAAGACTAAGGAGCAACTGTGAGTGGTCCGGGGAAATAAACACGGACACAGACACGGATGCGTGTAAATGTCCAGATCCGGATCCAGAAATTAACACGACTGGTTTCCTTCGCCGACTGGTTTTCTTCGCCGACTGTCTTCCCCAAGTTGCTTCTTCCTTTGCGGTGCCTGCAGACATATCCATCTACTCCATTAACCATATCAGCCTGCCCCTGCCTTAAAATCCTCACGCGGTGTTCCCTCTGTCTTCTTCCTCTTCCTTTCTATATAAACCCATGCTCCTTCTGCCTTCAAACCACACTTCCATCATCCATCATCGATCCACTACACCACAAACCTCTCGTCCATCCCATTTCTCTCTCCCATCTTCTCCATTTTGTATCTTTTCATTCCTCCATATCCACCTCTAGTCCCACGTATTCAAATAGCAGATCAAACTATTTAATATGTTAGGCTAGAATATGTATACTCTGGGAATGGTTATTATGTGTTTGTATTAATTATGCAATTTGTTTTACTGGTTTTATTTAAATACAGTTTGTTACGATTAATGCTTATCTCTCGCCTTTTTAATAAATCTCATGAATTTATTAAAATGCTTTACAAAATCTGTTTTAATCTGATCGATGATAAGCAGATAGGTTCGATTAATTCGTAAATCTGTAGGAAACTTGTTTTCATCGGATAAGTTAGTACTCAGTTGCAAGAATATTATTCCTTTTACTCTGCCGTTTACTAGTGCTTGCTTGAGTTTTCATCGGACCTTGCATTTTCTGGAAAACGAGTTCTTATGAGTCTATGATTAGTCCTTAAGATAATAACAGGAATTTTGCCAAACTATTATAATTAAACCATTAGACATAGCATGAAAGAGCAGATTATATTAACCTGAACCTAGAGTCCCATTTAATTTACCTATTTACTTAGTTATTTTATCTTTCCTTTTTATTTGTAAAAATAAGTCAATTAATCCCCCTCTTTGTGACAAAGCTTAGGTACTTAATAATTCCCCTTAGTCCCACAGTTCTATATCCGGTCGCTTACACTTTACTATACTACTACGACCGGGATTTGTTTGCAGCCCGACGATTATTTTGAGTTTTAATTTCTTTTCTTTTGTTTTAATTACACTAGTTCCAACCACTCACAATATACAGTCTGCATCCACCACCATTGCAAGGTTGATATTATGCTCAAAGGAGAGAGAAAAACAGAGCATTACAAATGGGGCAAAAATCGGTTGTGAAGGAAGGTGAAGAAAACATGAGTTTTTCATGTAGATTTTTACCTTAATAGAGAGAGGAGACTCCAAGCTACCCATTGGTGCTATTTTCTCTTTGAATGGGGAAAACCCATGGAGATGAACTTCCTCATTTTTAAATTTTGAAAAGAGGGAAATGTAGAGGATGATGAGGGGATTACAAATATGTAATTATTTTTACATTTGGAGCTCAAATGAAGGTAGGGCATGAGAGAGAAGTGAGGCAGCCATGGATGTTGGTGAAGCTCCAAAATCGCAGCCAGAAGGGAGGAGGAAGAGAGAGAGCACGATGGGGAAGAAAGAAATGGGAGAGAGAAGGAAAAGGTGAGGAAAGAAAGTACTTTCTACTTTTGGTATTTTTTTCCTTCTTTCTTTTCTTCTTTCTTTCTTTAATTATTTTTTGTGTGTTAGAGGGAAGGGGGATCGGATGACATACAGCCCATTGTGGTTTTAAAAAATTTTATTTACAATAGTGGACACACTAGTTTGGTTTATTTATGCTTTTACCCCACAACTCCCCGTTTTTGACAGTTTTTACTTTTTTCTTGTTTTATTGGTTTTATTGGCTCTAGACCTTCACTAATGTTTATAATGACTATTTGGTTGACCAAAATTGTTACGAGTCTATTTGACCAGCTTAAAGACGCGTTTTCCCAGTTTCCTCGAAAAACGCGCTTTAAGGTTCGTTTGTGTTTATAATCCGTTTTAAGGATCTGTTTTCTTCGGAACTTGTTCTCTCATGATTACTTAGGTCTTATTAAGCCTTTATAATCCTTATAACACGCTAACCGAGGTCTCCTACCTCCTATGGTTAGTTAACGCTTATTTAGCATTTTTCGCTTTTTAAGCGTTTCTTTATTTCTTTTTGAAATACCCCGTAATTAAAAATAGTGATTAATTAGGCTAATAAGTAATTTAGAGGCTTAATTAAGTGTAAATAATCATGAGGGAACAAATCCCGAAGAAAATGGATCCTTAAAATGGATTAAAAGCATTACCGAACCTTAAAGCACGTTTTTCGAGGTAACCGGGAAAACGTGTCTTTAAACGGGTCAAATAGACTCGTAACAATTTTAGTCAACTAAATAATCATTAATAAATATTAGTGAGGCTTTAGAACCAATAAAATCAATAAAACGAGAGATTAGTAAAAACTGTCAAAAACGGGAAGTTGTGGGGTAGAAATATAAATAACACAAACCTATGTGTCCAATAATGTAAAAAGAATTTTTCAAAACCCATATGGGTCTGGTGCTGTCCGATTTTTAGGCCCTCACCCTCACACTCTCTTGTTTTCTTTTATTGTGTCTAATACACTAGAGGACAAAACCATAAAGAGAGCAAAAAGCAATATTTCCCCTCCCTCCTCCATTCACTCCCTCTCTGAAATACCCCTAAATTAATTTAAATTAATTTAGGGGATTTCTTTTGTTAAAATTAAATTATTATATGGAATAATGAATATTAAATTATTATATGGAGTTGTGAAATTTATTTAGGGGTTTTCTCCTATTTAACCCTAATTATTATACATTATTATATAGTATTATGAATTTAATAATAAGATTTATAAGTCAATAAATTGGGAAAATTTCTAAACACTCCAAATATATTATAAAGATTTTAGGAAGTGTTGGAACATTGTTTTGAAACATAAAAGTCAATATAAAATTCTAGAAACCTTAAAGCTTATTAAGCCTTGCTAGAGTTGACTTTTTGAGAATGGTCAAACCAGGCCATGAAACCTATACCAATAAATAGGTTATTAAAAACCATGAAGATCGATAAAAAGAACGTCAAAAACAGATCATCCTAGCCAAAGTTATGATAGATTGAAGTTTAGAGCCAAAATTTTGGAGGATGTTGACGTGTCCAGGGTTAAGGACACGTGTCGCGCCCAGTCAGCACCCAGGATTACTCAATCGATTGAATTTCCTTCAGTTTTGGCATGTCGGGGGTCGATCTTTAGACACCTATATCTTTTCCCTACTCCACCATTTGGTATGCCATTTGTTTCATTCGATTCTCCTATCTTTCCTCTTTCCAACCATTACTCACACACCATCTAACTCCTTCTACAATGACCGGAAAATTGATCCAAAGTTGGCTCCTCGCGATTGTGTAACCCAGAATCCAGTTTCTCCTGAAATCGGTGGTAAACTTCGTCACGCCATAACTTCTTCATTTCTCATCCAAATTTCTTGTTCTTTAGCTTGTTTTGAAGCTCTCTAATCCCTCTATAACTTTCATGTTGATGGCCAAGGCTGATTCGCACTATTTTGGGAGTTAGAACTGTCTAAAGATGCCTACTCGATCACGTCGGTAATTTTGCCCAGTTCATCCCGAAACAAACTAGGTAAACACCGATCTTGTGAGATCTGTAACTTTCTCCCTAGTTCATCAAATTCAATGATTCTTCTACTGACATCTAGAGTTACATGTCTAGTTTGGATTGTGATAGGTTCCAAGAATCGAATCTCTCTCAGTTGGTGCGAGTTGATTCGTGAAGTGGCATACCTGAACCGCACATGAAATAACGATTCCCAGATTTTCCGAGTTGGATTCTTCCCGTTAATGCTATTCCGGTGAGTTTCTGATCAAATTGCTCCGTTGTTGCCAATCTTAACTTCATCTTCGACCACCAAACCCACAAAGCAATTTATTCAATTATGCATTATATCGAGAGGAATTGGCGAAATCGGATTCGTAAACCCGAAACTCAACCTAACTTGAACCCAGATTCAATCTTGCGTAATACTGCATGAAATTTGGGGAAATCGGTGTCAATAGATGCGTCTTGGAATTTCGAATTCAATGGAACAAGAACCACTCGATTTCGTTCTGTGGAAGGAGAAAATCGGGATTTAGTACTCGAATGGGTTAGTGAGTTCGAAGATGAACTCGACGTTCAGGAGCCGTCCGATCTCAGTTAAAAGAAACGGACGGCCACGATTAAAACGTTTTAAAATATAAGTATAAGTTTTATATTATATTCAAAAATAAACCCTAACTGCTAGATTTATTTAATGGCCTTCCCGAATGTGTTTTGACTTGAAATTTTAACCATAGATTCCTTATTTAATGTAGTTTATTTTGATGTAAATTAATAAGGGTTTTGAGTTTTTAAACATAAGTTATGATTTTTGCAAGTTACGGGTATTATGGAATTATTTGGGTGATTTAAAAAGATATTTTTATGAAATAAAATTTTATAATATGTCTAAAATGTTATAGTTATTGTATATTAAATTGGGAATTTTTGGACAAGGGTAAATAGGTTTAAAAATTATGTTTATGGAATTTTTAAGAATAACCTATAATATAAGGTTTTAAATGTAACCAAAAATTAAAGTATGGCTAGGTAATTAACTTTTTAGGTTGGGGGAAAATAAAGGAAACTAAATTATATTTTATAACAGTATGTTTATAGATATTTTGGGTATTATCTTTTAGGTGAAGTAAAAGTTGTTTACACATAAATATACTTATATGAGAAAAATAAAATGGGAACTTATATTAAATCGAGGTATTAAACTAAACTACATATTATTTTGGAGGTTAATATGTTGAATTAAACTAGGGCAAACACTTTATTTTATAAACCATATATCAGTTGTGGATATGTCTAAAAGGTATTAAATATAATTAAATACAATAAGCATTTCTTAAAGAATATTTTGGATAAATTCTAAGGAAAATATAAGTGTATAAGTAAACACACTAGAAGTAAATAAAACTAGTAACATATCTTATGGGAAACGTATAAGAAGGAGAAATTGGGATAAATCTTATTCTTACGTGACAATTAAAATATCAAAAGTTAATGTAGCATCTAGGTGGACTACTAGGGGGGAAATACATATCGTAAACCTTTAATGGGTGATAAAGTGAGTTAGCCAAGCGTAACCAAAGGGTTTAATAAACTAAACCTATAATCAGGAGAGGGTAAATGGAATAAGTTAAGTATGCACTAAAGATTTAATTACGAGGTCTAGCTAGATCCTTAGGAGGGAGTAACTGTAAAACAAAACTATAGACTAATTAAAATGGGGGATGTGTAGCATTATAGTGCTTTAACTAATAATGCTTGGAATACTTTAATTATAGGTAATTAGTGGAAGTAGTTCGCATTTTCGAGTTTGGTGACTGCTTCTACATATACCAGGTACGATTTCTCGTACTCAGATGCTTTGGTGACGAATTTTATGGAACGTTTCGAGAAACGCTAAATGAGTATGAATGTATCTTGAAAGGAAATTGTTTGTGTGACTGACTCAGCCTGTTGTGACTAACTGGGCCCTGGATGTACAACTCACATGATCATTGGTTCCTTTTTATCTGGTATCTCATTAGATATTGACTGTTGGGTTTACGCCTCTGCACTCTGTAGGACTGAGTGTTTTGGTATTGCACTTGTACAGTTAATAGTCTAGTGGGAATATGGGAAATGTCAAACTTGGTACTGGGTATGGATTATTTCTAATAAGTGGTGCACTCACTTTTCACCGATGACTGAGTGAGAACGGGGCGGTTGGCTGAGCGGAGGTCTGCGTACCTCGCCCTTTGTGGCAAATGACAGGCGGAGGTCTGTTTACCTCGCCCTTGTGGCAACTGACTGGCGGTGGGGGCCATCTCTCCCAATTGGTTTTATTCCACTCTTGAGTTAAGGTTCTTGGGTCTTTCTAATCCTAATTGGAACTGAATCTAACTTAAGCATGGATGTTCACTAACTTCTGGCGTGGTTTCTTTTAAGTTGACTCGCTCTACTTCTTGTTATTTATCTCTATCCTTGACTTGATATCTTTGACTTGGTGTTTTGGTGTGCCTTGTTCTTCTGCTTTTGTTCTAAGTGTTTGGCTTCATCTTATTGTGTATTTTTAAGAGTTATGCTTTAAACTGTTGTTTTGGAGAGTTGTACCAGTTCCATTCCAGGGAACTGACTCACCCCTCCTGGGGTGGGCTGCTTGGTTTCATCTTGCAGGTACGGATTGCTAATACAGGTAGCCACGAAGAGTATGAGTGTATGGGATGGGGATTAGGAACTTTGGAGAGCTATTGTATTTTGTTATTGTTCTTTTATGTTATGTTTTCTCGAGTTCAGACCGTAGCTTTTGTAATGTCATAAGTTGTAATTGGTGAGGTTTGGTGCCGGGTGTTTGGAACCCGATGATCTGTAATCGCCTTAGTATTTTATTTCCGCTGCATTTATGATAAGTAGGGGCGTTACAGAAAGTGGTATCAGAGCGTAGTTACGCTCTGAGCCCGAGAAAACAAGCCGAGAGAAATACTTAGAATATAGGTGCCCTTAAAACTGGGGAAGTGGGTAGAATTGGGAAGTGAGGATTCCAGAAAGGCACGTTACCCTTACCCCATACTTGACCTTATTTACATCACTCATGAACACTCTAACTACACACCGTCCCTGGGTAGTTATGAAACACTTCGCACGTACTACATAGATGTCTAGATTTAACATACAACTTCTGAACAACAAATACCATCCTCAGCAGCTAAAATGTCTCAAAGAGGAGGAAGAGGAGGACGCGGAGGAAGAGGAGGACGAGGAGCGGGACCCCCAGGTGGTTACGGACCCGATGCTGTTACCCCTGAGGTCATAGCTCAGATTGTAACCGCTGCATTAGCTCAGCAGCAGGCTCAGATCCCTCAACCACCGCCACCACCACCCCACGGTCCGCGAGAGTTCAACTGGTTGAAAGCGGTCAACGATCTTCGTCCCCCAGTCTATGAAGGCCAGCCAGTACCGAAAGCCCTGGAGAAATACATCGCTGAGATTCAAAAGGCTTTTACCTCTCATGTCCCAGTCCCAGCAGATCGCCAAGTGGACATAGCGGCATACTTCCTCCAAGGGCCAGCTCATCGATGGTGGCAGACAGCCAGAGCCGAGCTGACCGCTCAGGCGAACTTTGATTTCCAAGCTTTTCTGGTGGCCTTGAGAGCTAAGTTCTACCCATCCTACCTACAGAAGAGGATGAGAAGTGAATTTGAGCAGCTGAAGCAAGGGACTTCTTCTGTTGCTGAGTACTATGACAAGTTTGTGGAGTTGCTTGCTGTCATTGGAGAGGGAGCTTACGCTCCGAGGTACCTGGTGGATAAATTTCATACTGGCTTGAACTTCAGGATCATGAACATGATCGGTTCCACCAGAGGAAAGACTTTACAAGTATGGAATATGACTTTGGAATCTCTGTTTTGATAAGATTTTCCACTAACACATATTGTAACGACAGGAACTAGCTGATGATGCAAACGACTGCGAAACCACCATTGCCTATCAGGATTCTGTGCTAGGCAAGAGGAAGGGAGATGCTGGAGGAGGTAGTGGAGGAAACTCTTCCCAGAACTATGAAAGGAAGGGCAAGTTCTACAAGGGGAAGAATGAAAAGGCCATGGTCCCTTCACCTATTGATGCTGAGCCAATCCGCTCCCAGCCACCCAGTGGTAAGATAATACAGAATCTACAATGTGGTTACATATTGCTATCACGCTACTGACCTTGACTTGGAACAGGAAATCAACCCGTAAGAAGGTACTTCTGCAGGAAGGGTGAGAAGGACCATCCAGGAAAGGAGTGTGACGGGACTCTGGTGACGTGTCACCACTGTGGCAGGAAGGGGCATAGATCCTTTGAGTGTTTCTCGAACCCGGATTCCAGGAACTACAAGCCACGCACCGGTCAGCGACTAAAGCCCAACTACTAATACAAGTGGAGGAGGAGGTAGAGGTGGCACCGGAGGTGCTGGACCATCTACCCATCGTCCTGCCCAGAACTACCCTCAGAGGCCAGGCAAAGCACCAGTTCTCAACCTGGTGACCGTGTCGAATCGGCGAGTGATGACCCGAGTTCACCTGGTGAGGACTACTTTCCTACTGAAGAAGCTTAGACCTTCGTTCTACTTCATTTCTTCAAATAATTTTTCCTCTGCATTGTAAGGGATGAACTATAAATCCCTCTTTCTTTTACACTTTGTGCTAAGACCAGTTTGAACATTGACTTGTTTACTTAATGGCAACTGTTGTTTTCGTTCAGCTTTCGATATTTGCTTTCCTGTATTGCCTATTTCCACACCCACCACTTCCTTTGAAGCCAAACCACACCCGCCAGAGAAGTGTGAGGTATTGAGACCTGGGATGGTCTTATTACGAGAATTTTTGACCCCAGCTGACCAATATACATTGATCCTAAAGATCAGAGAATTAGGTGTGAAAGGAGGAAACTTTTACACCCCTACCTTCAAGAACGGTGCAACCATGAAGGTGAAGATCATGTGCCTAGGTAAGAAGTGGGACCACACCACTAGAAGCTACGAAGAGGTGGAGGTGCCACCAATTCCAGGAGAGTTGCAGACCATCATTGGAGCTGCAGTCAAAGCAGCCCAGGAATTGGAGGATGAGCCCGTCCCAGACCTAACCTCAGACGTGTGCATCATCAACTTCTATGGGAAAGAAGGTAAGCTAGGAATGCATCAGGATAGGGACGAGTCTCTAGAGTCCATCACCAGAGGAGTTCCAGTGGTGTCCATATCACTTGGAGACGACGCGGAATTCCTATTTGGAGATCAGAAGAGAATGGATCTTGCTACAAAGATCCTCCTGAAGTCAGGTGATGTGCTGATTTTCGGGGGAGCAGCCAGACTTATCTACCATGGGGTGAAGAGAATTAAGCCCCACACAGCCCCCACATCCATCATCAACCAGACCCACATGAAACCTGGCCGTTTAAACCTGACCTTTAGACAGATCTAGCCTTGTAATTTATGCAATTTCAGCATTGTAATCATTAAAATGCTCATGATGACCTTAATAAGAGTGGAAATCTTATAAATTTGTTTCGTCGTTGTAGGGGTTGGGAACTCAGAGATCAGGTTAACTGTGTTGAACCAGGCTCAAGCGAAGAGCAATGGGATGGTCATCACAGGTATAACTACTAGCCTGATTTATTACCTTGGAAGTAATGCCTGAGAATCTTAGAATTTACTCTGTGATTTCAGGCACGTTCTTAATTAATGAGGTGGAAGCCACTGTTCTGTTGATTCTGGAGCCTCCCATTCATTCATATCCCAGGCATTCCATGCTAAGATAGATGCCCCTACAGAAGATATCCATGACTGCTCAGTCCTATTGCCATCCAGAGAGTTAATCAAGTGCAGTAAGCAATGTAGGAACTTGAATATACACATCAAGGGAGCAGATTTCCTCTTCGATGCCATGTCTTCTTCCTGGCATGGGTTTGATATAATTGTAGGCATGGACACACTACAGCGATACAGAGGTAGGCTACACTGTGCAGAGCATCGCCTCCTCCTGAGTCAGCTACAGGGATCACAGTATCATACCGAATGCAGCCCAAACAGCCGACTGTGAAGGTTGTATCGGCATTATCCCTGATGAAGGAGGTGTCCAAGGGAGCGACCGCCTACTACTGTTATGCCCAGGATCTGAGGATAGATCCAAGTTCAAGAGGGACTCACCTGTGGTGTCGAGTACCCTGACGTTTTTCCGGAGGAGTTACCTGACTACACCATTGAGGGAGGTTGAGGTTCAACATCGACCTCCTACCTGGTACAGGCCCGATTGCCAAAGCACCATACCGGATGGGCCCTTGCGGAGATGGTGGAATTGAAGAAACAACTGCAGGAGTTATTAGATAAGGGTTTCAATCCGACCCAGTGTCTCACCTTGGGGTGCTCCTGTGCTGTTCGTCAAGAAGAAGGACGGAAGCATGAGATTATGTAATGACTACAAGGAGTTGAATATAATGTCACAATCAAGAACAAGTACCCACTGCCCAGGATCGATGACTTGTTCGACCAGCTGAGGGGAGCTAAGGTGTTCTCTAAAATTGATCTGCGTTCCGGGTATCATCAGATAGCTGTAGCTGAGTCAGATATAGAGAAGACAGCCTTCCGGACCAGATACGGCCACTATGAGTTCACAGTGATGCCGTTTGGACTGACCAATGCACCGGCGAGATTTATGGATTTGATGCAGAGAGTCTTCCAAGCCCAGCTAGATAAGTCAGTGGTCGTATTTATAGACGACATTCTGATCTTCTCCAAGAGCAAAGAGGAACATGAGCAGCATTTGAGGACAGTCTTGGAGACTCTGAGAGAGCAACTCTATGCCAAGTTCAGCAAGTGTGAATTCTGGCTGGACAAGGTATCATTTCTTGGTCATGTGATCTCAGCTGAGGGAGTTTCAGTGGACCCAGCTAAAATTGAGGCGGTAAAGAGCTGGCACAGACCTCGCTCAGTGACTGAGATTCGGAGTTCCTTGGGTTGGCTGGCTATTATAGACGCTTTGTGAAGGATTTCTCAGGCTAGCCAAGCCCTTAACCTCTCTGATGAAGAAGGATAGCCCGTTTGTATGGACAGAGGCATGTGAGGTCTCCTTTCAGGCACTGAAGGATGCTCTGACCACAGCTCCTGTATTGGTGATCCCCGAGGGAAATGAGGGATTCGAGGTTTACTGTGATGCTTCAGGCAAGGGGATCGGTGGAGTATTGATGCAAAATGGCAGAGTCGTGGCTTACGCTTCTCGACAGCTGAAGAAGCACGAAGAAAATTATCCCACACATGACCTTGAGCTCCTCGCCATAGTCTTTGCCTTGAAGATCTGGCGACACTACCTGTACGGAGCCACGGTCCGAATTATGACAGATCATAAAAGTTTGAAATACATCTGGACCCAGAAGGAGCTGAACTTGAGACAGCGACGGTGGATCGAGCTACTAGCTGATTATGATATCGACCTCCAGTACACTGAGGGTAAAGGTAATGTCGTGGCAGACGCTCTGAGCAGAAGAGCACATTCACTTCTTGCTCTCATAGAGACGACCACGATAGCTGAGGAGGTATATGCAGCTCAGGACAGTGATGTGTATCTACAGGGTATCAGGCAGAAATTAGCAGATGGGTTGACTGATGGTCTGAAGTATGACTACGAGCTAGACAGCGAGGGACACCTTCGAGTCAGAGGCAGACTCTGCGTTCCTCAGGATGCGACCGAACTTCAGACCAGGATTCTCTCTGAAGCTCATTCCTCTACATTGTCAGTACATCCTGGAGCCACCAAGATGTACAAGGATCTAAAGAAGTTATTCTGGTGGAGCGGGATGAAGAGGGATGTAGCAGATTTCGTCTCGCGATGTCTCACCTGTCAGAAGGTGAAGTTCGAGCATCGGCGACCAGGAGGCCAGATTCAGTCATTACCAGTACCGTGCTGGAAGTTTGACGATATTAGTATGGATTTTGTGGTCGGTCTCCCTCCAGCCAGAGGTGGATTGAACACAATTTGGGTGATAGTCGATAGGTTAACTAAGACGGCTAAGTTTATACCTATCAAGGACACATGGAAGGTGCCCAAACTAGCTGAGGTGTTCACCACAGAGCACATCCGGTACCATGGGGTACCGAAGACGATCGTCTCCGATCGTGATGCGCGTTTTCTTAGTAGATTTTGGCGTCAGGTGCAGGAGGCATTTGGTACTCAGTTGCGACTTAGCACAGCCTTCCACCCTCAAACAGATGGGCAGACCGAGAGGACGATTCAGACACTGGAAGATATGTTGAGAGCGGTCGCCTTAGACTATCAGGGGAGTTGGATAGAGCGTCTACACTTGGTAGAGTTCTCCTACAACAATTCCTATCACTCGTCTATCGGCATGGCCCCATTTCAGGCTCTGTATGGCAGACCGTGCCGGACACCTTTATCATGGAGTGACCCTGCTGAGACAGTTTTGATTGGCCCAGAGTATATTCAGAGACTGCAGGATGACATCAGAGTTATTCAGCAGCACATGAGGGCAGCGCAGTCTAGGCAGAAATCTTACGGGGATCAGCGTACCAGAGAGCTTGAATTTCAGATCAGTGATATGGTTTTCCTACGAGTGTCTCCGATGAGAGGTATCTTCAGATTTGGGATGAGAGGAAAGCTAAGCCCTAGTATGTTGGTCCGTACAGGATTACGGAGCGCGTGGGCCCAGCAGCGTATCGACTAGACCTACCAGCGGAGTTGGGGAAGGTACATGACGTGTTTCATGTATCGCAGCTGAAGAAGTATGTACCTGACCCTTCTCACGTGCTACAGCCAGAGAGATTGGAGATTGAACCTACACTGAGATATGAGGAGACTCCCATTCAGATCCTGGACACGAAGGTCCGGGAAACGAGAGGCAGATCAGTCAAGCTAGTGAAGGTTCTTTGGGAGCATCATGGGGTTGAAGAAGCTACTTGGGAGACTGAGGACTCTATGAGAGTGAAGTACCCACACCTATTTCCATGATATTTACTTGTATTCTTGCCTCTACTGAGTTCTTGTTCATAGCGGTACGAGGGCGTACCTTGGCTCTTTTCGGGGGGGGGGGTAGTGCATACTCTTCCTTCGTCACCTCATCCAGATTATGCCCTGTTGTTTTGTTAGTAGAATGATGGAGAGGTGTATGCATGTACTTGATTATACATTGTGTGAATCTTGATTTCTATTTATGAAAATCTTGGTTTGGTTTGACGCTGAATAATTTTGCGTGGAATTGGAAATGGAAATGAGTGGAATGGATTGGTATGGAATTTTGGTTGGGGTTGTTATTGGATGAACATTCTGGTAATTTTTGACAGCACACCTGATGTGGTGTGAGTAGTTATGAGTTGGTGTTAAACTTCGGGACGAAGTTTCTTTTAAGGGGGATATACTGAAATACCCCTAAATTAATTTAAATTAATTTAGGGGATTTCTTTTGTTAAAATTAAATTATTATATGGAATAATGAATATTAAATTATTATATGGAGTTGTGAAATTTATTTAGGGGTTTTCTCCTATTTAACCCTAATTATTATACATTATTATATAGTATTATGAATTTAATAATAAGATTTATAAGTCAATAAATCTTGGGAAAATTTCTAAACACTCCAAATATATTATAAAGATTTTAGGAAGTGTTGGAACATTGTTTTGAAACATAAAAGTCATATAAAATTCTAGAAACCTTAAAGCTTATTAAGCCTTGCTAGAGTTGACTTTTTGAGAATGGTCAAACCAGGCCATGAAACCTATACCAATAAATAGGTTATGAAAAACCATGAAGATCGATAAAAAGAACGTCAAAAACGGATCATCCTAGCCAAAGTTATGATAGATTGAAGTTTAGAGCCAAAATTTGGAGGATGCTGACGTGTCCAGGGTTAGGACACGTGTCGCGCCCAGTCAGCACCCAGGATTACTCAATCGATTGAATTTCCTTCAGTTTTGGCATGTCGGGGGTCGATCTTTAGACACCTATATCTTTTTCCCTACTCCACCATTTGGTATGCCATTTGTTTCATTCGATTCTCCTATCTTTCCTCTTTCCAACCATTACTCACACACCATCTAACTCCTTCTACAATGACCGGAAAATTGATCCAAAGTTGGCTCCTCGCGATTGTGTAACCCAGAATTCCAGTTTCTCCTGAAATCGGGTAAACTTCGTCACGCCATAACTTCTTCATTTCTCATCCAAATTTCTTGTTCTTTAGCTTGTTTTGAAGATCTCTAATCCCTCTATAACTTTCATGTTGATGGCCAAGGCTGATTCGCACTATTTGGGAGTTAGAACTGTCTAAAGATGCCTACTCGATCACGTCGGTAATTTTGCCCAGTTCATCCCGAAACAAACTAGGTAAACACCGATCTTGTGAGATCTGTAACTTTCTCCCTAGTTCATCAAATTCAATGATTCTTCTACTGACATCTAGAGTTACATGTCTAGTTTGGATTGTGATAGGTTCCAAGAATCGAATCTCTCTCAGTTGGTGCGAGTTGATTCGTGAAGTGGCATACCTGAACCGCACATGAAATAACGATTCCAGATTTCCGAGTTGGATTCTTCCCGTTAATGCTATTCCGGTGAGTTTCTGATCAAATTGCTCCGTTGTTGCCAATCTTAACTTCATTTTCGACCAACCCACAAAGCAATTTATTCAATTATGCATTATATCGAGAGGAATTGGCGAAATCGGATTCGTAAACCCGAAACTCAACCTAACTTGAACCCAGATTCAATCTTGCGTAATACTGCATGAAATTTGGGGAAATCGGTGTCAATAGATGCGTCTTGGAATTTCGAATTCAATGGAACAAGAACCACTCGATTTCGTTCTGTGGATTAGGAGAAAATCGGGTTTAGTACTCGAATGGGTAGTGAGTTCGAAGATGAACTCGACGTTCAGGAGCCGTCCGATCTCAGTTAAAAGAAACGGACGGCCACGATTAAAACGTTTTAAAATATAAGTATAAGTTTTATATTATATTCAAAATAAACCCTAACTTGCTAGATTTATTTAATGGCCTTCCCGAATGTGTTTTGACTTGAAATTTTAACCATAGATTCCTTATTTAATGTAGTTTATTTTGATGTAAATTAATAAGGGTTTTGAGTTTTTAAACATAAGTTATGATTTTTGCAAGTTACGGGTATTATGGAATTATTTGGGTGATTTAAAAAGATTTTTATGAAATAAAATTTTTATAATATGTCTAAATGTTATAGTTATTGTATATTAAATTGGGAATTTTTGGACAAGGGTAAATAGGTTTAAAAATTATGTTTATGGAATTTTCATAAGAATAACCTATAATATAAGGTTTTAATGTAACCAAAAATTAAAGTATGGCTAGGTAATTAACTTTTTAGGTTGGGGAAAATAAGGAAACTAAATTAATATTTTATAACAGTATGTTTATAAATATTTTGGGTATTATCTTTTAGGTGAAGTAAAAGTTGTTTACACATAAATATACTTATATGAGAAAAATAAAATGGGAACTTATATTAAATCGAGGTATTAAACTAAACTACATATTATTATTTGGAGGTTAATATGCTGAATTAAACTAGGGCAAACACTTTATTTTATAAACCATATATCAGTTGTGGATATGTCTAAAAGGTATTAAATATAATTAAATACAATAAGCATTTCTTAAAGAATATTTTGGATAAATTCTAAGGAAAATATAAGTGTATAAGTAAACACACTAGAAGTAAATAAAAGTAGTAACATATCTTATGGGAAACGTATTAAGAAGGAGAAATTGGGATAAATCTTATTCTTACGTGACAATTAAAAATATCAAAAGTTAATGTAGCATCTAGGTGGACTATTAGGGGGAAATACATATCGTAAACCTTTAATGGGTGATAAAGTGAGTTAGCCAAGCGTAACCAAAGGGTTTAAATAAACTAAACCTATAATCAGGAGAGGGTAAATGGAATAAGTTAAGTATGCACTAAAGATTTAATTACGAGGTCTAGCTAGATCCTTAGGAGGGAGTAACTGTAAAACAAAACTATAGACTAATTAAATGGGGGATGTGTAGCATTATAGTGCTTAACTAATTAATGCTTGGAATACTTTAATTATAGGTAATTAGTGGAAGTAGTTCGCATTTTCGAGTTTGGTGCTGCTTCTACATATACCAGGTACGATTTCTCGTACTCAGATGCTTTTGGTGACGAATTTTATGGAACGTTTCGAGAAACGCTAAATGAGTATGAATGTATCTTGAAAGGAAATTGTTTGTGTGACTGACTCAGCCTGTTGTGACTAACTGAGCCCTGGATGTACAACTCACATGATCATTGGTTCCTTTTATCTGGTTATCTCATTAGATATTGACTGTTGGGGGTTTACGCCTCTGCACTCTGTAGGACTGAGTGTTTTGGTATTGCACTTGTACAGTTAATAGTCTAGTGGGAATATGGGAAATGTCAAACTTGGTACTGGGTATGGATTATTTCTAATAAGTGGTGCACTCACTTTTCACCGATGACTGAGAACGGGTCGGTGGCAGCGGAGGTCTGCTATACCTCGCCCTTTGTGGCAACTGACAGCGGAGGTCTGTTTACCTCGCCCTTGTGGCAACTGACTGGCGGTGGGGCCATCTCTCCCAATTGGTTTATTCCACTCTTGAGTTAAGGTTCTTGGGTCTTTCTAATCCTAATTGGAACTGAATCTAACTTAAGCAATGGATGTTCACTAACTTCTGGCGTGGTTTCTTTTAAGTTGACTCGCTTACTTCTTGTTATTTATCTCTATCCTTGACTTGATATCTTTGACTTGGTGTTTTGGTGTGCCTTGTTCTTCTGCTTTTGTTCTAAGTGTTTGGCTTCATCTTATTGTGTATTTTAAGAGTTATGCTTTAAACTGTTGTTTTGGAGAGTTGTACCAGTTCCATTCCAGGGAACTGACTCACCCCTCCTGGGGTGGGCTGCTTGGTTTCATCTTGCAGGTACGGATTGCTAATACAGGTAGCCACGAAGAGTATGAGTGTATGGGATGGGGATTAGGAACTTTGGAGAGCTATTGTATTTTGTTATTGTTCTTTTATGTTATGTTTTCTCGAGTTCAGACCGTAGCTTTTGTAATGTCATAAGTTGTAATTGGTGAGGTTTGGTGCCGGGTGTTTGGAACCCGATGATCTGTAATCGCCTTAGTATTTTATTTCCGCTGCATTTATGATAAGTAGGGGCGTTACACTCTCTCAAGTGAAGGCCGACCCAGCACCTCTCTTTTCTTCCTTCTTAAACCTCCAGCGATTTCCATGGAGATTTAGCAACCCCCACAAAAACTAACACTCTACCTTGTAACTCCCTCAAACTCTTCAAAAAATTATACAATAAGTATACCATTGTCTCCTCTCATCAAGAGCTACATTTTATCCTTCCAAATTCGGAAAACAACGATTTTCGTTTCATTGGGTTGTCCCATTTGGAGTTCAAGACCACCATTAGAGCCACCTTGTTCCTCCTGTTCTTTTGAGTAAAAATCTCTTTAAAACTCCATTGTTTTTCTAGCCAAAAAGGAAAAACGAATTTAAGCTAAAAAACCCTTGTTGGTTCTCTTGTGTATCTAGCCGATTTTGGCTTGTTGGTGGAGTTGGAAACCTTGTTCTTGAACCACTCCAAACAACACTTGCACTCTTGGAAGGTAATATAAATTCTAAACCCTAAAATCCATATTAGAACCTACATAATGATTAGGGTTAGTTCTAGTATTAGAATGGTGTATTAAAATGTGTATATCAATGGGTTGTAGTGTTGGAGAAATTGTGTTGCTAAACGGTTAGAAGAGGAAGAGGAAGGAAAGAGAGAAGAAAGAAAATCTAGAAGGAAAAACAAGGTAAGAATGCTCATTGTGTAACCTTGTGTATATTTGTATATGTAACAGATTTTAGAAATAAAAAGGTGTATTGTAAAATGGTATTTTGTAGTAGAGTAATGTGTAAGAGAATATAAGTATTTTGAAGCTTTAAAAGATGTGTAAAACTTATTGAAAACAGATTGGGAATTAGTGTTAAGGTGCAGGAATTTTTATGAGTGGTTTAGTGTTGTTGTGGGCATATGAGAGCTTGTATATCGATGTCTATTGAAACAGGTGAAAAGAGTGTTGAGATGTGAATTAGAACATGTGGTGAGAGTATAAAATTATAAGGGAGACTATGGCAAAATTTACCTAGAATTAGAACACTTAGTGAATTTTAAACTAGGTGAATGAGGTAGGTTGTAACAGATTTTGTTAGAGAAAGATAGAGGGTATATTAGGAGAGATAGCTAATGTAGTTGTAATGTATTAGAGGTGTTAGAAATGACATTAGAAGAGGGAGTTGTAGATGGAGAGTGTTAGTGTTAAAAATCTGTAGCATAATGCAACTAGAGAAGAAGCTAGGTGAGTGTTGTGAGAAACTTGGAAAATTATGTGAGTGAATTAGTATAGAACTGTGTAAAAAGTTAAGGAGTGAACTAGGGTGTATTAAGAGGTTTAATTGGTGTTAAAACATGTGGGATTAAGTGTAGGAACAATGGGGAAGTAATGGGTAAAAGAGAGGACTGAAAACAGAAATTAAAATAAATACTGGGTCGGACCGAACTTGCGACCGGACTTGCAAGTTCGGTCGAGCCCAGGTTTACAAAGACGGGAAAGCTTCTGGAATCGACCGGACTTGCGACGGACTTGCAAGTTCGGTCGGACCAGAAAACTTTCCCCGTCTGTAACCTACTGGAATCGACCGGACTTGCGACCGGACATGCAAGTTCGGTCGAGCCAGAAAAATTCACCGATGTAACCTACTGGAATCGACCGGACTTGCGACCGGACATGCAAGTTCGATCGAGCCAGAAAAATTCACCGATGTAACCTACTGGAATCGACCGGACTCGGCCGGACAGGACATGCAAGTTCGGTCGAGCCAGAAAAATTCACCGATGTAACCTACTGGAATCGACCGGACTTGCGACCGGACATGCAAGTTCGGTCGAGCCAGAAAAATTCACCGAGGAAACTTCTGGAATGGACCGAAATTGCGACCGGACTTGCAAGTTTGGTCGGCCAGAAGAGTTCGGTAATGTGAGCTACTGGAATGGACGGACTTGCAAGGTCGTCGCAAGTCCGGTCGGTCAAAAAAAAAGAATAAAAAATTATTTAAATAAAATAATATTATATATTATATATATATGTATTACCTACATATATATGTATATGTACATGTATGAAAGCATGCCAAAGTTAAGTAAGAAAGTGAACTTAAGTAATGAAAAATAAGTAAGTAAAGTGTAGTGTAAGGACATAGTAAGTAGGAGTTAAGTTGATGATAGGTAAATTAATCATTCAATTGTATGTATATAATAGGACTTGATTTGTGACACCGGAGGACGTTTGGAAACACGTGCAACGGTGAACGGTATGGATTCCTCATGCCCCGTATGCTATCTTGGTTACTCTGATTTGTGTGTTGTGTGTTAATTGATCACCAAATAAGATAAATGCATGAATCGGAGTTAATATGCATACTTGTGATTATGTAGTGTTGTATGTTGTGAATATTCTCTTAAATTTTAGTTTGTATAATTCATGAAATGTTTGGATGATAATGAATGTGTGTACGTATGATGTACTGTACCGTGACCGTTTATTATTGTGTTTGGACTTCTAACTTATTCCTAACAAGCTAACCATCCTAACTTAAACTGGTAATTAAATTGGAATGAGTAGAAGTCCGATATAGTTTCGGCCACGCGTGAGGATGCGGAGTCACGAGAGGTTGGCTCCAATTCCTGACTCTTAAACTGGTCCGCGGCCCAAATCCCTTAAGTGGGTAGCATCCCGGATTGGTGAGTCAAGTAAATCCCGGAGGTGGGACGGCGTAGTCCCCAGGGCCAGAGGTCCCAATGACTTAACTTGAGTATAAGTAAGTAAGTAAGAATGAGTAAGTAAAGTAAATGAAAGTAAGTAATTGTAAGTAAGAAAAAAGTAAGTAATGAGTAAAAGAGTAAAAGCATTCCGATTAACCCGGATGCATAATTTGGCTAACCTTGTGAAGGTAAGTAAGTTGTGTGCTACTGTATTGTTGCCTTGAATTATGTAATGAATTGTATAAGCATGTATGTTGTATGAAAAGCATGTATGTATGAAATAAATGAACAGCATGTTTAGTGGACGTCAAATAGTCGGCGTGCCCTAGCTAGCACGCGGTATATGCGGAGTTTATACGCAGCGTTTGCTGAGCCCCTTGGGGCACCATTTTTACTACACGCAGGTACCCGCGAGGGATGAAGACCAGGAGAGTTGAAGTTTAATTTTCCTGTCTTTCTTTTGGTTTGTAAACAATGAATTTATGATGGTGTACTAAGTAGTACATGGCTACAGTTTTTGAATAGCCGGTGTACCATGGGGTACACCTTCTTGGATTTTGGATAGAATGAGAATTGGTATAGATGAGTAGTTGGTAAACTCATTCTTTTGGAACTTAGATCTGATGTAACTGAATATACTTTGATACTCGGTGATCCATTGATGTAAGTATTTGGTATATGGTATTTTGGCAAGTAATTTAGTAGCTCGGTACGTTATGTTCATCAGACCGTGACTGTAAGTAAGGTAAGCCTAGCTAGCCGTATGGGCGGTTAGCGGCGTTGTACCACCCGCCGTAGTAAGTATGCAATATTTCCGCTGCGAACTCGTAAGATTAATAGGACGATTAGACGGTAAGCATAGGATTAGCGGTTGGGGTGTTACACTTTTGGATTTATTCTCCCTTACCAATATTTCTTATTCATTATTAGGCTCTTAAATATCTATTAGGATAATTTAATCGCCATATTTAAGGTCGGGGTATTTCAATCTACCCCCCTTAAGAACTTTGTCCTCAAAGTTGTTCGAGGTTACAGGTTTACAATACTTACTCATCCTTATATGTCTAATACCGAAAATCACACATCCTTCCTCCTTGCAATTCCCAAATCCACTTGTAACACCCCTACTCTAATTGGCTCATAATCATCTTTCTTAACATTGTAATCGCAACGGTAATCTCAACAATTGAACTACTGGTGTCCGTTGTCACTCGCCCATACGGGTAATAATGTGCTTATTGATATATTCTTAAATACGAAACAATTTCCCACAGTGACAACAAGAGATAGATCTAACTTTCCCAAACCATATATAATACATTCACAGTGAGCATTCTAAGTATCCCAATCCTATACACGTTTCTAAGTTCATATCAAAATGCAACAGTGCATATTAAAACAACTATAATTAAACTACCCAGCGCGTCCCTCTCTTTGTCGACACCGGAAGCTGCATACCTGCAAAAATGGTTGTTTGTGGTATGGAATCAGCCCCTGCTGGTATGTTACTACATGACTGTCATGTCCCTTCAGACCCTCAGTTATTTGGTCGAGAGCATGCAATTCATTTTCATGCAAGTAGTTTAATGTTAAAACTGTAAAGCAACAGTATATGTTGCAGTAAATTCAAATAGCAAACAAGCCCCCGGCTTCACACATCGTAATAAACTACTGAAAGCGTTACAACGCTTATATGAGTACAGAAACTCCATTCCAACAAACACTTGATAGTTCATAATTGAGTTCGGCGACTCACTCGACCAAACAATCCACCATAATCTACCATGAGTACAGCGACTCCACTCAACCAGTTCACAACACACAATATGAGCACAATGGCTCGTTCAAACAAATCCACCAACATACCACACATAATTACAAAGCATAACCACTGAGCAACAAGGCGAATCAACGAGAGTTATAAACAAGTATAATTACTCGTCTTTGGTGTACAAGGCCAAATAATGTTCGCCTAATGTACGAGCTAGTATAGTCGTTCGTAATTGTTCAGTCATGTAATGACAACGTCTCGTTAGAACGACCTGTCTCTAAGTTACCCATCTCTTATGGCGGGTCACCCACGGCAATAGCCACTCCAGCGGTAGAGTCTCCGACCGACGAACCATCTGTAGTCCGTTGGAAATTTATCCAGACACTTACGGTTACCACACGACATCCTAGTATCGTTAATGGATCACAGTTCACAGCAAGAGCCACATCCTCTTGATAAACTTATTTATACCATCGCATCGTTTTACTATATTTTTTTTCCTAACACCGCAGACTAAGGTCGTAGTCCAATCCTGAGTATGTCGACTCGGGATACAGTGCTAGATACGAGAGCGGCGTTAAAGAGGCCAATGCTCCGTATATAAGTCTCAGATATTTTATATATCTTATTGTCCTAATGCTACAACGTTCTACTTACGTTCCTTATATTACACATATAAGATAGCATCATCGCCGCTAGTTCGTTTTATAATATGTTCATATATACGAACGGTACTGTTATCGTACAACAGTGATAATAATAAAGCAGCATTAATACGCAACTCAAGCATATTAATTCACACAAGCAGACATTCAATCTTATCACAGATTTTCACACAATGTCTGAACTGAGGAAATCCTCAGAGACAATCAAGCCATATAAATAACATACCGTTCACCCTGAAAGTATTACGGTGGAGTATGAATCTGCTAAATTCTCTGGCGATCCTCGAGACGCCTCTTACAATCTATAAATATGCATCACACTATGCATCAGCATCTGGTACTAACAATACACTACGGCACCCCGTACCGTTACTAATCCATCCCGGTTTATTCCCCGTTGTTAACTATAGACGTTTGTCCGGTTTTCGGTTTAACTCGGGACTTGGGAAAACGTCATATTTCATGCGTGATTACGTCGAGTATATTAATATACTTAACTTTAAACGTTTATTATCGCATGTAATTTAATACACATTACTATATCATATAGTTTACCACTATATTGCATGTATATCTTAGTTATATACTATACATTTCACCTTAGTATTTATTTTCCTAAGGTTTTGTTTTTCCACCACCCATTATAATACATGGTTTCTAACCATAATATATATTCATCCTTATATACATTTTTCTTGTATATGTATATATTTACCACATAGGTAAGTTCCATGAGTTATAAACTCTTATATTATATGTTACATTTTTATCATCTTTTATTAGATGATTATTCCCTTTAGTTGTACTATATTATACAACTTATATTAAGATTATTATCCTAATATTATGTAACATTTATGTTGTATCTTTACAACTCCCAAGGTTTAATTAACAAATTCCTTAGTTTATAAATCCTATTTACTTATAGTTTGTCACATTACTTAATGTGAATATCCTTACTTTTATTAATTCCATCTAAACCATATAATTGTTATAACATTATTAGACCTTAGTCTAAAATTCATTTTCCAACCTTTAATATTTCGGTACAGCCCTTGAATTTATTTAAATTCTATTTTGACCACATAACATTATGTAATGTTATACCATATATTAATATCATATATTATGATATTTTTATTCCCTTTTAATTTATAATCTATAGTTTTTATACAAAACTATTATATATTGCCGCATAGGCACATATATTAAACCTTATTCTTTTCCATAAACCATAGTTTCCTTTATTTACAAAATCGCCCCATTATTTATACCATGTTATATATACCATTAATATAACATTTCTAACTTATAAAAAGGGTATAACCTGTGGTTATATTTTGTAAAATTCCGAACAGACCCATATATGTTCTATAATTGCCATTTGGCCCAATTTATAACATATAGTTTAATAATTCATTAAAACTATATATTATACATATATCTTAATAAATACTCTTATATAATTCTAAAAATCACCAAATTTCACCAAGAGTTATAATTACCTTATTAACCCATATACCTTCGGTATTTACTATACCACCACATATATTTCTCCAAAGTGTCATAATGACAAAATAACTATATATTATACATATATAGTTTATATTAATTCCAAAATCAACCCAATAAATTTCTAAAAATTCCTAATAGCCCATGGGTGTTTATAACACCATTATACACCCTTTATTTTGGTAATAACATATACACCACACATGTTATCAAAATATTACCATTAAATACTTATCTTATTATAAAACCTTAAATAAGTTATCTAACTTATTTAATTTGGTCAAAACTTACCATATGGTCAAGGTTGACCACCTTAATATTTCCTTCACCAATAATTTCTATATATTACGGTCTACACCCATAACTTTCAGAAATTACCATTTAACCCCAAAACTTTATATAATCTTATAATTTTTATATAAACTCCTTTAAACCTCCAATTTTCGGCTAATCCTTTTATAGCCCCAAAATTTAGTTTATTTACACCTAAGACCCCAATTCCTTGCGGTAATAATTATATATAACCTAAACTTAAATAAAAGCTTATAAATGCATAAATAAAATGGCCTAAAGTACATGGCCTTTTTACAAACATTAGCTTATAAAATAAATTACACATAAATGTCCATAAAAGCCTTAAACTCTCGGCCCTTACACATATATTTTCTTTATTTACCAATTTCCCACATAATGTCTTAAATTTGACAATTATGTAATTAATTAGTTATAAAATTTACTAAACCATTCCTTAATCCCCTAAGGTCAAAATAAGACCTTAAATACCTTGTTCACTCATGGCACAATTCATATAAATATGTATAAGCACATTAATATACCAAGTGAAGTTTAAGTGATTTATACCTTATTTTTGCCAAGTTTAAGCCTTGTTTGGCCACGGCAATTTCAAGGAAAATTTCCACAGCTTCTTAGATGAGTTCTAACAGCAACATAATGATATGGTTAGTCTCCAAGCAAGATCTAACCATAAGAAGTGTTTAATGTATATTTTCAAGGTAAAATTTACCTTAAAATACCAAGGTATACAAGGTTGGTCTCGGCCTGTTTTTACAGTAGAGAAAGAGCTACTAAAACCAAGCTTTAAACTGGTATAACTCAGATTAGAAGATGGCTAATCTTTACCTTGTTTAAAATGCCTAAAATGGTGTTTTTGGCTTGGATCTAGTTATACTTTGAAGCTCTTGATGTAACAACTGAATAAGTATGTTAAGATGAAGATTATAAGCTTAGAAACAAAGTTTCACAGCCGAATTTGAAGGGAATCAAAAGATATGTGCTTAAAGCACATTTTTATACCTTAAGAACAAGATTAGCTTTCTCCACCTTCTTCCCTTGTTAATGCCGAGATACACCCTCCATTTAACCTCCAAGACAACCTAAGAACATTGATGGAAGTGGTTGATGCTTTGCTCCATTGAAAGAGGAAAGAATTGTGAAGAAAATGAACATTTAAAGGCTTAATTAGCTTACCAAGATCATTGGTGTTATTCTCTGAATATTGCTTGTTCTTACCGTCAATGGAGAAGCAAAGAGAGGAAGGGAGCTGCTGGTGTCGGCTGGGATGGGAGGTGAATGCAGAAAATAAGCGAGTTTGCTTTTTAAGACATTATTTGTTACTTTAGTTTACTTTTTGAATTGGTAATTAGATGACTCATCATAACAGCTGGTTAATTGATTGAAGATTGATAATTGAATGGGTATTACAGCTGTATGAGGTCGGCAGCCTTTGGTCAAGGCAATAGGTGAGCTTTGACCATGATTTAAGTTAAGTTAAGTAATTAGTTATTATTTTTGGGTACTATTCATACTAAATTGCCAATTTTGATTTTTATTTTTAAACTTTGATTTAGACTTTATAATATAGTCTATCATGTCACATTAATGTTATAAATAACTTAATATAGTCTTTACAGTGACAAAAGTCATTATCTTAGAGCTCATACACAAAAAAAACGTGCTTTAAGGAATTTTAGTGCACATTTTGAGTCGCAGGGTGTTTCTGAGCTCTGTTTTCTTTGAGAACAGTTTTTTTTGTGTTCCTTACATGATATTTGATCATGGTGTCCAATTTGATATCATTTAGAGGTCATTAGACCTTTAAGGTATTCTTAGAGCACACATTTTGCCCTACTTGACCTTGAAGCATGTAAATGCCTGTTCTTTGTGTTGGAGTGTTGTACAACAATTGTAACATGTTTAGTAATGTGTTAATAAGCTTAGGACAAAATTAGGTCCTAGGAAGTTCATTTGGGTATTTATTTACCCTGAACAGTCAAAGGGTGCAACATCTTGCTTTGTGTTGACCACTGTTGTTCTCAGTTGACTTTTAAGGCATGTTTAGGCCTTAATCAATGTGATTAAATATTTAATCCATATTTTATTAGTTTGGGGTATTTCAGTCTACCCCCCTTAAAAAGATTTCGTCCTGAAGTCCTTACCCATCTACAGTTCACTTAAGGAATCAAGTTCCACTAAGTAATCACAGACAGATCATCACTAGGGAGTACATTCCACTACGTTCAGACCTAGTCTTTATGTATCACATTTGATACAGCATCAATCTCATTCCATATAGTCAATAATCATGACACATTCATTCATAAACAGCACTAAACAAGGTGCAAAACTCATAGTACACAGCACTAGACAAGGTGCAAAACTCATGGTTCACAGCACTAGACAAGGTGCAAAACTCATGGTACACATCACTAGACAAGGTGCAAAACTCAATCATACACATCACTAGACAAGGTGCAAAACCAACAAGAAGTACTCAAAGGTGTCTCAAAAGGGGTACTCCACGCACCCTATTCATATGCCAGTATCTCGCGAGGATACCTCTACACCACTCCGCGTGTGTGTGTATGCATATATTTAACGATGGCAAATCACAGGGAAGCAGTCATGAAGACTAGGACTTGACGATCCCCAACCCCATGCTAACCAACGTCTACTACCCGTGGACACACCGGTTTAATAACGAAGGACACTGCGGTCCACGGCTCCTCGGACAGTATCACCTTATTTCCTTAGTCACCCGCAGACACACCGGTCAAATGACAAAGGGCTCTGTGGTCCACGGCTCTTTGGGTGATGTCACTCGCAGACACACCGGTCTAATGACAAAGGACTCCATGGTCCACGGCTCTTCGAGTGACGCCCTAAATGTCACTCGCAGATACACCAGTCTAATGACAAAGGACTCCACGGTCCACGGCTCTTCGAGTGACGCCCTAAATTCCAATTTCTATTCATATCTGTGTCCACTTGTAGGAAGTTTCGAGAGTCATTCAACCCCGACGTAGTCAGCGTCAGTGTTGAACTATCTCTCACCTCAATTTGTGTTCGGTTCGCTCGATCGGACCAGGATCAAGTTCAACTTCCCACGTCAATTTCATCAATCATTGTTTATTCACTTTTAATCTTGTTTCCTCTTGATATTTTCCACCTTGTGTCCTATAGATACACAAGTAAACTAGTGTAATTAATTTAGTCATTGGCATATAGGATCATGTATCCTAACCATGTACCAAATTCACTCGACTTATAATTATTCATACAATTCCTAGAGTTTTACCTCCACTAGGTTACACATCGGTCTCATGCCGACTCACTCATCGCATTCCAATAATCGGTTTCATACCGAGTCACAATCATATAGTATGGAGCTTCTACTCCTTCTATTTGACATCTCCCACCGAAGCTACCAGATAGACCTACTTGAACTCTCAACCGGAGCTAACAAGTTAGGCGTTTATGTGTTTAATGTTCGCAACGTTTGCATAAATAATCGGAAATAGAATAAGAACACTCTATTTGTTCTCCCTTTCCTATTCGCCACAACAATGCGAACTAAAATATATATATATTCATACAATAATACATCATAATATTACCTCAAGTAATATAACACAGTCATAATATTGTACTCTACGTACACAATAATAGTTGCAGCATGTGTACCATGCGCTACGTACTCCTACGTACGGTATATTTTAAGCGTGCGAAATCGCTCTACCCCCTTAAAAATGATTACGCCCACGTAATCTAATAAGTTCAAGATGTTCCGATTCCAGTGGAATTATTCGTGCACTAATGTGCTACATATTTCATTACCCCTTTTTTTTATAGGGTCGGGCTTTAGCCCCTCAGGCTATACCGCCTATCTCGGTTAGGTGTGTGTATATTCATATACGGTTTGATCGGGAGGTGTAAACACATCATTTGTTTCCCCAAACCCGCTAGGTACGTCAAACCTAAGCAATATGGGCCCACTCGCTCCGCAAGTAGTATGCCCAACTACTTTATGGTTAGTTTACCCCCTTTTAGGTAGTAGTTTCATGTCGGTTAAACTCCATGTGACGGTTTTTTCTACACGGTCTTCCATAATTATGGGAATGGAGTAATTTATTTGGCTGCGTGGTATCGTTAGTCACACACGCTTATTATTTCAACTAGCCATTCTATTCAGTCCTCCTGAATCCTATACATGCTCATGGTATATTCCCATGAGTTCATGCCACCCTACCGAACTAACCTTAGGTACAAGGGTTGTCGAGCTATGCTCTAGCACCTAGTGCTTGCAATAGTTGTCTCTAAAATATCAAGACGAGTATGATATGCGCATCTAACTGGCGTCTCATGACTCCAAGTTATTTCCCTCTGGAATGAGTTCGTTCTTTGGGTACGTTGTAGGTCCGCTTTTGCTAGTGTGAACTCGTATCTCTCGTGTGTTGGTATTTTAGTATCCACATATATGGTTCATCCCTCTTCTCAATTAAAGGAATCCATTTGTTTATCTGATCTTCCAACTTTTGATTCTCACCAGCATAATTCGGTTAACAGTTATTATAATGGTCGCTTGTTGCGCACCATGTACCAGTCGATTGGACGGTTATCCGTCATTGCGGTTTGCATGGAGTATCTAATCTTCAGCTTAGAGTATCTCTTGTAATGCTTGCTTTTGCCCTTCGTCTGTTGTAAACATACAATACGACTGTGGGTTTTAGCTTGGTATTCATTTTCTGTTCAACCCTAATTGGTACTAACATACTAACGTTCTATGGCTTGAGCATGTGGTTATTATTATTTAATGCGACATCATCGCAGCGCCCTCAGCGCATGGTATAACTCTCTCTGTGCCCCCTTTGGGTAGCATCTATTATCACAAAGGTTTCTCTAATATAACTTCCTTGATACCACAATCCCTCTTCTCATTCATGAGTTCAGTTTGCCGTTACCATTAAATTGGCCTTGGTTTCCTCGTTTACTAAAATCTCCAAAACTTGTGTTCTAACTCCTCCATTGTGGAGTTGCGACCCTATGTCCTTTTATTATCAAGCTATCCCTGATTTTTCCTAACCTTGTTAGTTTGACTGAGATCTCTCTCGTCAATACATGGTTTACCTAGTCAGGGTTCCATTAGCTGACTTAGACACATAGTTGATTACCTCCTGGGTCCTTACACTACTCGTTTACATACATGGGGTACCATACTGATACATTACTACTTACCCAACTAACTTAATGTGAGTTTTGTCAGGCCCACAAGCTCCTAGGAGTGTGGTCGTCCCATGTCTCGTTTAGTGCACTCGTAGCGTTCGTACCCGGTGATTATCATACTCTTAGTTCTGGTAATTTATGTTTAAGTAACTATGCTGCCAATTCTTAACCTCTGATGTCAGAATGGCCCTAATATTAGGTTCTATGGTTTCCTTGATTAATGTGTAATTCTTTTACCTTCACTAAGATAGGTGTTTGCGACTTATCGCCCTAATTCTGGTTTCCACATGCTCGTCGTCTGGTATCTGTGAGTGGGGATCAATAACTACTTATTATCTCTCCCATTCACTCCTAGGCTGTTAACGCCTTCAGATATGAGTTTTCAGTTCTAAAACTCCACCCAATCCATTGGGTTACACCCTCTACTGTAATATGGACTCCATGACAAGGGTTGACACATCGTGTTTTCTCCTGCCTTATGGTAGTCCCTTTTTAGCCTGATATTAATCAGCATTTATGATTCATCACCTTTGTTCAGGTATAATGCTTATTCTGATAATTAAACGATTGTTGGTCTTGCTATTTAATTTAATCCAAGTTGGTTCTAATACTTTCTTCTAAGGTTATAATTGGATACCCACAACTGAGTGGGTTCCTCTTATCATCGCTCTTCACTATGTAGTCCTTGCTCTTATTCAACTCGTATTTCCTCCATCCTCTTCGAGGTAACGGTATCTTCCGTCATCAGGCAATTTTCACTTTTTGTTTATATCCACTGCCCTCCATACGGGAGTCTAGCAGCATAATGGATCAACAACACCTCCGGTGTGTGTGGTGCGGGCATAACATCGGCCCTTTTATTGCACGTTCACATCTGCCTATTAATTTTTTTTAAAGTCCTGACTCGTATAGCTCACTTCTTGCCCTCTGGCAATGTTCAATGGTAGTGGTTTAACCACGAGTGTCGCGCACTCTTTAAATATGGTTATGCTGGTCCTGAAGACCCGTCACTCCCCACCGGTAATGATTGACGTTTAATGTCCATACCGGCACTGGGGTTAGGCTTGTAGGCACTAATTATCGTTATTCTCATTTACTCCCCTTTTAATATTCTACTCAATGGTGTATTATTTTCAGGTTTAATGGTCAGACCGGCTAGGTCTTCCCGAGGTTTTATCGACCTCCAACTCAAGGGTTTCGTACCCCTGCCCTTAAGAAGGCTCTGTCCTGCCTTATTGCATTACGGACGCACATAAAGTTTACTGTTTATTGGTAACCGGCTGGACCACTACGTTCCTTTAGGGTTAGTTTACCGTCACTGCACTTGCTGTAGCAAGTGCGCAAGGCAGGTTGAATTTTAATGCTTTGGTTAATGTGGCACTTGCAGTGGCAAGTGTGCCATGTAGGCTGAGCCACCGGTACGGTGTGTCAGTGCAGTAATATTCCCTAATCGGGTTCCTGTTCCAGTCAAAAGTTCCTATTCAAATTAATACAATCTCACTCCGCACTCGTTTCCACAAGTTTACCATGGTAGTAAGGTCTTACTCTCCTCTCGAGGCGTTGCATGATAGCAACTTAGCGAGTTCTTGTTTCTACAGCTCTCATAATCTCTCCTCATACACATCAGGCCATTTTGAACCTTCAGTATTGCATGGATAGAGTTACTCGCTTCGGGTGAGACTTCTATAAGGTCATCCATTCCGTCCGTTACACATCATAACTAATCATTACTCGTCATTTCCACTTTCTTTTCCCCAAGCGCACTAATCAGTGCTTTCCTGGAGGTAGGACAGGGTTGCTTTGCTTATGGCAAGCTGTAACACCCCTACTAATAATACAATGCTTACCGTCCAATCTCCTTACACATCAGATACACGCAGCGGATACTTACTTACATAATGTGGGTGATACAATGCCGCTAGTCACCCACGTGACTAGCAAGGCTACTGCTACTACATACAGCATCGGTCTGATGGACCGGAATATCCGAGTACTACACACTTATCATACCTACTCCAATCACCGAATCAAATACTACAACATCCCAATCATTACAATACTTCAAGTTCCATACCATACAATCTACATACCGAGTTACTAAGGTCCTTATACAAGTGTAATACCTCTTCCAAATTCATACATACTCTCTAAGAGTCTACTCACTACCCATTTCTCACAACTACTTACTTCTAATTACAAGGGTGTGCCGCCGGTCTCTCACCTTGGCCACATCCGCTTCGGGTACCTGCACACTAAAAAATGTCCCCCGAAGGGGTCAGCTTTCGCCGAGCATGATAACCGCATACCCCGCGTACTAGTGAGGGTACGCCGACCACTTGGTCGTATACATGCGGTTCATTTATTCACACAACATGCATACATGCTTTCATACTCAATACTACATTACTTTCACAAGGCATACATACATACATTTCATCACATACAAGGAATACATATACCATCAAATACTTACTTACCTTGTTCTCAAGTACACATACGCAGTACATACACAACATACAATTCTTGTTAGCTTCATTGGTCCACCCGGGTTAATCGGGTGGAGATTACTCTTTTACTCGTTTACTCCATACATACACATACATACTCATACTCATACTCATACTTACGGATCCATACTTACTTACTCTTACTCTTACTCAAGTTAAGTCGTCGGGACCTCCGGCCCTGGGGACTACACCGTCCCACCTCCGGGATTTACTTGACTCACTAATCCGGGATGCTACCCATTTAAGGGATTTGGGCCACGGACCAGTTTAAGAGTCAGGAATTGCAGCCAACCTCTTGTGACTCCGCATCCTCACGCGTGGCCGAAGCTATATCGGACTTGTACTCATTCCAATTTACTCACTTAAGTTAGGAGTTAGATAGTTAGGAATTAGCACAAGTCAACATTCAAGCCACAATAATACAATACCCATATACACATACATACGAAATACAATACAATACACAAGTACACTACAAGGTACAAATACAATTTATCTTCATCCACATATTTCATGAATTATACAAACTAGTGTTCAAGACAATAACTATCGAGAACACATAAGTCAAGCACAAGTAAGTGCAATATAGTCCGATTCATGCATTTATCTTATTTAGGTGATCAAATAAGCACACAAATCGGGGTAACCAGATTAGGATACAGGGCATGAAGAAATCATACCTTTCACCGTTGTACTTGTATCCCAACGTTCCTCCGGTGTTCACAAATCAAATCCTATGATATACATACAATCGAATAATTAATCTAACTATCATTAATTTAATTCGATTATCCTTACGCTCCCTAACTCATACTTACTAAGTCTTTACATTCCTATACCTACATTTTATTTACTTACTTTTATCTACTTACAATGGTTTACTTGCTTACATATACATGTACATATGTATAGGTGGGTATACATACATATATATATATATATATATATATATATATATATATATATATATATATATATATATATATATATATATCTAGTTACATTCATTTAGTTTAGTTTTTTTTTTGTAAGTTATGGCTCGACCGACCCACCGACCGACCCAACCCTGGGTCGGTCCGTTCCAGTAAGTTTCGTTCTCTGAAATTTCTCCCGACCGACCCAGAACTATTCCGACCGACCCATACGCCTCTGGGTCGGTCCATTGCCGAGAGTTTCGGGTCTGTTGTCCAAGCTCCGACCGACCCACCGACCGACCCACCTCTGGGTCGGTCGAAGTGCGAAACTTCGACAACAGAAAATTCGAGTCCGACCGACCCACGTCCGACCCACGGCTCCTGGGTCGGTCCATTCCCGAAAGGTTTATACTCGTTTCTTAAGCTCCGACCGACCCACGGTCCGACCCGGCTCTGGGTCGGTCGGTAGCAGAAAGCTGCTACAGACTTTGTTTTTCAATTCTTTTCTTACCCATTCCTTCCCCAATCTTCCTACATGTAATCCCACATGATATAATGCCATTTAGGCTTCCTAAAATACCCTGTTTCATCCACCAAATCCATTACTAAATCCATGAGACAATTTGCACAATTTACTCACTTCCTTTCAACACCTACAACAGTTTTTCATTCTCTAATGCTACAGATTTTTCTACAACTCCTACCATTCAATATTTCCTCCACCAATGTTACTCCTAGCATCCCAAATACATTTCCAAGTCATTACATTACCTACACCCAAGTCCAACACTCTCCTTACCAATTCTTGCACACTAATCTTTCCTATCTTCTCCAAAGCATGTTGATACATTTTGCTACAGATTTTGCACTTATTACTTCTCATACTACTACTACCATACCATGGTCATTAAACATCTCTACTATCCTCAATACATACCTTGGTTCTCCCCACTCACCAAGTCATCCACAAGTGCACATATTCTTACCAAAATTTTGCCATAGTTCATCTACTTTTCTTACTTGGCCACACATACCAAATCTCACCAATTTCATTCCTAATCTAGCCACACCTTTACAAGGGTCCTACCAGCAACCAATACAAATATAAATCCATCCCAATACACCAATACTCCATCAAACATCAATACCAATACTCATACACAACCATTTG
Organism: Limonium bicolor; assembly: GCA_023374045.1. Classification (NCBI taxonomy): domain Eukaryota; kingdom Viridiplantae; phylum Streptophyta; class Magnoliopsida; order Caryophyllales; family Plumbaginaceae; genus Limonium; species Limonium bicolor. The sequence goes on from CM041776.1 coordinate 227,235,665, forward strand.
GCTCCAAGGCCTACAATTCACATACTAATGCACAAATACTCAAACTTACTCTCAAATACTCAAAACTTCATAAACTTCAATCCTAATACATTAGTTTGGTTTCTTTTATTCGTTTACCCATTCCATTACTCTAATGCACCAAAATTAACATTAATAAAGAGCTCTTACCTTGAGCTTTATAATTCCTTCATTCTTCTCCATTTCTTCTCTTGTTTTCCCTCTTGTCCCATTCGGTTTGTGGGGAATGGAGTTGCCAAACTCCATTCCCATCGCCCATAGCATACAAAACAAGTATAATTAATATACTAACCCTTAGATTTATACTAATTCATTAAGATGTTTTAAACAATTTCTAGGGTTTACCTCTTGAAGCTTTTAGGAGGGGTTCTAGCCCTTGATTCAAGAAGGTGCTCTCACCACTATTGGAGGGTTGATATTTTGCTCAAAAGAGAGAGGAAAAACAAGGCATTACAACAAGCCAAAATCGGCTACCAAAGAAAAATGGAGAAAACTTGAATCTTTTGTGGAGATTTATACCTTGTTGGAGAGAGGAGACTCCAAGCTCCATAATGGTGTGCTTTTCTCTTTGAATGGGGTATACCCACGAAATGAACTTCCTCATTTTTGGATTTTGAAAAGAGAGAAGTGTAGAGGAGAATGAGGGGAGTTCAATATGTAATTTATTTTCGATTTGGAGCTTACATGAGGATGGAGCATGGAGGAGAAGAGGGAGTTGCCATTGTTGTTGTTGGGAGCTCCAAATCGCAGCCAGAGGGAGGGAAGAAGAGAGCACGGTGGGGAGAAGGAATGGAGAGAGAAAGAGTGAAATGAGGGAAAGAGAGTGTGGTGGTTTTTTTTTTTACTTTCCCACCTTTTTACTTTGTTCTCTCTTATTTAATTAGCTAGTTACATGTGTGTGAGTGAGGGGGTTTTTAGCTAGTAAAAACCGGCCCCCTAAGTATACTAGCTGGAGCGTTTTTCGTCTTTTACAGAAAACGCTCGTTATTTTACCCGGTTTAGGTACCGTTCACTAACCGGGCCCATTTTCCGGAATTCCCTCGTTTAATTATTTTTATTGACTATTAAGCTCCCATAAATGCTTAATAATCATTATTTAATGATTTATAATTTTTACGGGTCCGTTTGACCACTTAAAGTCACGTTTTCGGTTTCCTCGAAAAACGTGCTCTAAAGTTCTATTAGCGTTTTAATACTTTATTTGGATCCGTTTTCTTCGGGAGTTGTTCCCATATGTTATTTAGGCCTTATTAAACCTTTAGAATCCATATAATACGCTAACCGAGGTCTCATACCTCCTATGGTTATTTAACGCCTATTTAGCGTTTTTTCGCCTTTTAAGCGTTTCTTTATTTCTTTGGATTTATTTTTCCTTACAATTATTAATTAGGTACCATTAGGCCCTTAAATACATATTAGATTACTTTAATCTCCTATATTTAAGTTCGGGGTATTTCAATCTACCCCCCTTAAGAACTTTGTCCTCAAAGTTGTTCGAGGTTATGGGATTACTATACTTACTCCTTCATACTTGTCTAGTGCCAAAGTCATACTTCCTTCCTCCTTACAATTCCCAAATCCATCCCTCAAGGTTCCTACATACCATACTATACCAATGTACAATACTTGCCCCAATCCACATTACTACCAGCCATCCAGTTCCTCATTACAAGCTTTATACATACATACAGTGCAAAGCTATCCCCAAAGCGATGCAATACACTTACAATCCTCAGGCACCAAGGTCGTCTGGACACAGGACTCCTCTATGTCCCACTGCCTTTGGAATAATACAACATACTACCTTACTATTTCCTTCGATACACACTTCTAGTAGGTTCTCATTCTCCATACTAAAGAAATTCTTTCATCACTACCAATTAAAATTTTCTAAAACATACAACTCCAATTCCAATTTATATTCATTACTTCTATCCTAAGTGTGATTCTTGTGACCACTTAAGGGGAGCTTCGAGAATCATTCGACCCTGATGTGATCAGCACCAGTGTCGAACTATCTCTCCACCCCAATTTGTGTTCGGTTTCCCTTGATCTGATCAGGATCAAGTTCGACTTCCCACGTCAGTTTCAAACAAGCAATTAATTCAATTATTTTCATGTTTTATCTTTTTACTCTTCCTAGTCATTCATACATCTCCAAAGGATGGAATTCGATCCATCAATCATTCTGAATCTATTTCCCAAATGCTTTACTTCCAGGCTCAATACCTAAGTGCTCATCTCATCGACCTTCACTACTTCCATCCATCACTCTCCATTGTTTCAAATGTTCTAACTAGGAATTGCCATACTCGTAGAATTTAGTTGTTCTCAGTTTTCTTCCAATAACTTACTTACAAATACACTACTCCTAGAATTCATTCCTCAATTACTCTCATTCCATTCGTACTACTTCTTCAAGGGTTACAATACTTGTGGAGTTCCGTCCACTACTCGTTACTCTTCTTTACTAATACCCTTACACTGGGTTACACGATGGGTATATTCGCCCTATGGTATTTGCATATCTAATGCTTATTTACCATAATCTCATTATGAGTGAATACGTATGTTTGTTTAACATTAGTACCAATCGTTAATTCGGTTCTCATTTGCGCTATGCACATTATAGTTTATGTGTTTTTTTATAAAACTTTCATTAAGCGGTTTTCGCTCTACCCCCCTTAAAAGGGATTACGCCCACGTAATCTACCATATGTTATTATTATTAAACATTGGTTTAATCAATTTGGGCAATCTGAAGCGTTTAGCTTCACTATGGTACACTATACAATATGCTCTGGTCAAAGGGTCTTAACCATACCAATGGTTTAGTCTTTGCACCAAGAATTCTTCTATGAGTTTATTTAACTCACAAACAATTTGGTTCTAGCCTATTAGGCTTCAAGGCATTAATAGCCCTTCTACTATACTTACTAGGTATATTATCTCCTAGCTAGGGCCCACTAGCTTCTGCTGCGCGACCCTGATAACTTGGGTTACTCACCCTTCGTGTATCCTTACTGTGCTATACATCACCTTTTATCCGTCTGTTATGGAAGTAAGGTCTACTAAACAATTGCGGTATTCTTTTACCATGTTTGAACTCAATGAGTATAGATTTAAACCAGCTCTCTGGTGATCTATTATGTATACTATTCGTGCTTTCACGATTGTTTGATAAGCTCCTCCGATCTACTGTCGGGTGAGGTTAAGTCACTACTTAGTTGTAGTGCTTCCTTTGATGTCAATAGTTTCTGAATCATACAAGCTCTTCTGGTTCAGTACAAATGTCTTTACTGTATGACTTGCATTTTATGCGTCGGTCCTAGTGACTTTGTTACGTCTGCTTTCACCTTTTATTCCAATGGAATTCACATTTTGTGATTATTAGTGGGTTTACACTCTTCGTGCTTCTTTGGCCTTAGGCCGCACGGTTTGTTGCTAAGCTTCCTTAGCTGGCTCATGCCATAGTTGTTGGTGAAAAGGAGGGTCTACTACGGTTTACATTTGCCATATCCCTAACCATCCCATTAGATCATTAACTGCACAAGTGCAATACCAAAACACTCAGTCATACAGAGTGCAGAGGCGTAAACGCTTGACAGTAAGTCACTTATGTGATAGGAAAGAATATTTATGCCTGACATCTCGTACTTATACTCCGTGTCCTTATTGCTACTTCCTCATAGCGGTCGCTTGTTGCGCACCGTATTCTTACCCATTGTACATCCTTGTTTTTACTGTTTCTGTTACTGTGGTAGTTTCTTTTTACTTAGTGACATTGTCATTGGCATCATTTCCTTATGGTGTAAACACTAGGAGTTTCCTAGTTCATATTATGTATGATTGTTGTTGCATACCGTAATGGTATTATCTTCCCATTGTGGAGATGCCTTATCTCAACTCGGGTTTCATGTGTAGGTTAGCCTACCTCACATTATTTGCTCATTTACGATACCATTTTACCAAGTGTCTTGTTGACAAAGGGTGAAGTAATTTATCGGGTTACAAGCTCTCTTGAGCGTTGATCCTTCATGGTGTGCAATGTGCACTCACATTGATTGTTTTGACGATGACTGTCCTCTCTAAGCTGAGCATTGGTTACAGGCTCTAGCTGTGTAGTTTTATTCTTGTATGTACGTCACCGGGACATCCAAGAAACTTCCAGGGTTTTCTGGTCCCGTTCTCCAACTGGAGGGTATTTTATCACTGACAAGTGAAGGTTCTTGTTGAGGGGTATGATTCCGCTCATAAGTCTCGTGACGAGGTTTACCATGTTGGTGTTTATACAGTGGTTACACATGCTTAGGTGCATGTGAAGTATACTTACTCCTTTAAGTCGTGATAGTTTTGGATATCTCATTTCCTTATTCCATTGCCCCCTTGGCAATATCCATTTGTAGGCTTTATTGTTATAGTAGGTGGAAGCCTTTACTAAGGGTTCACATCACCCTGCATTGGGGGGGGGGGTTTCAGTCACTAGGGTAAGGTGGTCTTCAGTTAACGAGGGTACCTTCCCTTGGGTTTCTCGTAGTGTCCAAATGTGGTCTAGGCCAATGTTGGCATTATCCTGATTCTTATGCCTCTGTGTTATTAGCTACAGTAGGCATGAAGGGTAATTAAAAGCTTGTCAACTGTATACTAGGCTGGTGCTCTAGTGACAGTGACTCTGAGATGGCCATTACTCCAAGCCACTCAGGATGTTGGGTTTGAACTGATGGTCCAGTTGTTGATTTCTTGTCGTATGAGGTAATATCTCTTGCAAGTCTTGCCACCAAATGGTGTGGGTTATGCAACCATTGAGGTTTACCTAACATGTTGGTTGATGGCTTTTAAGCCGTGTTGCTGCGAGCTATGCTCTTTGCAAGCTGCTATATCTGTTTTCACTCCTTGTGTACCCCATTGGTTGGAGGTATTACTGGGCTCCATGGTAAGTCGTGCCATCACGCTTCCGTTCATAGGAGGCCCTTTCTAGCATTCTGATGTTAATCAGTGCCTTTTGGTAATTTAGGGTATTTCTTGTTAAGCGAAATCCCTTCGGTGTCTTAACCGAGTGTTCGTTGTAGCTTTCGTGGTCTGATTATGACGCTTCGTTTGATTGTTGTTAATTCCGACAACCTTCAAGGTTTGCTCTTGGGTGTTTTAGGTTACGCCATTACATCCGGCATTTACCGCCTTGTGTATTGCATTTTGAGTTACCCCTTGTGGTATATGCGTTTTCCGCTGTGTGTTGTTTATCTCTCCTTTTTGGTTATTCTTTACTTTCCCGTTCTTGGGTAGACTTTTTATACTCCTCCTAGTGTTTAGACTAGGCTTAGTCCTGTCCAACGATGGATTATACTTTGGTAATCTTGTGACTGCTCTCGGGAACTCTGTCCCGTTTGTTGAGCATTGTGGTGTTCACGTTAGGCTTTTGCCTTACTGTGTTCAGGCTGGGTACCCTTCCAGCTGTCATGGGTTGGTTTGACATCTTGAGACATATCCAATGTCTATTCTTACTAGTCTGCGCTCCTCGCGCTTCCTAATTCTTATTCCTTATCTTCAGATGGATTCTCTGAGTTCCTTTGTACTTAATCGTCTGAGGTGTCCAGTTGTCCTGGTTAAAATTTACTTATGGTCCGTAGAACGGAGTTGACTACTTCCCGTGCGTCGTACGCTACATGTATACATACGTGGGGTACCATACTGATACGTTACCACTTACCCGACTACGTGTCAGGCCCGCAAGCTCCTTCGGAGTGCGGTTGTCCCACATCCCGTAATTGGGTATACTCGTAGTGTTCGTCACACGCCTAGGTGAAGTATTCTGTTGTCAACTCCTCTTGTATCAATCTATGATACTCACCGAAATTTGTTGGTTTGGTTTTAAAATCCAAGGTTTTAAAGAAAGTTATGGTTTGAAAGAAGGGTTTGGTTTTGAAACAATGGTTCGGTGCTAAAAGAAATATCTCATGGCATAGCCATGCTTGAGGTCTTGACCAAGTCTAGCGTCCCGCTGACTGGTATGTACTGAGTACCGTGGTCGGGTCGTTAAGCCTTCCCAAGGTTTCATACGTCTGGTTGTTAGGATGTGTGATCCTGTGGTTGTTTCATTACGGTCACCGTACATTACTATGTACTTGTGACATATTTTGTTCTTTACATATTCGTGTTGTTACTCTACTGCTGCCGTGGCAAGTGCGTGGTACTGGTGGTTTTTGGGTAATCCTGTCGATCACGGTACTGTTCCCACTCGTGTGTGTTAGTCTATTGACTGTTTCCTTGATTCTTATTGATCTATAATTGGTATACTCGATCCTTTAGGTAGTTTCTCGGCGGTCTAGACATGGCTGTCGTAGATCTGGGTACTTCTCCAATCCTTGGAGATTCCCTTTACTTGGTTTAAAGTTGTTCCTTGTGGCTCGTTCCCACACACTTGTGGTGGTTACGGAACCTACCTTGTTTAGGCACTACCCTCGTAGTCCTATGTGATTGTATCTCATGGTTATGCTTATAGTTGTCTGAGCTATATTGGCCAGATATTGCAATCTTTTGGCGTTGTGTTTTTGGAGTTAATTGTTCCTGATTATGTTCTTAGCCAGCTAGCATGCCGTTGGTGGTGCTGCTTGACTATTACTGTTGTCCCGCAGACTTGTGTCTGGTTCGGTATGTTATTACTCCTTTTTCCATTTCGTTGTACCGTTAGTGCTTCTTTCCTGCTGCTGGTTGACTAGCCAGGTCTCGCGACTGCTAAGCACGTCGCCCCATGCTGTTGTAAGTTGCAGCCTCCTCGTGGTTGGAGTGCTCGTTCCACCGCTATGGAGTGCGGGTATTGTGGTTTAACCGGGATCCCTTTCCGGGCTTCCAATCCTTGGAATCTACTATATGTCGGTTCTTGTTTACTGTGGATGATGCTTCACAACTGCCAGATCGGGTTTCCCCGAGTATGAGAGGACTTTCCTTCTCTCTGGCGTCCTTTCCCAAGTTATACAGTGGGGGTTTGCGGCGGGCGGGACTGGTATTGTAGGTATCCGGTACTCACCGGTAGTTCCTAACTAGCATATCTCTAATGCTAACACTCAGCCCTTAGCCCTAAGCTTCTAATTCCTAACTCGGTATTCCTAAACTCGGTATTTCCAGTCATCAGAGCGATACTTCGCTCTGATACCACTTTTTGTAACACCCCTACTATTAATACAATGCTTACCGTCCAATCTCCTTACACATCAGATACACGCAGCGGATACTTACTTACATAATGTGGGTGATACAATGCCGTTAGTCACCCACGTGACTACAAGGCTACTGCTACTACTTACATACAGCATCGGTCTGATGGACCGGAATATCCGAGTACTACACACTTATCATACCTACTCCAATTACCGAATCAAATACTACAACATCCCATTCATTACAATACTTCAAGTTCAATACCATACAATCTACATACCGAGTTACTAAGGTCCTTATACAAGTGTAATACCTCTTCCAAATTCATACATACTCTCTAAGAGTCTACTCACTACCCATTCTCACAACTACTTACTTCTAATTACAAGGGTGTGCCGCCGGTCTCTCACCTTGGCCACATCCGCTTCGGGTACCTGCACACTAAAAAATGTCCCCCGAAGGGGTCAGCTTTCGCCGAGCATGATAACCGCATACCCCGCGTACTAGTGAGGGTACGCCGACCACTTGGTCGTATACATGCGGTTCATTTATTCACACAACATGCATACATGCTTTCATACTCAATACTACATTACTTTCACAAGGCATACATACATACATTTCATCACATACAAGGAATACATATACCATCAAATACTTACTTACCTTGTTCTCAAGTACACATACGCAGTACATACACAACATACAATTCTTGTTAGCTTCATTGGTCCACCCGGGTTAATCGGGTGGAGATTACTCTTTACTCGTTTACTCCATACATACACATACATACTCATACTCATACTCATACTTACGGATCCATACTTACTTACTCTTACTCTTACTCAAGTTAAGTCGTCGGGACCTCCGGCCTGGGGACTACACCGTCCCACCTCCGGGATTTACTTGACTCACTAATCCGGGATGCTACCCATTTAAGGGATTTGGGCCACGGACCAGTTTAAGAGTCAGGAATTGCAGCCAACCTCTTGTGACTCCGCATCCTCACGCGTGGCCGAAGCTATATCGGACTTGTACTCATTCCAATTTACTCACTTAAGTTAGGAGTTAGATAGTTAGGAATTAGCACAAGTCAACATTCAAGCCACAATAATACAATACCCATATACACATACATACGAAATACAATACAATACACAAGTACACTACAAGGTACAATACAATTTATCTTCATCCACATATTTCATGAATTATACAAACTAGTGTTCAAGACATAAATATCAAGAACACATAAGTCAAGCACAAGTAAGTGCAATATAGTCCGATTCATGCATTTATCTTATTTAGGTGATCAAATAAGCACACAAATCGGGGTAACCAGATTAGGATACAGGGCATGAAGAAATCATACCTTTCACCGTTGTACTTGTATCCCACGTTCCTCCGGTGTTCACAAATCAAATCCTATGATATACATACAATCGAATAATTAATCTAACTATCATTAATTTAATTCGATTATCCTTACGCTCCCTAACTCATACTTACTAAGTCTTTACATTCCTATACCTACATTTATTTACTTACTTTTATCTACTTACAATGGTTTACTTGCTTACATATACATGTACATATGTATAGGTGGGTATACATACATATATATATATATATATATATATATATATCTATATATATACTATTACATTCATTTAGTTTTTTAGTTTTTTTTTTTGTAATAAGTTATGGGTCGACCGACCCACCGACCGACCCAACCCTGGGTCGGTCCATTCCAGTAAGTTTCGTTCTCTGAAATTTCTCCCGACCGACCCAGAACTATTCCGACCGACCCATACGCCTCTGGGTCGGTCCATTGCCGAGAGTTTCGGGTCTGTTGTCCAAGCTCCGACCGACCCACCGACCGACCCACCTCTGGGTCGGTCGAAGTGCGAAACTTCGACAACAGAAAATTCGAGTCCGACCGACCCACGTCCGACCCACGGCTCCTGGGTCGGTCCATTCCCGAAAGGTTTATACTCGTTTCTTAAGCTCCGACCGACCCACGGTCCGACCCGTCTGGGTCGGTCGGTAGCAGAAAGCTGCTACAGACTTTGTTTTTCAATTCTTTTCTTACCCATTCCTTCCCCAATCTTCCTACATGTAATCCCACATGATATAATGCCATTTAGGCTTCCTAAAATACCTGTTTCATCCACCAAATCCTTACTAAATCCATGAGACAATTTACACAATTTCCTCACTTCCTTTCAACACCTACAACAGTTTTTCATTCTCTAATGCTACAGATTTTTCTACAACTCCTACCATTCAATATTTCCTCCACCAATGTTACTCCTAGCATCCCAAATACATTTCCAAGTCATTACATTACCTACACCCAAGTCCAACACTCTCCTTACCAATTCTTGCACACTAATCTTTCCTATCTTCTCCAAAGCATGTTGATACATTTGCTACAGATTTTGCACTTATTACTTCTCATACTACTACTACCATACCATGGTCATAAACATCTCTACTATCCTCAATACATACCTGGTTCTTCCCCACTCACCAAGTCATCCACAAGTGCACATATTCTTACCAAAATTTTGCCATAGTTCATCTACTTTTCTTACTTGGCACACTACCAAATCTCACAATTTCATTCCTATCTAGCCACCCTTACAAGGGTCCTACAACCAGCAACCAAATTACAAATAAAATCCATCCCAATACACCAATACCGCCATCAAACATCAATACCAATACTCATACACAACCATTTGGCTCCAAGGCCTACAATTCACATACTAATGCACAAATACTCAAACTTACTCTCAAATACTCAAAACTTCATAAACTTCAATCCTAATACATTAGTTTGGTTTCTTTTATTCGTTTACCCATTCCATTACTCTAATGCACCAAAATTAACATTATAAAGAGCTCTTACCTTGAGCTTTATAATTCCTTCATTCTTCTCCATTTCTTCTCTTGTTTTCCCTCTTGTCCCATTCGGTTTTGTGGGGAATGGAGTTGCCAAACTCCATTCCCATCACCCATAGCATACAAAACAAGTATAATTAATATACTAACCCTTAGATTTATACTATTCATTAAGATGTTTTAAACAAATTTCTAGGGTTTACCTCTTGAAGCTTTTAGGAGGGGTTTTAGCCCTTGATTCAAGAAGGTGCTCTCACCACCATTGGAGGGTTGATATTTTGCTCAAAAGAGAGAGGAAAAACAAGGCATTACAACAAGCCAAAATCGGCTACCAAAGAAAAATGGAGAAAACTTGAATCTTTTGTGGAGATTTATACCTTGTTGGAAAGAGGAGACTCCAAGCTCCATAATGGTGTGCTTTTCTCTTTGAATGGGGTATACCCACGAAATGAACTTCCTCATTTTTGGATTTTGAAAAGAGAGAAGTGTAGAGGAGATGAGGGGAGTTCAAATATGTAATTTATTTTCGATTTGGAGCTTACATGAGGATGGAGCATGAGGAGAAGATGGGAAGCCATTGTTGGTTGTTGGGAGCTCTCAAATCGCAGCCAGAGGGAGGAGGAGAGAGAGAGCACGGTGGGGAGGAAGGAAATGGGAGAGAGAAGAGTGAAATGAGGGAGAAGAGTGAGTGAGTGTTTTTTTTTTTTTTACTTTACTTTTTGCTTTTGTTCTCTCTTATTTAATTAGCTAGTACATGTGTGTGTGTGAGGGGGTTTTTAGCTTAGTAAAAACCGGCCCCTATAGTATACTAGCTGGAGCGTTTTTCGTCTTTTACAGAAAACGCTCGTTATTTTACCCGGTTTAGGTACTATTCACTAACCGGGCCCGTTTTCCGGAATTCCTCGTTTAATTATTTTATTGACTATTAAGCTCCCATAGATGCTTAATAATTATTATTTAATGATTTATAATTTTTACGGGTCTGTTTGACCACTTAAAGTCACGTTTTCGGGTTTCCTCGAAAAACGTGCTCTAAAGTTCTATTAGCGTTTTAATACTTTATTTGGATCCGTTTTCTTCGGGAGTTGTTCCCATATATTTATTTAGGTCTTATTAAACCTTTAGAATCCATATAATACGCTAACCGAGGTCTCATACCTCCTATGGTTATTTAACGCTTATTTAGCGTTTTTCGCCTTTAAGCGTTTCTTTATTTCTTTTGGATTTATTTTCCTTACAATATTAATTAGGTACCATTAGGCCCTTAAATACGTATTAGATTAATTTAATCCCTATATTTAAGTTCGGGGTATTTCACAGCAAACCCTTAGTCCCAGGGAATTATCTCCTTAACCTCGGTTTAATATTCATCTCACACTCATATGGTAGACATTACGGTCATTCCCGGACCCTCCGGTCCTAAACATTACACCAACACACTAAGTCTTATTCTCTACATTTACCGTAGTTCTCATAGCATCCACATCGGGTCTATCCGATCAGGGTATACTCACAGGTACGGGCTGCGGCGGTGTGTCCATTGCAAGTTTCCCGGGATGCTCTCCATCAAGTGCAATTGTCATACAGTCTTCGTGTTACTTGGGGTTTGCGAACCCTCACCACCTTCCGCTGCTCCGTGGTTCCTTCCTTAGTATGTAACCCAGACCTCTCCCTGACATATGTCAGAGGACGGGTTATACTTTACTCGTCTAATACCGTGTCTCGGTCGTTTAATATTGAGTGCCTCTACGGCTATGGTGTGGAAGCCTTAAGCATTGCATCAACCCGCAAGGTCACGTATCCTCACAACGTTTCCCGTATTCCCAAAACCTATGCTCATTGTATAAATCCTATTATCTCTTGTCATCAGAGCGGTACTCCGCTCTGATACCACTTTTGTAACACCCCTACTCTAATCGGCTCCTAATCATCTTTCTTAACATTGTAATCGCAGCGGTAATCTCAACAATTGAACTACTGGTGTCAACCGTTGTCACTCGCCCATACGGGTAATAACGTGCTTATTGATATATTCTTAAATACGAAATAATTTTCCCACCAGTGACAACAAGAGATAGATCTAACTTTCCCAAACCAATATATCTAACATTCACAGTGAGCATTCTAAGTATCCCAATCCTATACACGTTTCTAAGTTCGTATCAAATGCAACAGTGCATATTAAAACAACTATAATTCAACTACCCAGCGCGTCCCTCTCTTTGTCGACACGGAAGCTGCATACCTGCAAAAATGGGTTTGTTTGTGGTATGGAATTAGCCCCTGCTGAGTATGTTACTACATGACTGTCATGTCCCTTCAGACCCTCAGTTATTTGGTCGAGAGCATGCAATTCATTTTCATGCAAGTAGTTTAATGTTAAAACTGTAAAGCAACAGTATATGTTGCAGTAAATTCAAATAGCAAACAAGCCCCCAGCTTCACACATCGTATCGTAATAAACTACTGAAAGCGTTACAACGCTTATATGAGTACAGAAACTCCATTCCAACAAACACTTGATAGTTCATAATTGAGTTCGGCGACTCACTCGACCAAACAATACACCATAATCTACACATGAGTACAGCGACTCCACTCAACCAGTTCACAACACACAATATGAGCACAATGGCTCGTTCAAACAAATCCACCCAACATACCACACATAATTACAAAGCATAACCACTGAGCACAAGGCGAATCAACGAGAGTTATAAACAAGTATAATTACTCGTCTTTGGCGTACAAGGCCAAATAATGCTCGCCTAATGTACGAGCTAGTATAGTCGTTCGTAATTGTTCAGTCATGTCTAATGACAACGTTCGCGTTAGAACGACCTGTCTCTAAGTTACCATCTCTTATGGCGGGTCACCCACGGCAATAGCCACTCCAGCGGTAGAGTCTCCGACCGACGAACCATCTGTAGTCCGTTGGAAATTTATCCAGACACTTACGGTTACCACACGACATCCTAGTATCGTTAATGGATCACAGTTCACAGCAAGAGCCACATCCTCTTGATAACCTTTTTATACCATCGCATCATTTTACTATATTTTTTTTCCTAACACCGCAGACTAAGGTCGTAGTCCAATCCTGAGTATGTCGACTCGGGATCCAGTGCTAGATACGAGAGCGGCGTTAAAGAGGCCAATGCTCCGTATATAAGTCTCAGATATTTTATATATCTTTTGTCCTAATGCTACAACGTTTTACTTCGTTCCTTAATTACACATATAAGATAGCATCATCGCCGCTAGTTCGTTTTATAATATGTTCATATATACGACGATACTGTTATCGTACAACAGTGATATAATAAAGCAGCATTAATACGCAACTCAAGCATATTAATTCACACAAGCAGACATTCAATCTTATCACAGATTTTCACACAATGTCTGAACTGAGGAAATCCTCAGAGACAATCAAGCCATATAAATACATACCGTTCACCCTGAAAGTATTACGGTGGAGTATGAATCTGCTAAATTCTTAGCGATCCTCGAGACGCCTCTTACAATCTATAAATATGCATCACACTATGCATCAGCCTGGTACTACAATACATATGGCACCCCGTACCGTTACTAATCCATCCCGGTTATTCCCCGTTGTTACTATAGACGTTTGTCAGGTTTTCGGTTAACTCGGGACTTGGAAAAACGTCATATTTCATGCGTTATTACGTCGAGTATATTAATTACTTAACTTTAAACGTTTATTATCGCATGTAATTTAAATACACATACTATATCATATAGTTTACACTATATTGCATGTAATCTCTAGTTATATAACTATACATTTCACCTTAGTATTATTTTCCTAAGGTTTTGTTTTTCCACCACCCATTATAATACATGGTTTCTAACCATAATATATTTCATCCTTATATACATTTTTCTTGTATATGTATATATTACCACATAGGTAAGTTCCATGAGTTATAAACTCTTATATTATATGTTACATTTTTATCATCTTTTATTAGATGATTATTCCCTTTAGTTGTACTATATTATACAACTTATATTAAGATTATTATCCTAATATTATGTAATATTTTATGTTGTATCTTTACAACTCCCAAGGTTTAATTAATAAATCCCTTAGTTTATAAATCCTATTTACTTATAGTTTTGTCACATTACTTAATGTGAATATCCTTACTTTTATTAATTCCATCTAAACCATATAATTGTTATAACATTTATAACATTATAGACTTAGTCTAAAATTCATTTTCCAACCTTTAATATTTCGGTACAGCCCTTGAATTTATTTAAATTCTATTTTGACCACATAACATTATGTAATGTTATACCATATATTAATATCATATATTATGATATTTTTATTCCCTTTTAATTATAATCTATAGTTTTTATACAAACTATTATATATTGCCGCATAGGCACATATTTAACCTTATTCTTTTCCATAAACCATAGTTTCCTTTATTACCAAAATCGTCCCATTATTTATACCATGTATATATACCATTTAATATAACTTTCTAACTTATAAAAAGGGTATAACCTGTGGTTATATTTTGTAAAAATTCCGAACAGACCCATATATGTTCTATAATTGCCATTTGGCCCCAATTTATAACATATAGTGTAATAATTCATTAAAACTATATATTATACATATATCTTAATAAATACTCTTATATAATTCTAAAAATCACCAAATTTCACCAAAGAGTTATAATTACCTTATTAACCCATATACCTTCGGTATTTACTATACCACCACATATTTCTCCAAAGTGTCATAATGACATAATAACTATATATTATACATATATAGTTTATCTTAATTCCAAAATCAACCCAATAAATTTTAAAAATTTCCTGATAGCCCATGGGTGTTTATAACACCATATACACCCTTTATTTTGGAATAAACAATACACCACACAAGTTATCAAAATATTACCATTAAATACTTATTTATTATAAAACCTTAAATAAGTTATCTAACTTATTTAATTTGGTCAAACTTACCAGATGGTCGCAAGGTTGACCACCTTAATATTTCCTTGACCAATAATTTCTATATATTACGGTCTACACCCATAACTTTCAGAAATTACCATTTAACCCCAAAACTTTATATAATCTTATAATTTTTATATAAACTCCTTTAAACCTCCAATTTTCAGCTATATCCTTTTATAGCCCCCAAATTTAGTTTATTTACACCTAAGACCCCAATTCCTTGCGGTAATAATTATATATCACCTAAACTTAAATAAAAGCTTATAAATGCACAAATAAAATGGCCTAAAGTACATGGCCTTATTACAAACATTAGCTTATAAAATAAATTACACATATATGTCCATAAAAGCCTTAAACTCTCGGCCCTTACACATATATTTTCTTTATTTACCAATTTCCCACATAATGTCTTAAATTTGACAATTATGCTAATTAATTAGTTATAAAATTTACTAAACCATTCCTTAATCACCTAAGGTCAAAATAAGACCTTAAATACCTTGTTCACTCACGGCACAATTTATATAAATATGTATAAGCACATATTAATATACCAAGTGAAGGTTTAAGTGATTTATACCTTATTTTTGCCAAGTTTAAGCCTTGTTTGGCCACGGAAATTTCAAGGAAAATTTCCACAGCTTCTTAGATGAGTTCTAACAGCAACATAATGATATGGTTAGTCTCCAAGCAAGATCTAACCATAAGAAGTGTTTAATGTATATTTTCAAGGTAAAATTTACCTTAAAATACCAAGGTATACAAGGTTAGTCTCGGCCTGTTTTTACAGTAGAGAAAGAGCTACTAAAACCAAGCTTTAAACTGGTATAAATCAGATTAGAAGATGGCTAATCTTTACCTTGTTTAAAATGCCTAAAATGGTGTTTTTGGCTTGGATCTGGTTATACATCGAAGCTCTTGATGTACCAACTGAATAAGTATGTTAAGATGAAGATTATAAGCTTAGAAACAAAGTTTCACAGCCGAATTTGAAGGGAATCAAAAGATATGTGCTTAAAGCACATTTTTATACCTTAAGAACAAGATTAGCTTTCTCCACCTTCTTCCCTTGTTAATGCCGAGATACACCCTCCATTTAACCTCCAAGACAACCTAAAAACATTGATGGAAGGGTTGATGCTTTGCTCCATTGAAAGAGGAAAGAATTGTGAAGAAAATGAACATTTAAAGGCTTAATTAGCTTACCAAGATCAATTGGTGTTCTTCTCTGAATATTGCTTGTTCTTACCGTCAATGGAGAAGCAAAGAGAGGAAGGGAGCTGCTGGTGTCGGCTGGGATGGAAGGTGAATGAAGAAAATAAGTGAGTTTGCTTTTTAAGACATTATTTGTTACTTTAGTTTACTTTTTGAATTGGTAATTAGATGACTCATCATAACAGCTGGTTAATTGATTGAAGATTGATAATTGAATGGGTATTACAGCTGTAGGAGGTCGGCAGCCTTTGGTCAAGGCAATAGGTGAGCTTTGACCATGATTTAAGTTAAGTTAAGTAATTAGTTGTTATTTTTGGGTACTATTCATACTAAATTGCCAATTTTGATTTTTATTTTTAAACTTTGATTTAGACTTTATAATATAGTCTATCATGTCACATTAATGTTATAAATAACTTAATATAGTCTTTACAGTGACAAAAGTCATTATCTTAGAGCTCATACACAAAAAACGTGCTTTAAGGAATTTTAGTGCACATTTTGAGTCGCAGGGTGTTTCTGAGCTCTGTTTTCTTTGAGAACAGTTTTTTTGTGTTCCTTACATGATATTTGATCATGGTATCCAATTTTATATCATTTAGAGGTCATTAGACCTTTAAGGTATTCTTAGAGCACATTTTTGCCCTACTTGACCTTGAAGCATGTAAATGCTTGTTCTTTGTGTTGGAGTGTTGTCCAACAATTGTAACATGTTTAGTAATGTGTTAATAAGATTAGGACAAAATCTTAGGTCCTAGGAAGTTCATTTGGGTATTTATTTACCCTGAACAGTCAAAGGGTGCAACATCTTGCTTTGTGTTGACCACTGTTGTTCTCAGTTGACTTTTAAGGCATGTTTAGGCCTTAATCAATGTGATTAAATATTTAATCCATATTTTATTAGTTTGGGGTATTTCACCACTACTCACAGTCTCTACATTCCATACCCTACAAATGTACTATAATTACTCCAATCCATATTACTACCAACCATTGGTTCCACCTTACCAGGTTTTCACATATATACAATGCAAGATATCCCCAAAGCAATGCAATACACATACAGTCCCGCAGGCACTCAGGTCAACTAGACACAGGACTCCTCTATGTCCTGTTGCCCTGGGAATAATACAACATGATACCTACTGCCATTCTCCGGTATAAGCTTCCAACAGTTACTCACTCTCCAATCTAAGGAAAATTCTTTTACAACGACTAATTAGAAATTTTCTAAAGCACACAACTCCAAATTCCAATTTGTATTCATTACTTCTATCCTATGTGTGATTCTTGTGACCACTTGAGGGAGCTTCAAGAATCATTCGACCCTGATGTGATCAGCATCAGTGTTGAACTATCTTTCCACTCTAATTTGTGTTCGGTTTCCCTTGATCTGATCAGGATCAAGTTTGACTTCCACATCAGTTTCAAACAAGCAATTAATTCAATTATTTTCATGTTTTATATTTTTACTCTTCCTAGTCATTCATACATCTCCAAAGGATGGAATTCAGTCCATCCGTCATTCTCAATCTATTTCCCAAATGCTTTACTTCGAGATTCAATACCTAAGTGCTCATTTCATCAACCTTCACTACTTCCATCCATTACTCTCCATCATTTCAATTATTCTAACTAGGGATTACCATACTTGTACATTTTAGTTGTCCTCAATTTACTTCCAATGACTTACATAGGTATACACTACTCTTAGACTTCACTCATCTACTACTCTCATTCATTTCGTACTACTTCTTCAAAGGCTACGATACTTGTGGAGCTCCGTCCACTACTCATTACTTTTCTTTTACTAATACTTTTACATGGTGTTACAAGGTAAGTATATCCATCCTATGGTATTTGCATCTCTCATGCCTAATTACCACAATTTCAATATGAATGAATACTTATGTTTATTTAACATAGTACCAATCATCCAATCAATTCTCATTTGTGCTATGCACATTATAGTTTATGTGTTTTCTTCATGAAACTTATACTAAGCGATTTTCGCTCTACCCCCCTTAAAAGGGATTACGTCCACGTAATCTCCCATATGTTATTATTATTAAACATTGGTTTACTCAATTGGGCAATCTGAAGCGTTTTAGCTTCTTTACGGTTTGTTACATAATTTACCCTTGTCAAAGGGTTCTAATCATAACAATGGTTTAGTCTTTGCACCAAGGATTCCTATATGAGTTTATTTAACTCATAATTAATTCGGTTCCAGCTTATTAGGCTTCAAGGCATTAATAGCCATTCTACTATACTTGCTAGGTATATTATCTCCTAGCTAGGGCCCACTAGCTTCTGTTGTGCGACCCTGATAACTCGGGTTACTTACCCTTCGTATTATCCTTAATGTGCTATACATCACCTTTTTATCCGTCTATTATGGGAATAAGGTTTACTAAACAATTGCGGTATTCTTTTACCGTGTTTGAACTCAATTAGTTTTAGATTGTAACCAGCTCTCTAGTAATCTACTGCACATGCTATTCATGCTTCCACGATTATTCACTAAGTTCCTCCGACTTATTGTCGGGTGAGGTTGAGTCACTACTTAGTTGTAGTGCTTCCTCTAGTGTCAATAGTTTCTGAATCATACCAGTTCTTTTGGTTCAGTACAAGTGTTCTTTACTTGTATGACCTTGCATTTCTATGCGTCGGTCCTAGTGACTTTGTTACGTCTCCTTTCACCTTTTATTCCAATGGAATTCACATCTTGTGATTGTTAGTGTGTTTCACACTCTTCGTGCTTCTTTGGCCTCAGGCCGCACGGTCTGTTGCTAAGCTTCCTTAGCTGGCTTATGCCATGTTTGTTGGTTAAAAGAAGGGTTTACTACGATTTACATTCTCCATATTCCTAGCTATCCCATTAGATCATTACTGCACAAGTGCAATACAAAAACTCAGTCATACAGAGTGCAGAGGCGTAAACGCTTGACCGCAAGTCACTTATGTGATAGAATGAATATTTCTGCTTGTCTTCTCATACTTATACTCCGTGTCATTATCTACTACTTCCTCATAGCGGTCGCTTGTTGCACACCGTATTCTTACTCATTGTACAACATTGTTTTTATTGTTTATGTTACTATGGTAGTTCCTCTTTACTCATTGCTATTGTCATTGGAACCATTTCCTTATGGTGTAAATACACCAGGAGTTTCCTGTGTTCGTGTGTATGACGGTTGTCGTAACATACCGCAATGTGATTATTTCCCAATGTGGAGATGTTTCATTTCAACATAGGTTTCATGTGTAGGTTAGCTTACCTCATATTCTATCATCATTTATGATACAATTTACCAAGTATCTTGGTTGACCAAGGATGAGATAATTCATCGGGTTATAAGCTCTCTTGAGCGTTGGTCATTCGTGGTGTCCAATGTGCATTCGCATTGATTATTTTTGGCATTACTGTCTTCCAGTGCTGAGCATTAGTTATAGGCTCTAGCTGTGCAGTTTCACTTGTATGCATATCACCGGGACATCCCAAGAACTTCAAGGGTTTTCTGGTCCCGTTCTCTAATTGAAGAGTATTTTATCACTGATAGGTGAAAGTTCTTGTTGAGGGGTTTGTCGCCACTCATACGTCTCATAGCAAGGTTACTATGTTAGTACCTGCTTATGTGCTGCATATGGAGTATACTTACTCCTTCAAGTCGCGATGGTTTGGAATGTCTTTTCCTTGTTTCATCGCCTCTTGGCAATATCTATATGCGTAGGCTCTATTGTTATAGTAGATGGAAGCCTTTTCTAAGGGTTCCCATCTTCACCACATTGGTGGTCTTTGGTTAACGAGAGGTATCTTCCTCAAGTTTCCCGTAGTGTCCAAGTGTGGACTAGGCCAATGTTGGCATTATAACGATTCCTATGCCTCTATGTTACCATTCCTACAGAAGGCATGAAGGGCAATTAAAGCTTGTCAACTGTATACTAGACTGATGCTCTAGTGACAGTGACATTGAGGTAGCCATTACTCCAAGCCACTCATAATGTTAAGCTCCATTTTGGTGGTTCAGTTGTTGATTTGCTTGTCGTATGAAGCAATATCTCTTGCAAGTCTTGTTATTAATGGTGTGGGCTTTGCAACCGTTTAAATCTACATGATGTAGTTGGTCTATGGCTTCTAAGCTTTATTACTGCAAGCTATGCTCTTTGCAAGTCGCTTACATATGTTTCCACTCCTCGTATACCCCATAGGTTGGAGGTATTACTGGGCTCCATGGCAAGTCGTGGCATCACACTTTCGTTCATAGGAGGCCCATCAAGCAACTAGTGCTAATTAGTGCCCTTCGGTGGTTGGGGGTATTTCCTGTTAAGTGAAATCCCTTTGGTGTCCTAACCGAGTGTTCGTTCTAGTTACCGTGCTCTTCTCGTGACACTTTGTTCGCTTGTTGTTAACTCAGACACCCTTTAAGGATTGCTCCTGGGTGTTGTTGGTTACGCCGTTACATCCGGCTAACGTTTATGATATGTTGTGTCCACTATACCGCCTTGTGGTATCGTATTTGAATTATCCCTTTTTGGGTTATGACGTCTCCCGTTCTTGGATAGACTGTTTATACCTTCTCCTAGCGTTTAGACTAGGTTTAAAATTCTCCCCAATGATGGATTATACTTCATGGTAATCTTGTGATTGCTCTTTGGAACTCCGTCCCGTTCGTTGAGCATTGTGGTGTTCATGTTAGGTTTTTGCCTTACTGTGATGGGCTGGATGTTCGTTCCAGCTACCATGTATTTGTTTGAAGTCCTTGAGACATATCCAATGTCTATACTTATTAGTCTGCACTCTTTGCGCTTTCTAATCCTCATTCCTTATCTTCAGATGGATTATCTGAGTTCTTTTATACTTGATCGTCTGAGGTGTCCAGCTTTTTCTGGTTTGAACTTACTGATGGTCCGTAGAGCAGAGTTGACTACTTCCCGTGTTTCGTGCACTACATGTATACATACGTGGGGTACCTTGTTGATACGTTACCACTTACCTAACTATATGTCAGGCCCGCAAGCTCCTTCGGAGTGCGGTTGTCCCACATCCCGTAATTGGGTACACTCGTAGTGCTCGTCACACGCCTAGGTGAAGCATTCTATTGTCGACTCCTCTTGTATCATAGTGTGATACTCACCGTAATTCTATTGGTTTGGTTTTAAAATCCAAGGTTTAAATGAAAAGTTGTGGTTTTGAAAGAAAAGTTTCGGGTTTTAAATATCATGGTACGGTGTTTTAAAGAAGTTCTTCATGGCATAGCCATGTTCGAGATCTTGACCAAGTCCAGTTTCCTGCTGTCTGGTATGTGCTTTGTACAACGGTCGGTCGTCAGGCCTTTCCAAGGTTTCGTTCTTCCAGTTTTTAGGATGTGTGATCCTGTAGTTGCTTCGTTGCAGTCACGGTACATTACTATGTACCTGTGGTGTGTTAAGGTTCCTCTTACATGCTCCTGTTCTTACTGCACTTGCCGTGGCAAATGCGTGGTACTAGTGGTTTTTGGGTAAACCTATACCAGTCACGGTATGGTTTCCACTCGTATTTGGTAGTCTTGTCGACTCTTCCTTGATCTTATTGATCTATGTTTGAGGATACTCGATCCTTTTAAGTAGTTTCTCAGTGATCTGGACATGGGTGTCGTAGATCTGGGTACTTCTCCAATCCTTGGAGATTCTCATTTATTTCTTGTGTTTTTCCTTGTTGCTCGTTTCCACTGGGTTACCGTGGTTATTGAGCCTTAGCTTGTTAGGCACTACTCTTGTAGTCCTATCGGTTCATATCCCGTAGATATCCTTGTAGCTGTGTAAGCTATGTCGGCCAGGCATTGTAACCTTTTGGCGTTATATTTTCGGCGTTAACCACTCCTGACTATGTCCTTAGTCAACTAGCTTACCGTTGGTGGTATTACTTAGCTATTACTGTCCCGTAGACTTGTGTCTCAGGTTTTGTTACAGTTCCTTTTTCCGCTCCGTTGTGCTTAGTGCTTCTTTTCCTGCTGCTGGTTTGTTAGCCAGGTTCTGCGACTGCTAAGCATGTCGCCCCATGTTGTTGCATGTTGTAGTCTCCTTATGGTTAGAGTGCTCATTCAACCGCTATTGGGTGCGGGTATTGCTGTTCAACCGGGATCCATCTCCGGGACTTCCATTTCTTGGAATCTACTACTTGTCAAGTTCTTGTTTACTGTATGATCATTTCACAACTGCCAGATCGGGTTTTCCCGAGTATGAGAGGACTTTCCTTCTCTCTGGCATTCTTTCCCAGTTATACAATGGGGTTTGCGGTGGACGGGACTGGTATTGTAGGTATCCGGTACTCACCGGGAGTTCCTAACTAGCGTACCTCTAACGTTATCACTCAGCCCTTAGCCTTAAGCTTCTAATTCCTAACTCGGTATTTCCTAAGCTCGGTATTTCCAGTCATCAGAGCGATACTTCGCTCTGATACCACTTTTTGTAACACCCCTACCGTTAATACTGTCGTTACCGTCCAATCTCTTCGTGCTTCCAGATTCACGCAGCGGATACATACTTACATACAGTGGGTGATACAATGCCGTTAGCCAACCACGTGACTAACAAGGCTACTACTACTACATACAGCATCGGTCTGATGGACCGGAATCCCGAGTACTACACATCTACAATACATACTCCACTTACCAAACAAATACTACAATGCTCCATTAAACACTTTACTCCTTACAATACCATACAATACATTATTCATAACCGAGTTTACCAAGTTCCTTACACGAGTACAATACCTCTTTCAATTTCAATCATACTCATTAAGAGTCTACATCTACCCATTCCTCGCATCTACTTACTTACAATGCACAGGGTGTACCCCCTTGGTACACTACTACTTCAAGGATACAAGTTCGTTACTATTCTCTACAATCTACACTGTCACCGGTCTCTTACTGCGACCATGTCTGCTTCGGGTACCTGCACACTAAAAACATTCTCCCTAGGGGGTCAGCTTTCGCTGCATATGATAACCGCATACCCCGCGTACTAGTGAGGGTACGCCGACCACTTGGTCGAATACATGCGATTGATTTCATTCAAAGATACATACATACATACATGCTCTTATACACAATACTATAATACTTTACGCAAGGAAATACACGTATACACTCCAACACATACAAAGAGATTATACAAGTCCAACAATACTTACTTACCTTCTTCCGAAATACACATTCACGATACATGCACAATACATACCCATTACATACTCAATCCATACACCATACATATACAATGCCCAATGCTTGTTAGCTTCATTTGTCCACCCGGGTTAATCGGGTGGAGATTACTCTTTTACTCGTTACACAATACGTACGCATACATACTCATACTTTACTTACTTACTTACTCTTACTTACTTACTCTTACTCATGTTAAGCCGGTATGGCCTCTGGGCAGGGACTACACCGTCCCACCACCAGGCTTTGGGTGACTCACTAATCCAGGATGCTACCCATTTAAGGGGTTTGGGCCGTGGACCAGTTTAAGAGTCAGGAATTGGAGCCAACCTCTTGTGACTCCGCATCCTCACGCGTGGCCGAAACTATATCGGACTTCTACTCATTCCAATTTATCCAATACTTAAGTTAGGAGTTAGGTAGTTAGGAATTAGTAGAAGTCATTCATTCAAGCCACATACACAAATACATTGCTCAAGTACACATCCATACGAAATATAATACAAAATACAAGTACACTACTTATTACAAATGCACCCCATCATCATTCATATATTTCATGAATTATACAAACTATTGTTCAAGATAAATATCAAGAACAACGTAAACAAGCACAAGTAGGTGCAATATAGTCCGATTCATGCCTTTATCTTATTAGTGATCAAATAAGCACACAAATCGGGTAACCAGATTAGGAAGATACAGGGCATGAAGAAATCATACCTTTTCCGAGATTTACTTTACCGGGTGTTCCTTTGGTTCACTCTTGTTCCTCGAGTCTTAGTCTCGAACCAATGACTACATGCCAAATGGTTCAATTAATACTAAGTACTACAATACATATATAATTACTACTCCCATACTTACCCCGTTATCCCGTTGTTTCGGTTTAACTTATTGTTCTTTAAACTTACAACTTTCTTAATTACTTCTCAAATTTTTTACACTTCTTAGGGCCTCTAAAGGTCACCAAACAGGGCCTTAACAACTTCTAAAACCATTACCCATCAATGCCCCATGGTTAGAACCCTAAAAATCACATTTTACAAGTTTTTATAGGTGGTCCGGGACTTGGTCCGGACCCAAGGTCCCGGACCATGCACTGAAGTAACTCTCGGCTAAATTTTGTTATTGGTCCGGGACTTGGTCCTGGACTAAGGTCCCGGACCACACCCTGTGTTGAGTCTCGAATTGATTTTTAATGCGGTCCGGGACTTGGTACATATCCTAAGTCCCGGACCCTGCTAAAAACTGCTACTTAGTGGATTTTTCAACCCCTAATCAACCCTTAATTCACCTCCAATCATTCCATAATCTTTCCACATGTTTTGTACATATTTAAACACACTTAAACACTCACTAAAACTCCTTAAATACATGGTTCAATGCCTACTCAACTTCTTGCTCAATTTCTACAAATTTCCATTCACATTTTCATACTTTGCACACTTGTGCATTCCTACACTCCTCTTTGCATTTTGCACTTTGTTCTAATTCCATCTTACCATTCCAATTCATTTCCAAGCAACTACAATATCTATACCCAAGTCCAACACTCTTTTTACCAATTCTTACACACTAATTTTTCCTAACTTCTCCAATGCATTTTATACACTTTGCTACTGATTTTACACTTCTTATTTCTCATACTACAACTACCACTTCATCACTACTAAACATTCCTACTCAAGCCAATATGCACCTTGGTTCTCCCATTCACCAAGTCATTCTTAAATACATAATTCCTACCAAAATTTCGCCATAGTTTACCTACAATTCTAACTTCTCCACATACACACTTTTCATCAAATTCATTCCTATTCTAGCCACACCCTCACAAGGGTCCTACCAGCAATCAAAGCAATACCAATCCATCTCAATACATCAATACTCCATCACACATCAATACCAATACTCCAATACTTCCAAACAAACAATGCCAATACAAATAAACAATACTTGGCTCTAAGGCCTACAATCCAAATACAAGCTCACAATTACTCAAACTTCCACAACTACAATATTAATACAATGTTTTGGGTTCTTTAAATTGGTTTACCCATTCCCATTACTCTAATGAATTTAAAATAGAGCATTAAGAAGGAGCTCTTACCTTGAGCTTATATTTCCTTCATTTCTTTTCCAATTCTTCTTCTTCTTCCTTTCTTGCCCCAAAATCTGTCAAGTGGGGAATGGAGTTGCCAAACTCCATTCCCATCACCCAATGAACCAAAAAACAATTGCAATTAACATCCTAACCCTTATATTAATGCTAGTTCATTGAAATGTTAAAAGCAAGATTTCTAGGGTTTACCTTTGGAGTGTCTTAGGAGGGTTTTTAGCCCTTGGTTCAAGAAGGTGAATCCACCACCATTGCAAGGTTGATATTATGCTCAAAGGAGAGAGAAAAAACAGAGCATTACATGTAACACCCCTACTCTAATCGGCTCCTAATCATTTTACTTAACATTGTAATCGCAGCGGTAATCTCAATACTTGAACTACTGGTGTCACCGTTCTCACTCGCCCATACGAGTAATAACGTGCTTACTGATATATTCATAAATATGAAACAATTTCTCGCAGTGACAACAAGAGATAGATCTAACCTTCCCAAACCAATATAAAATACATTCACAGTGAGCATTCTAAGTATCCCAATCCTATACATGTTTCTAAGTTCGTATCAAAATGCAACAGTGCATATTTAAACAACTGTAATTAAACTACCCAGCGCGTCCCTCTCTTTGCTGACACCGGAAGCTGCATACCTGCAAAATGTTTGTTTGTGGTATGGAATCAGCCCCTGCTGAGTATGCTACTACATGACCATCATGCCCCCTCAGACCCTCAGTTAATTGGTCGAGAGCATGCAATTCATTTTCATGCAAGTAGTTTAATATAAAACTGTAAAGCAATAATATATCTTGCAGTAAACTCAATTAACAAACAAGCCCCCGGCTTCACACATCGCATCGTAATAAACCACTGAAAGCGTTACAACGCTTATACGAGTACAAAGACCCTATTTCAACAAAACACTTGATAGTTCATAACTGAGTACGGCGACTCACTCGACCAAACGATCCATAATAATCCACTCACGAGCACAACGACTCGACTCAAGCAGTTCACCAAACAGACAAGAGTACAACGACTCCATCAAACCAATTCACCACACACAATATGAGCACAATGACTCGCCTCAACAAATCCATCAACATACCACACATAACCACAAGGCATAACCAATGAGCAACAAGGCGAAAACGAGAATTATAAACGAGTATAAACTCTCGTCTTTGGCATGCAAGCCCAAATAATGTTCGCCTAATGTACGAACTAATATAGTCGTTCGTAATTATTCAGTCATGTCTAATGACAACGTCTCGTTAGAACGACGTGTCTCTAAGTTACCCATCACCTATGGCGGGTCACCCACGGCAGTAGCCACTCCAGTGGTAGAGTCTCCGACCGACGAACCATATGTAGTTCGTTGGAAATTTATCCAGATACTTACGGCTACCACACGGTATCCTAGTATCGTTAATGGATCACAGTTCACAGCAAGAGCCACATCCTCTTGATAAACTTATTTATTCCATCGCATCGTTTTACTATTTTTCCTAACACAGCAGACTAAGGTCGTTAGTCCAATCCTGAGTATGTCGACTCGGGGTCCAGTGTTAGATACGAGAGCGGCGTTAAAGAGGCCAATGCTCCGTATATAAGTCTCGGATAATATATATGTATATATCTTATTATCCTAATGCTACAACGTTTTTACTTACGTTCCTTATATTACACATATAAGATAGCATCATTGCCGCTAGTTCGTTTTATAATATGTTCATATATACGAACGGTACTGTTATCGTACAACAGTAATAATAAAGCAGCATTAATACACAACTCAAGCATATTAATTCACACAAGCAGACATTCAATCTCATCACAGATTTTCACACAATGTCTGAACTGAGGAAATCCTCAGAGACAATCAAGCCACATAAATAACATACCGTTCACCCTGAAAGTATTACGGTGGAGTATGATTCAGCTAGATCTGATGCTCCTCGTGTCGTCTCTAACAGTCTATTAATATACATCACACTATGCATCAGCATCTCATACTAACAATACACTACGGCACCCCGTACCGCTACTAATCCATCCCGGTTTATTCCCTGTTGCTAACTGATAACGTTTGTCGGGTTTTTCGGTTTAACTCGGGATTAGGAAAGACGTTATACTTCATGCGTGGTTACGTCGAGTATATTAATATACTTAACTTTAAACGTTTATTATCGCATGTAATTTAATACACATTCGTATATTATATAGCTTGTCACTATATTGCATGTATAATCTTAATCGTTTATTATACATCTCACCTTAGTATTTATTTTCCTAAGGTTTGTTTTTCCAAGTTTAATGTGGTATAATTCATATGTAAAAATACTCTGAATTATATAAATCCTCATTTTCCATGTATACTCCTAACATTAGAATTTCCATATCTAATGTTTGTAATTCTTCTCTCTTTATCTTATATCATTTTAATTATGATAATATATGGTTATTGAACCACATTATATTTTTCCACATCATAACATATATTTATTTATATACATGTATTATGAGACCATTTATTATATGGTAAATCTTTATACTATATTCATTCTCTTTTAATGAATATTTCTTATATTATAAATGTTATAACCTTTATAACATTGAAAACCATATTATAAATTTTTGTTCTAAAATTCCCATTATTTCCGAACAGCACTCTTGCTCTCTTAAATATTTACAAAATCCACCACAAAATTCATATAATGTTATATTATAGTTATATAACATATATTATGACATTAATGTCATTAAAACAATTATAACCTTTAGTTATAATTTGTTATAAAATACCAAATGTACCATAGTATTCTCGGTTTTATTTAATTCCACCATACTTTCAGATTTTACAAATTAACTCCAATTATATTCATTGTCACACTTATAATATATACCATGTAATATAACATTTTTAACTTATAGAAGGGTATAACCTATGGTTATATTTTGTAAATTCGAACAGACCTATTCTGTTGTATAATTGCCATTTGGCTATTATAATTTTTTTATAATGCCATTTGGTTATATATATAACATATAGTTTATAATATCATTAAAACTATATATTATACACATATCTTATTAATACCCTTATATAATTCTAAAAATCACCAAATTTCACCAAAGGGTTATAAATATCCTTATTAACTCATATACTTTCGGTATTTGCTATACCACCACATATATTTCTCCAAAGTGTCATAATGACATAATAACTATATATTATACATATATAGTTTATTTTAATTCCAAAAATCAACCCAATAAATTCCTGAAAATTCCTAATAGCCCATGGGTGTTTATAATACCATTATACACCCTTTATTTTCGGTAATAACATATACACCACATATGTTAAAGTTGTTACAATTAAATACATAACTTATTAGAAAACCTTAAATAAGTTATCTAACTTATTTAATTTGGTCAAAACCTACCATATGGTCAAGGTTGACCGCCTTAATATTTCCTTGACCATCAATTTCCATTTAATACAGTTTATACCCTTATCTTTTAGAAATTACCATTTAACCCCAAAACTTTACATAATCTTATAATTTTCATATAAACTCATTTAAACCTCCAATTTTCGGCTATATCCTTTTATAGCCCCCAAATTTTAATTTAATTACACTATAACCCCAATAATATACGGTAATGCATATTTAGCACCTAAACTTAATTAAAAGCTTATAAATGCATAAATAAAATGGCCTAAAGTACATGGCCTTATTACAAACATTGGCTTATAAAATAAATTACACATAAATGCCCAAAAATGCTGTAAACTCTCGGCCCTTACCATTTATTTTTTCATTAATTACCAATTTTCCACATAATGTCTTAAATTTGACAATTATGCTAATTAATTGGTTATAAAATTTATTAAACCATTCCTTAATCACCTAAGGTCAAAATAAGACCTTAATTAACCATTCACTCACGGCACAATATATGTACATATGTATAAACACATATTAATATACCAAGTGTAGGTTTAAGTGATTTATACCTTATTTTTGCCAAGTTTAAGCCTTGTTTGGCCACGGCAATTTCAAGGAAAATTTCCACAGCTTCTTAGATGAGTTCTAACAGCAACATAATGATATGGTTAGTCTCCAAGCAAGATCTAACCATAAGAAGTGTTTAATGTCAATTTTCAAGGTAAAATTTACCTCAAAATACCAAGGTAAACAAGGTTGGTCTCGGCCTGTTTTTACAGTAGGTAAAGAGTGTTAAAAGAGCTACTAAAACCAAGCTTTAAACTGGTATAACTCAGATTAGAAGATAGCTAATCTTTACCTTGTTTAAAATGCCTAAAATGGTGCTTTTGGCTTGGATCTGGTTATACTTCGAAGCTCTTGATGTACCAACTGTATAAGTATGTTAAGATGAAGATTATAAGCTTAGAAACAAAGTTTCACAGCCGAATTTGAAGGGAATCAAAAGATATGTGCTTAAAGCACATTTCTATACCTTAAGAACAAGATTAGTTTTATCCACCTTCTTTGTAACACCCCTACTACGCACATAACACTACTTGAAATCGCAGCGGAATTTAAACGACTAAACAGTAACTAAACGAATGGTGCTACAACGCCGCCAACCACCCACGTGGTTAACAAGGCTGAATAAATACAAGTGTACCGGTCTGATGATCAGACTCCCGAGCATAGAACTAATAACCATATATATACATTAACAAAATACTGAGTGTTTACATACATCCTTCACTGTTAACCATCACTGTAAACCGTTCATAACCAAATACATAACGCCACGGGAGCACAGACGCATCCCGGGCCAACATCCAGAAGTAATCAAAAGTAAACCTGCAACCTAGGATCTAAAGCCACTCCGCTTCTTCGATCCTCATCCTGCAGTAAAAGAAATATGGTGCCCCCGAGGGGGTCAGCAACCCTTGGCTGGTATGGTTAACGCGCAGCCCATCGGCTACCGGGATGCGCGCAACTAATTGTCATGATGACATGGCATTCATTTTTAAACACACAACTTATGCATATATATCATAACATGGGTATTGTACACAACATCACACACATCACACAATAACAATTCCTTTTAGGAAGAGAACCAACACAGTTAGTCCCCATAGAGAGCCTAGAGAATGTTGCCATGCTCATGCTAAGCTCGTTACATAACTCGTTACCGTCCTGTTAGTTTGAACGGATAACTTAACACAAGGTGCGTCGGATATAGTGATCCAAGCCCACCGAAATAACACATAGTACGCCCCTGTGGCCCGACGTGAGTCAGTAAAATAGCCTTGGTTAAGCTAAAGGGAAGGTTGGAAACCAAATTGGAAAACAACCATAACATACAAAGAGAATCGAACCGGTTATGACATCGACTCCCATACTCACACGCGTGGCCGGAACAGACCGGACTCCTCACTTCCCCCGTTAGCACTTGTTAGCAGTTCATTATTGAACTCAATACACAAATCACAATAATAGGTCGAGTCTTGTTAGACACACACAAGGGAAGAGAGAGTCATACTTAACAACATAATAATATTAACAACTGTAAACTCTTTACATGGTTTAATCTTACAAAGTCATAAACACACAGAAAAACAAGCAACACACAAGCCGGTGTAAACCGGTAGGCAACAGACTGCAAGAAAACCATACCTTGGTCCTTGCCTCGATTGATTTCCGCCGTAGGTCACTCCTACACATGATTAATAACGTCGGTTAATTATTTATTTAACTTCAAACTTACTAATGTTTAACATGATTGCATGACATGTTTTAATGTCTAACTTACCCTAGGTTACTTTCATTATACCCCCTAGGGTTAACTACATAAGTCACATTCTTTTCTGTTTTTTTTTTTTACAAGTTTTGGTCCGACCGACCTTATCGACCGAACTTACCCAAGTTCGGTCGATTCTAGAACACATTTCCGTCAAAATTTTCTACTACGACCGACCTTGTAAGTTTGGTCGCATGTTCGGTCCATTCCCGAGAGTTTCTTCCCTTTGAAAATTCAGCCCGACCGAACTTGCCAAGTCCGGTCCCATGTCCGGTCGATTCCAGAAACTTAATCCGTACACAAAATACAAGCCCGACCGACCTTGCAAGTCCGGTCCCCAAGGTCGGTCCATTCCAGAAGCCAATTCCGCAGGGTAACCTGGGCTCGACCGAACTTGCAAGTTCGGTCTGCCCCAGACCCTTGTTTTTCCTTTTCTTATTCAAACTCCAAACCCTCCCCCATATATCCTACTACACCCTAACCTCATTTGGGCACTTCAAACACCCTTAAGACACCCCTAAACACTCATAAAACTCATTTTCTAATTCCTTAAGCCTTTACTCATTTCTTCCCAAAATTCCTAACACTTATGCTATTTCCTCCTTAGTTTTTCAAGTGGTGTTTCATACCTAAAATAACTACTATCCCAAAATGCTTCCTCTTCATTTTAACATCATCTCCCAAGCATCATTTCTTACCACTTAAACCCTAGTTGATGTCTAAGTCCCTTTTGTTCACCTAGAACACCTTAAGACATTATTTCTCCTCTTGTGAAATACTTAAGCATTTCCAACATTTCTAGTTCACCAAGCCTTATATAAACACTTAGCACTTCTTGCTTCTTACCTAAATTTCGACATGGATTCTCCTAGAACATTACTAAGCCAAAACACATTGTTTTCTCCATCAAGTACACAAGAACACCTTAATTCACCAAGAACACTCTCACACACAAAGTTTCACCAAATTTACACTACTTCACAATATAGTGCATAATTTAAATTTCATGGCACTTAGGCCCTTAAAATGCATGGCTCTTAGGCCCTTAAAGTGCATAATCCTTAAACACTGAATTTCCACAATATATATGCCTTTGACCTGCAAATACATACAACAAGACATATGTTCTTTTACTAGTCTCCTTGAGAACATTTCACTAGGTCATTTACCATTTGCTCTTTAGGTAGTTTTAACAAGCATTATAAGCTCATTTCTCCTAAGGCATTAAACTACATTAGGTTAGTACATTTACCTCTTTTCCACACAAACTCCTATCTTGTTTAAAATCGGCTAGGTACTTGATTCCTTGTCAACTACTAAACAATATACAAGCATTGAAATGAGTATACAAGCTCCAAGCTTAAACTCATTGTAAACCCTAGTTTTTACATTATTTCAAAAAACATTTATGTAGTTGTTTTACCTTGGTCTTTGAAGAGAGTTTGAATATCTATGAAGAGAGGACTCCACCTAGTCCTTGAAAGGTTGGAGTGAAGCTAAAACAAAGCCATATAAAGAGCACCTTCAATGGGTATTTTCGGTCAACCACAAAACATGAAGGAAATGAAGTTTTTATTTGAGATTCCTTACCTAGAAGCAAAGGAGAGTAATAATATGTAGAAATACAAGCTCAAGCTCCTTCAATGGTGGAACTCCATGGCACCGAAATGGTGGTCTTGAAGTTTTGAGAAGATAGGAATTAAGAGCTTGATGAGACTAAGAGAATGGTGGTGTTTGTTTTTGATTTGGTTAAGTGAGCTAGATTTTACAAGAGATCAAAGAAGAGGTTTAATGGTGGTGGTGTGATATTACCGTGGAAGAGAATGAAGAAGAGAGGTTGAAGAGAGCATGGGACCGTGTGAATACAAGGAAGAAGGAGAAATGAAGGTAGACTTACTTTTTGAAGATATTTGTAGTAATAAAGTAAAAAGCACTTTATTTAGTTATCATTATTTACTTAATATGTTAACAAGAGAGTGGTGAGTCACCACACTTAAGAAAACCGGCCCCCTTTTAGTACTTAGGGGTATTATAGTCTTTATTTGTCAATTTAATTACTTATACAAACATATGTTACAAACTAGCTTATTAAGATCACTATTCATAAAAACAAGGCACTTAGAAGTGAAATTTTTGATTTCCCATTTATATAGACCTCCAAATGTGATATATATAGTACACATATTAATTAAAGAGTAATGATGGACATTTAGCCATTCAAAACTCATTTACAAGACAATTTTTCGAAAATGTGCTTTAAGACTCCTTAAAGCACATTTTGTGTTTTAACTTGTTTTCAAGCTTGGTTTTCTTTGGTAATTGGTTTAATATGTTCATTAGTATATAAATAAGGTCTTGGTAAGTTCATTAGGTCTTAGCCAAGCTTATCCCAAGCTTAGAGCACATTTGGCTCTTATTGGCCTTAAAGCACATTTTGTGTTTTTTTTGTTTAAATTTGTTTACTAATGTTTCTAAGACTCTTTTTAGTCTTAATATACCATATTAGGTGTTTAAATAACATAACTAGGTTTGGGGTATTTCAATCTACCCCCCTTAAAAGAACTTTGTCCCCAAAGTTCATACTTTCACATATCCTAAATATTAGAACATGGGAATACATATCAACAACACTTCCATATCAACATTAACAACATCTTTACATCACATCGGACACAAGGTCCAAACAACAAAGCATCACAACATCATTCAGACTCAGCGGTCTGTAACATTAACAAGGGTAACAACATGACAACACAACACAGACTATGTATCCAAATACTTGTCATACACATAACCGAAACGGCTCTACCCCCCTTAAATAGGGGTACGCCCCGTACCCTATACATACAAACACTAAGAAGTAAACAATGACGGGTACTTCGCCTTTATCTTATCCTCCAGCTCCCAAGTGGCCTCCTCAATGTCCTGGTTAGACCAAAGAACTTTCACCAGTCTCACAGACTTATGGCGAGTGTCTCGAGTCTTAGTATCCAGAATCCGTACCAGAGTCTCCACGGATCGCATGGTCAGGCGGCTAAGGTAGCTTTCAGGCTGAAGTACATGAGCAGATGAGACATATATTTCTTCAACTGGGACACATGAAATACATCATGTACCTTGCCCAGCTCGGCGGGTAAATCAAGTCTATAAGCTACCGGGCCGATCCGCTCCGTCACAACATAAGGCCCCACATATTTTGGGCTCAACTTGCCTTTTTGGCCAAAACGAAATACTCCCTTCATGGGGGATACTCTCAAAAATACCTGATCGCCCACGGCAACTCCAGGTCACGTCTGCGCACATCTGCGTACGACTTCTGTCTATCCTGAGCTGTTTTCATGTTAGCCCGGATCTGGTGAACTTCTGCCTGAACTTGCTCAAGATAATCTGGTCCTATAATGACCGTCTCACTCGACTCATCCCAGCATAATGGCGTGCGGCACGGTCTACCGTACAAGGCCTGGAAGGGAGACATCTTGATCGAAGCATGGTAACTGTTGTTGTAGCTAAACTCGATCAGATGTAACTTATCAATCCAGCTGGTCTGAAAGTCAAGTGCACATGCACGTAGCATATCCTCAAGTGTCTGAATGGTACGCTCACTCTGACCATCGGTCTGTGGGGTGAAACGCTGTACTCAATTTTAGTTCGGTACCCAATGCTTCTCGTGTAGACTTCCAATATCTCGATAAGAATCTGGTATCTCTGTCAGATACAATTTTTTCGGTACCCCATGATGCCTTACAATCTCTCTATCGAAGAGTTCTGCCAATTTGCCACTTTCCAGGTGTCCTTCATCGGTATGAATCGAGCCACCTTGGTCAGTCGGTCAACAACAACCCAAATCATATTCAGACCTCCCCTTGCAGGCGGAAGCCCTACTACGAAGTCCATAGAAATGTCATGGAACTTCCACTCAGGCACTGGCATTGGCTGTACCATTCCACCAGGCCGTCGGTGCTTAAACTTGACCTTCTGACAAGTGAGACACCTTAACACATAGTCATTCACATCCTTTTTCATTCCAGTCCACCAAAAATATCTTTTCATACCTTTATACATCTTTGAAGCTCCGGGGTGAATCGAAGTAGTAGAACAATGAGATTCACTCAATATGCGCTCCTTCAACTCAGCGCTACTCCTAGGTATACACAGTCGGCCATTAAGCCTAATCAGGTCATCATCGTGGAGTCTGAAGTCGTACTTCTGACCCTCGAATGTGCCATCAATAAGCTTCTGTCTAATCTCCATCATGCACTGATCCGTCATCTGAGCACTCCGCACCTCTTCAACCAAGCCAGAATGAGAGACTAGCGAATGGAGAGAGTGTGCTCGGTGACTCAGTGCGTCAGCTACCACATTTGCCTTACCCTCCTTATATTGCAGATTTATGTCGTAGTCATTCAGAAATTCAACCCACCTTCTTTGTCTCATGTTCAACTCCTTCTGAGTGAACAAGTACTTTAAACTCTTGTGGTCAGAATAAATCGTCACACTTACCCCATACAAATGATGTCGCCATATCTTCAGTGCGAAGACAATGGCCCCCAATTCTAAGTCGTGGGTAGGGTAGTTCTCTTCATGCTTCTTCAGCTGTCGGGAGGCGTAAGCTACGACCTTCCCGTGTTGCATCAACACACAACCCATACCCCTGCCTGATGCGTCGCAATAGACCTCAAAACCATCTGGACCGTCTGGTATAGTCAGGACTGGTGCAGATGTCAGAGCATCCTTGAGACTCTTGAAAGAACTCTCACAGTCGACTGTCCACTCGAATGGTGCATCCTTCTTCATTAAGGAAGTCATCGGCTTCAAGACACTGGAGAAGTCCTTCACAAACCTCCTATAATAACCTGCCAGACCGAGGAAGCTCCTGATGTCGGTAACTGTCTTCGGCCTAGGCCAGGTGCGCACAGCATCAATCTTTGCCGGATCAACAGCGATCCCGGCCTCAGAAATCACATGACCAAGAAAGGATACTTGGTTCAACCAAAATTCACACTTTGAAAATTTTGCATACAACTGATTTCTCCTCAATGTTTGTAACACACTTCTCAGGTGGCTTTCATGCTCACCTCTTGATTTCAAGTATACAAGTATATCGTCGATGAAGACTACCACTGACTTGTCCAACTGATCTTGGAACAAGCGGTTCATTAAGTCCATGAACTTAGCTGGTGCATTTGATAAGCCAAACGGCATAACTGTGAACTCATAATGCCCATACCTAGTTCTGAATGCTGTCTTTTCGATATCACTATCACGGATGGCAATCTGGTGGTATCCGGATCGTAGGTCTATCTTGGAGAATACTGATGCTCCCCTCAGCTGATCAAATAGATCGTCGATGCGTGGTGTAAAGGGTAACGGTTCTTCACCGTAACTGCATTCAGCTCTCGATAGTCAATACACAGGCGGAGGCTACCGTCCTTCTTCTTCACGAAGAGGACCGGCGCTCCCCATGGTGAAACGCTAGGGCGGATGAACCCCTTGTCGAGTAGGTCTCTCAGCTGCTCCTTGAGCTCAGTCATCTCTGCTGGAGCCATACGATAGGGCGCCTTCGCAATTGGTCCGGTGCCCGGAACCAAATCAATCTCAAACTCCACCTCCCGTGCTGGCGGCATGCCCGGCAGTTCCTTAGGAAATACATCAGGAAACTCCGACACTACCGGTACATCGGGGCTAAACTTTGGATCTCTCTCTATGTCCTGGACATAGCAGAGGTATACATCACTCCCTCGTCGTAACTCACGATACATAGTCATGGCGGTGATGATCTGAGTCGAAGGCTCCCTGGGCCTCTGGCGGTAAGATATGGTAACCCCAGATGGACTCCTAAGAAGCAGTCGATGCTCGGCACATAGGATTCTGCCCATGTACCGCTCCAACCAGTTCATCCCGACAATCACATCAAAGCCAAGTCCGTCGAACTCTATCAAGTCGATCGGAAACTCTTCACCTCTGATTCTCACAACAATATCTTGGTCGGTGGTAGCGGGTACACCTGATCCGCTCTTTCGACGGGAGAGTGACTAGGAAGTCTGGCATCTCATCACCGTCTACCCCCAGCCTCTTCGCAAAGGATAGCGAAATAAATGTATGTGAGGCTCCGGAGTCGAACAAGATCGAAGCGTCCACGCCATTGACTGGAAAGGTACCGGTGAGGATTGTGCCGCTCCTGCCGGCTTCTGCCTCATTGCAGACACTCAGTATACCTCCCGTTCCGAGTGCACAGCCTAATTCATTGGCAAACTAATAAGTATTGGGTCACAACACGGTTTATATGCTTCAAACAACTCCACTTTATTCATTAACACATTCTTTTTTACAACATTTTTTGGCTTATACTGTCGCCATAACTAAGACTTACAACATCCTTAACATACACTGGTTCAACACATCACATAATTATACAAGGCTTAAAACTGTCTGAAGGTCAAATTCAAACGTCCGGGTTTCATGTGTGTGGCATTGATCACTGCCGACGGTGCGGTATTCAGTTTGATCTTCTTGATGCCATGATACAGCATCCTTGACTGCCCACCCATGATTAAAACATCTCCCGATTTCAACACTAGCTTCTTTGCGAGATCAGCACGCTTCTGCTCGCCATACACAAACACTGCGGTATCACCAATGGACCAAGACACCACGGGTACTCCCTTACTTAGAGACTCGGGTGACTCGTCCTTATCTGGTGTAAAAAACCGTCCACCTTTCTGGTAGAAGTTCACAATGCATAGATCTGCTTTCACACTTGGAATTGAATCCGTTTCAACTTGTTGAGCAATTCCCACGGCGTGGTTAACGACCGCAAGGAACTCTCAGGTATACTTGGT
Source organism: Limonium bicolor (assembly GCA_023374045.1). Lineage (NCBI taxonomy): Eukaryota > Viridiplantae > Streptophyta > Magnoliopsida > Caryophyllales > Plumbaginaceae > Limonium > Limonium bicolor. The sequence continues at coordinate 227,273,934 of CM041776.1, forward strand.
ACAGTTGCTCCATCTTCAGCTCGTACTTCTTGATATGTCTTGGTGTAAGGGTTCCAGTCCTTACCCATGCACATCATCTTCAATTGCATTCTTGATCCGTTCGGGTATTCGGGTGTGTAGAAACCTCCTGGTTTTGCTCTAAGTTCGTCGCATCGTCTGATGATATGGATCTGTGCGCCTTCCGGTGTCAGGTATCCATTTAAGAGTACCATACCTGGTTGGATGACCTGACATTGCTCACCATTGGAAAGTCGGTGATGTTGATGGTGGTTTCTTCAGGGTTTGGCGTGGGTGGGATTGGATAACATATATGGAAGGTTCCCTTAAGTTAGAGTACTCTAATTAGGTGGATTTCACACTACACTTTAATTATCTACTCACAAATGGTGCTTACTAAACTCACTAACACACATGCATGGAATGCGGTATGCAAACAACTTATTACATTCAACAGTTTAGGCGGTACCTGGTCTAGAAGAGGGCCCTGGCGCCTCAGACCGGTCCACCACATTCAGGGCGGCCTTGCTGGACCCTGACCCCTTCCCTTTGGGCATCTGTGTACCTCTGATCTGGGGGTGGCTGATTCGCCGTCTTCGGGCCATCGGTGGTCGCAGTGGTCCTACCCTTCCATTGCCCCTTGGGCCTGTAGTTCCTATGTTCAGGTTCTGCCAGCATTCATAATCGCGGGACCCATCTTCTTGCAGTATCGGCACTGCACATCATTACCCTTGCAGTCCTTGCCGGGTGGTCTCGTTGCACCACTTGCAGTAATAGTGGCGCTCCGGTCCAGAGCCCGTGCTAGCTGCTATCACAATACAAAATCAACACTTGTTTCACAACTTATCAACATACACATTCAACTTATCACACAGGATTAAATAATTACCCTTAGGTGGGTAAGAACGTAGGGGCTTGGCCGCATACGCATAGGTGAGCTGCAGAGGCTCCTCAGCGGTGGTGGTTGGGTCCTGGCCCTTGCACCCTGTTGCGTCCTTTCCTGGACTGGGGATATGATTTTCTTCTTTTTTCCTCCCCATTGCCCTTGCGTGCCTTGGCCCTCGTTCATAGCCTTGCGCTTGAGCGCACTCTCCTCGTCCCTCAGACGGACGGTGATCTCCACAATTGCAGCGGCATGATAGCACTCCTATATTTAGGGTGTCAGTTATGCCCCCAAATAAATTCACATCACATTAACACATTGTACACACTTATTCACATTACACTGTAGTCCCATTACCTGCAAAGTGGTATATCCAGTTGGCCCCATGCCATAGCGTAGGCGGTAGTTCAGTCCGTTGTAGAAACGGTTCACAAGAATCCGGTCTGAGTAACCCAGATCCGGTAGCAGGTGGATAAGTCCGATGAAGGCTGAGTAGTACTCATCTACCGTCATCTTATCCCCTTGCCTCAGATTGTCCAGCTCCAGGCGCTTGGCCTCTTGCACGTGTATCGGGTAGTATTTGGCTCGCAGCAGAGCCGTGTACTCCCTCCACTGAAAGGTCGGGTCAGCCACTCTGCCCTCCCGTACTAGCTTCCACCAGCTCTGTGCCGAACCCTTCAAGTAATATGCGGCAAGTCGAACCTTTACCTGCTCAGGTACTGCTAAGGTTCGAAGGCGGTCTCCATTTCGGAGATGTACGCCTCCAGCTTACGGGGATCGGTCTCCCCACTGAATGAGGGTGGCCTCAGATCAGCCAACGCCTTGACCCAGTTGGTCTCTCTCGGTGTGGCGGTGGCGGTGGTGGTAGTTGAACTCCGGGCGTTTGCCCCTGCTGAATCGCAGCTACAAGTTGGGGTACCATTTGGGCTACGGCGGCTGCTACTGCCTCAGCCATAACCTGAGCCGTAGTATTCTCGCCCTGGTCACCCGTATCTCCAGTACCGCTTCCGCGGCCTCTACCTCGCGGTCTACCTGCCATCTGAATTCACATGAATATTCATTAGCAATATGCTTGCACACTTATCGGTCCAACGGTTGTAACGTTTTTCCCGACCATAAGGTATTCCCACACTTAGTTAGTGGTTAACCTTTCCATAACTGTTCACTTAGGTAACTGTAGTTAGGTTTCCTAACTCGGTATACCCCTAAGCTCGGTATTCTAGTCATCAGAGCGATACTTCGCTCTGATACCACTTTTTGTAACACCCCTACTACGCACATAACACTACTTGAAATCGCAGCGGAATTTAAACAACTAAACAGTAACTAAACGAATGGTGCTACAACGCCGTCAACCACCCACGTGGTTAACAAGGCTGAATAAATACAAGTGTACCGGTCTGATGATCAGACTCCCGAGCATAGAACTAATAACCATATATATACATTAACAAAATACCGAGTGTTTACATACATCCTTCACTGTTAACCATCACCGTAAACCGTTCATAACCAAATATATAACGCCACGGGAGCACAGGCGCATCCCGGGCCAACATCCAAAAGTAATCAAAAGTAAACCTGCATCTAGGATCTAAAGCCACTCCGCTTCTTCGATCCTCATCCTGCAGTAAAAGAAATATGGAGCCCCCGAGGGGGTCAGCAACCCTTGGCTGGTATGGTTAACGCGCAGCCCATCGGCTACCGGGATGCGCGCAACTAATTGTCATGATGACATGGCATTCATTTTTAAACACACAACTTATACATATATATCATAACATGGGTATTGTACACAAACACACACACATCACACAAGAACAATTCCTTTTAGGAAGAGAACCAACACAGTTAGTCCCCATAGAGAGCCTAGAGAATGTTGCCATGCTCATGCTAAGCTCGTTACATAACTCGTTACCGTCCTGTTAGATTGAACGGATAACTTAACACAAGGTGCTCGGATATAGTGATCCAAGCCCACCGAAATAACACATAGTATGCCCCTGTGGCCCGACGTGAGTCAGTAAAATAGCCTTGGTTAAGCTAAAGGGAGGTTGGAAACCAAATTGGAAAACAACCATAACATACAAAGAGAATCGAACCGGTTATGACATCGACTCCCATACTCACACGCGTGGCCGGAACAGACCGGACTCCTCACTTCCCCCGTTAGCACTTGTTAGCAGTTCATTATTGAACTCAATACACAAATCAACATAATAGGTCGAGTCTTGTTAGACACACACAAGGGAAGAGAGAGTCATACTTAACAACATAATAATATTTAACAACTGTAAACTCTTTACATGGTTTAATCTTACAAAGTCATAAACACACAGAAAAACAAACAACACACAAGCCGGTGTAAACCGGTAGGCAACAGACTGCAAGAAAACCATACCTTGGTCCTTGCCTCGATTGATTTCCGCCGTAGGTCACTCTAACATGATTAATAACGTCGGTTAATTATTTATACTTCAAACTTACTAATGTTTAACATGATTGCATGACATGTTTTTATGTCTAACTTACCCTAGGTTACCTTCATTATACCCGCTAGGGTTAACTACATAAGTCACATTCTTTTCTGTTTTTTTTACAAGTTTTGGTCCGACCGACCTTACCGACCGACCGACTTACCAAGTTCGGTCATTCGACATTCCAGAACATTTCCGTCAAAATTTTCTACTCCGACCGACCTTGTAAGTTCGGTCGCATGTTCGGTCCATTCCCGAGAGTTTCTTCCCTTTGAAAATTCACCCGACCGAACTTGCCAAGTCGGTCCCATGTCGGTCGATTCCAGAAACTTAATCCGTACACAAAATACAAGCCCGACCGACCTTGCAAGTCCGGTCCCCAGGTCGGTCCATTCCAGAACCAATTCTCGCAGGGTAAACTGGGCTCGACCGACTTGCAAGTTCGGTCGCATTCGGTCTGCCCAGACCCTTGTTTTTCCCTTTCTCATTCAACTCCAAACTTTCCCCCATATATCCTAGTACACCCTAACCTCATTTGGGCACTTCAACACCCTTAAGACACCCCTAAACTCAAAAACTCATTTTCTAATTCCTTAAGCCTTTACTCATTTCTTCCCAAAATTCCTAACACTTATGCTATTTCCTCCTTAGTTTTTCAAGTGGTGTTTCATACCTATGATAACTACTATCCCAAAATGCTTTCTCCTCATTTTAACATCATCTCCCAAGCATCATTTCTTACCACTTAACCCTAGTTGATGTCTAAGTCCCTTTGTTCACCTAGAACACCTTAAGACATTATTTCTCCTCTTTGAAATACTTAAGCATTTCCAAACATTTCTAGTTCACCAAGCCTTATATAAACACTTAGCACTTCTTGCTTCTTACCTAAATTTTGACATGGATTCTCCTAGAACATTACTAAGCCAAAACACATTGTTTTCTCCATCAAGTACACAAGAACACCTTAATTCACCAAGAACACTCTCACACACAAAGTTTCACCAAATTTACACTACTTCACAATATAGTGCATAATTTAAATTGCATGGCACTTAGGCCCTTAAAATGCATGGCTCTTAGGCCCTTAAAGTGCATAATCCTTAAACACTGAATTTCCACATATATATGCCTTTGACCTGCAAATACATACAACAAGACATATGTTCTTTTACTAGTCTCCTTGAGAACATTTCACTAGGTCATTTACCATTTGCTCTTTAGGTAGTTTTAACAAGCATTATAAGCTCATTTCTCCTAAGGCATTAAACTACATTAGGTTAGTACATTTACCTCTTTTCCACACAAACTCCTTTCTTGTTTAAAATCGGCTAGGTACTTGATTCCTTGTCAACTACTAAACAATATACAAGCATTGAAATGAGTATACAAGCTCCAAGCTTAAACTCATTGTAAACCCTAGTTTTTACATTATTTCAAAAACATTAATGTAGTTGTTTTACCTTGGTCTTTGAAGAGAGTTTGAATATCTATGAAGAGAGGACTCCACCTAGTCCTTGAAAGGTTGGAATGAAGCTAAAACAAAGCCATATAAAGAGCACCTTCAATGGGTATTTTCGGTCAACAAAAACATGGAGGAAATGAAGTTTTATTTGAGATTCCTTACCTAGAAGCAAAGGAGAGTAATAATATGTAGAAATACAAGCTCAAGCTCCTTCAATGGTGGAACTCCATGGCACCGAAATGGTGGTCTTGAAGTTTTGAGAAGATAGGAATGAAGAGCTTGATGAGACTAAGAGAATGGTGGTGTTTGTTTTTGATTTGGTTAAGTGAGCTAGATTTTACAAGAGATCAAAGAAGGTTTAATGGTGGTGGTGTGATATTACCGTGGAAGAGAATGAAGAAGAGAGGTTGAAGAGAGCATGGAACCGTGTGAATACAAGGAAGAAGGAGAAATGAGGTAGACTTACTTTTGAAGATATTTGTAGTAATAAAGTAAAAAGTACTTTATTTAGTTATCATTATTTACTTAATATGTTAACAAGAGAGTGGTGAGTCACCACACTTAAGAAAACCGGCCCCTTTTAGTACTTAGGGGTATTATAGTCTTTATTTGTCAATTTAATTACTTATACAAACATATGTTACAAACTAGCTTATTAAAATCACTATTCATAAAAACAAGGCACTTAGAAGTGAAATTTTTGATTTCCCATTGATATAGACCTCCAAATGTGATACTATATAGTACACATATTAATTAAAGAGTAATGATGGACATTTAGCCATTCAAAACTCATTTACAAGACAATTTTTCAAAAATGTGCTTTAAGACTCCTTAAAGCACATTTTGTGTTTTAACTTGTTTTCAAGCTTGGTTTTCTTTGGTAATTGGTTTAATATGTTCATTAGTATATAAATAAGGTCTTGGTAAGTTCATTAGGTCTTAACCAAGCTTATCCCAAGCTTAGAGCACATTTGGCTCTTATTGACCTTAAAGCACATTTTGTGTTTTCTTTTGTTTAAATTTGTTTACTAATGTTTCTAAGACTCTTTTTAGTCTTAATATACCATATTTAGGTGTTTAATAACATAACTAGGTTTGGGGTATTTCAATCTACCCCCCTTAAAAGAACTTTGTCCCCAAAGTTCATACTTCCACATATCCTAAATATTAGAACATGGGAACACATATCAACAACACTTCCATATCAACATTAACAACATCTTTACATCACATCGGACACAAGGTCCAAACAACAAAACATCACAACATCATTCAGACTCAGCGGTCTGTAACATAACAGGTAACAACATAACAACACAACACAGACAATGTATCCAAATACATGTCATACACATAACCGAAACGGCTCTACCCCCCTTAAATAGGGGTACGCCCCGTACCCTATACATACAAACACTAAGAAGTAAACAATGACGGGTACTTCGCCTTCATCTTATCTCCAGCTCCCAAGTGGCCTCCTCAACGTCCTGGTTAGACCAAAGAACTTTCACCAGTCTCACAGACTTATGGCGAGTGTCTCGAGTCTTAGTATCCAGAATCCGTACCGGAGTCTCCACTGATCGCATGGTCGGCTCTAAGGTTAGCCTTTCAGGCTGAAGTACATGAGACGGATGAGACATATATTTCTTCAACTGGGACACATGAAATACATCATGTACCTTGCCCAGCTCGGCGGGTAAATCAAGTCTATAAGCTACCGGGCCGATCCGCTCCGTCACAACATAAGGCCCCACATATTTTGGGCTCAACTTGCCTTTCTGGCCAAAACGAAATACTCCCTTCATGGGGGATACTCTCAAAAATACCTGATCGCCCACGGCGAACTCCAGGTCACGTCTGCGCACATCTGCGTACGACTTCTGTCTATCCTGAGCTGTTTTCATGTTAGCCCGGATCTGGCGAACTTCTGCCTGAACTTGCTCAAGATACTCTGGTCCTATAATGACCGTCTCACTCGACTCATCCCAGCATAATGGCGTGCGGCATGGTCTACCGTACAAGGCCTGGAAGGGAGACATCTTGATCGAAGCATGGTAACTGTTGTTGTAGCTAAACTCGATCAGATGTAACTTATCAATCCAGCTGGTCTGAAAGTCAAGTGCACATGCACGTAGCATATCCTCAAGTGTCTGAATGGTGCGCTCACTCTGACCATCGGTCTGTGGGTGAAACGCTGTACTCAATTTCAGTTCGGTACCCAATGCTTCTCGTGTAGACTTCCAATATCTCGATAAGAATCTGGTATCTCTGTCAGATACAATTGTTTTCGGTACCCCATGATGCCTTACAATCTCTCTATCGAAGAGTTCTGCCAATTTTGCCACTTTCCAGGTGTCCTTCATCGGTATGAATCGAGCCACCTTGGTCAGTCGGTCAACAACAACCCAAATCATATTCAGACCTCCCCTTGCAGGCGGAAGCCCTACTACGAAGTCCATAGAAATGTCATGGAACTTCCACTCAGGCACTGGCATTGGCTGTACCATACCACCAGGCCGTCGGTGCTCAAACTTGACCTTCTGACAAGTGAGACACCTCAACACATAGTCATTCACATCCTTTTTCATTCCAGTCCACCAAAAATATCTTTTCATACCTTTATACATCTTTGAAGCTCCGGGGTGAATCGAAGTAGTAGAACAATGGGATTCACTCAATATGCGCTCCTTCAACTCAGCGCTACTCCTAGGTATACACAGTCGGCCATTAAGCCTAATCAGGTCATCATCGTGGAGTCTGAAGTCGTACTTCTGACCCTCGAATGTGCCATCAATAAGCTTCTGTCTAATCTCCATCATGTACTGATCCGTCATCTGAGCACTCCGCACCTCTTCAACCAAGCCAGAATGAGAGACTAGCGAATGGAGAGAGTGTGCTCGGCGACTCAGTGCGTCAGCTACCACATTTGCCTTACCCTCCTTATATTGCAGATTAATGTCGTAGTCATTCAGAAATTCAACCCACCTTCTTTGTCTCATGTTCAACTCCTTCTGAGTGAACAAGTACTTTAAACTCTTGTGGTCAGAATAAATCGTCACACTTACCCCATACAATGATGTCGCCATATCTTCAGTGCGAAGACAATGGCCCCCAATTCTAAGTCGTGGGTAGGGTAGTTCTCTTCATGCTTCTTCAGCTGTCGGGAGGCGTAAGCTACGACCTTCCCGTGTTGCATCAACACACAACCCATACCCCTGCCTGATGCGTCGCAATAGACCTCAAAACCATCTGGACCGTCTGGTAATGTCAGGACCGGTGCAGATGTCAGAGCATCCTTGAGACTCTTGAAAGAACTCTCACAGTCGACTGTCCACTCGAATGGTGCATCCTTCTTCATTAAGGAAGTCATCGGCTTCGAGACACTGGAGAAGTCCTTCACAAACCTCCTATAATAACCTGCCAGACCGAGGAAGCTCCTGATGTCGGTAACTGTCTTCGGCCTAGGCCAGGTGCGCACAGCATCAATCTTTGCCGGATCAACAGCGATCCCGGCCTCAGAAATCACATGACCAAGAAAGGATACTTGGTTCAACCAAAATTCACACTTTGAAAATTTCGCATACAACTGATTTCTCCTCAATGTTTGTAACACACTTCTCAGGTGGCTTTCATGCTCACCTCTCGATTTCGAGTATACAAGTATATCGTCGATGAAGACTACCACTGACTTGTCCAACTGATCTTGGAACAAGCGGTTCATTAAGTCCATGAACTTAGCTGGTGCATTTGATAAGCCAAACGGCATAACTGTGAACTCATAATGCCCATACCTAGTTCTGAATGCTGTCTTTTCGATATCACTGTCACGGATGGCAATCTGGTGGTATCCGGATCGTAGGTCTATCTTGGAGAATACTGATGCTCCCCTCAGCTGATCAAATAGATCGTCGATGCGTGGTAAAGGGTAACGGTTCTTCACCGTAACTGCATTCAGCTCTCGATAGTCAATACACAGGCGGAGGCTACCGTCCTTCTTCTTCACGAAGAGGACCGGCGCTCCCCATGGTGAAACGCTAGGGCGGATGAACCCCTTGTCGAGTAGGTCTCTCAGCTGCTCCTTGAGCTCAGTCATCTCTGCTGGAGCCATACGATAGGGCGCCTTCGCAATTGGTCCGGTGCCCGGAACCAAATCAATCTCAAACTCCACTTCCCGTGCTGGCGGCATGCCCGGCAGTTCCTTAGGAAATACATCAGGAAACTCCGACACTACCGGCACATCAGGCTAAACTCTGGATCTCTCTCTATGTCCTGGACATAGCAGAGGTATACATCACTCCCTCGTCGTAATTCACGATACATAGCCATGGCGGTGATGATCTGAGTCGAAGGCTCCCTGGGCCTCTGGCGGTAAGATATGGTAACCCCAGATGGACTCCGAAGAAGCAGTCGATGCTCGGCACACAGGATTCTGCCCTTGTACCGCTCCAACCAGTTCATCCCGACAATCACATCAAAACCAAGTCCGTCGAACTCTATCAAGTCGATCGGAAACTCTTCACCTCTGATTCTCACAACAACATCTCGGTGGTAGCGGGTACACCTGATCCGCTCTTTCGACGGGAGAGTGACTAGGAAGTCTGGCATCTCATCACCGTCTAACCCCAGCCTCTTCGCAAAGGATAGCGAAATAAATGTGTGTGAGGCTCCGGAGTCGAACAAGATCGAAGCGTCCACGCCATTGACTGGAAAGGTACCGGTGAGGATTGTGCCGCTCTTGCCGGCTTCTGCCTCATTGCAGACACTCAGTATACCTCCCGTTCCGAGTGCACAGCCTAATTCATTGGCAAACTAATAAGTATTGGGTAACAACACGGTTTATATGCTTCAAACAACTCCACTTTATTCATTAACACACTTCTTTTTACAACATTCGTTGGCTTATACTGTCGCCATATTAACTTACAACATCCTTAACATACACTGGTTTATCACATCACATAATTATACAAGGCTTAAAACTGTCTGAAGGTCAAATTCAAACGTCCGGGTTTCATGTGTGTGGCATTGATCACTGCCGACGGTGCGGTATTCAGTTTGATCTTCTTGATGCCATGATATAGCATCCTTGACTGCCCACCCATGATTAACACATCTCCCGATTTCAACACTAGCTTCTTTGCGAGATCAGCACGCTTCTGCTCGCCATACACAAACACTGCGGTATCACCAATGGACCAAGACACCACGGGTACTCCCTTACTTAGAGACTCGGGTGACTCGTCCTATCTTGGTGTAAACCTAACCGTCCACCTTTCTGGTAGAAGTTCACAATGCATAGATCTGCTTTCACACTTGGAATTGAATCCGTTTCAACTTGTTGAGCAATTCCCACGGCGTGGTTAACGACCGCAAGGAACTCCTCAGGTATACTTGGTACAGTTGCTCCATCTTCAGCTCGCACTTCTTGATATGTCTTGGTGTAAGGGTTCCAGTCCTTACCCATGCACATCATCTTCAATTGCATTCTTGATCCGTTCGGGTATTCGGGTGTGTAGAAACCTCCTGGTTTGCTCCAAGTTCGTCGCATCGTCTGATGATATGGATTTGTGCTTCCGGTGTCAGGTATCCATTTAAGAGTACCATACCTGGTTGGATGACCTGACATTGCTCCATTGGAAAGTCGGTGATGTTGATGGTGGTTTCTTCAGGGTTTGGTGTGGGTGGGATTGGATAACATATATTGAAGGTTCCTTTAAGTTTAGAGTACTCTAATTAGGTGATTTCACACTATACTTTAATTATTTACTCACATGGTTGTTTACTTAAACTCACTAACACACATGCATGGAATGCGGTATGCAAACACTTATTACATTCAACAGTTTAGGCGGTACCTGGTCTAGAAGAGGGCCCTGGCGCCTCAGACCGGTCCACCACATTCAGGGCGGCCTTGCTGGACCCCGACCCCTTCCCCTTCTGGGAATCTGTGTACCTCTGATCTGGGGGTGGCTGATTCGCCGTCTTCGGGCCATCGGTGGTCGCAGTGGCCTTACCCTTCCATTGCCCCTTGGGCCTGTAGTTCCTACTGTTCGGGTTTCTGCCAGCATTCATAGTCGCGGTGACCCATCTTCTTGCAGTATCGGCACTGCACATCATTACCCTTGCAGTCCTTGCCGGGGTGGTCTCCGTTGCACCACTTGCAGTAATAGTGGCGCTCCGGTCCAGAGCCCGTGCTAGCTGCTATCACAATACACAATCAACACTTGTTTCACAACTTATCAACATACACATTCAACTTATCACACAGGATTAAATAATTACCCTTAGGTGGGTAAGAACGTAGGGGCTTGGCCGCATACGCATAGGTGAGCTGCAGAGGCTCCTCAGCAGTGGTGGTCTGGGTCTGGCCCTTGCCACCCTGTTGCTGTCCTTTCTTTCTGGGACGGGGGTATGATTTCTTCTTTTTCCTCCCCATTGCCCTTGCGTGCCTTGGCCCTCGTTCATAGCCTTGCGCTTGAGCGCACTCTCCTCGTCCCTCAGACGGACGGTGATCTCCACAATTGCAGCGGCATGATAGCACTCCTATATTTAGGGTGTCAGTTATGCCCCGCCAAATAAATTCACATCACATTAACACATTGTACACACTTATTCACATTACACTGTAGTCCCATTACCTGCAAAGTGGTATATCCAGTTGGCCCCATGCCATAGCGTAGGCGGTAGTTCAGTCCGTTGTAGAAACGGTTCACAAGATCCGGTCTGAGTAACCCAGATCCGGTAGCAGGTGGATAAGTCCGATGAAGGCTGAGTAGTACTCATCTACTACCGTCATCTTATCCCCTTGCCTCAGATTGTCCAGCTCCAGGCGCTTGGCCTCTTGCACGTGTATCGGGTAGTACTTGGCTCGCAGCAGAGCCGTGTACTCCCTCCACTGAAAGGTCGGGTCAGCCACTCTGCCCTCCCGTACTAGCTTCCACCAGCTCTGTGCCGAACCCTTCAAGTAATATGCGGCAAGTCGAACCTTTACCTGCTCAGGTACTGCTAAGGTTTCGAAGGCGGTCTCCATTTCGGAGATGTACGCCTCCAGCTTACGGGGATCGGTCTCCCCACTGAATGAGGGTGGCCTCAGATCAGCCAACGCCTTGACCCAGTTGGTCTCTCGTGGCGGTGGCGGTGGTGGTAGTTGAACTCCGGGCGTTTGCCCCTGCTGAATCGCAGCTACAAGTTGGGGTACCATTTGGGCTACGGCGGCTGCTACTGCCTCAGCCATAACCTGAGCCGTAGTATTCTCGCCCTGGTCACCCGTATCTCCAGTACCGCTTCCGCGGCCTCTACCTCTCGCGGTCTACCTGCCATCTGAATTCACATGAATATTCATTAGCAATATGCTTGCACACTTATCGGTCCAACGGTTGTAACGTTTTTCCCGACCATAAGGTATTCCCACACTTAGTTAGTGGTTAACCTTTCCATAACTGTTCACTTAGGTAACTGTAGTTAGGTTTCCTAACTCGGTATATCCCTAAGCTCGGTATTCTAGTCATCAGAGCGATACTTCGCTCTGATACCACTTTTTGTAACACCCCTACTACGCACATAACACTACTTGAAATCGCAGCGGAATTTAAACAACTAAACAGTAACTAAACGAATGGTGCTACAACGCCGTCAACCACCCACGTGGTTAACAAGGCTGAATAAATACAAGTGTACCGGTCTGATGATCAGACTCCCGAGCATAGAACTAATAACCATATATATACATTAACAAAATACCGAGTGTTTACATACATCCTTCACTGTTACCATCACTGTAAACCGTTCATAACCAAATATATAACGCCACGGGAGCACAGGCGCATCCCGGGCCAACATCCAAAAGTAATCAAAAGTAAACCTGCATCCTAGGATCTAAAGCCACTCCGCTTCTTCGATCCTCATCCTGCAGTAAAAGAAATATGGAGCCCCCGAGGGGGTCAGCAACCCTTGGCTGGTATGGTTAACGCGCAGCCCATCGGCTACCGGGATGCGCGCAACTAATTGTCATGATGACATGGCATTCATTTTTAAACACACAACTTATACATATAATCATAACATGGGTATTGTACACAACATCACACACATCACACAAGAACAATTCCTTTTAGGAAGAGAACCAACACAGTTAGTCCCCATAGAGAGCCTAGAGAATGTTGCCATGCTCATGCTAAGCTCGTTACATAACTCGTTACCGTCCTGTTAGATTGAACGGATAACTTAACACAAGGTGCCTCGGATATAGTGATCCAAGCCCACCGAAATAACACATAGTATGCCCCTGTGGCCCGACGTGAGTCAGTAAAATAGCCTTGGTTAAGCTAAAGGGAAGGTTGGAAACCAAATTGGAAAACAACCATAACATACAAAGAGAATCGAACCGGTTATGACATCGACTCCCATACTCACACGCGTGGCCGGAACAGACCGGACTCCTCACTTCCCCCGTTAGCACTTGTTAGCAGTTCATTATTGAACTCAATACACAAATCACAATAATAGGTCAAGTCTTGTTAGACACACACAAGGGAAGAGAGAGTCATACTTAACAACATAATAATATTTAACAACTGTAAACTCTTTACATGGTTTAATCTTACAAAGTCATAAACACACAGAAAAACAAACAACACACAAGCCGGTGTAAACCGGTAGGCAACAGACTGCAAGAAAACCATACCTTGGTCCTTGCCTTGATTTCCTTCCGCCGTAGGTCACTCCTATACATGATTAATAACGTCGGTTAATTATTTATTTAACTTCAAACTTACTAATGTTTAACATGATTGTATGACATGTTTTTAATGTCTAACTTACCCTAGGTTACCTTCATTATACCCCCTAGGGTTAACTACATAAGTCACATTCTTTTCTGTTTTTTTTTTTACAAGTTTTGGTCCGACCGACCTTACCGACCGAACCTTACCCAAGTTCGGTCCATTCCAGAACACATTTCCGTCAAAATTTTCTACTCACCGACCTTGTAAGTTCGGTCGCATGTTCGGTCCATTCCCGAGAGTTTCTTCCCTTTGAAAATTCAGCCCGACCGAACTTGCCAAGTCCGGTCCCATGTTCGGTCGATTCCAGAAACTTAATCCGTACACAAAATACAAGCCCGACCGACCTTGCAAGTCCGTCCCCAAGGTCGGTCCATTCCAGAAGCCAATTCTCGCAGGGTAACCTGGGCTCGACCGAACTTGCAAGTTCGTCGCAAGTTCGGTCTGCCCCAGACCCTTGTTTTCCTTTTCTCATTCATCAACTCCAAACTTCCCCCATATATCCTAGTACCCCTAACCTCATTTGGGCACTTCAAAACACCTTAAGACATCCTTAAACACCATAAAAACTCATTTTCTAATTCCTTAAGCCTTTACTCATTTCTTCCCAAAATTCCTAACACTTATGCTATTTCCTCCTTAGTTTTCAAGTGGTGTTTCATACCTATGATAACTACTATCCCAAAATGCTTTCTCCTCATTTTAACATCATCTCCAAGCATCATTTCTTACCACTTAAACCCTAGTTGATGTCTAAGTCCTTTTGTTCACCTAGAACACCTTAAGACATTATTTCTCCTCTTGTAAAATACTTAAGCATTTCCAACATTTCTAGTTCACCAAGCCTTATTAAACCTTAGACTACTTCTTGCTTCTTACCTAAATTTTGACATGGATTCTCCTAGAACATTACTAAGCCAAAACACATTGTTTTCTCCATCAAGTACACAAGAACACCTAATTCACCAAGAACACTCTCACACACAAAGTTTCACACCAAATTTACACTACTATCACAATATAGTGCATAATTTAAATTGCATGGCACTTAGGCCCTTAAAATGCATGGCTCTTAGGCCCTTAAAGTGCATAATCCTTAAACACTGAATTTCCACAATATATATGCCTTTGACCTGCAAATACATACAACAAGACATATGTTCTTTTACTAGTCTCCTTGAGAACATTTCACTAGGTCATTTACCATTTGCTCTTTAGGTAGTTTTAACAAGCATTATAAGCTCATTTCTCCTAAGGCATTAAACTACATTAGGTTAGTATATTTACCTCTTTTCCAACACAACTTCTCTTTCTTGTTTAAAATCGGCTAGGTACTTGATTCCTTGTCAACTACTAAACAATATACAAGCATTGAAATGAGTATACAAGCTCCAAGCTTAAACTCATTGTAAACCCTAGTTTTACATTATTTCAAAAACATTATGTAGTTGTTTTACCTTGGTCTTTGAAGAGAGTTTGAATATCTATGAAGAGAGGACTCCACCTAGTCCTTGAAAGGTTGGAATGAAGCTAAAACAAAGCCATATAAAGAGCACCTTCAATGGGTTTTTCGGTCAACAACAAACATGGAGGAAATGAAGTTTTTATTTGAGATTCCTTACCTAGAAGCAAAGGAGTAATAATATGTAGAAATACAAGCTCAAGCTCCTTCAATGGTGGAACTCCATGGCACCGAAATGGTGGTCTTGAAGTTTTGAGAAGATAGGAATGAAGAGCTTGATGAGACTAAGAGAATGGTGGTGTTTGTTTTGATTTGGTTAAGTGAGCTAGATTTTACAAGAGATCAAAGAAAGGGTTAATGGTGGTGGTGTGATATTACCGTGGAGAGAATGAAGAAGAGAGGTTGAAGAGAGCATGGGACCGTGTGAATACAAGGAAGAAGGAGAAATGAAGGTAGACTTACTTTTTGAAGATATTTGTAGTTATAAAGTAAAAAGACTTTATTTAGTTATCATTATTTACTTAATATGTTAACAAGAGAGTGGTGAGTCACCACACTTAAGAAAACCGGCCCCCTTTAGTACTTAGGGGTATTATAGTCTTTATTTGTCAATTTAATTACTTATACAAACATATGTTACAAACTAGCTTATTAAAATCACTATTCATAAAAACAAGGCACTTAAAGTGAAATTTTTGATTTCCCATTGATATAGACCTCCAAATGTGATACTATATAGTACACATATTAATTAAAGAGTAATGATGGACATTTAGCCATTCAAAACTCATTTACAAGACAATTTTTCGAAAATGTGCTTTAAGACTCCTTAAAGCACATTTTGTGTTTTAACTTGTTTTCAAGCTTGGTTTTCTTTGGTAATTGGTTTAATATGTTCATTAGTATATAAATAAGGTCTTGGTAAGTTCATTAGGTCTTAACCAAGCTTATCCCAAGCTTAGAGCACATTTGGCTCTTATTGACCTTAAAGCACATTTTGTGTTTTCTTTTGTTTAAATTTGTTTACTAATGTTTCTAAGACTCTTTTTAGTCTTAATATACCATATTTAGGTGTTTAAATAACATAACTAGGTTTGGGGTATTTCATTCTTTCTTCCCTGTTAATGCCGAGAATACACCCTCTTTAACCTCCCAACAACCTAAGAACATTGATGGAAGTGGTTGATGCTTTGCTCCATGAAAGAGGAAAGAATTGTGGAAGAAAAGAACATTTAAAGGCTTAATTTAGCTTACCAAGATTAATTGATGTTGTCTCTGTCTTGGTGAGTTAGCCATGACATTATAGAAGCAATGAGAGGTTAAGGAGCTGGGTGTCGGCTGGGATAAGAAATGCAAGTGAAGAAAATAAGTGAGTTTTTGGCTTTAAATACTGGCAATTATTAGTTACTTTTTGTAATAGTAAAAGGTGACTAATTGCATTAGCTGTCTAATTGATTAGGAATGCTGATTGAGTGGGCATGACAGCACATATGGGGTGGCAGCCTTTGGTCAATACCATGGGTGACTTTGACCATGGTCAAAGGTAAGTATTAAATGTTATTTTTTTTTTGGGTACTATTCATACTAAATTGCCCATTTTGATTTTTATTTTCAAACTTTGATTTAGACTTTATAATATAGTCTATCATGTCACATTAATGTTATAAAGACTTATTATGGTCTTTACAGTGACAAAAGTCATTATCCTAGAGCTCATAGACAAAAAAAACGTGCTTTAAGGAATTTTAGTGCACATTTTGAGTCACAGGGTGTTTCTGAGCTCTGTTTTCTTTGAGAACAGTTTTTTTGTGTTCCTTACATGATATTTGATCATGGTATCCAATTTTATATCATTAGAGGTCATTAGACCTTTAAGGTATTCTTAGAGCACATTTTTGCCCTACTTGACCTTGAAGCATGAAAATGCATGTTCTTTGTGTTGGAGTGTTGTCCAACAATTGTAACATGTTTAGTAATGTGTTAATAAGCTTAGGACAAAATCTTAGGTCCTAATAAGTTCATTTGGGTATTTATTTACCCTAAACAGTCAAAGGGTGCAACATCTTGCTTTGTGTTGACCACTGTTGTTCTCAGTTGACTTTTAAGGCATGTTTAGGCCTTAATCAATGTGGTTAAATATTTAATCCATATTTTATTAGTTTGGGGTATTTCATTACAAATGGGGTAAAAATCGGTTGTGAAGGAAGGTGAAGAAAACATGAGTTTTTCATGTAGATTTTACCTTAATAGAGAGAGGAGACTCCAAGCTACCCATTGTGCTATTTTCTCTTTGAATGGGGAAAACCCATGGAGATGAACTTCCTCATTTTTAAATTTTGAAAAGAGGGAAATGTAGAGGATGATGAGGGGATTACAAATGTAATTAATTTATTTTACATTTGGAGCTCAAATGAAGGTAGGGCATGGGAGAGAAGTGAGGCAGCCATGGATGTTGGTGAAGCTCCAAAATCGCAGCCAGAAGGGAGGAGGAAGAGAGAGAGCACGATGAGGAAGAAAGAAATGGGAGAGTGAGAAGGAAAAGGTGAGGAAAGAGAGTACTTTCTACTTTTTGGTATTTTTTTTTCCTTCTTTCTTTTCTTCTTTCTTTCTTTAATATTTTTTTGTGTGTGAGAGGGAAGGGGGATCGGATGACATACAGCCCATTGTGGGTTTTAAAAAATTTTATTTACAATAGTGGACACACTAGTTTGGTTTATTTATGCTTTTACTCCACAACTCTCCGTTTTTGACAGTTTTTACTTTTCATTTCTCGTTTTATTGGTTTTATGGCTCTAGACCTTCACTAATGTTTATTAATGACTATTTGGTTGACTAAAATTGTTACAAGTCTATTTGACCCGCTTAAAGACCGCGTTTTCCCGGTTTCCTCGAAAAACGCGCTTTAAGGTTCGTTTGTGTTTATAATCCATTTTAAGGATCCGTTTTCTTCGGGACTTGTTCCCTCATGATTACTTAGGTCTTATTAATCCTTTAGAATTCTTATAACACGCTAACCGAGGTCTCCTACCTCCTATGGTTAGTTAACGCTTATTTAGCGTTTTTCGCTTTTTAAGCGTTTCTTTATTTCTTTTGGATTTATTCTCCCTTACCAATATTTCTTATTCATTATTAGGCTCTTAATACCTATTAGGATAATTTTAATCACCATATTAAGGTCGGGGTATTTCATTAGGAGAGTGTACAATATAATTCACGCCCCTTTACGTTGAAGAATTACATGCCTCACCCTTCACATATTTTAGAGCCTAAGAGGCTAGAGTTAGACCCGTCTCTCAGTTATGAGGAGACTCCACTTCATATTCGCGATATGAAAACGAGGGAGACCAGGAACAAGACTATGAAAAAGGTCAAAGTCCTTGGTCGAACCATGAGGGGGAAGAGGCCACATGGGAGTTTGAGAACTCTATGAGAGCCAAGTATCCACGCTCTTTGCTTAGCTGTTGTCGTATACTCGTGGGGTACGGGGGCGTAACCCTTTTTAAGGGGGGTAGAGCCTCTTGGTTGTGCACATGTGTGCATTGGGTTTTTGTGGTTCGTATGCGGGGTAATACTTAGTTGTGTTTGTTTTGTATGTGCGTCTATGCACTTATATGTATGTTTATGTATCATATGAGATCTTGGTTGTGTTATGCTTGTGTACTCTTGGTTTGTTGTATCTTTTAATACTTGTGATATATATACATATTTTCTTGTGGGAGTAGAATGATTATTTATGGTTTGGTTAGACATGGTACGGAGAATTGATATGGACACCTCGTGGAGGTTGTCAGGGCATTAGAACTGATAGGAATTATGGTGCTGATGGATCACCTTCATCCATATATGAATAAATAAACGCCATGAATGTTGGCTATGTTCTGTATAAGCACCATATGTATGTGTAAACGTATATCAGATAGATATACATTATGGATTATGGTAGTTATATAACCTATTCGACTCCGGGACGAAGAATTTTTAAGGGGGGTAGATTGAAATACCCCCAACTTATAAACTATGACTTAAACATCTATTAATGATTTATTAAGGCTAAACTATGCCTTAAAATATTGGGTAATAATCCAAGATCATAAACAAGCAAAAACATGCTTAAAAATCACTTAAGGAAAATTATGCTCTAAAGAAGCCTTAAGGATTGTGTAACTTTGGTTAGGGTCCAAAGTGGAACCCTAAGTCTTATAACTAAGGTATTAAACATGATAAAACCATTACCAAAGTAAACCAAACTCTAGAATGAGTTAAAACACAAAAAGGAGCTCTAAAACTCCTTAAGACACATTTTTTATGAAAGTGTTCAAAAATTGACTTTGGGTGGCTAATTAGCCTTGTATACACATTAACCAACATGTGTGCTATTTGGTATCACATTAGGAAGCCTAATTCAAAGAATTTACAAAAAATCCAAAAGTTGGCACCAAAATGTGAATAGTACCCAAATAGTGTCAAACAAGGCCTTAACTTTCATAGCTTGGTCAAAGGTCAAATAAGCTCTAAAATATATGATAATGGGCGGCAAAATGAAGGTTGAGTCACCACCTAATGCCAGCCTTTTTCCCATGATAAGTGAAATACCCCAACCTTAATATGTTAATTAATTTGTAATTATGATTTTCTAAGGCTAATTAAGTCCTTAAGATCGTTGGTGAAGAGATAAAACCAAAACCAAAAGAAAAAGAAAATGCGTAAAAGTCACAAAACGTGAAAACGCGTGTTTAATTATTTAGGAGGTATATAACCTCACTAGGGTTATAAATATATTTGTATACCCTAATTACACACTAAGAACATGTGGGAAAAATTCCGAAGGAAACAGATCCAAATAATGCGTTAAAACGCTAACGGAGTCTTAAAGCGCGTTTTTCGAGAAACCCGAAAAATGTGACTTTAAACAGTTAAAAACAACCCCGTAAAAATATAGTTGATTATATAACTATAAATAACATTAATGGGAGCTTAATAACCACTAAAATAAAAGAAACGAGAAAATTCCGGAAAACGGGTCCGGTGGTGAATAGTGCTAAAACCGGGTAAAATAACAGGCGTTTTCTGTAAAAGACGAAAAACGCTCCAGTGTGTATATAATAGTGGGCCGGTTTTATTAGTGAGTCATCCCCCTCACTCGCACACAAATAAAGAAAGAAAGAAACAAAAAGGAAGAGAGGTAACGTAAAAAGCATAAAGTATTTTTTTTTACCTCTCTCTCTCATTTCCTTCTCTCTCTCCTTTCTTTCCTTCTTCCCATCATGAGCTGCCTTCTCCTCCCCTCCTGGCAATTTGAGCTGCCCCACACAGCACCATGGCAGCCTCCCTTTCCTCCTGCTCAAGTCGTTTTAGAGCTCCAAATGAAAAACCGAGCACATATTCTTCTTCCCCTCTTCAAGCTCCACACTTCTCTCTCTTTCAAAATTTGAAAGGATGAGTTTCATTTTCGTGGTTTTGCCCATTTGAAGAAAAAGGGCACACCGTTGTAGCTTGGAGCCTCCTCTTTCTTCTAAGGTAAAAAGTTCCAAAGAAAGTTCATTTTTCTTCACCTTTCTCTCTTGACCGATTTTTGCTCTTTGTAACACCTTGTTTTCTTCTTGATTTTGAGCTTTGATTCAACCCTCCAATGGTGGAGTAATTCCCTCTTTGATTCATGAGTGAGAACCCCTCTTAAAAGGTTCAAAAAGGTAAACCCTAACCTTGTGTTTTAAGCCCTTAAATTGAATTTGTGTTATCTTGAGGGTTAGAATTTTAATTGTGTGTTTTTGTGTGATTTGGATGTTGGGATGGAGTTTGGTAACTCCAACACCTATTTGACCGAAATTGGGAAGATGAGGAGCAAGTGGAGAATTAATGAGAGACTTGTGAATTTAAGGTAAGAAAACTACCTTAATAACTATCTTGGTTATTGTAGAATTTGGGATGGGGAAGTTTTGGAAGAAAATCCAAAATAAATAACTCACCTTAAGCTTATGTGGTGTTCTAAGGAAATTTGGTTATTTTGGTGCAATATAAATGTTGAGTGTAATGCAGGTGTTGCTAATAATATGAGGAAATTCAGTGTTTAAATTTAATGTTGTTTAAGGGCCTAAGAGCCAAGCTTTTAAAAGTTATGTACATTGAGGTGATTGTTGTTAAAATGATGGAATTGATGTGTGGGATAGTGCCTTGAATGAGTTGATGGTTGGAATGCTTTGGTGAGCTAAGTAATATGTGGGAACATGTTAAAATTAGGGGGGGTTATGGCGAAATTTTGGTAGGAAATGAGTGTTTTGATGGTGGCTTGGTGAATGGGAGGACTTAGGTGTGTGTAGTGTGGAGTAGAGTGGTTTAAGAGCCTTATAATGGTACATGGAGAATGGATATGTGAGTGTATAAAATCTGTAGCACACAAGTGTGGTAAGCATTGATATTTCAAGAAAAAGAGTTAGTGCTTGTAATCTTGGAAATGAAGTGGGACTTGGGGTCTAGAAGTGCAAATGGTCATGAGGTGATTTGGTAAGTTTGATGAGAGGTAGAAACAAGCAAGAAGAAGTAAGAAATGCAAAATAGTGTAAAGAATGCAAAATGTGAGAGTTTGGTTTGTTGAAATTGAGCAAGAATTGGAGTAAGGGTTTAACCAATGATTTGGAGAGGTTTAATGCATGTTTTAAGGTGTTTAAACATGTGGGAAACATGTGGAAATATTGTGGAATAAGTGGAAAAAAATTTGGATGAATTTGGAGCTTAGAATGTGTAGAAAAACGGTTTTTAAAATGGGTTCTGTTCTGTACCGCCCCTGTGGGGAGGTCCAGTGCGCAGAAATGCAGGAAACGAAAAAACGGGTAGCTTCTGTTGTGGACCGCCCCTGGGACCGCCCCAGAGGGGCGGTCCATACCAGAGAAACACAAAAAATTTGTTTAAGGCTCCTAATGATGAGGGATTGAATGGTAATGGTTTTAGATGATGTTTAGGCCTTGTTTGGTGACATGTAAAGGCCTTAAAGTGGGTAAACAAGTGTTAGGTTTGGTGTGAGAGTTGTAAAATTAAGATCACAAGAGTAAATTAAGTATAACGGGATGACGGGGTTAACTATGGGCGCAATAGACGTTAAACAACATATTACCCCAATGTTAATGAAAGTAATTGCATTGTTACCAGTTGTTCAAGGATTGTTCGAGGAACATATGGGGACACAATAGAGTGGACCCTGGTGACAGGTATGGTTTTCTTGCAACCTGTGTCCTACCGGGTTACACCGGCTTGTATGCCAACTTGTTTTTCTGTGTGTTTGCCACCTTGCAAAGATAAAGCATGAAATGAGTTTATAGTAATTCATTAATGTGGAGTAAATAATTCCGATACCGTTTAACCTTAATTATGTGTTAAATCGTAACTAACCGTCTCTAGGATCACATAAGAGATCGGTATTCGGATTAATTGTCCCAACCTAGGGGAACGTTCTAACTACGGCTATCCGTGCGTTAGTGTATGTTGTGGTTGTGTGTGATGTGTGTGACTTCGTTTAGTATGTTGTCATTTAATGAATGTTATTGTCCATGTTGTCGAATGGGATATTACCTCCCTTGTGTGTGATTAACCAAACTTGTAACACCAAATGGTGCATGTATGTGATAAGTTCCATAAAGGAACTTCTAACTAATATGTATATACTATGGGGGGTGAGGAATCCGGTCGTTCCGGTCGCGCGCGTTGTTTGGGAGTTGATGTATATATTTGAATTAACTCCCACTCTGTTATGTTATGGTTGTTTTTCCTTCTTGGATTACAATCAGCCACAAGCTTAACCAAGGCTTACCTAACTCATCATTATTGGAGCTAGGGGGGTATGTGTATAATGTGTACGATTCTATATTAAGACCGGGATAGCTTAACCAAAGCTATTTATCTGACACACGTCGGACTAGGGGAATATGTGCATAATGTGTACGGATCTATATTAAGACCGACCCATCTAAGTAAAGTAAATATGTACGGTGTGCGGACTTATATTTAGTCCGACACACCTTAAGTAAAGTGTACGTTCTCTAAGAAGAACGGTGGTGTGTTGGCTACGTATTGTTACGGAATATGTGCGGTGATGTTGTGTAAATTGATAACCAAAATCAACCCAAATTCAGTGAAAGAAATAGTTGTAGCCCGATCAATTCGGTGAGTGTTGCTTAGAAGAATTAAGTCCCGTTAAGGTAGAGCCCTCAAGGGACAAGGAATACAATAAGGTGATCTAACCAACGCGATGTGTGAATGTTATGTTTGTATCCTTTTTATTGGATGTGTGTGCTTATAAGTATGTTATGTGGTTATAATTTTCTTGCATGCTTAAAATAAAAATAACCTGCATGCTCACTCGACAATTAGTTGTGCGTGGCCCGGTAGCATGCGGGCTGCGGGATTACCATACCAGCAAAGGTGCTGACCCCCTTTGGGGGCCCCCATTACTTTACAGGTACAATGGAGCTGGCAGCCGTTCGAGAGTAGGACGGGGTAGCTGTATAAACATGGATAGTATTTAGTTGTTTATGCAGTTGTAAGAGATGTAAGACCAAAGTTTGATAATCGGTAGTTGAAGGTACAGACTCGGTACAGTTGCAATGTAAATGTAAGTATTTCAGTTTAGAAACAGTTGGTAATGTAAAGTGTAATGCTCGGTAATCTTGTCCATCAGACCGGTACATGGTGTAAGTAATAGCCTTGTTAGCCACGTGGGTGGTTAACGGCGTGTAGCACCCAAGGATTATGTTACGTGTTGAGTTTAATTCCGCTGCAACCAATGTTAAGTATTGTATTTGTAGTTGGGTATTACAAAAAGTGGTATCAGAGCGAAGTATCGCTCTGATGACTGAATTACCGAGCTTAGGAAGTACCGAGTTAGGATTTTTGTACGTTGGGCTAAGGGTTGAGTGATAGCGTGAGAGATACGCTAGTTAGGAATTACCAGTGAGTACTGGAAACCTATGATATCCATCCCGCCCTCCACAATCCCTGTTTTATAACTCGGGAAAGAACGCCAGAGAGATGAAAGTCCTCTCTTACTCGGGAATACCCAATCTGGCTGTTAGTAAGTACCTCTGTAAGTACGGAGAACCTGTCATACGGTGGACTCTAAGACTAGGAATCCCGGAGACGGTTTCCATGTGAACAACGTTAACCACATTTAACAGCAAGGAATGAAGAATCCTACGCATAGTAGAATGGAATTTCCGGCAATCTGGGTCGACATGTCGAGCAGTCGAGAACAACCAGCTTGCAACACACCAACCGTGCAATAGGCAGAAGTGTAGTAACGGAACCCGAGACGAGTGTCTACGGGACCACAAATGTTAAATAATACTGACAATGGTATAGTGACCGACTAAAGAACTAGTCAAAGTTGGATAATTCCAAACCTACAACGCCAAGAGGCTATAATACCCGATTATCATGGTTTAGACCACTATGGGAGTATTAGTGAAACGTACTTCAATAGGACTATGAAGTAGTACCCAAACAAGAGACAAGTCTCAGTAACCACGACAAATGCGTGGAACGGGCTACGAAGAAGATACCATACTAAGTAAAAAGGGGACTCCCAGAATGGGAAACACCCTAGTTAATGGTGATTATGTGAAGACAGTAAGAAGCCACCCAGAGGATTTATTGTCAAGACTGTAAGGTCAAGTAAGGGCCAATAAGGCCACTAATGACAGTGCGGGTAAGAACAAAACCACAACCGGTGTGTGTGTTTAACTGATAACCAGTTAGCATGGCGCACTTGCCATGGCAAGTGCTGCTATAACAGGGCTGTTCGGGAAATTTTTAGCAACTACTAGTGCTTAGTAAAGTACCATGAAGTTAAAGGAGATCATCATAACTGTGGAAGGGCTTAATAGCCTAACCTTTGTAAATGGGAATACACCAGTCAGCAAGAAGCTAGACTTGGTTAAGGCAAGAAGATGTTGTGAAACCATGAGAATTTTTCTTTCAAAATCAGATTTATTACAAACTCTTTTCTTTCAAAACCAAATTTTCTTTCAAACCCATTTTGTTTCAAACCTCTTTTAAACCAAACCAGCGGACCTACATCGGCCTCAGCGCCACAAGTAGGTAAGTTACACCAGTTTACTTTCGAACAACCGGATGGGAACCGGTAAACCCAAGGGTAGCAACCCGAGGAAATGGAGTGAGTTCATCATAATACAACAGTGTACAGACCTTCCCTTGACTTAAGTTCGGGAAACATGGAATACATATTATCACAGGATGATATAAGGGAGTTGACGACAGAATACTTCACCTAGGCGTGTGACGGACACTACGAGTGTACCAACTGAAATGTGGGATGACCACACTCCGATAGGAGCATGTGGGCCTGACAGACCTATTTATGGGTTAGTCGGGTAAGTAGTAATGTATCAGTAGGGTACCCCACATATGTATACGAGCAGAGTCCGGAACACGGGAAGTAGTTGACTCCATACTACGGTCGGCAGTGAAAGTCAAGCAAGAGCAATGGATTACCACGAATGATTGAAGTAAAGGAACCCAGTTAAGTTGAAGGGACTAAAGAAATTAGTGAATTTATTTCAAGGAAATGTTTAAGAGTCAAAAGTGCGAAGTGCACTGATTAGTAAGTAAAGGCATCGCATATGTCTTAAGAATCCTGAGGGATAAACATGATAGCTGGAACGGTGACCCAACCTATACGTGGCAAGGCAGATGCCTGATATGGACATATTAATGTGTAGTGAACGGGATGAAACTCCCGGAATGGTTACTTAGACTACCAGGGAATATCGATCTTCACAGAAGAGGATAGTTGCTAACAGAGAAATTGTAGGAAAACTATATACATAAAAAGAATAAAATACTAAACTAAACCTACAACTCTACTACGGGTAGCAAAATAAAACCGGTCGGAGTATAGTGTAAATATATTACGACCGAGAGTATCGTACCCAAGGGACTTATAGAAAATAATCCTAATCCGGTAATACCTATTCTAAGACAAGGGGGGAAATTGAAATGTTTTCTAATCCTAATCAAAACTAACTAAACTAAGTGGTAATTACAATGAAATTATCCTTGATCCAGGGTGTGAAACCATCTAAGCATCAATATGAACTCTAAACATAAACACAAGCCTTCGAATTAACCAACAACTGAACACGTCGGGTGTCCTGCCGGATACCACTTGCACGGCATATTCAAAGACATTGAATCTGCCGGACATTGGCCACCCGGCAGTGCGTCCGGCATAGTCATAATGCATATTCTTTCTCCAGTTTCCGAGTAGAAAACAGAAGACTCACTACCTATTAACAATCCGAGCATATATCATGCCACGAAATGAACAATGTAATGGGAAATGTGGGTTAATCTTCACTCTCACTACTAACTCTTAATTCATAAGAAGAGAGTAGGAAGACCATTAAGAGAGTCTAACCTATCTTAGTTGGGACTTGTCTTCCACAAGTAAGAATTGCATGAAGAGAAAAAGAGATCAACCTATTCTCTTTCAATAAGAACCTTACTCAAAATAAACTTGAAATTATATTAAGAAGAACACATTATTTTTACAAGGAGAGTTTCATTCCATAACCAAAGAATAAACAAGGATTTCTACTTCACCATCCACTCAAATAAAGAAGAAATACATAAGGGAGAAGGAGATTGGTTATAGCCTCAACCCTGACAAGATCTTCTCTTCGTCTCGTGGATGGATCTGTAGAAACGCCTTGGACACCAACACTTGGAATGTGGGCGGAAATGGAGTAATGAATGGAGTATAATAGGGTGTTGAAGTGTGTGAAAGTGTAGCCCTTCTCGTCCTATTTATAGGCAACAAAATCCATGTATGCCGGGTGGAGTGCCGGGTAGAAGTCATCCGGCACCTAATAAAACACGTGCCAACCGTTAACGGCCGAAACCGTCAAACCTATGCGAACCGACGCCTGTGCCGGACAGGAGATGTCCGGCACCATACCCGGCAGGGGCTGGAGTGGTAACGGTCATAACTGCTGTCGTTTGGTCAACCGTGAAAACTTTTCCTTATGCCGGGTAGTTCCCACCCGGCATCGGATCCGGCAATAACATGTTTCTGCTCCGTACTTGTGCCGTGCAGAGGACATCCGGCAGGGAGTCCGGCATCAATGAACTTTTGGCTAGAAAATCATCCCTTGCACAGAAAAACATATAAAAACATAAGACTGAACTAATAAAACACTTTAATACCTAATATAGCGCAAATAACTTATATATAACCTAATTTAGATAAATATAATACTAAATCTAATGCATAAAATATGATAAGTTTGCGGCTTATCAAGGCCCTACACTTACCTTT
Organism: Limonium bicolor; assembly: GCA_023374045.1. Classification (NCBI taxonomy): domain Eukaryota; kingdom Viridiplantae; phylum Streptophyta; class Magnoliopsida; order Caryophyllales; family Plumbaginaceae; genus Limonium; species Limonium bicolor. The sequence continues at coordinate 227,301,326 of CM041776.1, forward strand.
TGCTAGTCCTCGAGCAAAACAAGATTAGAAAGGAGTAATTGCTTATGCACAAAACAGATAAACTCTAGAATGAAATGTAGATAAATATTTCCAACTATATGACTCTAATTCATAAGTATCACTTATCTACCTTATTCTATCGGAACATACTAATGGGTATAAAACAAGGAATTTCAAAACCGATCAAAAACTTTTGGGCTATTTTGCATAAGGGATTTGTAATCTCTCCTTTTTCCGGTTTCCATCATTCAGCTCTATTTTCAAGAGTTTCTGAATGTGGCCAAGACTCTCATCAATGGTTTTATGAATCAGCCCTATTTTGCAAGAGTTTCTGAATCAACCATGATTTTTTTGCATTGAAGAACGGGAATTTAGGAGAAAAATAAAAGGAAAAACTCTCTTTTCTTGCTTTTATTCAGAGGCACTTTTGCAACCTCTAGGAATATAATGCTTTTCCTTTGGAAGAAGATTTTTTCTTTCTTTTTTTTCTTTTTCTTCTTCTTTCTTTTGCACACAAAACCCTTTTTAATATTTTCACCCAAAAGATTTTTCACAATTTGGAAAGAAAAGAATAACACCCATAAGTACATAAAGGAAAGAATTAGGAGAAAGATCATGTACTCATGTTAATAAAGAGAATCAAAAAGTAAAAAACATGAATCTATAAGTCATTAGAGAGCTTACCTCTTGAGAGAACAAGCTTTTAGTCATTCCTAATCTCATCTTAATCAAAAACATGCAAAAAGTTTAGTAAAACATTGAATAAAACGCAAAACTTATGCATATTATAAAAAAAAACTTATTTTTTTAAGGGGGGAGTCCCTGCCCTACACTTGGCAGGAACACTGTCCCCAGTGTTCGAAAGAAAACGAATAAGTAAAACTTTTTTTTTTCAGAAACTTGAAACAACTATAAGGAAAGCAATTTAAAAAAAATAACATAAAATAAAAGGAGAAAAATTAAATGATACGAAGGGCTCCCCTGTTTGATAGTGAAGGCGTGAGGAGGAACCGCCCTACACTTAGCCTTTTAGGCTATTTGGCATACTTGGAGATCCTAGGTAGAATGGTGACCGAATTCGCATGCTCCCGTGGGTTTGTTTGCGTTTGGGATGGGAGCTGACCTTGTTGTCGCGGTTGCGTCAGAAGTTGCTGTAGTTGCAACTGCAACGATTTGTGCTCCTTGCGAATGGTCGAGATCTCGTTGTGAGTATCCTGGGTCTTGTTCATCAGGGCTGACATCATGTCACGAAGTTCAGCCATTTCAGCCTCTGATGATGATGCAGGATGGGATGGTCTGAATTGCCTTGGACCTCCCTGGTAGCCGGCTTGACTCTGGAAGTGTTGAGAGGGTTGGTGCCCCTGTTGCCATGGCTGCCGATACCCTTGGTTACTCACATAGTTGACTTCCTCAACATTCTGAAAGTCTGGAATGGCAGGGCTCGAAGCGTGCGGTCGTGCACTAACCACGTTCGCTTGTTGAGGAAGTTGTTCATTGCTATTTGCTCCACCACTTTCTGTAGAGCACTAACCTTCGTTGATGTCTGGGCATTACTCTCCAATAACTGCTCATGACTTTGCATCAATTTGTCGAATTTGGAGTCGCCCTCTTCCACTTGAAATAAACCAGCGGTACCACCCCTGGTTCCACCTGTGGCCCAATCTCTAATCTCTTCGCAAAGAGATTCAACTCCACTAAGGAATTGATCTCCAGGCTTCTTCAATATGTCTGCACCAAGGGAGGAAAGGATCATGGTCTTGCATTGGTTGACCAATCCCTTGTAAAACAACTGAGATAGTTGTTCCTTGGTGAGGCCGTGGTGAGGACATGTGCGTAGCAACCCCTTGAATCTGTCCCAAGTCTCACAGATGTTCTCCGAGGTGGGTTGTCTGAAGTTGTATATCTCGGCGATCATCTCCAGGGTGCGACTTGGAGGCATGAACTTGTCATAAAACTTGGTTGCCATGTCCTCCCATGTGGTGATGGTACTGGGGGTTAGACTGTGGTACCACTTGCTGGCATTCCCTGTAAGGCTATGGGGGAAGAGGGAAAGCCTGGCATATTGGAGGACGTTATTTGTGGAGGTAAGGCTGTTTGTATGCTGTAGAAATTTAGTGACGTGGAGCAAAGCATCGTCCGGATTTGTACCGTCGAAAAGACCCAACTCCTTTATGCATCTAATTTGATGATATGGCTTAAGTTTTTGCCATTCATCGTATTCGTTTTGAGGAAGGAGAGGAAGGTCGATTGCTGGTTTCTGGCCTTGGTTAGAAGGCCGGTTTATGTTACGGACGGTAGGTGCTGCCATTGGTGTAGGATCTGCTTCTTGTAGAATTCTTTGTTGCCTTAAAGTATGAAGTAGGGTTCTCTCGATCTCCGGATCAAGGTTGGCTAAATTGTCAGGAGTACTAGTTGACCGAAGAAGCATTCACTTGGATAACTTCATGTAACACCCCATCATCTACCACCGTACACATAACATCAAACTGCAGCGGAAAATTCAACTCATCATTACTTATTTCAATGGTGTTACACGCCGTTAACCACCCACGTGGCTAACAAGGCTAATACATGTACTTTGTATCGGTCTGATGGACTAGATTCCCGAGCAACTACACATTACATTTGCTTTCCTTAACAACAACCCATATACTTTATACATTCCAACCGTACCGAGTATTTACAAACTAATGCCGATAACAATTTCGGTCTTACTACACCTACAATGCTTACGCCATTTAAATGGCTATCCATGTATAAACATCTACCCCGTCCTACTCTCGAACGGCTTCCAGCTCCTTGTACCTGAAATAGAAAAGGAGAGAAAGGGTGGCCCCCAAGGGGCTCAGCACCTTTACTGGTATGGTAATCCCGCAGCCCACATGCTACCGGGCCACGCACAACTAATTGTCATCTTAGCATGCGATTGATTATATTTAAATCATGCATGCAACTGTAAACACGCAACACAAAACATTTCGCCTCCATGGGCTCAACAAACGGATAATACATCCTTACTTGATGAGTCACTCATGGTATTCATTATCCCTAGAGTGTTCCTCCTCTAACGGAGCTACTTCCTTAATAGACGACACCTACCCTTAAATCGGGTTATCCTTAAACGCCTCTTGTCACAAACTGGGATTCATTTCCATGATCCACACACTCCATATCCTACAACATATCACATTCCTCACACGACAAAACATAACAACACTTTTCTCATTTCGGCATACACATGATAACATTACATTCATTTTAAACATCTAACGTATACATATCATAGCATAGCAAGAGAAATTGCCTAGCACAATAACAACACAAAACACCATAAGATCGGTTCACACAAGGAACCTTCCACCATAGTTAGTATACATAGTGAGCCTAGAGATTATTGCCAATCTCATGCTGAGCTCGTTACCAACCTCGTTACCGTCCAGTTATATCGAACGGTTAACTTAAACCCAAGGTGTGTCAGATATAGTAATCCCAAGCACACCGAAATAACATTTGTATGCCCCTGTGGCCCGACGTGAGTCAGTAAACTAGCTTTGGATAAGCTAAGGGAAGATTGAAACCAAATTGGAATACAACCTATACATACACCAAGAGAGTCGAACCTGATATGACATCGACTCCCGTCTCTCACACGCGTGGCCGGAACATGACCGGACTCCTCACTCCCCCGGTTAGCACTTGTTAGTGATCACACAATATATTGTTAAGTCACACACGAACAAGTGTTTAGGTCTTGTTAGACACACCAAGGGAAAGGAGTCACAATGTTACAACATCATAATATATAACAACCGTAAACTCTTTTCATGCCTTAATTTTACAAGGTCGTTAACAATCAGAAAAACATTGGCATACAAGCCGGTGTAATCCGGTAGGACACAGGTTGCAAGAAAACCATACCTGTCACCGGAGTCCACTTTACCACGTCCACTTATGTTCCTCGAGCAATTATCGAACAATTGATAACATTACATATACTTTTATTAACATCGGGGTTGCATGATTATTTAATGTCTAATGCTTATAATTTTTCCCCGTTAGTTTAGTTACATAACTTTGCATTTTTTTTAACTTGATTTACTTTCACATTTTATTACAACTTTTCACCTACTTAATCATCATTAAAACTCACCTAACATGTCTTAAACAACCTTATAACATCTTTACTAGGTAGTTACCATTTTTAGGCAACTTTTCCCACCTTTAAAACAAAGTTTTTTTTTGGTCCATACAGTGGCCTGTCCGGACTTGTGTCCGAACCTCCAAGTTCGGACGCAGGCCGTGACTTTGAACTGAAAGCAGACACACGTCCGAACTTGTGTCCGGACTTCGGAAGTTCGGACGTGAGTCGAGAATCTCTTAATGCGGAAATCCATGCGTCCGAACATGTGTCCGGACTTCCCAAGTTCGGACGCAGTTCGAGTGTGTAAAATTCTTACCCAACAGAGCCTGTCCGAACTTCCATGTCCGGACGGAAGTTCGGACAAGGCAAAATGCTCAATTTCCAAGCCTTTAAACACTTAGCTAAATTCCTCCAAAGCCTCCAACACTTATAGTATTTACTCCCTAGGTTCCTAAGTGATGTTTCATGCCTATTCTAACCATTATACCAAGACATATCTTCCACACAAACATCATCATCCAAACATCCTTTCTTACAAATCAAACTCCTTATGTCATTCTTACAATTCCTTTTCTAAGCTTACACTTTCTCCTCTAATATCCTGATATGTTCTAACATTATTTGGCACCTTTAATCCTTCATATAACATCCATAAAACTCATTTTATAACTCCTTAAACACTTACTCCCTTCTTACCATTTTCATACCTTAAACAACATTTTTAGAGTGGTCCGGGACTTGGTCCTTACCTTAAGTCCCGGACCAATACTTACAGAGACTCTCGGCTGCTTTTAATAGGGTGTCCGGGACCTTGTACTCACCCCAAGTCCCGGACCAAGACAGTTTTCCAACTCTCGGCCTATTTTTCATGTATGGTCCGGGACCTCTTCCAATACCTAAGTCCCGGACCTCTGTAACAGAATCCCAAATTTGACAATTTCAAGTCTTGTTTCATCTATTCTCTTCATCCACAGATTACCCAAACTTCATACATGAACTTAGGCATATTCTAATACCCAAAATATCACTTTGATTCACCTTTAAACATTGTCCAATTTGTCACTCATTTTTCTTATAAATCTCTTAACACTTCCTAGTTCACCAAAACTCATTTAAAACACTTTGAACTCCTTATACATTTTCCAAATTTTGCCATAACTTCTCTTGTATATTCTCACATCCAAACACTTAGGTTTTTACCTTATTTCATTCAAGAACACCTAAAACCATCAAGAACACCATCACACACAAAACTTCACCAATTTACACTACATCACAATATAGTGCACAATTTAAATTGCTTGGCACTTAGGCCCTTAAATAACATGGCTCTTAGGCCCTTAAATTGCATAAACCATAAACACTGAATTTCCCACATAAATAATGCCTTTGACCTGCAATTACACCCAACAATACATAAGCCCTTAATAAACTCCTTGAGAGCATTTCACTAGGTCATTCACCTTTGGCTCCTTAGATCATTTTAACAAGCAATATAAGCTCATTTTCCTAAGGCATTTAAACTACATTGAGATAGTTTGTTTACCTCTTTTTCCTCACAAACTTCTTTCTTGTTTCCTAGTAAAACCGGTAAGGTATTTGATTCCTTGTCAACTACTAAGCAATATACAAGCAGTGGAATGAGTATACAAGCTCCAAGCTTAAACTCATTGTAAACCCTAGGTTTACATTGTTTCAAAAACATTAATGTAGTTGTTTTACCTTGATCTTTGAAGGGAGTTTGAATATCTATCAAGAGAGGACTCCACCTAGTCCTTGAATGATTGGAATGAAGCTAGAAAAAGGTAATATAATGACTCCATTAAGGGTGATTTTCGGACATGACAAAACATGAAGGAAATGTCATTTTTCTTTGAGTTTCCTTACCTTGAAGCAAAGGAGAACAAGAATATGTGAAAAGATGAGCTCAAGCTCCTTCAATGGTGAATCTCCATGGCACCAAAATTGAGTTCTTGAAGATTTAAAAAGATAGAAGTGTAGAGCTTGGTCTAACTAAGACAAATAGGGTCTTAGAATTTGATTTGGAGCATGGAGTTGGATTTGGCAAGGAATTGAAGATGGAGAAGAGAGGTTGCCATAGCAAATCGTAAATGGGGCTTGGGAGAAGATGAAGAAACCGTGTGAATACAAGAAGGAAAGAGAGAATGAAGGTAAGTTTGCTTTTGTTAAGATATTTATGTATAAAGCAAAATAGTACTTTACTTTAAGTTTACTTTACTTATTTGATTTCTTTTCCAAGTTGGTGACTCACACCTTAAAAAACCGGCCCCCATATATTTAGAAGGGTATAATAGTCTTTGTTGACCAATTTAATTACTTATAACAACATATGTTACAAACTAGCTTATAAAAGTTACAATTCATAAAAACAAGGCACATAGAAGTGAAATTTTTGATTTCCCATTGATATAGACTTCCAAATGTGATACTATATAGTACACATGTTAATTAAAGAGTAATGATGGACATCTAGCCATACAAAACTCATTTACAAGACAATTTTTCAAAAACGTGCTTTAAGACTCCTTAAAGCACATTTTATGTTTTAACTTGTTTTCAAGCTTGGTTTTCTTTGGTAATTGATTTAATATGTTCATTAACATATTTATAAGGTATAGATATGACCTTTAGGTCTTATACAAATTTACCCCCAGCTTAGAGCACAATTTTTGCTCATATTGCCTTTAAGGTATTTTCTTGTGTTTTATTTGGTTTAACTGTCTACCAAAGTTTCCTAAGGACTTAATTAGCCTTATAAAATCATAATTTAATATTATCAAATCTTGGTAGGCTCTTTGGGTCCTAACCAAGTTCACTCAAAGCTTAGAGCATGTTTTTGCTCACACCGTGTCTTAGTGTTTTATTGTGTTTTACCATGGTTTAAATGATTCATTGATGTTTCTAAGGCACTTTTTAGCCTTTAAATACCATAGTTTAACATTTACACAACATACCAAGGTTTGGGGTATTTCAATCTACCCCCCTTAAAAGAACTTCGTCCTCGAAGTTCAAACTTCCTCGCATCATTGGATTAGAATACGGGAATTACTTTCAAAATTAACTTCCATTACCAACCACCCTTTACATCCAACCTCGGACTTAACGGTCCGGGCAACATATCCACATTATACATAACCATACCGTAACATACTTACATGATAACCTCGGACTCACGGTCCGGGTACCTTAATAACATTACACTTACATAACAACCCTCAGACTCTCAGGTCTGGGTAACAATACAACAGTTAGACTCATAGGTCTGATTAACATAACACTTTCGAAACTACCACATTAGGACTCAAGGTCTAAAATAATATCTCTTACTCATACCACACAACATGTCTTAGCATGTATAGCAAACACATTTTCCATCTCTTCATGGGCTCAAGTCCCATGTCGAGTACATATACACTGTGATCCCGTAGAACCCGGTCGCGATGGACACCTTCTGGTCCCCGTTTCTTTGGGAGGTCAAAACAATCACATACATTTTTAAAATATACTTCTCATGTCACCGGTCCGAAGACAAAGGCTCATACGTCCTCAACTCGTGAGCAAGCATTACAAAATATTCTTTACTAGTTAAGTATATAAGAGAATCCTTTATTCAAAATATGAATCGGCTGTTTTGGAAATACCATTTGAAAATCCTTTTTGAAAACGCAATACAACTCCAAGTTCAACTCATGCTCTTTGTATCTTTCTTAACGTGGTTATTTGTGACCACTTACAGGGAGCTTCTAGAGTTATCCAACCCTGATGTGATCAGCATCAGTGTTGAACTATCTTTCCACCCCAATTTGTGTTCGGCTTCCCTTGATCTCATGATAATCAAGTTCCACCCCCCACTTCATTTTCAAGCATCAAGTAATACACACGTTTCCCTTTTCTATCTTTTCAATCATTCTAATCATAGTCATCACATCTCCAAGGGATAGAACTCCGTCTATCAATCATCATCCAAATCCAACTTAATTCAAGTTACCTAGGGAATTTAATTCTCACTAGGTTCTATGTCGGTCTCATGCCCCTTCATAAATCACAACCCTGTATATATATATATATATATTTTATCAAAATACCATACATGGTTTACATTTATACACTGTCGGGGTTTTAGTTCCCCGGGAGTTTCTTTACTCCCTTACACTTGTACCTTCACACACCACTGTTAACAAAATAAACACACTTCCCACAATGGTATTCGCATCTTCTGTGCGTAATTACCACAATTTAACCACGAATGAATGCGTATGTTTATATAACACACGCGCCAACCATCATAGCAAATCATTTTGTGCTATGCAGAACCTAGTTCACGTACACTTGTACGGTAAAACACCTAAGTGGTTTTGCGCTCTACCCCCCTTAAAAGGGATTACGCCCACGTAATCAATCACTAAACCTTGGCTTAAAATGTTCTGCCGTCGTGAAGTGTTTTGACTTCCACGCGGTCTATTACACAATGGATTCTGATTAGAGGATCTTAACCATATTGGTGGTTTAGTCCCTAAACCAAGAATTCGCATTGGAGTTCTAACTCATAACTGGTTTCGGTCCTGGCCTGTGAGGCTTCTAGGCATTGATAACTAACCATTTATTCATATTCACAATGTATATCCGGTACCTAACGCATGGGCTCACTGGCCTCTGTTCCGCAACTTTGATAATTATAGAGCTAGTTTGCCCCATTCGTTACTGTTGCTGTATTGTACATCTCCAATGTATTACCCTAATCTTGGTATTAATGGTTTCTCAACCGACGCATGGTATCTCTTACCCTGAGCGAATTTGGTGAGTTCCAAAACTTTCCATCCACTTCTCCAATAACTTACTGTGTAAACTGCTATGTATTTTACATGATTGACTTGCTTCTACCCGACTTACTGTCGGTTAAGATTGAGCTGCTACCTAATGTGTAGTGCTCTCTCGGTTTTTTTTTTCCACACCTGAGGTATATTTCATACCGACATTTGGTATTTAGTGCCACTGTTATCACTTATTTTTAACCATACCTCCACATTTGTTTCGTACAAGTACTCTTCCATTGGTATGACCTTGCATTTCTTATGCATTGATCATTATAGTATTATAGGTTTCTTCTTCCTACCTCCACCACAATTAACATTTCCCAATCCTAGCTATCCCACTTGATCATTACTGCGCCAGTGCAATACCAAAACACTCAGTCATACAGAGTGCAGAGCGTAAACTCTTGACAGTAAATCTCTTATGCGATTGCCATAGGACTTTTCACTGTGTTTCACCGGAATTTTTCATGTGTTCACTGAAATTCTTATCACATAACACTTGCTTCCGGCTTACTGCTCGGTCCTTTGCTATCACTTACTGTTGTGCCTCCACTGGGGTTAACTCATAACTCTGCTCACTCACCATTTTATCATCTAACATACTCATACAACGGTCGCTTATTGCGCACCGTATCCTTACTCATTATATAACATCAACTTATACTGCATCCGCTATTATATTAGCTTCCGCCATTACACTGGGTTTTGAATACACTATGTTTTTTTGAGCCTTTATGTTCCTTGAGCGTTGTTCGCTACTCATTTAGCATCACCACCTATGGTGGTTGCTATCCAACTTATCACTCTTCCTGTCTACACCACTGATACAAACATTTCCTTTCATATTATTCTTATTCAAATCGTTCTGGGGTAATCACAACTTGGTCAATCCCTAACATATTCTTTGAACTTGGTTCATATAGCTACCGCTCCTGCGGTCTCACAATATCGAGAGGTATCCCCACTCTTAATGCAGTGGTTCGTTCTCCGCTCTATTTACTTGTGGAACATATACTTCTGCAACTGATCAAATTTACATAACACAAGCTGTTGTGGCTTATAAGCCTTACTGTCACGATTCCTTCCAAGTTGTCTCCTTGGCAACTTAGGGTCCTACGGTTAAGTGGGTTTCCTTCATTGTCTAATCCGAGTAATTGTTTCAAATCTTACGTTTCAATTATATTGCTTCATCCAACAATGTTTAATCCAAATACCCCTCAAGGATTGCTCCTGGGTGTTATTAAAATATGCCATTACATTTGGCTTGCACTTATGGGTACATTCAGTAAACTACGCCTTCTCACTTTCTTAGTTGGGTATTCGTTCCAGCTATCATGTTTTATCCCTGAAGATTCTTAAAACATATCCGATGTCTTTACGTACCAGTTAGTGCACTTCGCACCTCTTGATTCTATACATTTCCTTGAAATAAACTCACTAGTTCCTTAGTCCTTTTTAACTTAACTGGGTTCTCTTACTTCAACCACTCATGGTAATCCTTATCTCTTACTTGACTTTTCTGCTGACCGTAGTATGGAGTCGACTACTTCCCGTGTTCCAGACTCTACTCGTATACATATGTGGGGTATCATACTGATACATTGCTACTTACCCAACTAACTATAAGTAGGTCTGTCAGGCCCACATGCTCCTATCGGAGTGCGGTCGTCCCACATTACAGTTGGTACACTCGTAGTGTCCGTCACACGCCTAGGTGAAGTATTCTGTTGTCAACTCCCTTATATTGTCCCGTGACAATATGCATTCCCTGCTTCCCGAACTTAATCAAGGGAAGGTTTATCCACTGTTGTATCTTTATCAACTGCCCTTGGTTTTTTTTACTGGTTTGGTTTAAAAGAAGGTTAGAAAGAAGTGTTGGTTTGAAAGAAAATCTGGTTTTGAAAGAAAAAAGTTTGAAATAAATCCGAGTTTGAAAGAAAATTTCCAAGTCTAGCTTCTTGCTGACTGGTGCACTCATAATTACAGGGGTTAGGCTAACAGACCCTTCCACTGTTTGACGATCACATTTAACTTTACGGTACTTTACTAAGTACTTTTAGTGGTTATAAATTTCCCGAACAGCCCTGTTATAGCAGCACTTGCAATAGCAAGTGCGCCATGCTAACTGGCTATCGGTTAAGCACACATACTGGTTGTGGTATTGTTTTTACCCGCACTGTCATCCGTGGCCTTGTTGGCCCTCACTGATCTTACTATCTTGATAATAACTCCTCTAGGTGACTTCTCACTGACTTCACATGATAATCATCAACTAGGGTGTTTCCCATTCTGGGAGACCCCCCTTTTTTTGTATTGTTTCCTCTTCGTAGCCCGTTCCACGCATTGTCGTGGTTGCTGAGGCTTGTCTCTTGTTTGGGCACTACGTTGTAGTTCCTTTGTCGGTTGGTATACCGTTGGTGTATTATTTATCAACTGTGGTCCCGTAGACACCTGTCTCGGGTTCCATTAATCCACTTCTTGCCTGTTGCACGGTTGGTGCGTTGCAAGCTGGTTATTCTCGACTGCTCGGCATGTCGACCCAGGTTGCCGGAAATTCTATTCTTCTATACACTGATTCTTCATTCTTCGCTATGAAATGCGGTTAACAATGTTCAGATGGAAACCGCCTCCGGGATTCCCAGCTTTCGGGATCTACCGTATGACTGGTTCTCCGTACTCACAGTAGTACTTAAACATAGCCAGATCGGGTTTTCCCGAGTAAGAGAGGACTTTCATCTCTCTGGCGTTCTTTCCCGAGTTATAAAACAGGGATTGGGGAGGGGGATGGATATTGTAGGTTTCCAGTACACACTGGTAATACCTAACTGGCGTATCTCTCACGCTATCACTCAACCCTTAACCCAAAGTACTAAAATCCTATCTCGGTACTTCCTAAGCTCGGTAATTCAGTCATCAGAGCGATACTTCACTCTGATACCACTTTTTGTAACACCCCATCTACCACCGTACACATAACATCAAACTGCAGCGGAAAATTCAACTCATCACATTACTTATTTCAATGGTGTTACACGCCGTTAACCACCCACGTGGCTAACAAGGCTAATACATGTACTTTGTATCGGTCTGATGGACTAGATTCCCGAGCAACTACACGTTACATTTGCTTTCCTTAACAACAACCCATATACTTTATACATTCCAACCGTACCGAGTATTTACAAACTAATGTCGATAACAATTTCGGTCTTACTACGCCTACAATGCTTACGCCATTTAAATGGCTACCCATGTATAAACATCTACCCCGTCCTACTCTCGAACGGCTTCCAGCTCCTTGTACCTGAAATAGAAAAGGAGAGAAAGGGTGGCCCCCAAGGGGCTCAGCACCTTTGCTGGTATGGTAATCCCGCAGCCCACATGCTACCGGGCCACGCACAACTAATTGTCGTCTTAGCATGCGATTGATTATATTTAAATCATGCATGCAACTGTAAACACGCAACACAAAACATTTCGCCTCCATGGGCTCAACAAACGGATAATACATCCTTACTTGATGAGTCACTCATGGTATTCATTATCCCTAGAGTGTTCCTCCTCTAACGGAGCTACTTCCTTAATAGACGACACCTACCCTTAAATCGGGTTATCCTTAAACGCCTCTTGTCACAAACTGGATTCATTTCCATGATCCACACACTCCATATCCTACAACATATCACATTCCTCACATGACAAAACATAACAACACTTTTCTCATTTCGGCGTACACATGATAACATCGCATTCATTTTAAACATCTAACATATACATATCATAGCATAGCAAGGGAAATTGCCTAGCACAATAACAACACAAAACACATAAGATCGGTTCACACAAGGAACCTTCCACCATAGTTAGTATACATAGTGAGCCTAGAGATTATTGCCCATCTCATGCTAAGCTCGTTACCAACCTCGTTACCGTCCAGTTATATCGAACGGTTAACTTAAACCCAAGGTGTGTCAGATATAGTAATCCCAAGCACACCGAAATAACATTTGTATGCCCCTGTGGCCCGACGTGAGTCAGTAAACTAGCTTTGGATAAGCTAAGGGAAGATTGAAACCAAATTGGAATACAACCTATACATACACCAAGAGAGTCGAACCTGATATGACATCGACTCCCGTCCTCACACGCGTGGCCGGAACATGACCGGACTCCTCACTCCCCCGGTTAGCACTTGTTAGTGATCACACAATATATTGTTAAGTCACACACGAACAAGTGTTTAGGTCTTGTTAGACACACCAAGGGAAAGGAGTCACAATGTTACAACATCATAATATATAACAACCGTAAACTCTTTTCATGCCTTAATTTTACAAGGTCGTTAACAATCAGAAAAACACATTGGCATACAAGCCGGTGTAATCCGGTAGGACACAGGTTGCAAGAAAACCATACCTGTCACCGGAGTCCACTTTACCACGTCCACTTATGTTCCTCGAGCAATTCTCGAACAACTGATAACATTACATATACTTTTATTAACATCGGGGTTGCATGATTATTTAATGTCTAATGCTTATAATTTTTCCCCGTTAGTTTAGTTACATAACTTTGCATTTTTTTTTAACTTGATTTACTTTCACATTTTATTACAACTTTTCACCTACTTAATCGTCATTAAAACTCACCTAACATGTCTTAAACAACCTTATAACATCTTTACTAGGTAGTTACCATTTTTAGGCAACTTTTCCCACCTTTAAAACAAAGTTTTTTTTTGGTCCATACAGTGGCCTGTCCGGACTTGTGTCCGAACCTCCAAGTTCGGACGCAGGCCGTGACTTTGAACTGAAAGCAGACACACGTCCGAACTTGTGTCCGGATTTTGGAAGTTCGGACGTGAGTCGAGAATCTCTTAATGCGGAAATCCATGCGTCTGAACATGTGTCCGGACTTCCCAAGTTCGGACGCAGTTCGAGTGTGCAAAATTCTTACCCAACAGAGCCTGTCCGAACTTCCATGTCCGGACGGAAGTTCGGACAAGGCAAAATGCTCAATTTCCAAGCCTTTAAACACTTAGCCAAATTCCTCCAAAGCCTCCAACACTTATAGTATTTACTCCCTAGGTTCCTAAGTGATGTTTCTTGCCTATTCTAACCATTATACCAAGACATATCTTCCACACAAACATCATCATCCAAACATCCTTTCTTACAAATAAAAACTCCTTATGTCATTCTTACAATTCCTTTTCCAAGCTTACACTTTCTCCTCTAATATCCTGATATGTTCTAACATTATTTGGCACCTTTAATCCTTCATATAACATCCATAAAACTCATTTTATAACTCCTTAAACACTTACTCCCTTCTTACCATTTTCATACCTTAAACAACATTTTTAGAGTGGTCCGGGACTTGGTCCTTACCTTAAGTCCCGGACCAATACTTACAGAGACTCTCGGCTGTTTTTAATAGGGTGGTCCGGGACCTTGTACTCACCCCAAGTCCCGGACCAAGACAGTTTTCCAACTCTCGGCCTGTTTTTCATGTATGGTCCGGGACCTCTTCCAATACCTAAGTCCCGGACCTCTGTAACAGAATCCCAAATTTGACAATTTCAAGTCTTGTTTCATCTATTCTCTTCATCCACAGATTACCCAAACTTCATACATGAACTTAGGCATATTCTAATACCCAAAATATCACTTTGATTCACCTTTAAACATTGTCCAATTTGTCACTCATTTTTCTTATAAATCTCTTAACACTTCCTAGTTCACCAAAACTCATTTAAAACACTTTGAACTCCTTATACATTTTCCAAATTTTGCCATAACTTCTCTTGTATATTCTCACATCCAAACACTTAGGTTTTTACCTTATTTCATTCAAGAACACCTAAAACCATCAAGAACACCATCACACAAAAACTTCACCAAATTTACACTACATCACAATATAGTGCACAATTTAAATTGCTTGGCACTTAGGCCCTTAAATAACATGGCTCTTAGGCCCTTAAATTGCATAAACCATAAACACTGAATTTCCCACATAAATAATGCCTTTGACCTGCAATTACACCCAACAATACATAAGCCCTTAATAAACTCCTTGAGAGCATTTCACTAGGTCATTCACCTTGGCTCCTTAGATCATTTTAACAAGCAATATAAGCTCATTTTCCTAAGGCATTTAAACTACATTGAGATAGTTTGTTTACCTCTTTTTCCTCACAAACTTCTTTCTTGTTTCCTTGTAAAACCGGTAAGGTATTTGATTCCTTGTCAACTACTAAGCAATATACAAGCAGTGGAATGAGTATACAAGCTCCAAGCTTAAACTCATTGTAAACCCTAGGTTTACATTGTTTCAAAAACATTAATGTAGTTGTTTTA
The DNA here is from genome assembly GCA_023374045.1 of Limonium bicolor. Classification (NCBI taxonomy): domain Eukaryota; kingdom Viridiplantae; phylum Streptophyta; class Magnoliopsida; order Caryophyllales; family Plumbaginaceae; genus Limonium; species Limonium bicolor. Next base: position 227,316,664 of record CM041776.1, read on the forward strand.
CCTTGATCTTTGAAGGGAGTTTGAATATCTATCAAGAGAGGACTCCACCTAGTCCTTGAATGATTGGAATGAAGCTAGAAAAAGGTAATATAATGACTCCATTAAGGGTGATTTTCGGACATGACAAAACATGAAGGAAATGTCATTTTTCTTTGAGTTTCCTTACCTTGAAGCAAAGGAGAACAAGAATATGTGAAAATATGAGCTCAAGCTCCTTCAATGGTGAATCTCCATGTCACCAAAATTGAGTTCTTGAAGATTTAAAAAGATAGAAGTGTAGAGCTTGGTCTAACTAAGACAAATATGGTCTTAGAATTTGATTTGGAGCATGGAGTTGGATTTGGCAAGGAATTGAAGATGGAGAAGAGAGGTTGCCATAGCAAATCGTAAATGGGGCTGGGAGAAGATGAAGAAACCGTGTGAATACAAGAAGGAAAGAGAGAATGAAGGTAAGTTTGCTTTTGTTAAGATATTTATGTATAAAGCAAAATAGTACATTACTTTAAGTTTTACTTTACTTATTTGATTTCTTTTCCAAGTTGGTGACTCACACCTTGAAAAACCGGCCCCCATATATTTAGAAGGGTATAATAGTCTTTGTTGACCAATTTAATTACTTATAACAACATATGTTACAAACTAGCTTATAAAAGTTACTATTCATAAAAACAAGGCACATAGAAGTGAAATTTTTGATTTCCCATTGATATAGACTTCCAAATGTGATACTATATAGTACACATGTTAATTAAAGAGTAATGATGGACATCTAGCCATACAAAACTCATTTACAAGACAATTTTTCAAAAACATGCTTTAAGACTCCTTAAAGCACATTTTATGTTTTAACTTGTTTTCAAGCTTGGTTTTCTTTGGTAATTGATTTAATATGTTCATTAACATTTTATAAGGTATAGATATGACCTTTAGGTCTTATACAAATTTACCCCAAGCTTAGAGCACAATTTTTGCTCATATTGCCTTTAAGGTATTTTCTTGTGTTTTATTTGGTTTAACTGTCTACCAAAGTTTCCTAAGGACTTAATTAGCCTTATAAAATCATAATTTAATATTATCAAATCTTGGTAGGCTCTTTGGGTCCTAACCAAGTTCACTCAAAGCTTAGAGCATGTTTTTGCTCACACCATGTCTTAGTGTTTTATTGTGTTTTACCATGGTTTAAATGATTCATTGATGTTTCTAAGGCACTTTTTAGCCTTTAAATACCATAGTTTAACATTTACACAACATACCAAGGTTTGGGGTATTTCACTTCAGGAAGAGCAAGAGAAAATGTTATAATATTTCGTAATAATAAAAGAAATAATATAATGACATAATTAAATTTATGAAAATACACGAATGAACAAATTTTTGGTTATGCCGGACAGAGGGCCGGGTGATTCGTACCCGGCAGTGGACTTCCTCCACTAATGTCGGGTGTATACAAACCGGCAGGTTGCCCGGCGTGACTAAAAATCGAACATAACTTAATTAGAAGATAATGTAAAGGATAATCAAAATAAATGTAGAGTAAATAAGAGATTGTAGGAGATTACTCCTAATTGTCCCTACAATTTGCGACAAAAATATTGAGAGAAATTGAGCATGCCGGGTGACATGCCGGATCAATCCTGTCCGGCATAGGACTTCCTCCGAAATGCCGGGTGAAGAACACCCGGCACAATACACGGCAAATGCGAACTCGAAATTCAAAATAAAGAATTATAGTATAGGAACTAATATAATAGAGAAATAACGGAAGGGGTAGACAATAATATATTTAAATTTGTAAAACTCAACAGCGTATGAAATTTTGAAAACAATTTGAACATGCCGGACATAATGTCGGGCCAATCCTGTACGGCATAGGACTTCCTCGGGTTTGCCGGGTGACAGATGCCCGGCACTTCGCATGGCACATTCAAATCTGCAAAACTAAGTGCGAAAATAAATTAAAGAATCAAGGAATCAAAGAATCAAAGAATCAAAGAATCAAAGAATAGGGAATAAAGAATAGGGCGTTTTACCGAATTTAGGACTTGGACTAATTTCAAGTCCCCGGCAACGGCACCAATTTGCTAACAGAGAAATTCTAGGAAAACTATATACATAAAAAGAATAAAATACTAAACTAAACCTACAACTCTACTACGGGTAGCAAAATAAAACCCGGTCGGAGTATAGTGTAAATATATTACGACCGAGAGTATCGTACCCAAGGGACTTATAGAAAATTAGTCCTAATCCGGTAATACCTATTCTAAGACAAGGGGGGAAATTGAAATGTTTTCTAATCCTAATCAAAAACTAACTAAGTGGTAATTACAATGAAATTATCCTTGATCCAGGGTGTGCAACCATCTAAGCATCAATATGAACTCTAAACATAAACACAAGCCTTCGAATTAACCAACAACTGAACACGCCGGGTGTCCTGCCGGATACCACTTGCACGGCATATTCAAAGACATTGAATCTGCCGGACATTGGCCACCCGGCAGTGCGTCCGGCATAGTCATAATGCATATTCTTTCTCCAGTTTCCGAGAGTAGAAAACAGAAGACTCACTACCTATTAACAATCCGAGCATATATCATGCCACGAAATGAACAAAGTAATGGGAAATGTGGGTTAATCTTCACTCTCACTACTAACTCTTAATTCATAAGAAGAGAGTAGGAAGACCATTAAGAGAGTCTAACCTATCTTACTTGGGACTTGTCTTCCACAAGTAAGAATTGCATGAAGAGAAAAAGAGATCAACCTATTCTCTTTCAATAAGAACCTTACTCAAAATAAACTGGAAATTATATTAAGAAGAACACATTATTTTACAAGGAGAGTTTCATTCCCTAACCAAAGAATAAACAAGGATTTCTACTTCACCATCCACTCAAATAAAGAAGAAATACATAAGGGAGAAGGAGATTGTTTATAGCCTCAACCCTGACAAGATCTTCTCTTCGTCTCGTGGATGGATCTGTAGAAACGCCTTGGACACCAACACTTGGAATGTGGGCGAAAATGGAGTAATGAATGGAGTATAATAGGGTGTTGAAGTGTGTGAAAGTGTAGCCCTTCTCGTCCTATTTATAGGCAACAAAATCCATGTATGCCGGGTGGAGTGCCGGGTAGAAGTCATCCGGCACCTAATAAAACACGTGCCAACCGTTAACGGCCGAAACCATCAAACCTATGCGAACCGACGCCTGTGCCGGACAGGAGATGTCCGGCACCATACCCGGCGTGTTCAGTTGTTGGTTAATTCGAAGGCTTGTGTTTATGTTTAGAGTTCATATTGATGCTTAGATGGTTTCACACCCTGGATCAAGGATAATTCATTGTAATTACCACTTAGTTTAGTTAGTTTTGATTAGGATTAGAAAATATTTCAATTTCCCCCCTTGTTATTATAGAATAGGCTTTTGCCCGGATTAGGACTAATTTTCTATAAGTCCCTTGGGTACGATACTCTCGGTCGTAATATACTTACACTATACTCCGACCGGGTTTTATTTTGCTACCCGTAGTAGAGTTGTAGGATTAGTTATTATTTTATTCTTTTGTATATAATTATCCTAACAATTTCTCTGTCGGCGCCAATTTGCTAACAGAGAAATTGTAGGAAAACTATATACATAAAAAGAATAAAATACTAAACTAAACCTACAACTCTACTACGGGTAGCAAAATAAAACCCGGTCGGAGTATAGTGTAAATATATTACGACCGAGAGTATCGTACCCAAGGGACTTATAGAAAATTAGTCCTAATCCGGTAATACCTATTCTAAGACAAGGGGAAAATTGAAATGTTTTCTAATCCTAATCAAAACTAAATAAACTAAGTGGTAATTACAATGAAATTATCCTTGATCCAGGGTGTGAAACCATCTAAGCATCAATATGAACTCTAAACATAAACACAAGCCTTCGAATTAACCAACAACTGAACACGCCGGGTGTCCTGCCGGATACCACTTGCACGGCATATTCAAAGACATTGAATCTGCCGGACATTGGCCACCCGGCAGTGCGTCCGGCATAGTCATAATGCATTATTCTCCAGTTCCAGTTTACGAGTAGAAAACAGAAGACTCACTACCTATTAACAATCCGAGCATATATCATGCCACGAAATGAACAAAGTAATGGGAAATGTGGGTTAATCTTCACTCTCACTACTAACTCTTAATTCATAAGAAGAGAGTAGGAAGACCATTAAGAGAGTCTAACCTATCTTACTTGGGACTTGTCTTCCACAAGTAAGAATTGCATGAAGAGAAAAAGAGATCAACCTATTCTCTTTCAATAAGAACCTTACTAAAAATAAACTTGAAATTATATTAAGAAGAACACATTATTTTACAAGGAGAGTTTCATTCCCTAACCAAAGAATAAACAAGGATTTCTACTTCACCATCCACTCAAATAAAGAAGAAATACATAAGGGAGAAGGAGATTGGTTATAGCCTCAACCCTGACAAGATCTTCTCTTCGTCTCGTGGATGGATCTGTAGAAACGCCTTGGACACCAACACTTGGAATGCGGGCGGAAATGGAGTAATGAATGGAGTATAATAGGGTGTTGAAGTGTGTGAAAGTGTAGCCCTTCTCGTCCTATTTATAGGCGACAAAATCCATGTATGCCGGGTGGAGTGCCGGGGCGGGTAGAAGTCATCCGGCACCTAATAAAACACGTGCCAACCGTTAACGGCCGAAACCGTCAAACCTATGCGAACCGACGCCTGTGCCGGATAGGAGATGTCCGGCACCATACCCGGCGTGTTCAGTTGTTGGTTAATTCGAAGGCTTGTGTTTATGTTTAGAGTTCATATTGATGCTTAGATGGTTTCACACCCTGGATCAAGGATAATTTCATTGTAATTACCACTTAGTTTAGTTAGTTTTGATTAGGATTAGAAAATATTTCAATTTCCCCCTTGTTATTATAGAATAGGCTTTTGCCCGGATTAGGACTAATTTTCTATAAGTCCCTTGGGTACGATACTCTCGGTCGTAATATACTTACACTATACTCCGACCGGGTTTTATTTTGCTACCCGTAGTAGAGTTGTAGGATTAGTTATTATTTTATTCTTTTGTATATAATTATCCTAACAATTTCTCTGTCGGCGCCAATTTTCTAACAGAGAAATTGTAGGAAAACTATATACATAAAAAGAATAAAATACTAAACTAAACCTACAACTCTACTACGGGTAGCAAAATAAAACCCGGTCGGAGTATAGTGTAAATATATTACGACCGAGAGTATCGTACCCAAGGGACTTATAGAAAATTAGTCCTAATCCGGTGTTATACCCAAAATTCAACCCCCCCGGAGTAGTCTCTAAGGCATACGTGTTACAAGGGCAAAGTGGTCAAAATGCACCAATGTAGGATTTTCCAAGGACATTCTCGGGATTTTCTATTTTCATATGACTTGTTCATTATCTCCAAAACACTTCCAAACATCATGGTCATTATGAAAGGTATTCATGATTCTCTGATAATATTTATTCTGGAAATTTAGCTTTAATTCATATTATAAGCATTTCTTAATAATTAACACATGAAATAGCCTCAAAATAGAATTAAAAGGTTTCAAAATTAAAATAAAAGTGTCACATGGTTACCATGACTACATACAGTCATAAACCTGAAATTATTTTATTGGGAACCTTATCCCAAAATTTAAAAGAGAATTCAATCTTTACAATTTTCTCTCTCCTCTGGAAAATACCGAAATGAAAACAAAATGTCATGAAATTTTAACACAAGATAGAGGATGATTTTAAAGACTAATGCCGTTGGAATTTCGTTATTCGACTTTCAATAATTAGTATGAATTATGGGAGATTCCATATTGTGCGATTTTTTATCTAATCGATTATTTATCAAAATAATCCGATTCCAACTCTCAAAATTCCTAAAAATCATTCTTTACCTTCAGTTAAATTTCATAATTTTTATCGGCTTGCAACACATTCTAAAAAATCAGATTCCCTTAGAGCACAAAATCAGTCTTTAGATAAAGATCTTGCTCTATCAATTTGACCATGCTCTTTCTATAAAAGGACACCCCAAGAACGAACTAGGGCAGAGGAGAACACTTCTAAAGTCAGAAAAAACACAGCCACAAACTTTCTCCCCACGTTTTAACACTTCCAAGCCTCAAATCAATACCGAAACACTGCAGCAGAAATCACCCCGAAATCACCAAAAACTCATCCTTTCTTCTCCTATTGAACTTCCAAGCACAAAAAAACACATAAAACCACCACAAAAACAGAAGAGAAACGTCCTTAACAGCATAAAGAAGAAGAGAGTCAGAAGCACAATTCGAAGTCAATCCAAAATCGGCATCAACGAGGCACCAAAAGATCCCCGTTGTGAAGAGTCTCATCAAATCTGAAGGTAAAACAGGTTGAAGTCATGTTTTTCTGACTTTGTTCAACTTTAACTACTCTGTGTTAAAATTTGGAGTCGAATTGACTTTTATCGCTTCTGAATTAGCGTTTGTTTCGCTTCTGCTCAATAACTTGTTTGCTAAGTTTCGTGTTTAATTCGAATTCAAATTGTAAACTTTCAATCACTAACATGTTTAGAATCTTTCAGGCTACCTACCCTAAAATTTGAGCCAGAGAAACACCGCCGGGAGCACCCAAACGCCGCTGTCCGAGGGCGGTTCGCACCCACGGACGCTATGTCGGGGTCCCGGACGCCATGTCCGAAAGCCGGACGCCCCCGGACGTGGTGGCGGGATATTTTTATTTTCAAAATTTAGGGTTTTATAAAACATGTCCGGGCCCACGGACGTCCTGTCCGTGCCCCGGACTTTTCAAAATCTCGTTTATGTTTAAATTTGACTTTACTGTGTAATTAAGTTAACTAGGGTCCGTAGGTTCGGACATTAGGTCCGTAGCCACGGACGAAAACAAAACTTGACCTAATTCTGCCTCCGAAACCCTAGTTTAAGTATTTTAATTTCACTTTAATTTTCTGTCAAAAAACGTAAAAAATAAAAAAAACAGAAGCGCAACCTAGGTTAAAAAACAACTTTGTAAAAACAACTAATTGAACCAAGTAGAAAAACGACCTGTAATTGACACCTAGTTAAAAAATAAATTTAGAACGACAAAATTCATAAGTTAGGAATACAACCTAGTGGAACTGAATAATAGAAAGTAACGACCATCGAGTAATGAAATGTAATTGCGTCGCTCATAATAGTTGCTCCTTTCTAATTTGATCTAGGTTAAAATTAGGTGGCGACTCTAATAGGTTCCAGTGAGCTAGCTTAGGCTTTAATAATTATTGTTATATGACATAGTTATTAATCTTAGGCTATAAGTGGACCTAAAACCCGATTAGATCCCAATCAAGTTAATCCACATAGGATAGGGTTTAAAATCGAGGCTCACAGACTGGCGACTCTGCTGGGGACAAACTCTTAATATTAACTTGATTAATTTTAAGAAGGAGGGCTTAACTCGAAAAATGTTTATTTATGGCTTTATTACTTTGTTTGTTTACTTTGGTGCGCACTTTAATTTTCTGCACCTTTGCATCATATGAGAGCGAGGGTCCACCTAAACCGATTTCACCCCGGGACCCGTTGAGGGTCCCCTGTCAGGGACTCACACCTTTTAGGTGATGTGAATAAGCGGGGGGGAAAAGAGGAGGATGTCGTCTAACCACATCCCCTTAATACCTGGGCCTTAGCCCCAAGCGTTTTCCTGGCAGTGTCCTTACCTAGCCCATTGTTTGGTCAGTCAAAGACCCGGCCGCAGACGCACACCTTCAGGTGATGTGAAAAAAAAAGTGGGGAAGCCCAAAGAGAATAGCGTGCAAGCCCTATTCCTTTGTGGCGACCTGGGCCCGAGCCCCAAGCACCTCTCCGGATCGATCCATACCCAAATTGATTTAACCGTCAAGTGAGGACATGTTGAATTTGTGTGGGCCTTGTTTGCTGTGTATGATCGGCCCACTACGCAGCCTAGAAATTGATAGGAACCTCTCCTACCTCAACTCAGCCCAACCCGAATTGGCAGCTTTATCGTTTACGGCCCAGAGGCCCTGTTTGTTTGGTTTGATATGTGTGTCATTTGGGCTTCGGCCCAAAAGTTTAGACTTTGGTGATTTCTCTTTCAGCCTAATTTGAATTATCAATTTAGTTCTAGGCCCATGAAAAACAAATCTACCTAAAGCAGTCCATAAGACATGAAAATCAATCAGGCTTTTCCATTTCGGCTCAAGGCCCATTCTAGTCTAGGTGAACCTTTTGTTCGGGCCCTGGCCAAAAGTCCTAGATCTAGGTGTCATACCTTTTAGGCCCACTCAAAACTATTTGTTTAGGTTTCAACTCATTCAAATTCAAGATAATTTTTCATTCATTGTAGTTTCTGGCCTCAAGGCCAACAGGAACATCAAACAAATCTTAGACTTCAAAGTTTCTCTCTCGGCCAGTGGCCCATTCATAGTTCATATGGCTTCCTTCAGCCTGTACATATCACCTCCAGATTAAGGGCCTTCAGGCCCACACAGAGTCCAAGAAGAAGACGGTCACGGTCATCTTAACGACATCCTAGTAGTCAAGAGCTCGAGTCTTCAGCATGCCGACATCAGACGGTCAGCAGAGTTCAAATTCAAGGGAATGTTTAGGGATCCCATGCATTCTACTGCATAACTTGCTAAAACATTCATCTTTCAAATGCATCGCTCAAAGTTTTCAAAGAATGATCGTTTTCAAACCACCGATAAGAAGCATCGATTTTTCATTTTCTCCTCATGTCACAAAAATGGATGACATTTTCGAGTCTAAAGGGTAAAAAAAAGATTTTATTTCACACAAGTTTCTTTTGAGAAAATGGTTCATGAAATAATTATTTCCCGACAATGGCATGCAAAGACTTGTATTTTGTTTCCGAAATTTTGAACATGCCTTACCAAACCCCACAGCTCATCCCAAGACATCCAAATAACCCCCAAAGCGGTTCCAATCCATATCTTTAAATTGTTGTCATTAACCCCAAATCAATACTGGGGGCAATCTGAGTTAAGTACGTCATCTTTCATATTTCGTGTAAGCGTGTGTGAACTAGTCGTCTAAGTGAAATTCACGAGAGTGTCTTGAGCGGAAAAACCATGAGTGAATGAGCGTGTCACTTTTACACGACTCCGGTGAGACCACATTCAAAGGTGAGGTAAACGGCATAACTCCGACCGAAGGAGATAATTTGTAAATTTACTCTTACATCTGCGAAAAGTAACAAAGAATGGATACACAACTATCAGGAATGACGAAGCACCTAGGTACAGCACCACATAGCCAAAAGCTTGTAAACCCTGTCATTAAACCCTAGGCACCCCCACTGAGCCTTTCATATATCCCTTTTCGATATTATGAGCTCCACAAAATAACCTAGCCAATGATGAATGTTCGACCCGGTGACCAAAGGAAGCGAGGAGCCTGACTCTCAGATAACACTCTCATCAGTCCAAAGAAGCAACGCCACTGTCAGCGTGACAAAGTGATCCGTAAATGGTCCCAGAGTGACACAGGATCCAAAGAGCTCACATCGAAGCAGCTCTCGAAGCCCAAAACCGGGAAACACAAGAACCCCGAAGGCAAAATCAATAAAGGATAAAGAAAGAAAAAAGCAAACCGAAGCGCCTCGAAGAAGTCCAAATGACAAAAAAAAGAGAAATGGTGTAAAGGACAACTCCAAAAGTCCAGGTCCAGAAGCTCGAAAACAACGTCAACATGAAGCAGTAAGACAACTTCAAGACAATGAAGATGAATCCGAGAGAAGACGCAAGTTGCAGCTTTGGTCACCCATTTAAGCTCCACATACCTCAAATATCCCTCCATGATCCCGTCGTCTTTCATCGCACCCTATGGCCACGTTATAAGCTTTAAAGACTTCCGACTTGATAGTTGTGTGTCCTATCACGTGAAAGTAACAGATCAAATGCGTAAATCCATCAAATATCGAATTCAATGGTTTAGAAGTTAGGACCATGAGCGAGAAATGAGTGCAAACACCAACCACATCGAGTGTAGGTTAGGAAGCACCACGTCAAAGAATAAGCCTCAACCCTGTGAGGATGAGACTTGTTCGCACGTTTAATCAAAGAAAATACTGGGGGCAATCGATCGTTCCGATCAATTGCCATGAACTCTAGCTCGGATTGTCCTAGGGAAAAATACTGGGGGCAATTGTTGGTTCCAACAATTGCCATGTCAACACCAATTAAACCCAAAGCTCGAGCACCACCATCCCACCACAGGCACACATAAGTCCTTACCACCACACACACACTCTCAAGCCCGTCATTGGCCTTGACCTCCATCCAAAATCACAACCCAATCCCAGGTCTGTCACAAATCCTGAACACCGGCGAAAGCCTTCAGCACCACAACAAACACCACACACTTCCACCAATGACATGTTCATTTTTCAAGAAACAATTGCGGATATAAAATTTTTAGTCAGGAAATGATCATTTCACTTTCCTTTTTCAGCAGAGTCTTTCTCAAGCATTGCCATGTTTGACATATTCTTCAACAGTTTCTTGTTTTGGCAAGCTTCCAACAAACACTTTAGTTGCATTTTACAACTTTTGCATAACACCTCAACAATGCCAAGTTTGGCACCTTTTCCAACAGTTTCCTGTTTTGAACAAGTATCTTTCATATATTTTGATTGCATACATTGCCATAATTGGCACTCCGGTAATCATTTTTTATCATTTGCACGAGACCATTATCTTTCTAACTCATTTTTAGCTCGAGACCCAAAATCAGTGCGAGACCCATCATTTTCAAGACTTTAGTACGAGACTTCAGTGCGAGACCATGCACCTTCATCAGTGCGAGACCATGCATCTTCATCAGTGCGATACCATCACTTTCGTCAGTGCGAGGCCTATCATCTTCATCAGTGCGAGACCTATCACCTTCATCAGCGCGAGACCGAGCATCATCATCCAGTGCGAGACCAGTACGAGACCTAGTATCATCTTCAGTGCGAGACAAGTACGAGACAGAGCGTGATCTAAGTTGGCGGGGCAGAGGCAATAAGTCCCCATCTTTATGTCAACTTGCTTTGGGATCAACGAATGGTGGGCAAAGGCAATAAGTCCCCAGGGTTTTTACCAGGAGTTATCCCTGCACACCGGCTTGGGGGGCGATGGCAATAAGTCCACATTGGGTCCAGCCAGGAGCATCGGCATGGGTTTCGGTCCCCAGAAGCATCCGAGCATCATCAACATCATCAATATCATCAGCATCATCAACATCATCATCATTAGCATCATTAGCATCACTAGCATATCGCATTCCTACATACACTTTGATTGTAATTTGATATGCACATCATCATAGCCACGTTTGGCACTTTCATAATCAACTTTCATCATGATCGTTTGCATAAAGTTTACCTTGCATCCGTCCGTACGAAACTCCTTATCATAAACCAGAGATACAGATTCTCAGCCAAAGATATAGATTCTTCAGAGATACAGATTCTCATCCCGAAGATACAGATTCTTCAGAGATACAGATTCTCGCCCCGGAGATACAGATTCTTCAGAGATACAGATTCTCATCCCGAAGATACAGATTCTTCAGAGATACAGATTCTCAACTTGAAGATACAGATTCTTCAGAGATACAGATTCTCACACGAAGATACAGATTCTTCAGAGATACAGATTCTCATCCATAATACAGACTCTTCAGAGATACAGATTCTCACCCGTAGATTCAGATACAGATTCTCATCCATAGATACAAACTCTTCAGAGATACAGATTCTCACCCGTAGATTCAGATACAGATTCTCACCACGAAGATGCAGATTCTTTACAGATACAAATTCTCACCTGAGTTGAAGAACTCACCCTCAAGCTTGTCATAAGTCTTACCCACTTCCTTAGCACCTGCCACGTTTGGCACTCTCTGTCCTTAACCTTTTACACACACTTCGGAATAGGTTGCGGTCCCTAGATGCACCTAGGTCATACAATTCATCATCACATTAAGCACGTTTCACTCATTATAGGTAGTCAGCGCCTTAGAATAGCTTGACATCATTTTCATCGTTTAGGTAGTCAACGCCTTAGAATCGCTTGACATTACTTCATCTTATAGGTAGTCAATGCCTTAGAATCGCTTGACATCTTCTCATTCTCACTCATAGGTAGTCAGCGCCTTAGAATAGCTCGACGCAATCTGCATATAGGGCCTTTTAAGATCTAAAATTTTGGGGTATCACTCAGGCATCAACTAGTCTTTTCATCTTCATTACAAAGCCTAGTTGACGGGGGGCAATCTGTTATACCCAAAATTTCAACCCCCCCGGAGTAGTCTCTAAGGCATACGTGTTACAAAGGGCAAAGTGGTCAAAATGCACCAATGTAGGATTTTCCAAGGACATTCTCGGGATTTTCTATTTTTCATATGACTTGTTCATTATCTCCAAACACTTCCAAACATCATGGTCATTATGAAAGGTATTTCATGATTCTCTGATAATATTTATTCTGGAAATTTAGCTTTTAATTCATATTATAAGCTAATTTCTTTAATAATTAACACATGAAATAGCCTCAAAATAGAAATTAAAAGGTTTCAAAAATTAAAATAAAAGTGTCACATGGTTACCATGACTACATACAGTCATAAACCTGAAATTATTTTATTGGGAACCTTATCCCAAATTTAAAAGAGAAATTCAATCATTTTTACAATTTTCTCTCTCCTCTGGAAAATACCGAAATGAAAACAAAATGTCATGAAATTTTAACACAAGATAGAGGATGATTTTTAAAGACTAATGCCGTTGGAATTTCGTTATTTCGACTTTCCAATAATTAGTTATGAATTATGGGAGATTCCATATTGTGCGATTTTTATCTAATCGATTATTTATCAAAATAATCCGATTCCAACTCTCAAAATTCCTAAAAATCATTCTTTACCTTCAGTTAAATTTTCATAATTTTTATCGGCTTGCAACACATTCTAAAAAATCAGATTCCCTTAGAGCACAAAATCAGTCTTTTAGATAAAGATCTTGCTCTATCAATTTGACCATGCTCTTTCTATAAAAGGACACCCCAAGAACGAACTAGGGCAGAGGAGAACACTTCTAAAGTCAGAAAACACAGCCACAAACTTTCTCCCCACGTTTTAACACTTCCAAGCCTCAAATCAATACCGAAACACTGCAGAAATCACCCCGAAATCACCAAAAACTCATCCTTTCTTCTCCTATTGAACTTCCAAGCAACAAAAACACATAAAACCACCACAAAAACAGAAGAGAAACGTCCTTAACAGCATAAAGAAGAAGGAGTCAGAAGCACAATTCGAAGTCAATCCAAAATCGGCATCAACGAGGCACCAAAAGATCCCCGTTGTGAAGAGTCTCATCAAATCTGAAGGTAAAACAGGTTGAAGTCATGTTTTTCTGACTTTGTTCAACTTTAACTACTCTGTGTTAAAATTTGGAGTCGAATTGACTTTTTATCGCTTCTGAATTAGCGTTTGTTTTCGCTTCTGCTCAATAACTTGTTTGCTAAGTTTCGTGTTTAATTCGAATTCAAATTGTAAACTTTCAATCACTAACATGTTTAGAATCTTTCAGGCTACCTACCCATAAATTTGAGCCAGAAACACCACCGGGCCACCCAAACGCCGCTGTCCGAGGGCGGTTCGCACCCACGGACGCTATGTCCGGGGTCCCGGACGCCATGTCCGAAAGCCGGACGCCCCCGGACGGTGGCGGGATATTTTTATTTTCAAAATTTAGGGTTTTATAAAACATGTCCGGGCCCACGGACGTCCTGTCCGTGGCCCCGGACTTTTCAAAATCTCGTTTATGTTTAAATTTGACTTTACTGTGTAATTAAGTTAACTAGGGTCCGTAGGTTCGGACATTAGGTCCGTAGCCACGGAACGAAAAAACTTGACCTAATTCTGCCTCCGAAACCCTAGTTTAAGTATTTTAATTTCCACTTTAATTTTCTGTCAAAAAACGTTAAAAAATAAAAAAAACAGAAGCGCACACCTAGGTTAAAAAAACACTTTGTAGAAAGCCGTAATTGAACCAAGTAGAGGAAAAACGACCTAGGAAGGGTAATGAAAGTAATTTGAACCCTAATTAAGTCGAATATCAAGCCCCCGAACCCGAACTCTCCTTTCCTAATTTGATCTAGGTTAAAATTAGGTGGCGACTCATAATAGGTTCCAGTGAGCTAGCTTAGGCTTTAATAATTATTGTTATATGACATAGTTATTAATCTTAGGCTATAAGTGGACCTAAAACCCGATTAGATCCCAATCAAGTTAATCCACATAGGATAGGGTTTAAAATCGAGGCTCACATCCGGTAATACCTATTCTAAGACAAGGGGGAAAATTGAAATGTTTTCTAATCCTAATCAAAACTAACTAAACTAAGTGGTAATTACAATGAAATTATCCTTGATCCAGGGTGTGAAACCATCTAAGCATCAATATGAACTCTAAACATAAACACAAGCCTTCGAATTAACCAACAACTGAACACGCCGGGTGTCCTGCCGGATACCACTTGCACGGCATATTCAAAGACATTGAATCTGCCGGACATTGGCCACCCGGCAGTGCGTCCGGCATAGTCATAATGCATATTCTTTCTCCAGTTTCCGAGTAGAAAACAGAAGACTCACTACCTATTAACAATCCGAGCATATATCATGCCACGAAATGAACAAAGTAATGGGAAATGTGGGTTAATCTTCACTCTCACTACTAACTCTTAATTCATAAGAAGAGAGTAGGAAGACCATTAAGAGAGTCTAACCTATCTTACTTGGGACTTGTCTTCCACAAGTAAGAATTGCATGAAGAGAAAAAGAGATCAACCTATTCTCTTTCAATAAGAACCTTACTAAAAATAAACTTGAAATTATATTAAGAAGAACACATTATTTTACAAGGAGAGTTTCATTCCCTAACCAAAGAATAAACAAGGATTTCTACTTCACCATCCACTCAAATAAAGAAGAAATACATAAGGAGAAGGAGATTGGTTATAGCCTCAACCCTGACAAGATCTTCTCTTCGTCTCGTGGATGGATCTGTAGAAACGCCTTGGACACCAACACTTGGAATGTGGGCGGAAATGGAGTAATGAATGGAGTATAATAGGTGTTTTGAAGTGTGTGAAAGTGTAGCCCTTCTCGTCCTATTATAGGCAACAAAATCCATGTATGCCGGGTGGAGTGCCGGGTAGAAGTCATCCGGCACCTAATAAAACACGTGCCAACCGTTAACGGCCGAAACCGTCAAACCTATGCGAACCGACGCCTATGCCGGACAGGAGATGTCCGGCACCATACCCGGCAGGGGCTGGAGTGGTAACGGTCATAACTGCTGTCGTTTGGTCAACCGTGAAAACTTTTCCTTATGCCGGGTAGTTCCCACCCGGCATCGGATCCGGCAATAACATGTTTCTGCTCCGTACTTGTGCCGTGCAGAGGACATCCGGCAGGGAGTCCGGCATCAATGAACTTTTGGCTAGAAAATCATCCCTTGCACAGAAAAACATATAAAAACATAAGACTGAACTAATAAAACACTTTAATACCTAATATAGCACAAATAGCTTATATATAACCTAATTTAGATAAATATAATACTAAATCTAATGCATAAAAATGATAAGTTTACGGCTTATCAATAGTAAACCAGCTAAGAACGCGAAACGACGTAGCCAACTAAACATACCAATAAGTGCAAACAGGTGTAATGGCATAACCTAGTAACACCCAAGAGCTGTCCTTGAAGGGTATGGGTCAATTGAAGTTGAATAAAATGTAGTGATCGAAACGTAAGAGTTGAAACTAACACTCAGTTAAACATAAGTCGTCAGGAGGGAGACTGACATTCCTAAGGGCACCCCGTGAAAGGAAGCGTGATGCAACGACCTTATCATGGAGCCCAATATAACATCCAAACCATGTAATGGCGTATGAAGAAGTACAATGTGTGTGAACAGCCTACAATGAGCAGGGTTCGAGCAGTAAGGCTTATAAGCCACAAACAAAGTGTGTTATGTAAATTTGATCGATTGCAGAAGTATATATCATACAAGTAAATAGAGCGGAGAACGAACCACTGCTTTAAGAGTGGGGATACCTCTCGATAGTGTGAAAACCACGAGAGCGGTAGTTGTGTGAACCAAGTTCAAGAAGTACAATGAGGATGGACCATGTTGTTATTACCCCATGATGATTTGAATAAGAATAATACGAAAAGAAGTGTTTGTACCAGTTATGTAGACCGGAAGAGTAATGAGTCTGATAGCTACCACCATAGGTGTGTGATGCTAAATGTGTAGTGAACAACGCTCAAGGAGCATAAAGACTCGAAAAATAGTGTATTCAGTGGTCACCCAAATGAATGATGAGCGTAACACGAATGATGAAGTACATGTGCAGAAGCTAGCATGACCGCGGATACAATGTAAGACATTGTTGTACAAGAAATAAGAGCACGGTGCGCAACAAGCGACCGTTGTATAAGTATTGTTAAACGGTAATATGACAACTGAGCACAGTTATGAGTTAGACTCAGTGGAAATACAATGGTAAGTGATAGCAAATAAACTAGGCAATAAGCTAGTAGCAAGTATTACGAGATGAGAGTCTCAGTGAAACACAGTGTTCATTCCTATTAAAATCCCATAAGAGAGTTACTGCCAAGAGTTTACGCCTCTGCACTCTGTATGACTGAGTGTTTGGGTATTGCACTTGCGCAGTATTGATCGAATGAGATAGTTAGGAATTTGGAAAATGTTGATTGTGGTAGAAGTAACAAAGAGACTTACAAAGTTATAAAGATCAAGGCATAGGAAATGCAAGGTCGTACCAATGGAAGAGTACTTGTTCAGAATCAAATGTGGAGGTGTGATTAGCAATAAGGGACTACTATAACACTAAATACCAAATACCGGTACGGAATGTACCTCAAGTGTGGGAAATAACCGAGAGAGCACTACACCTTAGGTAGTAGCTCAATCTCAACCGACAATAAGTCGGAAGGAATCAAGTTAAACATTGTGAAATACATAGCAGCATACACAGTAAATTATCATGGAAGTGGATGGAAAGTTTGTAACTCACCGAATTCGCTCACGATAAGAGATACCACGCGTCGGTTGAGAAACCACTATTACCAAGACAAAGGTGATAAATGGGAGTTGTACAATATAGTAAGAATAACGAACGGGGAAAACTAAGCTCTAAGTTAACAGAGTTGCGTAGCAGAGGCCAGTGAACCCATGCTTCAGATACATAATGAATATGAGCAAATGGCTAATTATCAAACGCCTAGAAGCGTGACAGGCCAGGATCGAAACCAGTTATGAGTTAAATAAACTCCAATAAGAATTCTTGGTTCAGGGACTAAACAGCCAATATGGTTAAGATCCCCTAACCGGAACACATTGTATAACAGACCGCGTGGAAGTTAAAATACTTCACGACGGCAGAACATTCTAAACCAATATTCAGTGGTTGATTACGTGGGCGTAATCCCTTTTAAGGGGGGTAGAGCGCAAACTGCTTAATGTGTTTTACCGTACAAGTGTACGTCAACTATGTTGTGCATAGCATAAAATAATTTGTTTGGATGATTGGTGGCGTGTGGTTCCATAATCGTGCGCATGAAGCGTGTGTTACATAAACATGCGCATTCATTCATGGTTTATCGTGGTAATTGCGCACAGGTGATGCGAATACCATTGTGATAGGTGTGTTTATTTTGTTAACAAGTTGTGTTTGAGAGTACAAGTGTAAGGGAGTAAAGAAACTCCTGGGGAACAAAAACCCCAACTGTGTATAATGTAAAAAACCGTGTGTTGTATTTTGATAAATATATGTATATATGTAATATAATCTTATCCCCTGGAGATGTGATGATTATGACTAGAATGGTTGAAAAGATAGAAAATTGGAAATGAGTGTATTATTTGATGCTCGAAAATGAAGTGGGAGGTGGAACTTGATTTGCATGTGATCAAGGGAAGCCGAACACAAATTGGGGTGGAAGGATAGTTCAACACTGGTGCTGATCACATCAGGGTTGGATGATTCTTGAAGCTCCCGATAAGTGGTCACAAATAATCACGTTAAGAACAAGATGCAGTTAGCACAAATTGGACTTGGAGTTGCATTGCGGTTTCAAAAAGAATTTTAAATTGGTGTTTTTAAATTTTCAATTGGTATTTTCAGGACTTCAAATGGTATTTTCAAATGAAGGATTTCTTTTACTTGACCTTGTAAAAAGGGCTTTCGGTTGATATTTTGAATAAAGGATTCTCTTATACTTAACCTGGTAAGGAATAATTTTTGTATTACTTGCTCACGAGCTGAGGACGTATGAGCCTTTGTCTTCGGACCGGTGACATGAGAAGTATATTTTAAAAATGTATGTGATTGTTTTGATCTTCCAAAGGAACGGGGACAAGAAGGTGTCCATCGCGACCGGGTTCTGCGGGATCACAGTGTATATGTACTCAACATGGGACTCGAGCCCATGGAGAGATGGAAAAGGTATTTCTGTTTGTTATACATGCTAAGACATGTTGTGTGATATGTGTAATAAATATTATTTTTACCTTGAGTCCTAATGTGGATGGGTTATGGATTGATTATGTTACCCGGGCCTATGAGTCCAAATGTTGTTATGTCACCCAGACCTAAGAGTCTGAGGGTTGTGATGTAAGTACAAATGTTGTTATGTTACCCGGACCGTTGAGTCCGAGGTTATTATGTAAGTATGTCATGGTGGATGGGATATGTTACCCGGACCGTTAAGTCCGAGGTTGTTATGTAAAGCGTGTTTTAGTATGGAAGTTGTATCCTGCAAGTAATCCCAGTGTTCCGATTAAAAGGATGTGAGGGAAATTGTGAACTTCGAGGACGAAGTTCTTTTAAGGGGGTAGATTGAAATACCCCAAACCTTAATATGTTAATTAATTATGTAATTATGATTTTCTAAGGCTAATTAAGTCCTTAAGATCGTTGGTGAAGAGATAAAAACCAAAAAGAAAAAGAAAATGTGTAAAAGTCACAAAACGTGAAAACGCGTGTTTAATTATTTAGGAGGTATATAACCTTCACTAGGGTTATAAATATATTTTTATACCCTAATTACACACTAAGAACATGTGGGAAAAATTCCGGAAGGAAACGGATCCAAATAATGCGTTAAAACGCTAACGGAGTCTTAAAGCGCGTTTTTCGAGAAAACCCGAAAACGTGACTTTAAACAGTTAAACGACCCCGTAAAAATTATAGTTGATTATATAAATATAAATAAACATTAATGGGAGCTTAATAACCACTAAAATAAAAGAAACGAGAAAATTCCGGAAAACGGGTCCGGTTGGTGAATAGTGCTAAACCGGTAAAATAACGGGTGTTTTCTGTAAAAGACGAAAAACGCTCCAGTGTGTATATAATAGTGGGCCGTTTTTATTAGTGAGTCATCCCCCTCACTCACACACAAATAAAGAAAGAAAGAAACAAAAGGAAGAGAGAGTAACGTAAAAAGCATAAAGTATTTTTTTTTTACCTCTCTCCTCTCATTTCCTTCTCTCTCTCCTTTCTTTCCTTCCTTCCCATCGTGAGCTTCCTTCTCCTCCCCTCCCTGGCGATTTGAGCTGCTTCACACAGCAACCATGGCAGCCTCCCTTTCCCTCCATGCTCAAGTCGTTTTAGAGCTCCAAATGAAAAACCGAGCACATATTCTTCTTCCCCTCTTCAAGCTCCACACTTCTCTCTTTTCAAAATTGAAAAGGATGAGTTTCATTTTCGTGGGTTTTGCCCATTGAAGAGAAAAGGGCACCACCTTGTAGCTTGGAGCCTCCTCTTTCTTCTAAGGTAAAAAGTTCCAAAGAAAGTTCATTTTTCTTCACCTTTCTCTCTTGACCGATTTTTGCTCTTTGTAACACCTTGTTTTCTTCTTGATTTTGAGCTTTGATTCAACCCTCCAATGGTGGAGTAATTCCCTCTTTGATTCATGAGTGAGAACCCCTCTTAAAAAGGTTCAAAAAGGTAAACCCTAACCTTGTGTTTTAAGCCCTTAAATTGAATTTGTGTTATCTTGAGGGTTAGAATTTTAATTGTGTGTTTTTTGTGATTTGGATGTTGGGATGGAGTTTGGTAACTCCATCACCTATTTGACCGAAATTGGGAAGATGAGGAGCAAGAGGAGAATTAATGAGAGACTTGTGAATTTAAGGTAAGAAAACTACCTTAATAACTATCTTGGTTATTGTAGAATTTGGGATGGGGAATTTTTGGAAGAAAATCCAAAATAAATAACTCACCTTAAGCTTATGTGGTGTTCTAAGGAAATTTGGTTATTTTGGTGCAATATAAATGTTGAGTGTAATGCAGGTGTTGCTAATAATATGAGGAAATTCAGTGTTTAAATTTAATGTTGTTTAAGGGCCTAAGAGCCAAGCTTTAAAAGTTATGTACATTGAGGTGATTGTTGTTAAAATGATGGAATTGATGTGTGGGATAGTGCCTTGAATGAGTTGATAGTTGGAATGCTTTGGTGAGCTAAGTAATATGTGGGAACATGTTAAAATTAAGGGGAGGTTATGGCGAAATTTTGGTAGGAAATGAGTGTTTTGATGGTGGCTTAGTGAATGGGAGGACTTAGGTGTTTGTAGTGTGGAGTAGAGTGGTTTAAGAGCCTTATAATGGTACATGGAGAATGGATATGTGAGTGTATAAAATCTGTAGCACACAAGTGTGGTAAGCATTGATATTTCAAGAAAAAGAGTTAGTGCTGTAATCTTGGAAATGAAGTGGGACTTGGGTTCTAGAAGAGCAAATGGTCATGAGTTGATTTGGTAAGTTTGATGAGAGGTAGAAACAAGCAAGAAGAAGTAAGAAATGCAAAATAGTGTAAAGAATGCAAAATGTGAGAGTTTGGTTTGTTGAAAATTGAGCAAGAATTGGAGTAAGGGTTAACCAATGATTTGGAGAGGTTTATGCATGTTTTAAGGTGTTTAAACATGTGGGAAACATGTGGAAATATTGTGGAATAAGTGGAAAAAAATTTGGATGAATTTGGAGCTTAGAATGTGTAGAAAAACGGTTTTTAAAATGGGTTCTGTTCTGGACCGCCCCTGTGGGGAGGTCCAGTGTGCGCAGAAATGCAGAAAACGAAAAAATGGGTAGCTTCTGTTGTGGACCGCCCCTGGGACCGCCCTAGAGGGGCGGTCCATACCAGAGAAACACAAAAAAATTTGTTAAGGCTCCTAATGATGGGGGATTGAATGGTAATGGTTTTAGATGATGTTTAGGCCTTGTTTGGTGACATGTAAAGGCCTTAAAGTGGGTAAACAAGTGTTAGGTTTGGTGTGAGAGTTGTAAAATTAAGATCACAAGAGTAAATTAAGTATAACGGGATGACGGGGTTAACTATGGGCGCAATAGACGTTAAACAACATATTACCCCAATGTTAATGAAAGTAATTGCATTGTTACCAGTTGTTCAAGGATTGTTTGAGGAACATAGGGGGACACAATAGAGTGGACCCTGGTGACAGGTATGTTTTTTCTTGCAACCTGTGTCCTACCGGGTTACACCGGCTTGTATGCCAACTTGTTTTTCTTGTGTTTGCCACCTTGCAAAGATAAAGCATGAGAATGAGTTATAGTAATTCATTAATGTGGAGTAATAATTCCGATACCGTTTAACCTTAATTATGTGTTAAACCGTAACTAACCGTCTCTAGGATCACATAAGAGATCGGTATTCGGATTAAACGTCCCACCAACCTAGGGAACGTTCTAAACTACGCGGCTATCCGTGGTGTTAGTGTATGTTGTGGTTGTGGGGTGTGATGTGTGTGACTTCGTTTAGTATGTTGTCATTTAATGAATGTTATTGTCCATGTTGTCGAATGGGATATTACCTCCCTTGTGTGTGATTAACCAAACTTGTAACACCAAATGGTGCATGTATGTGATAAGTTCCATAAAGGAACTTCTAACTAATATGTATATATACTATGGGGGGTGAGGAATCCGGTCGTTCCGGTCGCGCGCGTTGTTTGGGAGTTGATGTATATATTTGAATTAACTCCCACTCTTATGTTATGGTTGTTTTTCCTTCTTGGATTACAATCACCCACAAGCTTAACCAAGGCTTACCTAACTCATCATTATTGGAGCTAGGGGGGTATGTGTATAATGTGTACGATTCTATATTAAGACCGGGATAGCTTAACCAAAGCTATTTATCTGACTCACGTCGGACTAGGGGAATATGTGCATAATGTGTACGGATCTATATTAAGACCGACCCATCTAAGTAAAGTAAATATGTACGGTGTGCGGACTTATATTTAGTCCGACACACCTTAAGTAAAGTGTACGTTCTCTAAGAAGAACCGTGGTGTGTTGGCTACGTATTGTTACGGAATATGTGCGGTGATGTTGTGTAAATTGATAACCAAAATCAACCCAAATTCAGTGAAAGAAATAGTTGTAGCCCGATCAATTCGGTGAGTGTTGCTTAGAATAATTAAGTCCCGTTAAGGTAGAGCCCTCAAGGGACAAGGAATACAATAAGGTGATCTAACCAACGCGATGTGTGAATGTTATGTTTGTATCCTTTTTATTGGATGTGTGTGCTTATAAGTATGTTATGTGGTTATAATTTTCTTGCATGCTTAAAATAAAAATAACCTGCATGCTCACTCGACAATTAGTTGTGCGTGGCCCGATAGCATGCGGGCTGCGGGATTACCATACCAGCAAAGGTGCTGACCCCCTTTGGGGGCCCCCATTACTTTACAGGTACAATGGAGCTGGCAGCCGTTCGAGAGTAGGACAGGGTAGCTGTATAAACATGGATAGTATTTAGTTGTTTATGCAGTTGTAAGAGATGTAAGACCAAAGTTTGATAATCGGTAGTTGAAGGTACAGACTCGGTACAGTTGTAATGTAAATGTAAGTATTTCAGTTTAGAAACGGTTGGTAATGTAAAGTGTAATGCTCGGTAATCTTGTCCATCAGACCGGTACATGGTGTAAGTAATAGCCTTGTTAGCCACGTGGGTGGTTAACGGCGTGTAGCACCCAAGGATTATGTTACGTGTTGAGTTTAATTCCGCTGCAACCAATGTTAAGTATTGTATTTGTAGTTGGGGTATTACAATAAGAATGCTCTAAGGATGAACTATTCACATACCTTACTTTTACACCTAACTTTGTAAAATATCTCACTCTCTTTGCTCCCTCTTCTCTCCTTGCTGCTGATTCCTCTTGCTCTCCTCTTCATATTTTTCTTATCTTTTTATTGAGAAAGAACACCAAGAACATCAAAGTCTCCAATGGCAGATTAAAATCTATACACCAAAACACCTTAAAATCACCACATTTCTACTCCAAATCACCTAAGGAATCATGCCAACCACTTCCCTACTTCAACCAAGGCTGTAATAAAGTGTTTTTCAAGCTTAATTTTTGGCAATCACAAGTTCATGGAGCAAGGAAAGTCCTTCCAAGTCTTAAGGTATAAAATGTGCCTTAAAGTCATTTTTCCTTTCCTTGTAACTTTTGGCAGATTTGAGTAAGTCTTTGAACTCATATTTTTCCCTATTTTCACACATGAAATGAAGGATGTTATAGCTCCATTTTTTGAGCCAAAACCCACCAAGAATCATCTTCTAATAGATTTCAAGCGTGAGTCTTTCTTTAAGGTTTTTAAGAGTTCTAAGTGCCTTAACTCCTTAAGTTCATAAGTGGTCTGATCCTTAATCATTTTTCTTTAAGGGGGCTGAGATTTTGAAGTCAAATCTTCCTTGAAACACCAAGGTAAAGCTTGAATCTCTTAAGTCCATTTTAATGTCTTAAAGTTCCTTATATTGTTAAGCCTTTCCAAAACCTAATTTAATCCTTCCTTTCCATGCATAAATCTGTACCAAAATGGCATTTTCAACCATGGCTTTGATCTGGTTCAAGGTGGTGGAAATCAAAGCTTAAAAGATCATCTTTGGAGGGTAAGTAAATTACTAAGCCTTAATGACTTGATAATCAAGTTTATACCTAAGTTTTGAGCTAAAAACTAACCTAAGCTCTTTATTGAATTAGGGCCGAGAGTTGTAAGTTGTTTTTTTCTGATTTTTGGAGGCTTATATCAAGTGAGTATAAGTTATGTTATGCTTTAAAGCCTTAAGTTAATTATTGTTACATAATTAATTGAAGCCGTGGGTATTAGGGTTTAATAGGTTTAAATAACAAGTTTAATATAAGGTCTGGTGGGAAAATAAATTACTAACAGCTTAAATAGCAAGTTTTAATCACCTAGAAATTTTAAGGGATTGATACCTACGAATTTATAATATTTAAGTTGGAATTTTATGAAATAAATAAATTTTAAAAAGTAAAAATAAGCTTTGATAATATTCTGGTGTATAAGTGATGGTTAAGTGTAAACAAATAAAAATTAGAGGGTTATAAGATGTTATAGCCGAAAGTTAGAGTTAAAAAGGTGTTTAAATGAATTTTGTAAGTTTTTACAAAGTTAAGGGCCAAATTGTAAATTCTAGGAATTTTGGGGGTAAAATCGTAAATACTGAAAAGTATTGGTCAAGGCAGTATTGTAACACCCCTACTACGCACATGTCACTAAATGAAATCGCAGCGGAAATAAATAACTAAACAGTAACTAACGCTTCGGTGCTACAACGCCGTCAACCACCCACGTGGTTGACAAGGCAGAATATATTCAAGTGTACCGGTCTGATGATCAGACTCCCGAGCATAAAACTAAACCATAAATACATCATATACAATACCGAGTATTACATACATCCTTCACTGTTAAACATCACGGTAAAACTGCAACAACCAAATATATAACGCCACGGGAGCACAGGCGCATCCCGGGCCATCATCCCAAAAGTATACAAAAGTAAACCACTTCCTAGGATCTAGAGCCACTCCGCTTCTTCGATCCTCATCCTGCAGTATAAGAAATATGGATCCCCCGAGGGGGTCAGCAACCCTTGGCTGGTATGGTTAACGCGCAGCCCATCGGCTACCGGGATACGCGCAACTAATTGTCATGATAACATGGCATTCATTTATATACATAACATAACATAACATGGGGCATAGCATCAATAGTGCACAGCTCAACATCACATACACGGTGGATCTTCGTTCCACAATAACAAACCACAAGGGTCAAATATCACAAGAGCCTAGAGAGTGATTCACTCTCATGTTAAGCTCGTTAAACACACTCATTACCGTTCTGTTAGACGAACGAGTAACTTAAGTCACAGATGGTTCGGATTTAGTGACCCGAACACACCACACAAACACATGTTCCCACTAAACCGATCATAAGTCAGAATAGGTAAGCTTTGGAAGAAGCTAGCGGGAGATCGAACGCCAAATTAAGGAGAACAATTTTAACAACATAAGAGTCGAATCTGATTCAGATATCCACTCTTAACTTACATGCATGACCGGACAACCGGATTCCTCACTTCCCAGTCAACACTTGTTAGAAGTTCATAGTGGAACTTAACAACCAATACATAATAGGGGGTAAGTCATGTTAGACACACACAAGGGAAATGAGTCACAACATAACATCACAATAATATGAACAACTGTAAACTCATTACATGTTTAGATCTTATAACGTCATAAACACACAGAAAAAACATACAACACACAAGCCGGTGTAAACCGGTAGACAACAGACTGCAAGAAAACCATACCTCGGTCCTTGCCTCGAATGGTTTCCACCTTGAGAGAATCCTCTTTTCCAAACAAACTTCTTTCTTGTTTCCTTTAAAAACCAGTAGGGTATTTGATTCTTTGACAAGTTCTTGATCTTTGAAGAGAGTTTGAATATCTAACAAGAGAGGACTCCACCTAGTCCATGAAGAGTTGGAATGAAGCTAGAAGCAAAGGAGAGTAACAATATGTAAAAATACAAGCTCAAGCTCCTTCAATGGTGGAACTCCATGGCACCGAAATGGTGGTCTTGGAATTTTAAGAAGATAGAAATGAAGAGCTTGATGAGAGGAAGAAATTGGTGGTGTTTGTTTTTTATTTGGACAAGTGAGCTAGATTTTACAAGAGATCAAAGAAGAGGTTTAATGGAGGTGGTGTGATATTACCGTGGAAGAGAAGGAAGAAGAGGGTGTGGAGCCGTGTGAATACAAGGAAAGAAATGAGAGAATGAGATAGAATTTGCTTTTTTGAAGATATTTATACTTAAAAGTAAAAGTAGTTATATTAGTCATCTTTATTTGTTTAACAAAATAACAAGTAGGTGGTGAGTCACCACCCTTAAGAAACCGGCCCCCTTTATTAATATGAGGGTACTTTAGTCTTTGTTTGTCAATTTAATTACTTAATACAACATATGTTATAAACTAGCTTATAAAAAGCACTATTCACCAAAACAAGGCACTTAGAAGTGAAATTTTTGATTTCCCATTAATATAGCCACCCAAATGTGATACTATATAGTACACATATATATTTAAGAGTAATGATGGACATTTAGCCACTCAAAACTCATTTACAAGACAATTTTTCAAAAATGTGCTTTAAGACTTCTTAAAGCACATTTTGTGTTTTAACTTGTTTTCAAGCTTGGTTTTCTTTTGTAATTGGTTTAATAAGTCCATTAGTATATAAATGAGGTCTTGGTAAGTTCATTAGGTCTTAACCAAGTTTATCCCAAGCTTAGAGCACATTTTGGCTCTTATTGACTTTAAAGCACATTTTGTGTTTTCTTTTGTTTAAATTTGTTTACTAATGTTTCTAAGACTCTTTTTAGTCTTAATATACCATATTTAGGTGTTTAAACAATATATTAAGGTTTGGGGTATTTCAAGTATTATGGAGGTCAACCTTGACCATGGTGTAGATGTTGACCTAATTTGATGAGTTAAATAATTTATTTATGACTTTAAATAAGTTTAATGGTTAAATTTAAAAATTACAAAACCAATGGGGTGAAAATATAATTTTCAAAAATTTCTGGGGTAAAATGGTGATTATAACAGACTAGGGTGGTTTGGGAATTTTAAGATATTTATTTGGGATTAAATTAACTAAGGTGTATAATATATAGTTTAAGAATGACATTGTAAGTTTAGGAAATAAATGGGGTCATTTCATAATTAAAGAAAAGTATGGGAGATGAAGAAATTAAGCTGAACAGATGGGGTATGTTTGGCATTTAATAAAAATAGTATAAGCCATAGGCTAATTATAATATAAGAGTGAAAATGTAATGTTATATGACATAAGGGTTATAAATATAACATTATATAATTTGATGTGGGGAGATTGTAATTAATGAAAATAATGGGGTTGTTGTGAGAATTAGAAGAGTGGGAAATGAAGTTTAGACTATAGTTGGTGATGTTATAAATGTTATAACAATTGTAAGGTATTAATATTCATTAAGGAGGAAATGAATATATTATAAGGAATACCATTATTATAAGTGAACTATATAATTCATATAGATTTATATAACTATATGAAGTGAGGTAAAATCATATGATATGACTAGATAATCATATAAGACTAATGATAAAATGATATAAGGGTTACATTATATAAATAAGTCTTAATATTCATTAAAGGTGAGAATGAATATAAGTTAAAGGAATATGTAATTCACATAAAATAATGTGAATACCTTGGGAAATAGATTCATAAAATAATGTAGGGAATAAATAAGTTTAGAGTTTAATATAATGTATGGTAGTATAATATTACATAACATTATAAGTAAAGTCTTAATGATGGTTGTGCAAGATAACACAAATAAGTGAGATTAAAGTATCCCACATAAGTCCACCGTGAACCCCCTGGTTGATAATATCACACAAGCATGCTGAGATCTGATAAACCAATTCACCTGCTGCACCTTGAGAAAAATCTGTCGCAAGCAGAATGTACTAGCGGATACTTTAGCAAAAGCAGCGCATGAGTGCTACAGTAGATACAGTTTTTTCAAGTCTCCACCGTCAGTTTGTATAAATGTTCTCTCGGATGAGAGACCTCCTCTCATTCAGTCTAATGAATAAGTACATCCTTGCCCTTTGATAAAAAAAAGTATCCCACATAAAATGACAAGAGATATCATTTAATAAATGAGTTTTATAATTCATATATATATATATATATATATATATATATATATATATGAATATATGAAGTGAAGAAGATGATATAATATGGGTAATCATATAATACTAAGAATGGGATGTTATAAGATGGGGAGATACAATTATGAAACATAGATATGAAGTTCTAGTGTTAAGATATAAGATATTAAATAATGGGTGAATTATATAATTCAAGGGTTATAGTATGAATTACATAAGCTTGTGAACTTGGATAAACTAACCAAGTTAACACAATTGACCAAGTCAACTCAATTGACCAAAGAGGATCATGTTGACTAACTCAAATATTGAATGAGAAAGTAATAACTGCAGAGTGGATTAATCGTGAGTGATTAGTGCTGGTGAAATTGATAAAAGAAAGAAATTAATACTCAAAATATCCGTCGGGCTGCAAATTAAAACCCGGGTCCGGCATTAGTATAGAAGACAGAAGAAGCGGCCGGGGTCAAACCGTGGGACTTATAGTGAGATAAAATAGTTCCTAAGTTTGTCACAAAGGGGGGAAGTTAATTGACTTGTTTTAGAGAAAATATTAAGCAGATTAGAAAACTGAGTGCAGATGAATTAAATGGAACTCCGGGTTTAGGTTTTATATAATCTGATTAATTATGCTATCTCTACCGGTTTAATATATTAGTTTGGCAAAATTCCTGTTATTATCCTAAGGACTAAGTCATAGACCCTTAAGAACTCGTTTACCAGAAAATGCTCGGTCTAATCAAGGTTCGAGCAATACTATGTAAACGGACGTTAAATTCGAGGAATTATAATTGCATCTGAAAAACTAACCCATTAAATCATAATAAGCTTTCTCCAGATTTACGGCTTAATTAACCTGTCTATTTATCACCTGGTCTGATCAAAATAGACTTAGGAAAGCATTTTAATAAATTCATGTAATTTATTAAAATGTAGAGAGAAACCTTTAAGCGTAACAAACTGTATTTATTTTAACCGGTAGAAATATTGATTACATAATTAAACAAACCATAATTAAAACCTTTGCCCGGAGCAAATCCTCCTTAGCCAGACATATTAACTGGTAATAAGTCAGACAGAGGTTGGATGTAATAACAGCACGGGACGTGAATAGTGAATGGAGAAATGAAGAGAACGAAGAGTGAAAATGTACGTAGGTTATTGTATGTGGATTGGGTGAATTGGAGAGTTAGAGAACTGGGAACTGAATGGAGTGTTGAGATGTACGGGAGTGTTTTACTGGAAGAGAATGAGATGAGATGAGCGTGAGTGATTTTCTGGTTTTCTCCGTGCACTCGTACAAGGTTGCAGAAACTGAATATTTTAGAGGAGGAAGGTAAGAGTAGCTGGAGCGGAGGGAATTGATTGTAGTTGATTGCTTCACTGATTGTTTCATTAATTGCAGGGGACAAGCCGAAACGCGTGAGCAAATTAAGGTAGGCGGAGCAGTTGCAGAGTCGGCGCGAAGAAGAAAACTGTTTCGTGACTGATTTTAGTCACGTCCGCTAAGCAACCGCCTAAAGCCAGGCGGTCTTGAGCCTTGTCCGCCTAGGCTTCCGCCCCAATAGAGACGGTTCTTTATGTGTGTCCGCCTTCACTTCCGCCCCAATAGAGGCGGTTCTCTTGTGAGTCGTCCGCCTGGAGTCCGCCTTGGAGTAGGCGGTTGCAATGGTGGAGTCCGCCTTGGAGTCCGCCTTGGAGTAGGCGGTTGCAATGTATGGAGTCCGCCTGCATCTAGGCGGTGCCTAGGCGGTTGTGAGCTTGACCGTGACCTATTTTCCTTCAAACTTTGACCGGCTCTAGATCCTTCGTTTGGACCCCGTTTTCTGAGCCGTTTGCGTCTATGCGTTCGTCTCTTCGTCTACTTCACTCCCAGCTTGGTTTTCCTCATGTTAAACTAATAATTTTGTGAGATAAACAATAAAACATAAACTAGAGGAAAACTAACCGAAGTGGAGAAATGAGCAAGAAAAGTGCTAATAATATACATGAAATACACCTATAAAACATGCTCATTTGGACACTTATCACACCCCCACACTTATCTTTTTTTTGTCCTCAAGCAAAACCATGTACCTAAGCAAGTAGGAAATGCTCAATACTAACAAATATTATTATGAAGGGTAGGATAAACATGATCTTTAAACTTTTCGAGGAGTGTGAAAAAATCAACTGCTGGTGGCATAGGTGTGCTCAAGGTAAAAATAAAATATAGAGTTTCGGGGTATGATCTAAGGTACTTCAATGTTTCTTTAGGTAGCTCTGAGAACTTTTACCATGGCCAACTTCTCTCAAGAATGGGCATTGAGGAGAAAACAAAAGGAAAAATAGATTTATACATTTGTTTCACTTTTGCATAAGAGATGAGAAAAATATAGGCATCACGCCTTTGTATTTAAGAACACTCAGCTCTCTTTTGTTGGTTACCAATGGTGTCTCGCAAGTCCCTTATTATTATTTCTTTTTCTTTTCTTTTTTTTTTAACAGAGAAGCACCCCTTAGCAATCCCTAAGAGAGAAGACAGGAAGAACCCTGAGCAATAAAATCCAACCATTTGCAGATTATTTGGTCACACCGCATATAAAATGCTCCTCAAAAGTAATCAAAATTTTAAAATTTTGTACCATTTATCCCACAATTCATAGCAGTATTTATTCTTTAAGAGAACAACCTACATTAGCAAGGTACATAATTTTAATTTTTGAACAATTGCACAAGATAAGCAGAGAGATTTAAACATTTTAAGCACAGAACTCCCTGAAAAGGCTCTTCCCCCACACTTAAGCTCAAGCAATGCCCTCATTGCGTAGATGGAATTAAAATATTAGGGCATGCAATTAAGAAAGGAAAGAGTGTACTCCCCAGATTTCGTAGAGTGTGTAGAGCTCCCCCACACTTGAGTGCAGCTGTGGAATGTCATGAATTGAACCTGTAAAGAATATTCTACATAGCGAGAAGAACTCAAGTGAAACCTGCATTTTATTACAACAAATAAAAGGGAAATATAGTACAAAAAGAAAAAACATTAAATTAAAGGAAAGATAAAAGATAGATAGTGGGTTGCCTCCCACCAAGCTGCCGGGTTTAACGTCTCTAGCTAGACGTATGTTCTTTATTATCCCGGATCATAAATGAATGATGACAATGGTAGTACCGGGAACAGGAAATTGGCAATATGTAGGACCGAACCACCTGGATCAAAACAAAGAATTACGGCAACAATTACAGTAGGAAAAGACAAACTCCACAAAACCTGGTTTTGAAGGAGAGGTGTTTGTTGCCATTAATATTGTATTGAAATCGGGGGTGGTGGTGGTAGTGCTTCCTCAAACTGGAGAATGTAAACATTCTTCCTCTGTTGTTTAGCCGTATGCATGGAAGATGGTAGTGGTGGTGTTTGCTCATAGTCGAGGATGTAAATTTTCTCCTCTGGAATGTAAATGAAGGTGGAAGTGGGCTTCAACGGGTGGGTTGGGTGGGCATTATTTTTCTTTGTCGAAGGGCCCAAATTTTCCAATGGATGATCCTTAGTGTGAGTATCATCCTTTTCAAATTTAAGGATGAAGACATCCTTAACTGCGTTGAGTGGTTCAGGGAGAACTTCTGGGAAATTTGTATCTTCAAGTTCTGACCCTGGATCAAATGGAAAGGTGGCCTTCTCACTCAGCGAGCTGACTTCGAGTTTCCACCCTACTTCTTTGTTGCACAAGAGGGGAAGGTTGTGATCCTCTAGATGAAGATCAAAGTTGGATGGCTTTTCCTCTTCAAATTTGAGGATGTAATAATCCTCGTCTTCTTTGAGAGGCTCATAGGAAGAGCCTTGTTTGAATTCAACTTCAGAGGGAGGTGGTTCCTCGAAGGCGATATTGGTATTTTGTTTGGATGTTCTGGCGGGAGCGAGCATTTCCTCCTCTTCATTCTTGAGGATGTAACAATCCTCATTCTCTGGGTATAGCACAGAGAAGGAGGGAAAATAACGGTAATTGACTTCAGAGGGAGGAGACTCCATGAAGTTGAGGTAGAAGTTGTCCTCTGATGGCTTGTCTTCAAGCTCAAGCAGAAGGTTTGATACCGTTTGCTCATTTTCGAATGGGGGTGGTGATATAGAGTAACTTAAATCCTCAGGTAAATCGTCCACTACATGAACCAGTTTGCTCTCAGGTTGCTGTGATGTAAGGTCTAGTGGACCTTCCATCATTTCGTTTATCGCAACTAATTTGGCATAGAGCTTCAGTTGGTTCGTGTCGAGGTACTCTTCCTCGGCCTGCTGCTCCACTTCAGGGACCATTTCACTCTCGGGTTGTTGCTCCCTTTGAGCTAATGTGATGGGCTGGTCCACTACGTAGATTGCTTTTGCATACTCCTTTGGATTTGGATTGGTTTGTGAGGGGAGTTGGCCAGGAGGTCTTTGTTGAGTTAGGAGTTGTTGAATCTGAGACTGCAAGGCTGTTTGGTCTTTGCGCAGAGCTGCGACCTCCTCTTGCGTATCTCTGGACTTACCCATCATTGCCTTAAACATCTCTTGCATTTGAGACATTTCAGACTCAGGATTCGAAGGAGGCTGAGTTGATCGACTCGATGAAGCTTCATTGCCATAAGGCTGTTGTTGATATTGCCTTTGGCCTCCTTGGAAATTGGACTGAGGTCTGTAGTTTTGGGATGTTTGTAGGGTATGTGGGTTATGGATATTTTCTGTGTTTGAGTAGCGAAGGTTAGATTGCATGTTACGTTGCCAAGGTTGTCTGTATCCTGAATTGTTGGTGATGTAGTTTGCTTCTCTGTTGCTTTAATTCTTGTAGTTGGGGGCACGGGTCATAATCATGAGGCCCGCAACATTGCGTACAAGAAATAGTTGGAGATGGTTGGGATAGAGGAGCATAGCCTGGAGGGGTAGTAGGTGATCGTGGAATCATCGACTTAGCTTGCTGGGGGTAGGAATTCATAGCCATCTGCTCAACCACTTTCTGCAGAGTACTCACTTTAGTTGCCTGCTGAGCATTGCTTTCCATGAGTTTCTCATGGCTTTTCATCAACTGGTCGAATTTGTTATCACTTTCCCCAACATGATATAAACCTGGAGTACCGCTCCTTGATCCACCGGAGGCCCAGTCTCTGATTTCTTCACAGAGAGATTCCATGCTGTTCAGAAATTGCGCTCCTGGCTTTTTCAGAATGTCAGCCCCTAACGAAGATAACACCATTGTTCTGCATGGACCGATCAAGCCTTTGTAGAACAATTGTGATACTTGTTCTTTCGTTAGACCATGGTGAGGACAAGTAAGTAGTAGACCTTTGAAACGGTCCCAAGTCTCACAAATATTTTCCGACCCTGGTTGCTTGAAATTATAGATTTCAGCAATCATCTCCAATGTTCGGCTCGGGGTAGGAATTTGTCGTAGAACTTGGTGGCCATGTCGTCCCATGTACCGATGGTACTTGGTGTCAGGCTATGATACCACTTGCTCGCGTTTCCCGTCAGGCTGTGAGGGAATAATGACAATCTTGCATACTGGAGTACTGCGTTGGTTGCAGTAAGACTGTTGGCATGTTGCAAGAATTTTGTAACATGTAACAGGGCTTCGTCTGGACTGGTTCCATCAAACATGCCCAACTCTTTCACACATCTGATTTGATGATATGGCTTCAGCTTCTGCCATTCATCGTATTCAGATGGGCTGAGGTGAGGAAGGATGATAGCAGGCTGCTGTCCTTGGTTAGACGGCCTGTTGATATTTCGAACCGTCGCTAGTGTAGATGCCATGTTAGCTTCCGGGTCAGAATCTATCACTGTGGTGGTAATGTTCTGTTGAGTTCGTCTCTGCCTTAGGGTACGCAGAAAGGTTCTCTCGATCTCTGGATTATAACCAACCGTGTGATTATTAATATTTTCTGGGAGACTGTTTGACCTGGTAAAAGGCATTCACCACTCAAAACAGAGAAAAGAACTGGTTATACGTTAGAATAAATAAAAATGTTAAGAATTAGTAGACAAAAATTTAAAGTTAGTAGTTAGGGACAATGGAAAGAAATAACAGAAAATTGAAATGACAATGGAACGAAATGACAATGGAACGAAATGACAGGAAATTTGAAGTTAGTAGTTAGAGACAATGGAATATTAAAGGACAATGGAATTGAAATGACAGAAATAATGACAAAAATATTAAAAATGTCAGAAGTCCAAAGTCCAAAGTTAGATGTCCAAGTCAGATCAGAAGTCCGATGTCCGAAATTAGATTATTATAAGTTAATATTGACAGATTATTATAATATAACAGGTGAATTAACCGGGGCTTAGGGACTAGATTAAATCAAGTCCCCGGCAACGGCGCCATTTTGCAGAGTGGATTAATCGTGAGTGATTAGTGCTGGTGAAATTGATAAAAGAAAGAAATTAATACTCAAAATATCCGTCGGGCTGCAAATTAAAACCCGGTCGCAGTAGTATAGAAGACAGAAGCGGCCGGGGTCAAACCGTGGGACTTATAGCGAGATAAAATAGTTCCTAAGCTTGTCACAAAAGGGGGGAAGTTAATTGACTTGTTTTAGAGAAAATATTAAGCAGATTAGAAAACTGAGTGCAGATGAATTAAATGGAACTCCGGGTTTAGGTTTTATATAATCTGATTAATTATGCTATCTCTACCGGTTTAATATATTAGTTTGGCAAAATTCCTGTTATTATCTAAGGACTAAGTCATAGACCCTTAAGAACTCGTTTACTAGAAAATGCTCGGTCTAATCAAGGTTCGAGCAATACTATGTAAACGGACGTTAAATTCGAGGAATTATAATTGCATCTGAAAATACTAACCCATTAAATCATAATAAGCTTTCTCCAGATTTACGGCTTAATTAACCTGTCTATTTATCACCTGGGTCTGATCAAATAGACTTAGGAAAGCATTTTAATAAATTCATGTAATTTATTAAAATGAGAGAGAGAAACCTTTAAGCGTAACAAACTGTATTTATTTTAACGGTAGATAGAATATTGATTACATAATTAAACAAACCATAATTAAAACCTTTGCCCGGAGTAAATCCTCCTTAGCCAGACATATTAACTGGTAATAAGTCAGACAGAGGTTGGATGTAATAACAGCACGGAGACGTGCATAGTGAATGGAGAAATGAAGAGAACGAAGAGTGAAACATGTACGTAGGTTATTGTATGTGGATTGGGTGAATTGGAGAGTTAGAGAACTGGGAACTGAATGGAGTGTTGAGATGTACGGGAGTGTTTTACTGGAAGAGAATGAGATGAGATGAGCGTGAGTGATTTTCTGGTTTCTCCGTGCACTCGTACAAGGTTGCAGAAACTGAATATTTATAGAGGAAGGTAAGAGTAGTCTGGAGCGGAGGAATTGATTGCAGTTGATTGCTTCACTGATTGCTTCATTAATTGCAGGGACAGGCCGAAACGCGTGAGCAAATTAAGGTAGGCGGAGCAGTTGCAGAGTCGGCGCGAAGAAGAAAACTGTTTCGTGACTGATTTTAGTCACGTCCGCTAACAACCCCAAAGCCAGGCGGTCTTGAGCCTTGTCCGCCTAGGCTTCCGCCCCAATAGAGGCGGTTCTTTATGTGTGTCCGCCTTCACTTCCGCCCCAATAGAGGCGGCGGTTCTCTGTGAGTCGTCCGCCTGGAGTCCGCCTTGGAGTAGGCGGTTGCAATGGTGGAGTCTGCCTGGAGTCCGCCTTGGAGTAGGCGGTTGCAATGTGTGGAGTCCGCCTGCATTAGGCGGTTGCCTAGGCGGTTGTGAGCTTGACCGTGACCTATTTTCCTTCAAACTTTGACCGGCTCTAGATTTTTCGTTTGGACCCCGTTTTCTGAGCCGTTTGCGTCTATGCGTTTGTCTCTTCGTCTACTTCACTCCCAGCTTGGTTTTCCTCATGTTAAACTAATAATTTTGTGAGATAAACAATAAAACATAAACTAGAGGAAAACTAACCGAAGTGGAGAAATGAGCAAGAAAAGTGCTAATAATATACATGAAATACACCTATAAACATGCTCATTTGGACACTTATCAATAACATTATAAGGTCAAGAATAATATATGGACATAATACTATATTGTTATATACATAAATATATACAAATAATATACAAGTGAGTATATATTATCAAGACTAATAACCTATAGAAAATGATATGGGTTATAGGATTCAATCCTAAGTAGTAATGTACTACTAACAGTTATTTATAACCTAACGAGGAGGAATTAAACTAAACTCGAACAAACTTAACTTGCTGGTTTAGGGGTTAACTGTCGAGATATAGCGTTTATTCGGACATACCAGATTGAGTTAATCTTAGGGATTAACACGTAGTGTTATATATTTATTCCAGATCCTAGAACTATGAGGAGTACCGGGCGGGCATGAATCTTCACGCTAGCGTATTTGTCGGTGTACGGTATGTTAATTGTGTGGTCTGAACATCTTGAGGGCTTCTTTGGGTTCAGATGTTGTGTGATTTAATTGCTTAAGAGCGATATGTGTGTCATATATGTATGCATGAAATTATCTGTTTTAATTGTTCATCTTTTACGCGTTACTTATTAAAGTTCAACGATTTATATATCCTTAATCAACCTAAGTAAAAGACTTATGAAAGATATTCGGTATTACCATCTCTAGAGCACACAGACTCGAACATGAATATGACCTAGATTACTTCTAGATATTGTGTAAGACCTATAAGACATCTATATAAAAATGTATTCTCCATAACCTAAGAGTAGATCTTAGGAAATTGATTAAGTTGCTTAATCATATGAGAGAATTGGTATATGATGAGGGGAGAGAAACCCAGTTTAGTCTCCGAAAACTGATGGTTGTGCATAATGATCACTAGAGTCTACCCGGACGGGTCCGCTCTAGAATTCTAAAAGCGTGATATGATGTTGGTCAAAATGTTGTACTGCTGACGGGACCTGGCTCCGGCCACTTAAGGATGCCTTATTAGGTAGAGAGGAAGACCTGGGATCTTCGGATCCTTGGCAAAATGAGCACCCCTATGGTGCACTTAGGATGACTGTCCAATTAGATAAATATTATGAAAATAAATGGGATTGTTCTAACATGACACCCACTAAGTGATAAGAGTAAAAGTAAAACGATTAAGACTACGAGTATCTGACATACCGTAGTAGGAGACCTTATTATCTCTTGTAACATGGTTAACAACCACAGGGCCTCAAAGCTGTATAACGAGTACCGATCGTAGGAATCGATTTCGTGTTATTATCGCTTTACTCGTTGTTAATCGTTTATGTGAATGACTACTTGTGTAAACGATGTATCGATATTGGTTGATTTCTAAGTGTTTATTTGTATTAATTACAACTTTCATTATATAACTGTAAACTGGAACAATATGAAACTAATCCCATGTTAAGATGGCTAAATGACCTAAGTGACCTAAAGGGTCTAGGATTACACTTTAGTATATTCAGTGTTTTGTTGAGACTATACGTCAACACATTACAGGTCTTTGATTGAGAAGCGGAGTGCGGGACTTTTAGGGTAGTCGACATTATGTTATTTACCGCTCTATTTACACATCGCCTGTATTATATTATGGTTATACACTTTGGGGATTACGTAATAGCTCACTTGTTCTAGAATTTCGAATTATGGTTTGTTTATGTAAGTATTAGTGGTGAACTATCTAGTCATCATCACAGCGGTTATAAGTTAGATGTATTTGGTAAGTGGTAGTCTTGTTGCTCACATGGGTGAGTGATGACGTGTAGCACCCGAGTTTATGAGTTAGATTTATTTTCCGCTGCAAGCCGTCTTTAATTAAGCTACGAGCTTGCGATATATTAGGAGTAGGGGGTGTTACAAAAAATCGAAGATATACTAAGCATCGAGTAGTTCACATAGAACACTTAAACACATGCACAAATAAAACAATGATGAAAACTAGTCAAATGAGAGTAAATACCGGGATGAGGACGACAAAAATTCCTGTTAAAAGATAAAAAGGCATAACAAGAAAACATTAAACCGTAGAGGATAATCAAAATCGAAAAATTAGTATAATACGATGGTAAAATAACTAAAAGCTGCTCTGGAGAGGATGCCGAAGTCACAGTTTGTTTTTTAGGTCAGATTTCAAAGGCATCCACGAACTCCAAATCGAACTGAACATAGTCGGTAGTTAAGTTCCTTAGTTTGTCAGTATAAACAACAGGGGAAGCAGAACAAACAGATGGATAAGTATATACAACGAAATTAAATAGATATGTAGCACTGATCATGGTGGTCTTCCAAACATTTAGATGGGGTGGTGATTTTGTGGGATGTATGGCCTAGATGAGGCGAAAGTTGCCAAACGTAAGGAAATAGAAGCGACCGAGAATACTCACTCTGTATCTTCGATAAAGATAAATACGACACTTTCAGAATTTTGGGTAATCTGTTCTAATTCAGAGGCCAAAACGCTTTAAGAAGTTTGGGCATGGTTTGTGGATACAACCCAAATTTTATAGTCCGTTGGTCGTACTCCTCCAAGTTCAAGTTGGGGTAGATGGGCATGATTGCAAGAAACTGATTTTGGAAGTGCCAGGGTCTGTTGGCGAGGATGTTACGAATGCCATTGTCGGTGGAGAATTGGAACATGATGTGATTCAATCCAACTTCAGTAACTCAAAGAAAAGCTGCATTGGGCTTGACATTTGGAAGGACCTTACCAAAGAAGGCTTTTTGGAGTTCTGATAAAGGCTCCGTTCGCAGGAGGCGATTGTATGATTAATCTATTTCAAAAAAAAGATGAGGACACATGACAGTTTTTTAAACTAAATTGACAAAAAACACACCTGT
Organism: Limonium bicolor; assembly: GCA_023374045.1. Lineage (NCBI taxonomy): Eukaryota > Viridiplantae > Streptophyta > Magnoliopsida > Caryophyllales > Plumbaginaceae > Limonium > Limonium bicolor. Next base: position 227,355,738 of record CM041776.1, read on the forward strand.
CCAATTACTATACACTAACCACAGTCACATTTATCTAAACGCAAATATAGCCGCGTTTACTCGCGGACTTCGAACGCCCCCAAAGTAGGGTTTGAGAAGAGTCTTAGCATCAATAGTCAGGGTGAAAGAGGCCGGAATAATTAGAGATGATGAGGGGGGGGGGGGGGGGGGGGCCTTTAAAAATAAGGTTGTGTTTTTTGAGACATCAAGGAGTGGAGAGGGTGACAAAGAAGATTTTGGACGTGGAGGATTTTTCAAATTAGGGATCAAGATACGCAATTAGGAGAAAGGCACTAGGAGCGAATCAAATGGGACAATTTTTTTTATAATTAGATGCCCGGAGACTTTATTAAAGGTACCAAAGTTCGGTACAAAAAGTCTTCAAGAGACGAGACCGGAAGAAAACCTCGTTAAAACTTTATTAGACAACACCCAATGGAAAAATCCTAAAAAGAAAAAAGAGTACTCTAACGAGTCCAATACAAAAACTCACTATATTGCCCATCTACACAATATCCCTATGAGTATAAGGCTACGTTCGATCAGCGCGGGTTTGCTTTAATCTGCCTCTGGTTAACCATTCAGCTGCAGACATGTAACTCTGGGTCAGTTTATTATCCAGTAACAGTTCAACACCTGTTCCTTTTTTCTCAAAATAGATTAATCTCCTGAAGGTGGCTATCGAACGCGCCCTAAACTGAAACAAACATCCAGAGGACAACATCCAAAGGACAACATCCAAATAAAACATGTTGAAAAAATTATCCAGAGAAATAACGGTTCTGGTCCAATGGCACCACTGGAGTTAATGGGGGCGTTCGATCCCCTCGAGCGCTTTTGCTCAAATGCAGCAAATGCTGCTTTACAATTAATGTGCATGTGGTTAGTGAATAAAGAGCTGCTATATGTTAAAAAGTTTGCTTTTTCTGACATTTGGTTAAGCAAAAACCAATTAAAAAATGATATGTGTCTGCTACTTTTTTTGTAAAAGAGATTAATCTCAACAATGTGGCTATCGAACGGGCCTGAGAGAGGGGAGGGGGGGGGGGGATTCCTTCCGACGTCACCCACCTGCATTGAAGGCAAAGTTGATATGGGCAGGACTTGACGATGAGGTTGAGCTTGAGATAGGACGCCACTGAGGGTTAGAGGCTCTGTTCGATAGTGAGATTAATAAGTTTCATGCAGCTTTAGGGGGCGTTCGCTCACAACAATTCGTGAGCTGCAGGGATTAATCTCTCTTTTTTTTACTTTTTTTTGCCATGTGTCATTTTATTATTGGCTAAAATCTAACCCAATACCGATGTGTCAAGTTACAATTAGTTAACTAGGGGTAGATTAAAGGAAAAACTTGTAAACCAAGCTTTTGGTTGTTTTCACTCGCGACGAGCGAACTACCCCTTAACAGTAAGGCCACGTTCGTTCAGTGCGATTAGAACATTAATGTTATTTTGTAAAGACTCTGATACATGTGTCACTTTCTAATTGGAGTTGAACACTATAAAAAGTTTACAATGGTATAGCTGGCAATTTGTAGTTGGTTAACCACACCAACGATTTTTCAAACGCAGGAAAACCTGCTTTTGGTTATTTTCAGTCGCGGCCAGCGAACTGGCTATAAAGCTTATCCATGTGTCTATTTATAATTGGTCCAACTCAATAAAAAAGTCTCATATGAAGACACATGTAGATTTCCTAATTGTTAACCATGGTGAATACACTAACTCAATCTAGCTTTTTTGTAAACGCGGCTATGTCCGCGTTGGTTAGTCGCGTGCAAACACAACTTTTTCTGCTTTCAAATTAATGTTACTGTGGTTAGTGAATGAGGTAAGAACATGTAACCCTCGGTCAGAAATTTATTCAACCAAAACTTGATATTTGTTCCCTCTTTTTACCAAAAAAGAGATTAAGGACGCGTTCGTTTCTCACGTTTGGGAGATTAATCTCCTTTTTCTGAATCTAGTAGACCACCTGTCAACCTATTAGTGGTCATATTTGTAACCACATAACACATGGCAACTCACAATAAGTTAACCACATGTAACTTATTTTTTTCACAGCCAAACCTGTGTTTGGGGAGAAACTTCGAACGGAGCCTAAGGTGCTGTTCGTTCATCACGATGTGAAGATTAATCTGATTTTTCAAAAAGTGTGCACAAGTGTCTTGTTTTAATTGGATCAATTTGTAACTATACCTCACAAAATGCTACCAAAGTATACATGTCCAACCACCATAAGTTAACCACATGCACCTTAATCAAAAAGCAGATTTTTGCTGCTTTTGGTTTTTTCAGTCTGCGATGGCCGAACGGCCCCTAAGGATCCAAATGCTGTGTTCAGTTTAATGTTGCTGTAGTTAAATGTGAGTTAACCAATGGTAGACCACTATTCTACTTTTAGTGGGATCATTAGCAAATCATAAACAAGTAAACAAGTAACATCTGTCACCTTAGGGGCTGTTCGCCCACAGCTCCAAAAGCTACTGATAGTAGCTTTTTTATTAATCTACCCCTAGTTAACCTATTGTAACTTGACATATATGTATTGGGTTAAAGTTTAACAAATAATCAATTGACATGTGTCAAGCAAAAAGTAAAAAAGAGATTAATATTCTACTTGCTGTGAGAGAACGGGGCCTTAATATGAAAAAAAAAATTGAGGCGCAAATCGAACGCACCCTAAGCTGCAGCTATCGAACCCAACCTCAATGAACGGCCCTCAATTACTCCCTACTGCAGCTGACACCTACTAGTACTACAGTGAAATGTAGCTCGCTCAGCCTGTGCCTGATGGAGAACAAAACTGAAGAAAGAGGGGGGAGGGGCGTGTAAAAGGCGTTCCCTCTCTGAGTTCTCTCTATTGCTTGTTGGTGGCTCCAAGCCTAGCTTGGTAATCGATTTTTTTTTATCACCCACCGATTCCCATAGGAACCTCTTTAAGTCTCTCTCACACTGACACCCTCTTGCATTACTTCGTCCTCTTCTGCCTCTCCCTCGACCGGTCAGGATCACTCTCCTCCTACCTTTTCGTACCCATCTAATACTACTACCAGTCTACCACACCACATCCCATCAAAAACCAGAACCTATATCTCATGTATTAAATCTTCCTCCAGGATACTCACAATCCCAGACCCTTCTCCCAAAAACCAGAACCGCGCTTGTTCTCGCAGTGCTCCCTTCTACAGTGTCCCCGCCCGCTGTTTTGAGCTGGTGGCCCTGCCCCTGTGGTCGCACTGGTGGTCTCCCGCAGCAAGGCTGCTACTACATTGTCGCTGTTGTGCGGCTTAGGTTAGTTTTTCCCTTTAAATCAGGTTGCTGAATTAGGTTGGTATGTAATCCGTAGTGATTAATGTGTTGATTAGTGATTTTGGTAAATTGCGCGCAAAGGTGGTCTCTGGAAGCGAAGCTCCGCTAGTTGTAACTGCTGCCTGCTTCACTTGGTTAGTTTCTATATAGATGAAGCAGCTTATGGAATAAGGCAATATGTAATTAATCTTGATTAGTCTGGTGCTTGGTGAATTTCGGTTGAAGTTATTGAATTTTGTAGATTGTATTGTACTTAGGGTTGGTGGGCTGATTCAGTTCAGTTTCAGTCTAGTTATGTGGTATTGGTGTGTGTGTGAAATGAGAAAATTTGGGTTTGATTTATGAGTGAATGGGTATTTAGAGTCTGATTTCCCTTTGTTTTGTCAGTTTATTGTTGTCCATCGATAGAAGCTAAAGGTATACCTTATGAAATGCGATTTTATTTTGTGATGATATGTAGATCATCCAGTCTACTCAAAAAGTGTTGTCCTGACTACGTTGATGTTTAACTCAATTCTTGAATTATAAAAATTAGAAAAACAAAGATTATATTCATGATACTCGAGTGATTTTTCCTAAGCTGTCTAATGTTTTGATGTTCTACTACCAGCTACGCGGTTGAAATTTGTAGGGTGTAAGTTTATTGTTGAAGTGACGAGGGTTGCACTTGGAAATGGTTACTTTTGTATTATCTATTACATATTTTTTTAAAAGTCTGCTTGAAGTTGGAGTAATTCCAGGTTGTATTCCGGCTGTTGAAAATGTTGGCTTAGAAAAAGATCACCTTTTTATTTATGTTTTGCTGATAATTGGTGTTCACAACCTAATAGAGAAGGTCAGATTGTAAAGTATGATGGTCACGCTGTATGCTGAAAGTTGAGCAATACATCAAGGAATTTGTTGCAGCTCGCAGTGTATACATCTTGTGATTATGCCTTTTTTATAGAAATATATTTTTGGGACTGTTTTGTGGGGAATACAAAACAAAAGACTAAAATCATCTTTTAGTTCCATTGTTGCCTGGTGCCGTTTGCTCGTGTCCTCAGTGTCTTCTCAAGAGTGGAGGTTTTCATAATTTGCTTGTTGGATCATACATGATCTCCCATGTGCTTGTGTGCTTCGTTTTTGGCCAACACAGAGATTAGAAATGGATCATACATGATCTCCCTTGTGCTACTGTTAATGGAATATCATTTTCGTATCAAGTAATCAAAATGCAGGATAAATTAGTTGAATGGTTTTGTGATGAATTGTATCATCCTTGAGGTAATAGCCCAGACAGTTTTTTTGAGTCATTACTCATAGAAGCCAAAAATCATGAGTGTTATAGATGATGAAACCTCAGTCATAGGTAGGCGAACTTGGGTTTTGTTTGAAAGGGTAATTAGATCTTTGTTCAGGTGAATTTCATGTGAAAAGCATCTACTATACCTGTGAATTTACTTTGAATTTTCCTTCTCTCGCAGTTGATATATCTAGATATTAATTCCAATATATATCTTTTTTTACTGAAATAAATAAGATACAGATACTCATTTTAAGTGCTTGATGTTGCCCCAAAAGTGGTCACTAGGGAGGGCAAGAAGGTGTTAGCGCTATGAAATGCTTTTAAGTTTTTGAAAATTCTAAACGTCAAGAGGCAGAATTGGAAGCTATGTGCGAAAAGACAAATGTCAGTACTTGTCACTTGAAGCATATTAATTTGTTTATTGCGCTGCAGTTTTGGATGTTGTCCTAGAGCGTTTTAACATACCCTCCCTGTTCAAAATATTAGTCATTCTGGACATTTTCATACTTATACTTTTTGTATGGAAAGCATAAAAAAGTAAATATAATTTATCGAGAAAACAAAAAAGTGGAGTGCAATTATAGTAGTAATTAAACAATATAAAGTTAAAAAGTAGAAAGATAGATACAAAATGTTTAAGATAATCGACTTATATTCTGAATGTAATTTCCAAATTCAAATGACTTGTATTTTCAATAGGAGACAGTATACTTATAAATGGATATCTTAGTGGTTAAACAAAAGTTGTTTCTTGTAATTGTTAACTTGTTTCCTGGGAGGAATTTTTGAATGTCCAAGCAGTGTGTAACTTGGCTAGTTTTGATAAAATTGCAGGGTATAATCCTCATCTTCTCTTCATCACAGCCAAGACAACTTGCTGAGAAGAAATCATTCTTGGTATGGATAGAATCAACCATCTTCCAGACGATGTAATGGACATGATTCTCTGCTCACTACCCTTACTTGAAGTGGTGAAAACTAGTGTATTGGCAAGGTCATGGAGATTCAAATGGGTTACCCTTTCCAAGATGATATTGGATTGTCAATTTTGGCAGCACATTCCAGACAACAAGATGGTTGAGGTTATACCACTATACTTCTAAAACATCAAGGTACACTGCATGAACTCTATCTTGATGTGCCGTGCATTTTAAAAGAGAAGAAGGAAGTGTTAAGCTCACCCATTCAGTTTGCACTGAGAAAAGGTGTTACAAGATTAACCTTAGAGAATTATCCATTAAAATTGCCCACCTGCATCTACTCTTCTGCACAGCTGATGAATTTGGAGATTAAACAACATGATTGTGCATTTTCTCCTCCTACTTGGTTTTGTGGGCTGCCAAATCTGGTTAGCTTCACGCTACACCGAAACGCACTGGTTGATAAAGGTGAAGAATATGAGAATCTTAAGGGACATTCGATTGAAAGTGATGAGGCAGATAAGATAATGGATTTCATATCAAAGTGCCCTAATATTCAAAAGATTTCATTATATGTTGCAATTGACAAGGATCTTCATATCAATGCTCCGAAGCTTGAATATTTGACTGTTGATGGTGATGTTTCATGCATTTATCTTGAGGAAAGCCATAATTTAAGATACTTGAATCTTGGTCTCGAATCTCCTGAAAAATGTTGTGCAATTAGCTTCAACGATTTGGTGCAACTTGAACATCTCACGCTTAAAGGCCGTTTCATCCAGGTCAGTTAATATATCCTTTTTCTTCTTTATTGATCTTTTTATTACAACATATATGTATCTGTGGTCGTCCAACTTTTGTTTGTCCTTCTTGATTTTGAAGTTGTCGGCCCCATCTGAGTTAAGTCATGATAGCTTGGGGATTGTGGATGAGCTTCGTGGGCTGTTATGCTTGTTTGCAAGCTCACCAAATCTGCGTACACTCTCTGTAAGTTGCACATAGTAAATGCATTAATATGAATATATCGATGGGATTTGGGCATTAATCTTCATTTTATGCACTTCTTTAATTTGTCTTTGTTTAATACAGATTTGTCTTACCGTGTATGACATATTTTGGACTGATGAGATGGAGATTGATTATTATATGGACTTGTATAGAGATCTCAAGTTTGAAAATCTTCAAACTGTGGAAATTTACACATATGGCTTCAAGATTAGTATGAAGATGATTGAGCTTCTGCTTGGTTGTTCTCTCTATTTGGAGTTGATGTCCATCCGTTTTTACTGCAAGGATATAGTCAACGTGTTCAAGGAGGTGGCAGGATTTGCTCGTGCATCACCTAAGGCGACACTCAAGTTTTTCTGATTGTCAGACTGACAAATTAGCTTCACATGCTGCGGTCCACTAAGGTGCTCTGGCTCTTGTTTGATTGGCTTTATTCAACTTCAAGCATATAAAGCCGAAAGAATGCTTCCTTTGCCTTTTTTTTGAAGAAAAGAAAAAGAAACTTTGCGTGCTATTCATCTTTTGTGCCGGGTTTTAGGTCTGTCTGGTCGTATTGTGCCTGTTTTATGTTTTTGTATGGGCTATATCGCTAGTGACCAGTGATGGCTCAGGTCTTAACACTCTTTTGGGCATTTTGGGCATATTGTTTTGCTCGCCTGCTGTCATTATTGCTCTATCTTAGAGGGTGCAGTGTTTGATCTTTCTTTGGACTCGTGTAATTGGATAGGTTGCCTATGGTGTCACAGGTTTGTTCTGTGTGCTTGCCTGTTCACCAACAAATCAGCATTCACGGTGGCGTTTAGTTTAGTAACTCCTGATGAAATTGGATCTTATTGTGTCTTTATTTGGGGTGTCGTTTCCACGTTTTCCTATTATGATAAAACCTTCCTCTTTTACCCCAGTAACCGAACGACAATGAGGCACTTGTATTGAAAAGGAAAAGTGGCCGTAGCCTTGCAAGCTGTTACCGGAACGCGGAAATGGCGAAACAATGTTGAGAGTACTGAAACGGTTCTCTCCCTAAGGAGTCTATTTAGGGTAAGTTCTGTCTATCTATAAAATGGTCAAAATCATACAAAACTTGGCATATTCTATTAGGAAGTCTACCCTTACCTTTAATAGCCCACACTCCACACAAAGACACAACAACGGACTCGCACATCACTATCCTAACGACCAGCACACCCATGATAATTCATATAACAACCTCTCACACATTAGTGTTCCCTCTTTTTTTCTTGTGGAAATATGTGAAACGAAGGCGCCCTTGGTCCCCACCTCTACTCTTGGACTTGATAGTTTATTTTTTGTTATGTCACCGGGTTGTCGGGTAAGGATTGGAAATGAAGGAGTAAGAAACAACAACCAGGTTGGCTAAGAAAAGAATTTTAGTCGGTAACAACATTAAGAAATTCCAAACGCAGGTTTTGGAAGTTTTATCATTAATCCCTCTTTTTTGTGTGTAAGTGATGGTCCCAAGGTGAGAGCTTAATAGATTTCAGCCACTATTTAAGTGACATGTGACAATAAAGCTTCTTGAATATTATGCCCATTTGTTGATGTCTTTACCGAACGACCCCTAAAAAAAACTGTGGTGTTGGTGGGTTTTGGATTTTCTCGAGTGCTTAATTCCCTTGCTACAATAAGGTTCAAGCTGCTTGAGCTATCAACCATCCCGGTAAAGATACAAACTCCAAAGGATGCTGAATGGCATTGCCCACTCTAATCGGGCCCCACCTCCAAGGAATTTTCAACCTTTTCTCCCTTGTTTTTTATTTGCAGGATTTTACTATTTGGTGGTAAAATGAATAAAAATTAATCCAAGTCCTTGATCATATCTTAGTTCAATCAGTCAGTCTAAGGACCAGTTTAATATCAGATCCAATTTTATAGCTTGGGTTGGGCCTTGGTGACTAAGGCCTTGATGTTGATTTGAAAATATTAACCCTAGCAGGGTCCTGTCACATGACTTTTTCTTTTTAATGACGTCGTTGATGATGTTCATCAGCTTGCCACTGACAAAATGTCGTTCTTCTTGTCACTGACAAAAATGTCGTTCTTCTTGCTGCCCCACTACCGGCGTTGCCCTCATCATTCCAACACCACTTCTCTTCCGGTTCTTCTTCTGCCGCCATAATGATGAACAAGACTATATCTTTGTTTGGGCAGTGCGTCTTGGCCCCCGGTGGGGTTGGGTTAGTCATGTCCAGTGTTTGCTGGCAACTTTCTTCAATCTGCGTTCTTCTTTTTTTTTTTCTTCTTCGCCTGTTTCATCTTCTCTCTCTTTGTCATTTTAATATTTCCCGTCTCCTTCTTTTTTTGTTTGACATATTCTATATTTCATAGAAAATTGATGAAAAAGTTGGGAGTACCTTGTTTTCAACTAGCCTTGCATCTCCCCGATTCATTGAGACTGAGTTAGGTTGGTTCTTGCAGGTTTTGCTCTCTTCCCTTTTCTCTTCTTTGGTTCGTGATTCATCACAATGAGGGCCGCTCCTCACTCTCGTGATCTCGGCCCATGCACCTCACTCTAGTGATATCGGCCCATGCTTCTCACTGGTGGTCTCATTCAGTTCTGATTCCATGTACAGTATGGGTAACAACCCAGACTCGTTGTCGATGTTACGATATTGTCCGCTTTGGGCCAAGCCTGCACGGTTTTGTTTTCGGGGCGTTACGTATCGCCATCCCCCAAAAGGCCTCACAACATGGAGAGGTGTCCACACACCTATAAAGTAGTGCTTCGTTTGCCTTTTCAACCGATGTGGGAGTCGAGCACCAGACCGTCACTCCCCACTAAGGTTGTGAATTTCGGGTTTTAGGTGGGGTTGACTTCAACCCGAACCCGACCTGCTCATGTTTCACCTCAATCCGAAATTGACCCAAACCTAAAACGGGTTATGTTATGTCAACCCAAAACCGACCTGGTGATCCGAAATCAACCCGAAACTGACTTGACACCTGAAATCAACACAAAATTGACCCAAAATTTACCTGAAATCAACCCAAAATCGACCTAAAATCAACCCAAAATTAGAAATATTGTACTATCAATACAAATTCTACACAAAATCACCAAGACAATATAACATAACATATAAAACCATAAAACATAAATGGTTACATGATTAAATATTAACAGTTATGTCACGTAACTATAAGAATATATATTTTCTTTTCTTTTTTAAAAATGTTTTCGGGTTACGGGTTGAAATTGGGTCGGCAGCTCAAACCCAAAACCGACCCGGGTTTTTAGCAACCCTACCCAAACCTGACCTAAAAATATTTTCGGGTTGAAAATTACAACCCAAACCCGCATTTTAGCGTGTCAGTTTCGGGTCGGATTTCGGGTTCGTGTCAAGATTGGCATCCCTACTCCCTTCCCTCCTTCAAGGGGCCCAGTATCCCCATTGGGTCACTGGCATCGATCCGACCCCTAGCTCTGATACCATTTGTAACAGCCCAGGCTCATTGTCAATGTTGCGATATTGTCCGCTCTGGGCCAAGCCCGCACAGTTTTGTTTTCGGGACATTATGTATCACCGTCCCCCAAAAAGCCTCACAACATGGAGAGGTGTCCACACACCTATAAGGTAGTGCTTCGTTCGTCTCTCTAACCGATGTGGGAGTCGAGCACCATATCGTCACTCCCCACCCCCCTCAAGGGGCCCAGTGTCCCCAGGGTCACTGGCATAGATCCGACCCCTACCTCTGATACCATTAGTAATAGCCCAGGCTCATTGTCGATGTTGAGATATTGTCCGCTTTGGGCCAAGCCCACACGGTTTTGTTTTCGGGATGTTACGTATCGTCGTCCCCCAAAAGGCCTCACAATATGGAGAGGTGTCCACACACCTATAAGGTAGTGCTTCGTTCACCTCTTCAACTGATGTGGGAGTCGAGCATCAGACCGTCACTCCCCACGACCCCAAAACCGGCCTAAGAGTTTGGGACGTTACACGCCGCGTATCTATTACCTAATAACGCAAGGCTCTAAACATACGCACTCAAACCCAAAGCTGATCATTCGCATTAATAAAGAAAATACATAGCTAAATAAAGGCCTGAAGGCTACATCAAGTCCGAGCGTCTAGCGCCAGAGTGTAAATACAAAAAATAGACGAAATCCAGAAATATGCTAAACTCCATAGAAAGAGGAAACTCTTCAAGCGATCAATCTGCATATGTAAATAAAGGGGTGAGCTCAACTTGCCCAGTAAGCAGAAGACTTCCTCAAGGAAGAAATTATGTAAATAGAGAGAAGCATAAGTTATTTTGCAAACAGACAAACAAAAGCAAAACAGATTCAAAAACAGAACAAAATATCACATCAAAACATCAGTTGGACGTTCAGAACCAAAATCATAGGGTGGGACACTAGAAACCCGCTAACACATCAGAAAGACACATACTAATGTCCTATGGATCCGAAGATCCCACATCAGAAGCCGTAGAGATAGCTAACAAACCCGTCGGTCACTAAACATCCTAAGGGATACCCGAAGGAACTTATACAGAAGGAAATCCTACGCAGCATGCTACAGGACAACCCGACCCGACTATCCAAGGCTCAGAAGCAAATAAATGGGTTCCAAATGCATTTAGCCAAAATAATAGATCAAAGGTGCTTAAATAAGCATAATACAAGTATAAACTCTTATTCACACTTAGGGGATCAAAACCCCACAAATAGAAGTAAAAATGAAGCTCAAACGAGCATTTTAGCCAAACATAAGAGGTGTCCAGACATGCGTCCGACCTTGCATGTGCAGACACATGCCAAAGTGAACATAAGCTTGTCCGGACTTGCGTTTGACCTTGCAAGTTCGGCATAAGTCCGGAATGAAATATACATAGGCGCCCAGACATGTGTCCGGACTTACATTTCCAGACACATGTCGAATTTCAAAAACCAAGAGATGTTCGGACATGAGTCTGAACTTACAAGTTCGGACACATGCCGAGAGTTAAAACAGAGAACGTCCTCGCATCATGTCCGGACTTACAAGTCCGAACAAATGTCTGAACACTTCAAATACACAGAAACCAGAGGCGCACCAGATGACCTGTCCGGACATACAAGTCTGGACAGATGTCCGGACGTCACAAAAACTACAATTCGCAGTACAACAACAGTGGCAAAAATAGCAACACATTCACCACCAATGTAACACCCCTCTCCATAATCACGATATAATCTCTCACGTAGTAATAAATAAAACGTCTCACAGCGGAAAATAACTGTAACACCCCTACTACGCATATTACACTACTTGAAATCGCAGCGGAATTTAAACAACTAAACAGTAACTAAACGAATGGTGCTACAACGCCGTCAACCACCCACGTGGTTAACAAGGCTGAATAAATACAAGTGTATCGGTCTGATGATCAGACTCCCGAGCATAGAACTAATAACCATATATATACATTAACAAAATACCGAGTGTTTACATACATCCTTCACTGTTAACCATCACTGTAAACCGTTCATAACCAAATATATAACACCACGGGAGCACAGGTGCATCCCGGGCCAACATCCAAAAGTAATCAAAAGTAAACCTACATCCTAGAATCTAAAGCCATTCCCTTCTTCGATCCTCATCCTGCAGTAAAGAAATATGGAGCCCCCGAGGGGGTCAGCAACCCTTGGCTGGTATGGTTAACGCGCAGCCCATCGGCTACCGGGATGCGCGCAAACTAATTGTCATGATGACATGGCATTCATTTTAAGACACACAACGATTACATATATAACATAACATTGGTATTGCACACAACATTACTCACATCACACAAGAACAATTCCTTTTAGGAAGAGAACCAACACAATTAGTCCCCATAGAGAGCCTAGAGAATGTTGCCATGCTCATGCTAAGCTCGTTACATAACTCGTTACCGTCCTGTTATATTGAACGGATAACTTAACACAAGGTGCCTCGGATATAGTGATCCAAGCCCACCGAAATAACACATAGTATGCCCCTGTGGCCCGACGTGAGTCAGTAAAATAGCCTTGGTTAAGCTAAAGGGAAAGTTGGAAACCAAATTGGAAAACAACCATAACATACAAAGAGAATCGAAACGGTTATGACATCGACTCCCATACTCACACGCGTGGCCGGAACAGACCGGACTCCTCACTTCCCCCGTTAGCACTTGTCAGCAGTTCATTATTGAACTCAATACACAAATCACAATAATAGGTCAAGTCTTATTAGACACACACAAGGGAAGAGAGAGTCATACTTAACAACATAATAATATTTAACAACTGTAAACTCTTTACATGGTTTAATATTACAAAGTCATAAACACACAGAAAAACAAACAACACACAAGCCGGTGTAAACCGGTAGGCAACAGACTGCAAGAAAACCATACCTTGGTCCTTGCCTCGATTCGTTTCCACCTTGAGAGAATCCTAAACACATTAGTAACGTCGGTTAATTAACGCACTAATCCATTGTTAACTTGTTACTTCACATATCTATTTTATTTTATTTTCACACTTGTTATAACTCTTCACCATTTTAATTACCATTATAACACTCCTAACATGTCTTAATTAACCTCACACCATCTTTACTAGATAATTACCATTTTTAGACATCATTTCCCCACTTAAAACAACAATTTTGGTCCATACAGTGGCCTGTCCGAACTTGTGTCCGAACCTCCAAGTTCGGACGCAAGCCGTGACTTTGAACTGAAAACAGACACACGTCCGAACTTGTGTCCGGACTTCGGAAGTTCGGACGTGAGTCGAGAATCTCTTAATGCGGAAATCCATGCGTCCGAACATGTGTCCAGACTTCCCAAGTTCGGACACAGTTCGAGTGTGCAAAATTCTTACCCAACATAGCCTGTCCGAACTTGGGAATTGTATAGCAATCAAAAATATCCTTGATATACACTGTGATCCCGCAGAAACACGGTCGCGATGGACACCTTCCGTCCCCGTGCCTTTAGGAGATTAAAACAATCACATAAGTTTAAAATTTCCTTGTGAGGTTAAGTAAGAAGACTTTAATTATGTAAAGTATCCATCAACATTTTATAAATGCCAATTGAAAATCCTTTGAAAACACACACAACTCCAAGTCCAACTTAAGCTCTTTGCTTCTTTCCTTAGCGTTGTTATTTGTGGCCACTTATAGGGAGTTCCAAGAATCATCCAACCCTGATGTGATCAGCATCAGTGTTGAACTATCCTTCCACTCCAATTTGTGTTCGGCTTCCCTTGATCACATGCAAATCAAGTTCCACCTCCCACTTCATTTTCAAGCATCAAGTAAGTCACTCATTCCAATTTTCTATCTTTTGAATCATTCTAGTCATGATCACAACATCTCCAAAGGATAGAACTCCGTCTATCAGTTACCTCCACTCACTTTAATCCTGTTGCCTAGGGAATCTTATTCTCACTAGGTTCTATGTCGGTATCATACCCTTTCCTGGATCACTATATAGTATATATATACATATATATTTTATCAAAATACAAACACACCATTTCACATTTATGCACTGTCGGGGCTTTTGCCCCGAGAGTTTATCTACTCCCCACACTTGTACAATCACACACAACTGTTAACAAACACACACACTTATCACAATGGTATTCGCATCCTCTGTGCGCAATTACCACAATTAAACCATGAATGAATGTGTATGTTTACGTAACACACACACCAATCATCAAAACAACAATATAATTTTGTGCTATGCACAATATAAATCACACACACTACGTACACTTGTACGGTAATATACACCAAGTGGTTTTGCGCTCTACCCCCCTTAAAAGGGATTACGCCCACGTAATCAGTCACTAAACATTGGCTTAAATGTTCTGCCGTCGTGAAGTGTTTTAACTTCCACGCGGTCTATTACACAATGGATTCTGATTAGAGGATCTTAACCATATTGGCGGTTTAGTTCCTAACCAGGAATTCTCATTGGAGTTGTAACTCATAACCGTTTCGGTCCTGGCCTGTGAGGCTTTTAGGCATTAATAATTAGCCATTCACTCATGTTCACCATGTACATTCAACACTTGAATCACTGGCTCACTAGTTTCTGCTGCGAAACTCAAACTGTAGAGCTTAATTGCTCCATTTGTTATTCTTACTGTATTGTACATCCCCAATTGTCACCTTCATCTAGGTAACAATGGTTTCTCAACCGACGCGTGGTATCTCTTACCGTTAGCGAATTCGGTGAGTTTCACAATTTTCCATCCACTTCCATGATAATTTACTGTGTATACAGCTATGTATTTCACAATGATCGACTTGTTCTCTTCCGACTTACTGTCGGTTGAGATTGAGCTACTACCTAGTGTGTAGTGCTCTCCCAGCTATTTATAACATTTGGGGTATATTCCATACCGATATTGGCAGTTAGTGCTACTGTAGTCACTTACTGTTAATCATGTCTCCACATTTGGTTTTGTACAAGTACTCTTTTATTGGTGCGGCTTTGCATTTCTTATGCATCGGCCATTATAACATTATTTGTCCACAATCAACATGTTTCCAATTCCTAGCTATCTCATTCGATCATTACTGCGCAAGTGCAATACCAAAACACTCAGTCATACAGAGTGCAGAGGCGTAAACTCTTGACAGTAAATCCCTTATGCGATTCGCCATGGAATTCACACTGAGTTCCTCATCACACAGTACCTACCACTGGCTTATTGCCCAGTCTGTTTAATATCACTTATCTTGCATCTCCACTGAGTTTAACTCATAACTGGTCTTATCTGTTACGTTTCGTTTAACAACATTTATACAACGGTCGCTTGTTGCGCACCGTGCTCTTACTCCCTGTATAACATCAGCTTATATCGTATTTACTGTCACATTAACTTCCACACATATACTTACATTATTCATATTATGGTTCATCCCTCATTTGGATGACCACTGAATGCTCCTTGAGCATCGATCATTCGAGTCACAAGCCGGCGTTATTCAGCCAGGTGCTTCACTTTATACACATACTACTAAGCTAATTTCTCTTTCAATAACAACATGGTCAATCCTTAACATATTTCTTGAACTTGATTCACATAACTACCGCTCCTGCGGTGTCACAATGTCGAGAGGTATCCCCACTCTTAATGCAGTGGTCCGTTTACCACTCTTTCGCTTATACAACCTAAACTTCTACCATCAATCGAATTTATATGATATATCCTGCTTTTGGATTATAAGCCTTTTTTGCCTTGAGCTGGGCTCATTATAGGCTGTCCACACACATGTACTTCTCTGTACAACATTACATGGTTTGGATATTATATTGAGCTCCATGACAAGGTCGTTGCATTCCGTTTCCTTTCATGGGATGCCCCTTAGGTTTGTCAGTCCGTCTCCTGACAACTTATGTCTAAGCTGGGTGTTAGTTTCAACCCTTATGCTTCTGTCATGCATTTCATTCAACAATTGTTGATGTGAACACCCTTCAAGGATTGCTCCTGGGTGTTGTTAAGTTATGCCTTTACATTTGGCTCACACTTATTGGTACATTCCGTTAGCTACGCCTTTCGCGTTCTTTACTGGTTATTATCTTCTTTTGTGAAGATTAACATTTCCTGGTAGTGTAGGTACTCATTCTGGGAATTTCATCCCGTTCATTGCACATTAATGTGTCCACATTAGGCATCTGCTTAGCCATGTACAGGCTGGGTCACCATTGCAGCTATAATGTTTATCCCTAAGGATCCTTAAGACATATGTGGTGTCTTTACCTAACAGTTTGTGCCTATCGCACTTCCTAACTCTTAAACATTTCCTTGAAAGGAGTTCACTAATCCTTTTAGTCTTGCTAACTTAACTGAATTCCTTAACTTCAACTATTCCTTGTAATCCTTAGCTCTCGTTTGATTTATACTGCTGACCGTAGACGGAGTCGACTACTTCCCGTGTTTCGGACTCTACTCGTATACATATATGGGGTATCTTACTGATACATTGCTACTTACCCAACTAACCCATAAGTAGGTCTGTCAGGCCCACATGCTCCTATCGGAGTGCGGTCGTCCCACAACACAGTTGGTACACTTGTAGTGTCCGTCACACGCCTAGGTGAGGTATTCTGTTGTCAACTCCCTTATATTGTCCCGTGACAATATTCATTCCTTGCTTCCCGAACTTAATCGAGGGAAAGTTTATCCATTGTTGTATCCTCGTCAATTGTCCTTGGTGTTACTGGCTTGGTTTAAAGAAGGTTGGAAAGAAGTGTTGGTTTGAAAGAAAATCTGGTTTTGAAAGAAAAAGGGTTTGAATAAATCTAGGTTTGAAAGAAAATTTTCATGGTTTCACAACATCTTCTTACCTTAGCCAAGTCTAGCTTTTGCTGACTGGTGTACTTGCAATTACAGAGGTTAGGCTAACAGGCCCTTCCACTGTTATGACAATCACATTTAACTTTACTGTACTTTTCCAAGTACTTCGTAGTGGTTTATAAATTTCCCGAACAGCCCTATTATAGCAGCACTTGCTATGGCAAGTGCGCCATGCTAACTGGCTATCAGTTTAACACATACCGGTTGTGGTATTGTTTTTACCCGCACTGTCATCAGTGGCCTTGTTGGCCCTCACTGATCTCACTGCCTTGATAATAATCCTCTGGGTAACTCCTCACTGTATTCATATGGTAATTATCAATTAGGGTGTTTTCCCATTCTGGGAGACCCCTCTTACTTAGTATTGTATTCTCTTTGTAGCCCGTTCCACGTATTGTCGTGGTTGCTGAGACTTGTCTCTTGTTTGGGCACTACGTTGCAGTTCCTTTATTGGTTGGTACACCGCTGGTGTATTATTTATCAACTGTGGTTCCGTAGACACTCGTCTCGGGTTTTACTAATCCA
Organism: Limonium bicolor; assembly: GCA_023374045.1. NCBI lineage: Eukaryota > Viridiplantae > Streptophyta > Magnoliopsida > Caryophyllales > Plumbaginaceae > Limonium > Limonium bicolor. The sequence continues at coordinate 227,373,147 of CM041776.1, forward strand.
CTTCTTGCCTGTTGCACGGTTGGTGCGTTGCAAGTTGGTTATTCTCGACTGCTTAGCATGTCGACCCATGTTGCCGGAAATTCTATTCTCTTATACACAAGATCCTTCATTCATTGCTATGAAATGCGGTTAACATTATTCAGATGGAGACCGTCTCCGGGATTCCCAGTTTTCGGGATCTACCGTATGACAGGTTCTCCGTACCCTAAGGGTATTTAATAACAGCCAGATCGGGTATCCCGAGTAAGAGAGGACTTCCATCTCCCTGGCGTTGTTCCCCCAAGTTATATACAGGGATTGTGGAGGGTGGGATGGATATTGTAGGTTTCCAGTAGTCACTGGTAGTTCCTATCCAGCGTATCTCTCACGCTGTCACTCAACCCTTAACCCCAGTACTTAAATCCTAACTCGGTATTTCCTAAGCTCGGTAATTCAGTCATCAGAGCGATACTTCGCTCTGATACCACTTTTTGTACACCCCATCCAACATTTACATACTTACAATAAACTGCAGCGGAATTACAAACCTCATCACATTACTTAACTCCCTGGTGTTACACGCCGTTAGCCACCCACGTGGCTAACAAGGCTAATCCATATACATTGTACCGGTCTGATGGGCTAAATTCCGAGCGACTAGCGACTATACATTGTATTCCTTTACATTAACAACAACAACAAAAATACACCTTATCAACTATACCGAGTATTATAAACTGATGCCGACAACAATATCGGTCTTACTACTCCTACTGTATATATAAACACTTAAAAGTTTACTCATGTACAATGACTACCCGTCCTACTCTCGAACGGCTTCCAGCACTTCGTACCTGAAATAGGAAAAGAAGAGAAAGGGGTGGCCCCAAGGGGCTCAGCACCTTTGCTGGTATGGTAATCCCGCAGCCCACATGCTACCGGGCCACGCACAACTAATTGTCGTCTTAGCATGCAGTTGATTATATTTAAATCATGCATGTGACAATAAACACACAACACTTAACATTTCGCCTCAATGGGCTCAGCAATCGGATAATACATCCTACTTAACAAGTCACCATGGTATTCATCATCCCTAGAGTTTTCTCCTCCAACGGAGCGACTTCCTTAATAGACAACACATACCCTTAAATCGGGTTATCCTTAAAGCCTCTTATCACAAACTGGGAATCATATCCATGATCCACACACTCCACATTTTACAACATATAACATACACTACATAACAACACTTAACAACACTTTGCACGTTTCCACGTGCACAATATAATACCGCAAAAGATAATGCATCACAACAAAATACATAACATAACGGGAGTGGTTCTCTTAGGAACCGACCCAAACATTGTTTATACACTGGTGAGCCTAGAGAATGTTGCCAGTCTCATGATAAGCTCGTTATACAATAACAACAACACTCATTACCGTCCTAATAGTTGGACGAGTAACTTAAGTTAAGGCGGTTCGGGTTTGGAGGCCCGAACACACCACACAAACACATGTTCCCCCTAAACCGATCATAAGTCAGAATAGCCAAGCTTTGGAGTAAGCTAATGGGAGATCATAACCCGTGAGGGAAACAACCATAACAAAGAGAAGGGTAAGGCTAGGAAGGATACCCTCTCCCAAACAACGCGCGACCGGCCAAACCGGATTCCTCACTACTGTTAGTACATACTTACTTTAGATAATAATTAGAACCCCACTATGGAGTCTATCACACCTACACACATACAGTATTGCAACTGGGTTAAACACACAAGGGAGATCCCTACATTCACATACACATACCACACAATTAACACACGCATAGCCGTGGTTAGTACGTCCCATGGTACGGGTCGTTTACTCCGAATACCGAACTCTCATGTGATCCTAGACTCAGTTAACTAAAGTTAACACTTCCGAGGTTAAATGGTATCGGAGTTGTACACGCCACATAAATGAATTACTGTAAACTCATTACATGTTTAATCTTACAACGTGGCAAACATACAGAAAAACACATTGGCATACAAGCCGGTGTAATCCGGTAGGACGCAGGTTGCAAGAAAACCATACCTGTCACCGGAGTCCACTTTACCACGTCCACTTATGTTCCTTGAGCAATTCTCGAACAACTGTTAACATCACATGTGTTTTCATTAACATCGGGTTTGCTTGATCATTTAATGTCAATGCTTAATTTTTCCCCGTTAACTTAGTTACATAACTTAACATTTTTTAACTTGTTTTACTCTCACATTTTAATACAACTTTTAACCCACTTAGGTGTCAAACTCACCCTACATGTCCTTAACATCCTTACACATCATTACCTACCAATCCCCATCATCACATATCATTTCATAACCTTAAACCTTGTTTTTGGTCCGACCGACCCACCGTCCGACCCACAACTGGGTCGGTCCATTACAGAACCCTTTTACTTCCATACAAACATGCCCGTCCGACCCACGTCCGACTCACTCGACTGGGTCGGTCCATGTGCGAACATTTTTCTTCCTTTGAAACTTGACCGTCCGACCCATGTCCGACCCACCCTTCTGGGTCGGTCCATTGCCGAACACTTACCTAACATCTAACAGAGGCTCGACCGACCCAAAACTGGGTCGGCCCCTGGGTCGGTCGCCTTCTAAACTTACCCAAACTTTACCAATTCTTCACACAACTTCTCCTAGGCCTCTTAATGCTTCCTAACAACATTTGGTAACCTTATATCCACATACAACATCCATGAAACTCATTTCTAACTCCTTAAGCCTTTACCCATTTCCTTGTAAAATTCCTTAACACTTTCAACATTTGTACTAGGTTCCTAAATGGTGTTTCTCACCTATTATAACTACTATCCCAAAACACTTTCTCCTCATCTTAACATCATCTCTTAAGCATCATTTCTTACTAACTAAATCTCCTTTTTACATCTTACCTAAACATCACTTGTTCCTTGAACACCAACCTTACCTAAACCTTAAACAACTCCTCCAAGACTTTAATACATTCAAACACACATTGAATTCCTAGAACTTCCAAGATAACACCTAAATCCTTGCATCACTCTACATCACCTTAACACATGTTTTCTTCTCAAGTAATCATTCTTCTCCTTTGCCCCTCCCTAGTTCACCAAAACTCACTTTAAACACTTAGAACTTCTTACACATTTCCCAAATTTGGCCATAGCTTCTCTAGTATATACTCACATCCAAACACTTAGGTTTTTACCTTAATTCATTCAAGAACACCTAAAATCCATCAACACACTTTATACACAAACTTCACACATTAAGCACTACATCACAATATAGTGCATAACTTAAATTGCTTGGCACTTAGGCCCTTAAATGCATGGCTCTTAGGCCCTTAAATTGCATAAACCTTAAACACTGAATTTCCCACATAATAATGCCTTGACCTGCAAATACACCCAACAATACATATTCCTTTAATAAACTCCTTGAGAGCATTTTACTAGCTCATTTACCATTTGCTCTTTAGGTAGTTTTAACAAGCATTATAAGCATATTTCTCCTAAGGCATTTAAACTACATTGAGATAGCTTGTTTACCTCTTTTTCCTCTCAAACTTCTTTCTTGCTTCCTTACAAACCGGTGGGGGTACTTGATTCCTTGTCAAGTTCTATACATTGTACAAACAACATAATGAGTATTCAAGCTTTAAGCTTCATCTCATTGTAAACCCTAGTTACATATATTGTTTTAACACATTAAGGTAATTGTTTTACCTTGGAATTGGAAGAGAACTTGAATAAGTATCAAGAGAGGGCTCCTCCTAGCCCTTGGAAGATTCAAATGAAGCTAGGACAAGGCAATATAAGAGCTCCATTAATGGTGAATTTCGGACAACAACAAAACATGGAGGAAACATGGATTTTCTTTGAGTTTCCTTACCTTGAAGCAAAGGAGAACAAGAATATGTGAAAAGATGAGCTCAAGCTCCTCCCATGGTGGTTTCTCTTGGCACCGAAATGGAGGTTTTGAAGTTTTGAAGAGACAAGATTGTAGAGCTTGGCTTAACTAAGAGAATGGTGGTGTTTGTTTTTGATTTGGACAAGAGAGCAAGATTTGACAAGAGTTCAAAGCTTGAGTTCTAATGGAGGTAGTGGTATTACCGAGAGAGAATGAAGAAGAAGAGAGGGTGGGTGGTGTTTGGAACCGTGGGAAATGAAGGAAAGGAAGGGAGGAGAATGAAGATAGAACTTACTTTTTGAAGATATTTAAGTCTTAAAGCAAATAGTAACTATGAGTCACATTTATTTACTTAACAAGTTAACATACTTGGTGACTCCTCACTACAAAAACCGGCCCCCTTTAATATAACAAGGGATTTTAGTCTTTGTTGTCAATTTAATTACTTAACATAACATATGTTATATACTAGCTTGTAAAAATTACTATTCACAAATACAAGGCACATAGAAGTGAAATTTTTGATTTCCCACTAATATGGCCACCCAAATGTGATACTATATAGTACACATGTTAATTAAAGAGTAATGATGGACATTTAGCCATTCAAAACTCATTTACAAGACAATTTTTCAAAAACGTGCTTTAAGACTCCTTAAAGCACACTTTGTGTTTTAACTTGTTTTCAAGCTTGGTTTCTTTAGTAATTGATTTAATATGTTCATTAACATATAAATAAGGTATTGGTATGACCATTAGGCCTTATACACATTTATCCCAAGCTTAGAGCACATTTTTGCTCATATTGACTTTAAGGTATTACCTTGTGTTTTGTTTGGTTTCATTGTCTACCAAAGTTTCCTAAGGACTTAATTAGCCTTATCAAATCATAATTAAATGTTATCAAGTCTTGGTAGGCTCTTTGGGTCCTAACCAAGTTCACTCATAGCTTAGAGCATGTTTTTGCTCAAACTGTGTCTTAATGCTTTATTGCACTTTACTATATTTTAAATTGTCCACTGATGTTACTAAGGCACTTTTTAGCCTTTACATACCATAATTTGATATTTAAACCACATATCAAGGTTTGGGGTATTTCATTTTATTTATTTACCAAACTTCCACATAATGTCTTAAATTTGACAATTATGCTTGTTTAATTAGTTATAAAATTTATTAAACCATTCCTTAAACATTTTAAGGTCAAACAAGACCTTATTTTTCTCCTTCACTCACGGCAATTAATTAGAATTGGTTTAAGAACATATTAACTTAGCAAAGTTAATGTTTAAGTGATTTATACCTTGATTTAACTTAGGTAGATCCTTGTTTGGATTCGCCACCTTAAGGAGAATTTCTCCAAAGCTTCTCTTACATGTTTTCAAACATAAAACAAGGCCTAGTTAGTCTCCAAGCAAGATCTAACCATAGGAAGTAATTTAAGTCATGAAAATCATGGATTTTTACCTTAGATCTTCAAGCTTGATATAGATCTACTTTGGCCCATTTTTCCAGAAGAGAAAGAGTATCAAAACACTCTCAAGAACAAGGTATAAAAACCGTGGGTGAATTAGCTTGGAAGATAGCTAAGTTTTACCTTGTTTAAGATGCCAAAAATGGTGTTTTTGGCTTGAATCTAGCTACTCCTTGTAGATCTTGGTATACCAACTGAATCTACATGAAAAGGAGAAGAAAATAAGGCTAGGGAATAGCTAGACAACAACAAGCTGCCTTGTTATTAGGTTTTACCTTGGAAAAATGCCTTAAAAGAGAGTATTCCTTTGGATCTCGGCCACCCTTGCTCAAAATGGCTAACCAACTGATTGAACATGTAAATATGAAGATTATGAGTGTATAAACTCATAAAAATCAGAGGAAGAAAATCGGATGACTTGTAGAGAAGCTTAAGGTATGTTTTTACCTTAAAATGAGATTTTGAGAAACTTTGGTCTCTTATCTTGCTTCAACCAAGTTTAGCTCTTGTTATAACCTTAGAACACTGAGAATAAGCCATAGGAGTTGATGAGCCACGAAATATAAGCATAGGTGGTGAAGAGATGAAGAAAAAGAGCCAAAACATGCCTTAAACCATTAATTCGAAGCTTAGAAGTTAGGTTTACCTTCCCAACTGAAGAAGTTCGGTTGAGAGAGCTTGGGAGAGCTTTGAGGAGCTGCTTTACCGAAATGAGGCAGCTAGGAGAGAGAGTGACTAGAATTGGTATTATTAGGTTGAAAATGTGCTTTAGATTAGTTTATTGTCTAATAATTGATGGGACTCATCAAGGGGATAAGGCGGGAGCAAGGAGCGGGCTGATTGAAGAAAGGAGAAGCTCCTCACACGTTTTTCCAGCTGGAGAATTCAAATAATGGAGCTAGTGGAGTGTATAAACTAATAAAAGGCAAAAAGTAAGCCTTAATTAAGGGAACAAGTGGAGTCTTGTTTATTAAGCTAGCAAGTGACGAAATTTGACTCCCCCAGCCTGTGTATGTCGACCTCATGTGGTCCAAGGGGTCAAACTTTGACCACTTGACCATTCTTAGTCAATGTTGACTCAAGCGGGCCCCTGTTAGGGTTTTATTAATATTTTAATATTAAAATTTGTAAAAATTTGTAAATTTCTGGAATTAAACTCCTTACATGTTATAATATGATATTTATCATATTTAAAGGTATTTATAACCTTTAGCCCAATTAAAACCAATTTAGAAGACAAATACACAAAAACGTGCTTTAAGGAGTTTTAGTGCACATTTTGTGTCTCAAGGATTTTCTGAGCTTGGTTTTCTTTGACAACGGTTTTTTTGTGTTCCTTACATGATATTTGATCATGGTATCCAATTTTATATCATTTAGAGGTCATTAGACCTTTAAGGTATTCTTAGAGCACATTTTTGCCCTTTTTGACCTTGAAGCATGAAAGTTCTTGTTCTTTGTGTTGGAGTGTTGTCCAATGATTGTAATGTGTTAATATACTTAGGACAAATTTTTAGGTCCTAAGAAGTTCATTTGGGTATTTATTTACCCTTAACAGTCAAAGGGTGCAACATCTTGATTTGTGTTGACCACTGTTGTGCTCAGTTGACTTTAAGGCATGTTTAGGCCTTGGTTAATGTGATTAGATATTTAATCCATGTTTAATAAGTTTGGGGTATTTCAATCTACCCCCTTAAAAAGACTTCGTCCCGAAGTCTTAATCAAATAGGTAAGTATATAAAATGTATAACTACCCATTGTTCCCATAATGTATATCTATGTGATATATCTTTTACACACATCATATTGCGCTTATACAGCACATAGCCATCACGTTGTGGCGTTAGGTCAATCATATATGGATATAGGTGATCCATCAGCACCACCATTTCCTATCAGTTCTACCAATCCTGACAACCTCCCTGAGGTGTCCATAACATTCCATTGTTCCACATTCCATATCTAATGATTCATTTTGTATCTAGGCGATACCATATGTATCATTCTGTAAAGCAATATGAATACATATCACAAATAGCATAAGAAGGGTACTACACACATGGCGTAAATACAACATTCAAACAAGTATCTCGTAAGATACATACATACAAGTGCACATTACAACAAACAAACCAAACAACGCACGCCCCGCGTACCAACCATAACCAACAAAACCAATTCACTGTATGCCATGCATACGAAACATTCACTGTATACCATGCATACTAAACAAACAACCTCGTATGCCCCGCACACCACCAATTCTTTGTATGCAATGCATACTAAACAACCAAAACTTAGTGCACACATGTGCACAGCCAAGAGGCTCTACCCCCTTAAAAAGGGTTACACCCCCGTACCCCACAAGTATACAACAGCCGCTCAACAAGGAGCGCTGGATACTTGGCTCTCAAAGAGTTCACCAACTCGTGGGTTATCCTCATATCAGAGAGGCGGGTATGACTCTAGCCCTTCTGGCTCCACAATATATAAAGGGTGAGGCACTAACTATTTGTGCTCTCTCTAAGTTCGTTCTTAGGGGCCCACTCGCTCCGTATGAGGCGTAGACCCATGAATCATAGGCTCAATTTGCCTATTTCCATTGATGTGTGTCCTCTCATTTGGATCACTAGCAAACATGCGTGTGCCTTCTCTCACTGATATTCAGCTTGAGGTATAATGTGAAATTGGCTACTGTTAGTACTAGTGCTCTTGCACTCGTCTTGTCATACTAAGACGTACCAGCCTATATGTCCATAAAGATGATGTTTGTCATCCATGTCTCCTGGTGGTTTTGTTCCGGTAGTAACACACTGTTGTAGTTCTCTTTCTTTTCTTTCTTTTTTTTTTACACACTCATGTTGATATCCACTTTATCTTTCTGCATTCCCACTAGATTAATAACTGCACGAGTGCAATACCAAAACACTCAGTCATACAGAGTGCAGAGGCGTAAACGCTCAACAGCTAATATCGTGAGTCAAACAGATAAGATGTGCGAATTATCCTGTGAGTGGGTACATTCCAAATCCACTGTTCCTTGCTTAAGGTGTCTGCTATTATATAGCTTTGTCCTTTATCCTCGCGTAGTCACGCGTTTATGTCCATATCATCTGGTAGATTTCCTCTGGATTGTAAGCATTTGCTTGATCCTTATGAGGGTTCTACATATTATTCGTCCATAATGGGTTTCCATGTTCTTATCCTTAGGTTTCACGTCCTTGAAAGGTTTCCTGGTCTTCTCTGTATACTGTCTACTGCTATCTGCTGAAGGTTCTTGATTTCTCTAGCTCGTTGGCTTAACTGCGGCTCTTCTCGTCCATCTTCGAGGTAATCCGTCTTACTGTCCGTAGGATGGAGTTGACTACTTCTCGTGTTCCTAACACTACTTGTCTACTTGCATGGGGTACCGTACTGATACATTACTATTACCTGACTAACTCATAAATAAGTCTGTCAGGCCCACATGCTCCTAACGGAGTGCGATCGTCCCATGGTCTCGTTTAGTAAACTGGTAATGTCTGTCACACGGTTTTGTGTGAAGTATTTTGTTGTCAATCTCCCTTTGATGGATATCCTGTTTTCTTTTCTCTTCTTCTTCCCTTTTTTTTGTTAATAGTTCATGGTATCAGTTATCTAGTAATAAGTGCTATTGCCCTGGTGGCATCAGTAGTAATTCGTGTCATTAGCCGGCGTTATTTAGCTCGGTGTAAGTAAAATCTGTGCTACATTTAGCAAACCCGGTTCTCCTAACTCGGTCTCACTGAGTACAATACATATTCCTTTTCTTCCTGTTTATCATGATCATATCACCTCCATAGTTCATATTTGTTCCCTCATTCGTTTAATTGGATATATTGCAGATTGCATAATAGTTTGAGCAACTTGGCTCTCCACTTCCCAACCATCCTCACTGACGGTGGTGCATCTACAAAGGGTATGCTTGTCCATAAGGACTAAACATTTATCACTCGTAGTGATTAGCATTAAATGCGGCTATACACTGATGGTATTTGGCTAATAAGCCATGTCTGAAAATTCCTAAATGTTTAAACTGGTTTGTTTTACAATCACAGTGGTTGTATAGTTTCTCCAGTTGCAGTGGTTGGACTAACGGTCCTTCCAAGGTTGTATAGGTTTCTAACCTCAAGGTTTGTATGAAAAAGTTTGAAAAGCATTGTTGTTTTTTTTACATATAATAAAAGACTAAAAAGTAGTAGTTGTTGCAGTTGCATTTGCAGTTGCTGTTGTTGTTGCTGTCGCTGCACTTGCTGTAGCAAGTGCGCAAAGCAGATGGAAATTTCAGTGGTTTTTTTGTCATAGCGCTTGCAATAGCAAGTGCGCCATGCAGGTGGAAATTTTGGTTCAGTAATCCCCTGTCTCATTGACTCTGTGTCGTCTAGTATGGCTACATGATAATGTAAGCATTAACATCCTGTTCATATATATATCCGTCACGGTTTAAAGCTTATTGGTACTGAGTACACACAACTAATCCCAAAGTCTTACACAAAAGGCGAGTGGTCAATGACACACTCCCACATATTCATAACATGTCTTTCTCTAACATCCCAAGTAAGTACATAGCATAGTAAGCAAAAGTCTTCCACCAGCGGTCTCATGGAGTTAGGGTACTCATGCCCTATCTACTCCCTTGCCATTCAGGGCTCCAGCATCAGTAGATGTCTGGCCATCCTGACCGCCTCGTGGTACTCCAGATCCTCCAGCTGAGGTCTTCTGAGTATTCTTTGGTGGCCTGTAATTTTGGCTCTCTGGATTCATCCAGCATTCGAATTCCCTGTGGCCCTCTTTGTGGCAGCACCGACACTCGACCTTGCGGCCCACAATCGACCCCAGGATGGTCCTTCCCACAACGCTTACAGTAGAAATGGCGTTGGGGCTGTCCGGTGCCTGATGGTAGTATTTAAGTTTAAGTTAAAATCTGGTGGTATAAAGGTTAAGATTACAATTCAACTTAAGAGGTAGGTGTTCTCACCCTTAGGAGGTGTAGATCTCAGAGGCTTAGCATCTATAGCTGGGCCGGTCAACTGAAGGACGGGCTCTTTTCCCTTTGTTCCCTGGTGACCCTGCTGCCCTTTCTTTGGAAAGAATTTCCTATTTAAGGTTTCGGGTCAGCATTCCTAAGGTATTTAATATGATAAATAATCTAAAATGGAATAAGTCCTTACTTTCCCTTCTTTTGGCTTTCGCCTGGAGATGCTCCTCCACCCTCAGACTCTCCCTCAGGGTTCTTCCTTTTCTTGGCCCCGAGAGTCTCTTCCCGAGTCTGGAGCATTAGCTCCGTCCTCGAGGCAGCCTCATAACACTCCTGGAATCTCCTTGGTAAGTTCTCACAAGGTTAATTGTTAATGTAGTAAGTAAAGAATTTTATGGCTTTCATGTTAGTACCTGTATGGTAGTGTAGAGGGTAGCACCCATCGCCATCCGAATGCGAAATAATAGTCCTCCCTGGAACTTCTCGACCTTCACGGTCTCTGAGTAATCCACACTGGGAATGAAGTCCAGTGGACCAATGAATCGAGCGTAATACTCATCCACGGTCAGACCTCCTTGGGTCAGTGTCTCGGACTCCTGGCGCTTCTTCAGTTTGAGATGTGCTCGGTAGTACTTCCCTCTCAGCAACTCGACAAAGGCAGCCCACGTAAAGTCGGGCGTAGCCAGGTGATGGTCCTTGACCAACCTCCACCAAGTACTGGCTGCATCCTTCAGATGGAAAGCAGCAATGGCGACCTTCTTGTCGTCAGGTACTTGTAAAGCTTCATAGGCCTTCTCATGTTCAACAATGTAACGCTCCAAAGCTACGGGGTCTGGCTCCCCAGAATATGTAGGTGGTCGGGTCTCGCCAACTGACTTCAGCCAGTTCGTTTCCCTGGGCTGTGGCGGGTGGGCTGGTGCTCCTCCTATCTGAGTACCCAGCTGTGCAAGAACGGCTGCAACCGTCTCAGCAACTCCTGGAATGCCGGGGTCACCGCCTCTACCACTACCAGTACCATGCCCTCTAGTTCCACCAGACATCTGTAGTACAGTATGTCACATAAATACTCGGTAAATTACCGTACACAACCAATAGATATTAAGTTGCCTTAAGGCTAACCTGTCACGCAATTTGCGTTACTAGACACAATATCTTTCTAAGACGAATCGTCTCGTACCTCCCAAATGTTTCCCATAATTTCCCAAGTCCTAAGCTCACTGTCTTAACCTATTATCTCGTCATCAGAGCGGTACTCTGCTCTGATACCACTTTTGTAACACCCCTCTCCATAATCACGATATAATCTCTCACGTAGTAATAAATAAAACGTCTCACAGCGGAAAATAACCAACAATTACAAAACTCACTCGGGTGTCACCGGCCATTACTCCCCATGCGAGCAACGTAGCCAAACTACATCCAACTTCCAAAATAAACAAACTGCTAACCGCAGTGATAACGAGAAATTCCTATACATCATACTAAATCCATAAATCATAAACATCGACAAGTGAGCGTCTACCCAAACCTGAAAATACACAACCTTACCATAAGACCATACACCATCTTCATTGCTATACAACATCTCTAATTACCCTGTTCCTGCTCTTCAGCTCCGACAATGATCAACAACCTGTAATGGTGTAGTATTAGCGATAGACGCTGAGTATGCCGGGCCTGGACCCTAATGGTCACTTGTCATTTTAACCATCTTATTATTAGATTGGTTTCACGCTTTACCATTTTACAGATATATTCAATACTGTAATAAACATGCATAATAAATTTAACCATCCATCCAAGTATCCATAAACATTCAACCATCCATCCAAATATCCAAACATTCATTTAATATTCCATACAACATTTAATATCGAACGTATCGAGTAATAACAATATAATGTACAATGTACATTTGCCGTAGCGTACAGTTTTCATATTTAATTTACCTTAGCCTCGTAGGCTCCATCCAACCATCAACACACAATAAAATAACCACAAGTATAACCAATGAACAACAAAGCGAAACAACGAGAATAATAAACAGGTATTAAGTCTCGACCAATATTGTTCGCCACTATATAAGTCTCAATTGTTTTAGTTGTTCAGTTATACCTAGTGACAATGTCTCGTTAAAACGACATGTCTCTAGTTACCCATATATTATGGCGGGTCACCCACGGCAGTAGCCACTCCAACGGTAGAGTCTCCGACCAACGAGCCATTCTAGCTCACGGGAAATTTTCTTGATACTTACGGACCCGTACGCGGACATCCTGGTATCGTTTTTATGATCACAGCGCGCACCAAGAGCCACATCCTCTTGGCTTTACTTCCATTCCTTTAATTAATTAATTATACCATCGCATTGCATTACCAAATTTTCTAACACAGCAGACTAAGGTCATTAGTCCAATCCGGAGTCTGTAAACTCGGGATCCAGTGTTAGATACGAGAGCGGCGTATTGAAAATGCCAATGCTCTGTACAAAAGTCTCAGATAATATGTATATGTTATTATCATAGTGCTACAACGTTTTACTTACGTTCCTTATATCTCATATAAGATAGCACCATAGCCGCTAGTTCGTTTTATATATATTGGTTCATATATACGAACCGATACTGTTAACTCAACAACAGTAAATAATAAGTAGCTATAAATATACAATTCATGCATATTAATTAACACATTCAGACAATCAATCTTGTCACAGATCACACAGAAGTCTGAACTGAGGAAGCCCTCAGAGACAATCAGAGACACATAGCAACATACAAGTTATATCAACCAAATCCGAGCCCAAGGAGCAACCTTAGGACAACTCGGATCAAACCCCTTTACATACCGTTCACCCTGATCGTATTACGGTGGAGTATGAATCAGCAAGATCCTATGCTCCGTGTAGTCCGCTAGCTCGTCGAGCGTCTTGTCAGAAGTATAATCTAAACGGTATTAAAACTATAAGTCAATCTCCATGATTAACTACATCCGGTATTTCCGAATAATAAGTAACCCCGACAGTTCACCCCTGTTTTCTACAGTTGTTTGTTATGGGTTTCTCTAAAACAGTCGGTTTTTTTGTTACTTAAAACCCATACGTCATATTTTTCAACTATTAAGTTTAATTCTTTATATTTCTTTTTAATCTTATCCACCCATTTAATTTAGGTACGTAACCTATAGTTGCATGTATTCATGCATGATTGTATTATATCATTATTTTTTTGTATTGTATCCAAAACTCATAACTTATAGTTCATGACTATATTTTTTTTAAATAACCACCATCACTAAATCATATGGTTCTCAACCAAAATATATATCCACCTTATATACATTATCCTTGTGTATGTATATATTTACCACGTAGGTAACTCCCATGAGTTTAATGAACTCTTGTATTTTATGTTACATTTGATCATCTTCTTTTAGATGATTATTCCCATTAGTTATATTATATCATACAACTTGTATTAAGATTATTATCCTAATATTATGTAACATTTTATGTTGTATAATTACAACTCCTAAGGTTTATTCAATAAATACCTTAGTTTATAAATTCCCTTTATTTATAGTTTGTCACATTATTTTATGTGAGTACCCTTCCTTATATTCAGGGCGGAGATAAGGGGGGGCGGGTGGGTGTTCGGCCCCCCCAACTCCCTCGGGTACATGCTTAAATCAGTTATACTTTTTTTGTTATATAGTTTATTTATGTTATTAGATGTTTGTTCGCCCCCATAACATTTTGTAAATAGCATTATGGTATTTCTATATTCTATTTATTTTAATTTATTTCTATTAATATGTAATATTTAATCTAGAATTGTATTATAAAAATCATTTTTAGTCTATAGTAGATAAGAAAATTCTTAATATTTTTATTTAAGCAGCATAGTATAAAGTAAAACTAATTATTATGCTAGTCCTAGTAATCATGTACCCCTATTATCTATCGTATAGGTGTTTCTAGTTTTTTATTATAGATTTTGCAAATTAAAATAATATTACATTACTCAAACTAATTTTTAGAAAAAAAAACTAGTAGTTTAGAACTATTGTTCTATACTATATTGACATTAACTTATATTTTGTATACCCATTTTTTAAAATGAGAAATAAAAAAGGTAAAACAAACTTCTTTATTAATTTATATATTTCAATTTTAATGTAATTTTTATGTCAAACTATATATCTACTATGAATTTTTAAAATATAATTATAAATATTAAAAATTTAAATTAATTTAAAATTAAAATTTTAAAATTAGTTAATATTATTAAAAAAAAATCTCGCCCCCCTAAGAAATTTTTCCTGGCTCCGCCCCTGCTTATATTAATTCCACCTAAACCATATAATTGTTGTAACATTTATAACATTATAGACCTTAGTCTAAAATTCATTTTCCCACTCTTATTAACTCGGTATAGCCCTTAACTTTATTTAAATCCCATTTTGACCACATAACATTATGTAATGTTATACCATATACTAATATCATACTATGTGATATTTTTTATTCCCTTTAACCTATAACCTATAGTTTTTATACAAAACTATTTATTATTGCCTCTCAAGCACCATAAGAAAATCTTATTCTTTTCCATAAACCATAGTTTCCTTAATTTACAAAATCACCCCTTAATTCATACCATGTTATATATTCCATTTAATATAACATTTCTAACTTATAAAGAGTATAACCTATGGTTATTTTTTGTAAATTCCGAACAGCCCTTGTGCTATTCTATAATTGCCATTTGGCCCTATTTATAACACATAGTTTCATAATTCATTAAAACTATATATTATACATATATCTTAATAAACACTCTTATTATTCTAAAAATCATCAAATTCCTCCAAAGGGTTATTATTACCTTTATTAACCCATATATAATCGGTATTTACTATACCACTTCATATATTTCTCCAAAGTGTCATACTGATATAATAACTATATATTATACATATATAGTTTATTTTAATTCCAAAACATTCCAATAAATTCCTAAAAATTCCTAATAGCCCATGGGTGTTTAAAATACCATTGTACACCCTTAATTTTCGGTAATAACATATTTACCACATATGTTATGAAAATATCACCTTAAGATACTTATCTTATTATAAAACCTTAAATAAGTTATTTAACTTATCTAATTTGGTCAAAACCTAGCATATGGTCAAGGTTGACCACCTTAATATTTCCTTGACCACCAATTCCTTATAATTACGGTTTAGTACCCAAACTTTCTAAAATTCACCATTTAACCCCAAAACTTAATATAATCTTATAAACTTAATTTTAAATCCTTTTTAACTCTAATTTTCGGCCTTATTATTCTAAAGCCCCCAATTTAATTTAATTACTTCTAAGCCCCACTTCTTTTCGGTAATAATTGAATATCACCTAAACTTAAATAAAAACTTGTAAATGCATAAATAAAATGGCCTAAAATACATGGCCTTATTACAAACATTGGCTTGCAAAATAAATTACACATAAATGTCCCAACATACATATAAATTTCGGCCTCACCACACACTTTTTATTTATTTACCAAACTCCACATAATGTCTTAAATTTGACAATTATGCTTGTTTAATTAGTTATATAATTTATTAAACCATTCCTTAAACATTTTAAGGTCAAACATGACCTTATTTTTCTCCTTCACTCACGGCAATTTAATTAGAATTGGTTTAAGAACATATTAACTTAGCAAAGTTAATGTTTAAGTGATTTATACCTTGATTTAACTTAGGTAGATCCTTGTTTGGATTCGCCACCTTATGGAGAATTTCTCCAAAGCTTCTCTTACATGTTTTCAAACAGAAAACAAGGCCTAGTTAGTCTCCAAGCAAGATCTAACCATAAGAAGTAATTTAAGTCATGAAAATCATGGATTTTTACCTTAGATCTTCAAGCTTGATATAGATCTACTTCGGCCCTATTTTTCCAGAAGAGAAAGAGTATCAAAACACTCTCAAGAACAAGGTATAAAACCGTGGGTGAATTAGCTTGGAAGATAGCTAAGTTTTACCTTGTTTAAGATGCCAAAAATGGTGTTTTTGGCTTGGATCTAGCTACTCCTTGTAGATCTTGGTATACCAACTGAATATACATGAAAAGGAGAAGAAAATAAGGCTAGGGAATAGCTAGACAACAACAAGCTGCCTTGTTATTAGGTTTTACCTTGGAAAATGCCTTAAAAGAGAGTATTTCCTTTGGATCTCGGCCACCCTTGCTCCAAATGGCTAACCAACTGATTGAACATGTAATATGAAGATTATGAGTGTATAAACTCATAAAAATCAGAGGAAGAAAGTCGGATGACTTGTAGAGGAGCTTAAGGTATGTTTTTACCTTAAAATGAGATTTTGAGAAACTTTGGTCTCTTATCTTGCTTCAACTGAGTTTAGCTCTTGTTCTAACCTTAGAACACTGAGAATAAGCCATATGAGTTGATGAGCCACGAAATCTAAGCATAGGTGGTGGAGATGAAGAAAAAGAGCCAAAACAAGCCTTAAACCATTAATTCGAAGCTTAGAAGTTAGGTTTACCTTCCCAACTGAAGAAGTTCGGTTGAGAGAGCTTGGGAGAGCTTGGAGGAGCTGCTTCACTGAAATGAGTGCAGCTAGGAGAGAGAGAGTGACTAGAGTTGGTATTATTAGGTTGAAAATGTGCTTTAGATTAGTTTATTGTCTAATAATTGAAGGTGACTCATCAAGGGGATAAGGAGGGAGCAAGGAGCGGGCTGATTGAAGAAAGGAGAGGCTCCTCACACGTTTTTCCAGCTGGAGAATTCAAATAATGGAGCTAGTGGAGTGTATAAACTAATAAAAGGCAAAAAGTAAGCCTTAATTAAGGGAACAAGTGGAGTCTTGTTTATTAAGCTAGCAAGTGACGAAATTTGACTCCCCCAGCCTGTGTATGTCGATCTCATGTGGTCCAAGGGGTCAAACTTTGACCTCTTGACCATTCTTAGTCAATGTTGACTCAAGCGGGCCCCTTATTAGGGTTTTATATAATATTTTAATTAAATTTGTAAAAATTTGTAAATTTCTGGAATTAAACTCCTTACATGTTATAATATGATATTTTATCATATTTAAAGGTATTTATAACCTTTTAGCCCAATTAAAACCAATTTAGAAGACAATTACACAAAAACGTGCTTTTAGGAGTTTTAGTGCACATTTTGTGTCTCAAGGAGTTTCTGAGCTTGGTTTTCTTTGAAAACGGTTTTTTTGTGTTCCTTACATGATATTTGATCATGGTATCCATTTTTATATCATTTAGAGGTCATTAGACCTTTAAGGTATTCTTAGAGCACATTTTTGCCCTTTTTGACCTTGAAGCATGAAAGTTCTTGTTCTTTGTGTTGGAGTGTTGTCCAACGATTGTAATGTGTTTAGTAATGTGTTAATATACTTAGGACAAATTTTTAGGTCCTAAGAAGTTCATTTGGGTATTTATTTACCCTTAACAGTCAAAGGGTGCAACATCTTGATTTGTGTTGACCACTGTTGTGCTCAGTTGACTTTTAAGGCATGTTTAGGCCTTGGTTAATGTGATTAGATATTTAATCCATGTTTAATAAGTTTGGGGTATTTCAACCAAACTCAGCAAAACTTTTAGAATTGTAAAACAGTACCCATGGGGGTTTAACCATTCAATTATCAACATAATTCATAAGTGAAATCAACCAACACAGCATAAATTCCAACCAGAAAAGCAATTTTAAATCTGCACCCCATGAGTGTGCAAACCACCCAATTCCATCCCCCACTTACATCGATTTGAAGCGCAGAAACTGATCCCGACGATGCCAACAGCCAAACACATAGACCATAGACAGAAGAGGAGCAAAACCACACTGAATTCAGCAACAATCAAACCCCAAAATCCGAAATTTCCATACCACAACAAGAGAGAAAAACAGTCCTCAAATGCACCATAAAACGAACCTAAAACATCGACGAAGAACACGCAACCAGCAGCAGAGAGGAAGACGATCAAACACAGCAACAACACGCCAGAAATCAGAATCAACACCAAGGGAGGAAGAGGGAAGAGAGCGCTCAAAACTGTTGGGAAGTAGAACGAGGTTTAGAAACTGAACGGGGAAAAGACCACTATCTGCCTAGATAATTATTTAAGACTTACCAAAATAATAAGAGAAGAGAAATGACGTCCTAATGCCATAAAACACAAAATATAAGATGATAATCGAAATCCGACATACAAGAATAAAAAGCAAAAACCAGGTTATTACACCATTCTCCCCTTAAAATGAATTTTGTCCTCGAAATTCAACATATCTCACTGCTCAAAGAGGGAAGGGAACTTAGCACGTAATTCCTCCTCGAGTTCCCAAGTTGCCTCACACTCGACTGATTAGACCACTGAACCTTAACCATAAGCAGTGTCTTACTACGGAGTCGGTGAACATCACGAGCTAAAACGCGCACCCACACTGCTTTATAGCTGAAATCCTCGCGAAGTTGAAGCTGACCATAGTCAATCACATTGGTAGGATCATGTAGATACTTCTTGAGCATCGACACATGGAATACGTCATGGACTCCTGCGAACGCTGGTGGCAAGTGTAACACCCCTACCGCTAATCCCGTCATTACTGTCTAATCACCTCGTACTTCCACACAATCGCAGCGGATATTCCATACTCAACGGCAGGTGATACAATACCGTTAGCCACCCACGTGACTAACAAGGCCTATTTCCACTACAGCATCAGTCTGATGGACCGGAATACCCGAGTACAAACTATATAATTCACATTCCAATTTCTAACCGGGTACATACAATTCTCCATTCAATACATTGCTCAATACTTACCATACAATATACCGAGTCTTCTAAGGTACAATTCCAAAGTACAACCTTTCTCACAAGCCTATACATACTTATCAAAAGTCTAACCTCCTACCATATCTCACAAGTCTACATGCTTCCCCAAAAATACACAAGGAGTACCACTTGGTACACCGACACTTCAAAAGGCTACAAGCCCGTATACAAATAATACACCATCCAAGTTATTCCATAGCTAAACTAAGCATAGCGAACCGGTCTCAACTTCGACCAGATCAGCTTCGGTACTTGGAAAATAAAACACAGCGCCCCAAGGGGCTCAGCAAATTGCTGCGCATGAAATTCGCATACCCCGCGTGCTAACAGGAGTACGCCGACTACTTTTTCGAATACAAGAAGTTCATTTTATACATGCATACATGCTATTACGGAAAATATTACAATCATACAAGGTACATACATACAAGGATACCGTACATACAAATGGAAGGCAATACACAAGTCATCCAAACAAGGTGATACACTTCTCAAATCCATACTTCATTCTTTGTTAGCCAGTTACCCATCCGGGTTAATCGGATGTTCTTTACTCTTTTACTCGGGACCATATGACTTACACTAGTCTTGGTCTTACTCATAAAAATACGTACTTACTTACATTATACTCAAGTTAAGTCGTTGTGACCTCCAGGTAGAGACTTACACCGTCTCACCACCGGGCTTTAGGGTGGCTCACTAATCCAGGTTGCTGCCCATTTAAGGGTTTGGACCATGGAAAAGATTAAGGCCAGGAATCGAATCCAACCTCTTGTGTCTCCTCATTCTCACGTGTGTCAGAAACTATATCGGGCTTCTTACTTACTCTATTTTACCAATTTACTCAAAGTTAGAGGGGTTGCATAGTTAGTGAGTTAGTGAGAATCATTCACAATTACTAATTCAAGGGTTAGCACAAATGCACAACCACAATCAAGCACTTCATCATCATTCATACATTTCATGAATTATACAAATTACAAGTTCAAATACAATTCCACAAGAAACAATACATTACAAGTACAATAAGGTGCAATAAATCCGATTTGTGCATTTTTCTTATTTAGGTGATCACATAGCACACAAACACACAAGTCATAGTAGCCAAGGTAGCATACAGAATATGAGAAAATCATACCGTCCACCATGGTTCTCGGGTTTCCAACTCTCCTCCGGAGTCTAACATTTCCAATCCTATACATACATAGAATCGGGTGGTTAATTATCTATAATTAACCTAATCCATATCATCTTTAGTGTTTCCCGATTTACAACTACTAATTCCTTACAATTCAAATTCATTCACATAAGTTACTTACTTATCATTACTTCTCAAGCTTGTTTACACTCCTAATGACATTTATATGTCATTAATTAAGTCTTAACAATCTTATAATATCATTACCATTCAAATCCCTATCATTAGAATGCATTAAAACACATTCTGGTTAAATTTTGGGGTGGTCCGGGTTTGTGTCCGGGGTTACAAACCCGGACCAAAGCTGGAAAAAACGTTCTACCTCATTTTTACTATGGTCCGGTTTGTGTACCGGGATACAAACCCGGACCAACCTGTGTTGTGAGTTTCTGGCATGTTTTTGGGGTGGTCCGGGTTTGTGTACTGGTTTGTAAACCCGGACCAGCCCTGTTACACATTATTTTGCAGTTTTCAGCCTCCTTTTCAACCCCTATTTCGTACTCAATCCTTTCCTAAACTTTCAACATGTAATTGCAGACGTTATATAGTGTGGTTAGAACAGGTATAATTAACACAAAGAAAGAAATTAAACCCAAAAATAAACGTCGGGCTGCAAATAAATCCCTGGTCGCAGTAGTATCGTGAAAATGTAAGCAACCGGATGTCGAACCGTGGGACTAATGTACATATAATAGTTCCTAAGCGTGTCACAAGAGGGGGGATTTAATTGACTGTAAAATAAAAGAAAAGAAAGATACAATAAACTAAGTTAATAGATAAATAAAATGGAACTCTGGGTCAGGTTATTATAATCTGCATAATTAAGCTATCTCTACTGGTTTAATAATTTGGCAAGGTCCCTGTAAATATCTTAAGGACTAAGTCATAGCCTCATAAGAACTCGTTCACCTGTAATGCAAGGTTCTAATCAAGGTTCAAGCAAAAGCCTGCGAACGGCAGAGGAGTATTTGAGGAATTACATTTGCAACTGAATACTAACTCATTAAATCATAATCAAGTTTCCTCCAGTTTTACGGCTTAATTAACCTATCTATTTATCACTGGTCTGATCAAAATAGACTTAGTAAAGCAGTTTAATAAATTCGCGAGATCTATTAAAAAGGTGTGTGATAACCTTTAAGCGTAACAAACTGTATATAAATAAACCAGTAGAAATATTGCATAATTAGTACAGATACATAATAACTATACCCAGAGTAAACATAAACTAGCCTAACATATTAAATAGATAGATAGAGAAGAGAGTAATAGAAATCATCCGTAATCACTCCGTCTCACTCTGCTATTTTGTGTACGTTGGGCTAGAGGTGAATTTGGTGGACTGTAAGATAAATAAAATGGAGAAGGCGGGAGAAGAGAAATGAGATGGTGGTGAAGTGGTCGTGGATCGATTGGTGAATTCGTGTGTGTTTGGAAGGAGAAGTCTCGTGGGTTTTTATAGAGAAAGGAAGAAAAAGGAAGCAGAGAAGATAGACAGACGCGTGAGCAATTGATTGAGGCGGTGGAAGAGTTGCACTGATTGCAATAAAATCATTTATTGCAGGGGACAGACAGAGGCGTGAATTAAGGTAGGCGCAGACAGTGGACGAGTTGCAGACAGTCGGCGCGAGTTGCAGACGAAGACGGAAGACGGGCGAAGAAGATGCTGGTCGCGAGGCACAACCGCCTCCAAAGGAGGCGGTCTCCTCCTCTCCTGTCCGCCAGTAAACCAGGCGGTAGCCTGTGTCACAACCGCCTCCAAAGGAGGCGGTCTCCTCTGTGCCGTCCGCCAGCTATCAGGCGGTAGCCTGAGTCACGTCCTCCTCGCGGTTACATGTGTGGTGACCGCCCAAAATGAGGCGGTAGCCTGTCTGTTGTCCGCGAGGCGGTTGCGCCACTCTAGTCCGCCAGTTATCGCGACGTCGCAGTGTGACTTATTCCTGCCAACTTCCACCGGCTCTAGATTCTTCGTTTGGGCTCCGTTTTCCGAGCCGTTTGCGTCTATGTGTTCGTCTCTTTATCTACTTTAGTCCCAGCTTGGTTTTCCTCATGTTAAACCAATAAATTAGTGAGATAATAATAAAACATAAACTAGAGGAAAACTAACCGAAGTGGAGAAATGAGCAAGAAAAGTGCTAATATTATATATGAAATACACCTATAAATCATGCTCATTTGGACACTTATCACACCCCCACACTTATCTTTTTGCTTGTCCTCAAGCAAAACTACGTACCCAAGTAGGGAATGCTCAATACTAACAAATATTATTATGAAGGGTAGGATAAACATGATCTTTAAATTTATTGAGGAGTGTGAAAAATTAACTGCTGGTGGCATAGGTGTGCTCAGGGTAAAAATAAAATATAGAGTTTCGGGGTATGATCCAAGGTACTTCAATGTTTCTTTTTAGGTGACTCTGAGAACTTTTACCATGGCCAACTTCTCTCAAGAATGGGCATTGAGGAGAAAACAAAAGGAAAAATAGATTTATGCATTTGTTTCACTTTTGCATAAGGGATGAGAAAATGTAGGCGTCACACCTTTGTATTTAAGAACACTCAACTCTCTTTTGTCGGTTACCAATGGTGTCTCATGAGTCCCTTATTATTATTTTTTCCTTCTTTTTAAACAGAGAAGTACCCCTTAGCAATCCCTAAGAGAGAAGACAGAAAGGAACCCTGAGCAATAAAATCCAATCATTTGCAGATCATTTGGTCACACCGCATATAAAATGCTCCTCAAAAGTAATCAAAATTTTAAAATTTGTACCATTTATCCTACAATTCATAACAATATTTATTCTTAAGAGAACAACCCACATATAAAGGGTCCATAATATTTGAATTGGACAAACGCATGATAAGGAGAGAGATTTAAACATTTAAGCACAACATGTCACTGAAAAGGGCACACTCCCCCACACTTAAATTGAACAATGTCCTCATTGTTCACCAGAAAAAACAAGGGAAAGTTGCAGAAGGCCTTTTCGGTAAGTAGATAAAATAGAGAGAACACGAAGCTCAAGAATATTCATTGAAGCATATAATTTCTCCTCTGCATATTTTATTTAAATAAAAGCATAATTTAAAGAAACTAGTACTCCCCTGATTTTATTTTTGCTAGCGTGTATTAGACTTCCCCCACACTTGAGCTTCAGCCTCAAGTAGCGTAGCTTGGTTGCGGTGTAGACATGAAATTGCACCTACAAAAGACACTAGAAGCAACCATACTACAAACGGGGTTAAGAGTTAGCAAAAACAAAATTTAAAGAGAACCTGAAAATTAAAAGAGCATAAAAGCAAATAAAATAAAAGTACACCCGGTTGCCTCCCAGGAAGCTGCCCTTCTTTAACGTCTTTGGCTAGACGCCTGCTTTGTTATCCTGGATCAAAACAAAACGTTACCCTGGCATATAAAATAAGAAAATTAATACTCGACAAAATCAGGTGTTTGAGGAGGTATTGCCGGGAACGTAGTTCTAACAGAAGATCCGGCGCTGATGATTTTTCTTCCTCAAATTGGAGGATGTAAACATCTTCCTCTTGTAGGTGAGGCTCGAAGAAAGAACGCTCGTTATCATCTTCAGAGAAAGTTAATTCTTTGAAAGTGATAGTGGCATTAGGTTTGGATATGATGGCGGGAGGTGATGGCAATTCATTCTCTTCATTTTCGAGGATAAAAGTATCCTCATTGTCTGGGTATATTATAGAGAAGGAGGGAAAATAGCGGTAATTGAATTTAGAGGGAGGGGTTTCTATGAGTGGCTCGTCTGTAGTGGGGTGTTCTACCTCTCTTGAACTGTTTCGCTCATTGATTGCTCTAGTAGTTGAGCGATTCTCTCCAGGTAGTCTGGTTGATCTTCCAACCAGAGTTGCTCTTGGACTATGAGACAATCCTCAAAATCATGAGCTTCCCCACATTCAGAGCAGTATAAATCCTGCCAATATTCAAATGCCTCTTCCATTGCCGTGTAAAAATTTTTTTTTTTTGTGTTTTTTGTGTATAAAACAAAACTACAGAAAAAGATTAGAAAATAAAATGATTAGAAACAAACATAATAATAATATAAACAAATATAAAAAGATAATAAATATAAAAAACAACAAAATAAAATAGACAAAAAATATAAAAGACTATTAATATAAACAACAAACAAGAAATAATATAAACAAAATATTTTAATATAACAAGTGAATAATCCGGGGCTTAGGGACTAGAATAAACTAGTCCCCGGCAACGGCGCCATTTTGCAGACGTTATATAGTGAGTGGTTAGAACAGGTATAATTAACACAAAAGAAAGAAATTAAAACCCAAAAATAAACGTCGGGCTGCAAATAAATCCCGATCGCAGTAGTATAGTGAAAATGTAAGCAACCGGATGTCGAACCGTGGGACTAATGTACATATAATAGTTCCTAAGCGTGTCACAAGAGGGGGGATTAATTGACTTGTAAAATAAATAAAAAGAAAGATACAATAAACTAAGTTAATAGATAAATAAAATGGAACTCTGGGTCAGGTTATTATAATCTGCATAATTAAGCTATCTCTACTGGTTTAATAATTTGGCAAGGTCCCTGTAAATATCTTAAGGACTAAGTCATAGCCTCATAAGAACTCGTTCACCTGTAATGCAAGGTTCTAATCAAGGTTCAAGCAAAAGCCTGCGAACGGCAGAGGAGTATTTGAGGAATTACATTTGCAACTGAATACTAACTCATTAAATCATAATCAAGTTTCCTCCAGTTTTACGGCTTAATTAACCTATCTATTTATCACTGGTCTGATCAAAATAGACTTAGTAAAGCAGTTTAATAAATTCGCGAGATCTATTAAAAAGGTGTGTGATAACCTTTAAGCGTAACAAACTGTATATAAATAAACCAGTAGAAATATTGCATAATTAGTACAGATACATAATAACTATACCCAGAGTAAACATAAACTAGCCTAACATATTAAATAGATAGATAGAGAGAGAGTAATAGAAATCATCCGTAATCACTCCGTCTCACTCTGCTATTTTGTGTACGTTGGGCTAGAGGTGAATTTGGTGGACTGTAAGATAAATAAAATGGAGAAGGCGGGAGAAGAGAAATGAGATGGTGGTGAAGTGGTCGTGGATCGATTGGTGAATTCGTGTGTGTTTGGAAGGAGAAGTCTCGTGGTTTTTATAGAGAAAGGAAGAAAAAGGAAGCAGAGAAGATAGACAGACGCGTGAGCAATTGATTGAGGCGGTGGAAGAGTTGCACTGATTGCAATAAAATCATTTATTGCAGGGGACAGACAGAGGCGTGAATTAAGGTAGGCGCAGACAGTGGACGAGTTGCAGACAGTCGGCGCGAGTTGCAGACGAAGACGGAAGACGGGCGAAGAAGATGCTGGTCACGAGGCACAACCGCCTCCAAAGGAGGCGGTCTCCTCCTCTCCTGTCCGCCAGTAAACCAGGCGGTAGCCTGTGTCACAACCGCCTCCAAAGGAGGCGGTCTCCTCTGTGCCGTCCGCCAGCTATCAGGCGGTAGCCTGAGTCACGTCCTCCTCGCGGTTACATGTGTGGTGACCGCCCAAAATGAGGCGGTAGCCTGTCTGTTGTCCGCGAGGCGGTTGCGCCACTCTAGTCCGCCAGTTATCGCGACGTCGCAGTGTGACTTATTCCTGCCAACTTCCACCGGCTCTAGATTCTTCGTTTGGGCTCCGTTTTCCGAGCCGTTTGCGTCTATGTGTTCGTCTCTTTATCTACTTTAGTCCCAGCTTGGTTTTCCTCATGTTAAACCAATAAATTAGTGAGATAATAATAAAACATAAACTAGAGGAAAACTAACCGAAGTGGAGAAATGAGCAAGAAAAGTGCTAATATTATATATGAAATACACCTATAAATCATGTTCATTTGGACACTTATCAGTAATCTAGCATGTTTTTACACCAATTAGGCACTCTAAAATTCCTTAAATCATTCCTTAAACTCATCACCCATTTCTTGGTTTCCTTACACCATTTTCCACTCTTAAATCTCCTAGGTTCTTTTCTCCTTAACTAAAACACTTAATTCCTCAAGTTTCTAGGGAAATTTTGACAGAGGTTCACCACAATTTTAACATTCTCAAAGCATCATTTTCATTCACTAAACCTACTCAACTACCATATCCACAAGAGGTGCTACAACACATAAATTTCCTGCACATTCACACATTAATCCCATTGTGCACAAACCTTAAATACTTGGCTCCAAGGCCCTTAAACATTAGTATACACAATACCAAAATGCATCCATTACTTGGTCACTATTGTAGTAGCTTATACAATACTAAAGCAACGTAAATTTTTCTCATTCTACAAGCATTTAAATTCTGTTTGTCATTACATACAAAACTAGCTCAAGGGTAAGCTCATTTACCTTGAATTTGCTAGCTCTTTTTCTTTTCTTCCTTTCTCTTCCTTCTTCTCCTTTTCTTTGTTCTTGACTTATGAAATCAGTAATGCTACAACCACATTCCCATGGGATACACCACAAGGCTAGTAAGTTTTCTAACTTAGGAATCAAACCTTAACTTATACGAAAATACTTAAAACTCTAAGGAAGTATTACCTTGAACTTCTAGATGAAGCTTTGGGTAGTAAAATGGCAAGGCTCCAACACACCTTTTAAGATTATCAACCGACTTAGAACAACAAGAAGAAGATGGGGTTCCAAATGGTCACCTTCAAGCTTCAAGGAGAGCTACACCCATGGAGATGAAGTTCAAGTTTCTTGATTTTTGAAGGCTGGAAACAATCTCTAAAGCGAGGGGAATTCAACGGTATACTTTTTGTAGTATTTGGAGGTGATTTAGGCTCTCAAAAATGGAAGAGAATGTTGAGGTAGAAGAGAGTATTCTAAATCACCATTACCAGAGAGGGAGGAAGAAGAAGAGAGTCTGGAACAGAGAGGAGAAAACTTGAGGGAAATGAGGGGGATGGAAGAGAGAGAAATCATAAAGTGCTTTTACTTTATGAGTTTGTCTTTTTGTATATAAGAGTAAAATAAGGAGAGGGAGGCTGAGTGGAAATCGTCCCCACTCATACACACACAATGGGTTTATGATTTTTAATTACCAGTGGAGAGGCTATTTTGCTCTTATTACAATTTACACCCCACAACTTCTAGTTTTTGCACTATTCACTAATCGGAACCCGTTTTCCGGAATTTTCTCGTTTATTTAATTTTAATGGCTCTAGGCCTTCACTAACATTTAATTATATATATTTGATGGACTATAATTTTTTATGGGTTCATTAAACCCGCTTAAAGTCACATTTCCCGATTTCCTCGAAAAATGTGCTTTAAGGCTCATTTGCGGTTTTTAATCCATTTTATGGATCCGTTTTCTTCGGAAATTGTTTCTACATATTATTTAGGCATAATTAAGCCTTAGGAACCCACCTATGATCCTAGTCAAGGTCACATAACTCCTACGGTTATGTAACACTCGTTTTTTACATTTTTCGCTTTTTAAGCGTTTTCTCTTTCTCTTTTTTTTTTATTTCCTTCACCAATATTCCTTAGGCACCATTAGGCCCTTAAATACCGTATTAGAATAATTTTAATCACTATAGTTAGGTTGAGGGTATTTCAATCTACCCCCCTTAAGGAACTTTGCCCTCAAAGTTGTTCAAAGTTGAAGGATTACTATATTTACTCATTTGACATTTCAATTGTCAAAGTCATACATTACTACTCCTTACCGATTCTCAGATCCGTTGCCCAAGGTATTTACATACAATACTATGCAAGCACAATACACCCGTGCAAGCACTCCATAATACAATTGCAAGCAATCCAATCGCTACAATCTGCATTCCAACCACCCATCTGGTTTTACAATACACGATACATACATACACTACAACGCTATCCCAAAGCAATGCAAAAATACTTTTTCGTATGATCCCGCAGGCACTCAGGTCATCTAGACACATGACTTCTCTATGTCCTGCTGCCCTTGGCAACATACACAACACACACTGCCACCGTCCTACCGGTCAACTCAGGACCGTTGCTCGTCCGGTGCAGTGGTTTCAAAACTGGTCCTCATTCACAAGTTTGAAGAAAAATCCTTTTTGCAAATTTTGGTTAGAAATCCTTTTCGAAAACACAGTCAACTCCAAATCCAATTTATACTCATTATATCTATTCTATGCGTGATTACTTGTGACCACTTGAAGGGAGCTTCAAGAGTCATTCGACCCTGATGTGATCGGCATCAGTGTTGAACTATCTTTCAACCCTAATTTGTGTTCAGTTTCCCTTGATCTGATCAAGATCAAGTTCGACTTCCCACTTCAGTTCACACAATCAAATAATTCATTATTTCCATTTTCTACTTTTTACTTTTCCTAGTCATAATCACAAACCATACATCTCCAAGGGAAGGAATTCATTCCATCAATCATCCTCAATTTTACTCTCTAGTTAATTTACTTAGGAATTCACTACCTATAGGGACTTATTCATCAACTATTACTCCTTCCATCCATTATTCTCAATCATTTCAAATAATCTATCTAAGGAATACAATACTTGTGGAGTTCAGTCCACCAACCATTCTCAATTTGCCTCAAAACAATCACCTAGGGAACTCAACTCCCTCTAGGTTCTACATCGGTTTCATACCGACTCATGCATCGCAATGCCATGTCTAACCTCAAATAGACATATACTATAGGGATTCTCATTCCCCCATGAGTTTCTCTACTCCTTTTACTAATACTCTCACACGGGAGTTACAAGGTATGTATATTTATATCTATGGTATTCGCATCTCTTGTGCGCAATTACCACAATTACGCTATGAATGAATACATATGTTTATTTAACATAAGTACCAATCATCAGATCAATTCTCATTTGTGCTATGCACACTGTAGTTTATGTAGTTAATACGTGAAACATACACTAAACGGTTTTCGCTCTACTCCCCTTAAAAGGGATTACGCCCACGTAATCTACCATATGTTATCATTGACATTGGTTCACTCAATTCGGGCATCCTGAAGCGTTCTAGCTTCCATACGGTTCATTATACAATGTATTATGGTCAAAGATTTTAACCATACTGACGGTCTGGTCCCCGCTCCAAGAATCATCATTGGAGTTTATTTAACTTATAACCGGTTCGGTTCTAGCCTATTAGGCTTCAAGGCATTGATAATTAGCTATTCTCTCACACTTACTGGGTATATTAAACCTCTGAGCTAGGGCCTACTAGCTCTGCTGCGCGATCCTGATAACTTTAGAGCTTAAGTCGCCCTTTTTGTTATACTAAATGTGTTACACGTCTATCTCTTATCCCTTCTATCTTGGGATATACGGTTTCTCAACCGGCGTGTGGTATCTCTTACCGTGCGTGGCTCATTCTATTACAGATTTTTGTATCCAGTTTTCTAGAAATCCATTTTGTATACTGTTGTATACCTCTATGACTACTCACTTAGTTCTTCTGACTTGTTGTCGGTTGAGGTCTACCTTCTGTGTAGTGCTTCCTCTAGTTATTGACTCCTGGTCATTCACTCATGTAGTGCTATACCAGTATTCTTTTATTGTACGGCCCTGCATTTCATATGCATCGGTCCTTATAATATTTGTAACCTTCTTTCCACTTTCTTCTAGGGGGATTTATATATTGTGATTGTTGGTCTGTTCAACGATCTTCGTGGTTCTTTGGCCCAAGGCTGCACGAATGTCTCTAAGTTTTAGCTTAACTGGCTTGCGCCACATTCATTGCTGCGTTTTCAAATCCTTCGTATTTAGTACGGTCAGTTGTTCAGCTATCGGGTACTCTTGCCAAGTTATTACTCCTCTTATCGAGTTGATCCACTAGGTATTCACTTTCAGTTCCGTATGAAGTTGCATTAGGAATGAACAATGCGTTCCTTGTGCGATCCTTGTTATATGGTTCAGACTATAGGCTTAATGCCTAGTCTGTCTACCAATTCTTGCTTCTCGACTCCGCTGAGTCCAGATAATGGCTTTGTTTCCCATATTATTGTCTAACTGCATTCTCATAGTGGTCGCTTGTTGCGTACCATATTCTTATTCATTACACAAACATTGTTTTCATGGCCTCTGCCACTGTGGTAGCTTGCCTTTATACTTTGCCCATCGTTGGCGCAACTTCTCAACTATTCACTACAACATCTTGCCTTATTTTAATCCCTTCGTGGTGTGAGCACACCGGGAGTTTTCTGGGTTCGTGTGAATGGCGGTCGTTGTATCATGCCGTAATGTCATTATCTTCCCAATGTGAAGGTGTTCTACTTTAAGTTGGGTTTCATGTGTAGGTTAATCTACCTCGCATTCCTTCATCACTTATGATATCATTATCAGGTAGCTTAGCTGTCTAAGGATGAAGTAATTTTTTGGATCACTAGCTCTTTTGAGCGTAGGTCATTTGATGTGTAAAAATACGCACTCACATTGCTTGTTTTTGACGTTCATTGCCTTCTACTTTGGCATTGGGTGTAAGGTCTCGTCGTGCATCTTTGCTTCTCTATGCACATCATTGGGACATCCCAAGGAAACTCCAAGGGTTACTGGTCCCATTCTCTAATAAGAGAGTATACCATCACTGACAAGTGAAAGATCTTGTTGAGGGGTTTATTTCCATCCATAAGTCTCATGACAAGGTTTTTACTATGTTAGTCTTTGCTTATGTACTCCCACCATTCATACAATGGTTCGTCATTTTCTTGATTGACTACCGAGTGTTCTACTCTTTTAAGTCTCTATGCTCTTTGAGTGTTTCATTCTACGATCCACATCGTACACATTCCGTGTTTGCTTCTAAGAAGACTACCCTTCGGTCTTCAACCATTACTATCAAAGCTTATTTCTAGTCATACTAGTTTAGGAATTCCACTTCCTTATTCAAATTGTCTTTTGGCAAAAATTACATGCGCGAGTTTGGATGTTGTAGTAGGAGAAAGCCTTTTTTGAGGGTTCACATAATCTTCGCATTGGCGGCCTTATGGTAATGAGAGGTATCTTTACTCCTCTGATTCCTCATAGTGCCCAAGTGTGGGCTAGGTCCATGTTTTCATTATCTAGATTCTTATGCCTTTGTGCTACTCTTACCACAGAAGGTATGAAGGGAAATTAAAAGCCTTGTCAACTGTATACTAGGACGATGGTCTAGTGACAATGACACTGAGGTAGTTCTACTCTAAGATACTCATTACATTGAATTCAACTCGAGCGGTTCGGTCGTTGCTCTATTCATTGTATGAAATAATATCTCTTCTCTAACGGGTGCCATTTTTGGCAATTCTTCTTATTATCCAATGTGGGTTTTGCAACCATTTAAATCCACATAACGTAGTTGTTTCATGGCTTGTATTCCACGTTGCTTCGAGCTATGCTTCTCGCAAGCTGTTGATACATATTTCTACTTCTTCGTATACCATCATATGGTTGGAGGTATTACTGGGCTCCATGACAAGTTGTTGCATTACGCTTCCGTTCATGGGAGGCCCTTTAGGCAATCTGGTGTTAATCAGCGCCTCTTAGTGATTTAGGGTATTTCCTGTTAAGTGGAATCCCTTCAGTGTCCTAACTGAGTGTTCGTTTTAGCTTTTGTGTTCTTATCACGACATTCGTTCAACTGTTGACTTATACACCATTCAAGGACTACTCCTGGGTGTTGTTAGGTTACGCCATTACATCTGGCTAATGTTTATGATATGTTATGTTAACTACACCGCCTTGCGGTATCGTATTTGAACTATCCCATTTAGAGTTATAGTGTCTCCCGTTCTTGGGTAGACTGTTGATACTTTCTCCTTGTGTTCTAGACCGGGTCAAACATCCTCTTTGGTGTGGAATAATATTCCTGGTAGCCATGATGATTGTTCTAGGAATTCTATCCCGTTCATTGAACATTAACGTGTCCGTGTAGGCCTCTACCTTATTGTGTCTAAGCTGGGTACTCACCCGGCTATCATGTGTTTCCTTCACAAAGCTTGAGACATATCCAATGTCAATACTTACCATTCTGTGCTCCTTGCACTATCTAACCCTTATTCGTTCTCCTTAGATGTATTCTCTGATTTCTTTATACTCGTTAGCTTAGTCGCGTTCTTCCCCTTCAATGGTCCGAGATGTCCAACTATCCTGGTTTGAATTTACTTGCTGTCCGTAGAATGTAGTTGACTACTTCCCGTGTTCCGTACACCACTGGTATACATATGTGGGGTACCTTATTGATACATTGCTACTTACCCGACTAACCTATAAGTAGGTCTGTCAGGCCCGCAAGCTCCTATCGGAGTGCGGTCGTCCCACATCTCATTTTTGTACACTCGTAGTGTTCGTCACACTCCTAGGTGAAGTATTCTGTTGTTAACTCCTCTCATATCGTCCTATATTATCTTATTGTGCATCTTCTGGTTTGGTTGTAAAATCTAGGGGTTTAAAAGAAATATTTGAGTTTTAAAAGAAAAATTTGGGTTTGAAAGAAAAATTTTCATGGCATTTCAATGCCGATTGATTCTGACCAAGTCTAGCTTCTCGCTGACTGGTATAACCTTTAATGCAATGGTCAAGCCGTTAGGCCCTTCCAAGGTTTCATTTTTCAAGTCCTTAGGATGTGTTATCCTGTATTTGCTTCATTGCGATCACGGTACTTTACTAAGTGCTTATGGTTTGTTAAAAATCTTTCTGAATAGTCCTGTTACTACTGCACTTGCCGTGGCAAGTGCGCGGGTACTGGTGGTTTTTGGGTAAACCTATACCGGTTACGGTATGGTTTCCACTCGTATTTGGTAGTCTTGTCGACTCTTCCTTGATCCTCTGATCTTAGTTGGCGATCTATTGAGTCACTTCCCAATGATTTTTACACGACTGACATTGGTTAGGGTGCTTCTCCAATCTCGGAGACCCCTACTTACTTGTTCTATGATTTCCTTGTTGCTCGTTCCCACACGTTTACCGTGTTACCGAGGCTTAACTTGCTTAGGCACTACTTCTGTAGTCTTGTCGGTTTATATCCCGTGAATGTTCTCGTAGCTGTCTGAGCTATGCCGGCCAGGTATTGTAACCTCTTTAGCGTAGTAGTTTTGGAGTTATGCACTCCGGGCTGTTTCCCTAGTCGGTTTGCATACCAATGGTGGTGTTATCTAACCATTGCGGTCCCGTAGACTCATGTCTCGGGTTTGTTACTGCTCTTTTATCCGTTCCATTGTACACTTAGTGCTTCTCTTTCTGCTACTGGTTGTCTAACCAGGTTTCATGGCTGCTAAGCATGTCGCCTCATGCTGTAGTAAATTCCAGTCTCCTTTTGGTTAGGATTCTCATTCTACTGCTATTAAGTGCGAGTATTGTTGTTCAACCGGGAGCCGTCTCTGGTTTTCCAGTTCTTAGAACATACTGTACGACAGATTCCTGTCTTCCATCGGATCATTTCATAACTACCAGATTGGGCTTTCCCGAGTAGGTGAGGTCTTCCCTCTCTCTGGCATTCTTTCACGAGTTATAACATGATGTGCAGGACGGGTCTGATATTGTAGGTATCCGGTACACACCGGGAGTTCCTAACTAGCGCATCTCTAACACTATCACTCAGCCCTTAGCCCTAAGCTTCTAATTCCTAAATCGGTATTTCCAGTCATTAGAGCGATACTTTGCTTTGATACCACTTTTTGTAACACCCCTACCGCTAATCCCGTAATTACCGTCTAATCACCTCGTACTTCCATACAATCACAGCAGATATTTCATACTCAACGGTAGGTGAAACAATTCTGTTAGCTACCCACGTGACAACAAGGCTAACAAGGCCTACACTCAGCTTAGTCTGATGGACCGGAATACCCGAGTACAAACTATACAATTCACATTCCAATTCCCAACCGGGTACATACAATTCTCCATTCAATACATTGCTCAATACTTACCATACAATATACCGAGTCTTCTAAGGTACAATTCCAAAGTACAACCTTTCTCACAAGCCTATACATACTTATCAAAAGTCTAACCTCTACCATATCTCACAAGTCTACATGCTTCCCCCAAAATACACAAGGAGTACCACTTGGTACACCGACACTTCAAAGGGCTACAAGTCCGTATACAAATAATACACCGTCCAAGTTATTCCCTAGCTAAACAAAGCATAGCGAACCGGTCTCAACTTCGGCCAGATCAGCTTCGGGTACCTGGAAAATAAAAACAGCGCCCCAAGGGGCTCAGCAAATTGTTGCGCATGAAATTCGCATACCCCGCGTGCTAACGAGGGTACGCCGACTACTTTGTCGAATACAAGAAGTTCATTTTATACATGCATACATGCTATTACGGAAAACATTACAATCATACAAGGTATATACATGCAAGGATACCGTACATACAAATGGAAGGCAATACACAAGTCATCCAAACAAGTGATACACTTCTCAAATCCGTACTTCATTCTTTGTTAGCCAGTTACCCATCCTGGTTAATCGGATGTTCTTTACTCTTTTACTCGGGACCATATGACTTACACTAGTCTTGGTCTTACTCATACAAATACGTACTTACTTACATTATACTCAAGTTAATTCGTTGTGACCTCCGGGCAGAGACTTACACCGTCTCACCACCGGGCTTTAGGGTGGCTCACTAATCCAGGTTGCTACCCATTTAAGGGGTTTGGACCATGGAAAAGATTAGGCCAAGAATCGGATCCAACCTCTTGTGTCTCCTCATCCTCACGCGTGGCTGAAACTATATCGGGCTTCTTACTTACTCCATTTTACCAATTTACTCAAAGTTAGAGGGGTTGCATAGTTAGTGAGTTAGTGAGAATCATTCACATTCACTAAGTCAAGGGTTAGCACAAATGCACAACCACAATCAAGCACTTCATCATCATTCATACATTTCATGAATTATACAAACTACAAGTTCAAATACAAGTCAACAAGAAACAATACATTACAAGTACAATAAGGTGCAATAAATCCGATTCATGCATTTTATCTTATTTAGGTGATCACATAGCACACAAACACACAAGTCAGAGTAGCCAAGGTAGCATACAGGACATGAGAAAATCATACCGTCCACCGTGGTTCTCGGGTTGCCGACTCTCCTCCGGAGTCTAACATTTCCAATCCTATACATACATAGAATCGGGCGGTTAATTATCTAATTAACCTACCCCATTTCATCTTTAGTGTTTCCCGATTTACAACTACTAATTCCTTACAATTCAAATTCATTCACATAAATTACTTACTTCTCAAGCTTGCTTACACTCCTAATGACCTTTATATGTCATTAATTAAGTCTTAAAAATCTTATAATATCATTACCATTCAAACCCTCATCATTAAAATGCATTAAAACACATTCTGGTGAAATTTTGGGGTGGTCCGGGTTTGTGTCCGGGGTTACAAACCCGGACCAAGCTGGAAAACAACATTCTACCTCATTTTACTGTGGTCCGGGTTTGTGTACCGGGATGCAAACCCGGACCAACCTGTGTTGTGAGTTTCTGGCATGTTTTGGGGTGGTCCGGGTTTGTGTACCGGTTTGTAAACCCGGACCAGCCCTGTTGCACATTATTTTGCAGTTTTTCAGCCTCCTTTCAACCCCTATTTCATACTCAATCCTTTCCTAATCTTTCAACATGTAATCCAGCATGTTTTTACACCAATTAGGCACTCTAAACTTCCTTAAATCATTCCTTAAACTCATCACCCATTTCTTGGTTTCCTTACACCATTTTCCACTCTTAAATCTCCTAAAACTCATGCTACAGAATTGTTTTTTCTTTCTCATACTCAATGGTTCTTCAACTAATGCCATCTAGCTATACTTACATTATCTCATCCAAGGTTCTACTCAATACACAATTTCTCTTCTAATCCAAAAACCAAGGTGACTAGCCACTCAAGTTCACCTCTACAACACCTAGTCATCCTTGGTTCTTTTCTCCTTAACTAAAACACTTAAGTCCTCAAGTTTCTATGGAAATTTTGACAGAGGTTCGCCACAATTTTAACATTCCCAAAGCATCATTTTCATTCACTAAACCTACTCAACTACCATATCCACAAGAGGTGCTACAGCACATAAATTTCCAGTACATTCACGCACTAATCCCATAGTGCACAAACCTTAAATTCTTGGCTCCAAGGCATTTAAACATTAGTATACACAATACCAAAATGCATCCATTACTTGGTCACTATTGTAATAGCTTATACAATGCTAAAGCAACATAAATTTTTCTCATTCTACAAGCATTTAAATCTGTTTGTCATTACATACAAAACTAGCTCAAGGGTAAGCTCATTTACCTTGAATTTACTAGCTCTCTTTCTTTTCTTCTTTCTCCTTCCTTCTTCTCCTTTTCTTTGTTCTTGACTTATGAAATCAGTAATGCTAGAGCCATATTCCCATGGGATACACCACGAGGCTAGTAAGTTTTCTAACTTAGGAATCAAACCCTAACTTATAAGAAAATACTTAAAACTCTAAGGAAGTATTACCTTGGACTTCTACATGAAGCTTTGGGGTAGTAAAATGGCAAGGCTCCAGCACACCTTTGAAGATTATCAACCGGCTTAGAACAACAAGAAGAAGATGGGGCTCCAAATGGTCACCTTCAAGCTTCAAGGAGAGCTACACCCATGGAGATGAAGTTCAAGTTTCTTGATTTTTGAAGGCTGGAAAACAATCTCCAAAGCGAGGGGAATTCAAGGTATATTTTTTGTAGTATTTGGAGGTGATTTAGGCTCTCAAAAATGGAAGAGAATGTTGAGGTAGAAGAGGGTCTTCTAAATCGCCATTACCAGAGAGGGAGGAAGAAGAAGAGAGTCTGGAGCAGAGAGGAGAAAACGTGAGGGAAATGAGGGGATAGAAGAGAGAGAAATCATAAAGTGCTTCTACTTTATGAATTGTCTTTTTGTATATAAGAGTAAAATAAAGTGAGGGAGGCTGAGTGGGAATCGTCCCCACTCATACACACACAATGGGTGTAACACCCCTCTCCATAATCACGATATAATCCCTCACGTAGCAATAAATAAAAGTCTCGCAGCGGAAAATAAATAACAATTACAAAACTCACACGGGTGTCACCGGCCATACTCGCCCATGCGAGCAACGTAGCCAAACCACATCCAACTTCCAAAAATAAACAAACTGCTAACCGCAGTGATAACGAGAAACTCCTATACATCAAACTAAGTCCATAACCATAAACATTGACAAGTGAGCGTCTACCCAATCCTGAAAAATACATAACCTTACCATAAGGCCATACACCATCTTCATTACCATACAACATCTCCAACTACCCTGTTCCTGCTCTTCAGCTCCGACAATGATCAACAACCTGAAATGGTGTAGTATCAGCGATAGACGCTGAGTATGCCGGGCCTGGACCCTAATGGTCACTTGTCATTTTAACCATCTTATTATTAGATTGGTTTCATGCTTTTCCTTTTTACAGTTATAATCAAAACTGAAGCATGAATGTATAATATACATAATCAACCATCCAAATATTCATAAACATTAATCATCCATCCAAACCAAACATTCATAGAAATATTTCAAACAACATTTGTATATCGAACGTATCGAGCAATAACAACAATATTTTGTACAATGTACAATCGCCGTCGTTCACCATCCACTGTCAATTTATTTTAGTTTGGCTTTCAAGCCCCATCCATATGTACAATGTGCATTCGCCGTAGCGTACAGTTCCCATAGTTAATTTACCTTAGCCTTGTAGGCTCCTTCCAACCATGTTTAATTAATGTCAGTAGGGCGTCATGTTAGGACAACCCGATAACCTCACCATGGACAGTAGTCCCCCGTACACACAAATGTGCTCATTTCGCCAGAGGTCCGGAGGCCCCTGACTCACTTATGTCTCGTAAGACGTCCATAAAAGGCCGTAGCCACCTGATCCACGAACCTATTTGGGCTCGTTGGATATAACCTGGAGCGGAATCCAATTAGGAAACCCCTCAGTGATCACAAATGCGCAACCAAGTGGTTCGTAAACCACCGGGATTCCTCACCTCAATCTCATACCATCACTCTCATAATGTTTAAGATCTGCTCTTAGTCTTATGGAGAATATTTATTAACCAGCGGCCCAATGGGTCACGCATACCTAGAAGTCATCTAGGTGATATTTATGTTAGAGATCCATGCTCTAGAGACCGACAATGTCATGACTCGTTCCTAAGTGTTTTACTTAGTTACCATATCCCTAATATTAATATCATGGTATTATATCAAGTAACCGTCATGTCATTACAACGCATATGTATGTTTATATAAGTCGATCTATAGTCGACGTAGTGTTAGTCCCGTAGGACGCTCGTGCATAAATAATTAATGCAGTAGCACACAATCACATACATGCATCCACACATATAACACACAAGTTTATCAACCAAATCCGAGCCCAAGGAGCAACCTTAGGTCAACTCGGCAAACCCTTTACATACCGTTCACCCTGATTGTATTACGGTGGAGTATGAATCAGCAAGATCCTACGCTCCGTGTAGTCCGTTAGCTCGTCAAGCGTCCTTGTCAGAAGTACACTCTAAACAGTAATAAAACTATAAGTCAGTCTCCATGACTAACTACATCCGGTATTTCCGAATAATAAGCAACCCCGACAGTTCACCCCTGTTTTCTACAGTTGTTCGTTACGGGTTTCTCTAAAAAGTCGGTTTTGTTACTTAAAACGCGTACGTCAAAAACTATCCCAACTGTTAGTTTTTAATTAATTTCCATTTTTTTGTCTTATCTTATACCATTTAGTCCATAGGTTGTCATGTTGCATGCATGATTATATTATTTATAATTATTCTGTATTTTTATTATTTATCTTTTTCTTATTTATTGTATTCTCTTTCGTATTGTTTTATTTTCCCACCATCCTTCATAATTCGACATGTTGTATAATCCCTTTATCTTTAGCTAATAATATTTGCTTCCAAAACTCATAACTTATAGTTCGTAACTATATTTATTATTATTATTATTATTTTTAAAATAACCACCACCATTAAATCATATGGTTTCAACCAAAATATATATCCACCTTATATACATTATTCTTGTGTATGTATATATTTACCACGTAGGTAATTCCCATGAGTTCAATAAACTCTTATATTTTATGTTACTTTTTATCATCTCCTATTAGATGGTTATTCCCATTAGTTGTATCATATTGTACAACTTATATTAAGATTATTATCCTAACATGAGTAACATTTTATGTTGTACATTTACAACTCCTAAGGTTTATTACATAAGTACCTTAGTTTATAAATCCCATTTATTTATAGTTTGTCACACTATTTTATGTGAGTACCCTTCCTTATATTAATCCACCTGAACCACCTTAATACCATTTAATTGTCATAACATTTATAACATAGTAGACCGTAGTCTAAAATTCATTTTCCAACTCTTATTATTCGGTATAGCCCTTGAATTTATTTAAATTCCCTTTTGACCACATAACATCATGTAATGTTATACCAAAATACTAATATCATTTGCTATGATACTTTCATTTCCTTTAACCTATAACCTATAGTTTTTATACCAAACTATTGTGTATTGCCTCATAGGCATATATTAACCTTATACTTTTCCTTAAACCATAATTTCCTTTTTACAAAATCACCCCTTTCTTTTTACCATGTTATATATTCCATTCAATATAACATTTCTAACTTATAAAAGAGTATAACCTATGGTTATTTTTCATAAATTCCTAATAGACCTCAATATACATTTTATATTGTCATTAGGCCCAATTTATAACATAATAGTTTGATAATATCATTAAAACTATATATTATACATATATCTCAATAAATACTCTTATATAAATTCTAAAAATCTCCAAATTTTACCAAAGGGTTATAAATATCCTTATTAACCCTATACTCTTGGTATTTTACCATTCCACCATCTATATTTCTCCAAAGTTTCATAATGACATAATAACTATATATTATACATATATAGTTTATTTAATTCCAAAAACGACCCATTAAATTCCTAAAAATTCCTAATAGCCCATGGGGTGTTTTAAAATACCATTGTACACCCTTTATTTTTGGTAATAACATATTTACCACATATGTTATAAAATATTACCATTAAATACTTATCTTATTATAAGACCTAAATAAGTTATCTAACTTATCTAATTTGGTCAAAACCTAGCATATGGTCAAGGTTGACCACCTTAATATTTCCTTGACCACCAATTCCTTTATAATTACGGTTTTCACCCAACTTTCTAGAAAATCACCATTTAACCCCAAAACTTTATAAAATCTTATAAACTTTATTTTAACTCCTTTTTTAACTCTAATTTTCGGCCTTATTATTCTAAAGCCCCCAAATTTAATTTAATTACACCTAATACCCCATTTATTTTCGGTAAATGCATTTATACTACTTAAACTTAATTAAAAGCTTGTAAATGCATAAATAAAATGGCCTAAAATACATGGCCTTATTACAAACATTTGCTCACAAAATAAATTACACATAAATGTCCCAAAATACATATAAAATTTCGGCCTCACCACACACTTTCCATTTAATTACCAAACTTCCACATAATGTCTTAAATTTGACATTTATGTTACTTAATCACTTAGATAAATTTACTAAGCCATTTCTTTAAACATTTTAAGGTCAAAAATGACCTTATTTACCATGTTCTTCACGGCAATTAATATAGAAATATCTTAGAACATTTTAACTTAGCAAGGTTAATGTTTAAGTGATTTATACCTTGATTTAGCTTGAATAATTACTTGTTTGAATTCGGCCAGCCTTAGATAAAATTTCCAAAGCTTCTCTTGCATGTTTCAAACAGCAAACAAGGCCTAGTTAGTCTCCAAGAAAGATCTAACCACAAGGAGTAATTTAATGTAAGATTTAAGGCAAAAATCACCTTAAAAATGCAAGGAAGTTCTAAGTGGTTTCGACCTGAACCAAACACACCACAAGGTGTTAGATCCATCATATTGACATAGGAAATAGTTAGATCTCGAAATGCTACCTTGTTGTTAGGTTTTTACCTTGGAAAAATGCCTTAAAAGAGAGTATTTCTCTTGGATCTCGGTCAC
Organism: Limonium bicolor; assembly: GCA_023374045.1. Lineage (NCBI taxonomy): Eukaryota > Viridiplantae > Streptophyta > Magnoliopsida > Caryophyllales > Plumbaginaceae > Limonium > Limonium bicolor. Next base: position 227,414,792 of record CM041776.1, read on the forward strand.
CCTTGCCCCAAATGGCTAACCAACAGATTCCACATGATGAAAAAGAGAGAAGAAGATGAGGCTATGACCAAGTTTCACAGCCAAACTCGAAGGGAATCAAAAGTTATGAGCTTAAAAGCACATTTTTACCTTAAAATGTAGATTTGAACAACCTTGGTCCCTCTACTGGGTCAACCGAGTTTTAGCTCTTGTTCAACCTTAGAACACTGAGAATAAGCCATAGGAATTGGTTGAGCCACGAAATTTAGGTGTGGTGTGAGAGAGAGATGAAGAAAAAGTGCTAAAAATGACACATTAAAACACTTACATTAGGAGCTTAGGAGTTAGATCTGCCTTCCATGCTCAAGAACAAAGCTTGAGAGCTGCTAGGAAGGAGGAGAGCTCGGTTGGAGAGGCTGGGATCGGACAAGGAGGAAGGAGAAGGTGGGAAAGCTTGATTAATTTGAAAAAAAGTAAAGTTACTATTGCAAATTGAACATTAGGTAATGATTTGTCTCCAAAATCATTGTATGCTGTCTCCTCACTTATTGCAGCCGGCCTCCTTGGTCCAAATGGGTCAATTAATTGACCATTGACCATGCTTGGTCAATATTGACTCATATGGGCCCCACTTTAGGGTTTATTAATATTTTAATATTAAATTTGTAAAAATCTGTAAATTTCTGGAATTAAATTCCTAATATCATATAATATGGTATTTTATTATATTTAAAGGTATTTATAACCTTTTAGCCCATTTAAGACCAATTAGAAGGCGATTACACAAAAACGTGCTTTAAGGAGTTTTAGTGCACATTTTGTGTCGCAAGTGCAAGGTGTTTCTGGGCTTGTTTTCTTTGACAACGGTTTTGTTGTGTTCCCTACATGATATTGATCATGTAATTCAATTTTATATCATTTAGAGGTCCTTTGATTTTTAAGGGTTTCCTAGAGCACCTTTTTGCCCTTTTTGACCTTGAAGCATGTAAATGCTTTTCTTTGTGTTGGAGTGTTGTCCAACGGGTTATAATATTTTAGTAGTATGTTAATTGCTTAGGACAAATTTTTAGGTCCTAAGAAGTTTATTTGGGTATTTATTTACCCTTAACAGTCAAAGGGTGCAACATCTTTTTTATGTTGACCACTGTTGTTTCTCAGTTGACTTTTAAGCATGTGTTTAGGCCTTAATTATGATGATTAAATATTTAATCCATGCTTTAATAATTTGGGGTATTTCAGTCTACCCCCTTAAAAAGACTTCGTCCCGAAGTCTCTTAATCAAATAGGTAAGTATAATAAATGTATAACTACCTATTGTCCCCATAATGTATATCTATGGATATATCATTTACACACCATATTGCGCTTATACAGCACATAGCCATCACGTTGTGGCGTTAGTTCAATCATATATGGATATAGGTGATCCATCAGCACCATCATTTCCTATCAGTTCTACAAGTCCTGACAACCTTCCTGAGGTGTCCATAACATTCCATTGTTCCACATTCCATATCTAATGATTCATTTCGTATCTAGGCAATACCATATGTAATCATTCTATAAAGCAATATGAATGCATATCACAGATAGCATAAGAAAAGTACTACACACATGGTGTACATACAATCATTCAACACAAGTATCTCATAGGATACATACTTTCAAGTGTACATCACACCCCAAACAACCAAACAACGCACGCCCCGCGTACCAACCAAACCAAGAAACCAATTCACTGTTGCTATGCATACTAAATAATTCGACATACTAATCAAACAACCTCGTATGCCCCGCACACCACCAATTCTCTTTTTTTTTTTGCATGCAATGCATATCAAACAGCCAAAAATAAGTGCACACATGTGCACAGCCAAGAGGCTCTACCCCCCCCTTAAAAAGGTTACGCCCCCGTACCCCACAAGTATACAACAGCCGCTCAACAAGGAGCGCTGGATACTTGGCTCTCAAAGAGTTCTCCAACTCGTGGATTATCCTCATATCAGAGAGACGGGTATAATTCTAGCCCTTCAGGGCTCCACAATATATAAAAGGTGAGGCACTGATCTTTTTGTGCTCTCTCCCAAGTTCATTCTTTTGGGCCCACTCGCTCCGTATGAGGTGTAGACCCATGAACAACAAGGCTCAATTTGCCTTTTTCTTTTGCTGTGAATCCACTGGTTTGGATCACTAGCATATATGCGTGTGTCTTCTCTCACTGATATTCAGTTTGAGATGTAATGTGACATTGGCTACTGTTAGTACTTAGTGCTCTTTGCACTTGTCTTTGTAATACTAAGACGTACCAGCCTATATGTCCACAAAGATGATGTTTGTCATCCATGTCTCCTGGTGATTTTGCTCCGGAGTAACACACTGTTGTAGTTCTTTTTTTTTTACACTCTTGTTGATATCCACTTTATCTTTCAGCATTTCCACAAGATTAATAACTGCACGAGTGCAATACCAAAACACTCAGTCATACAGAGTGCAGAGGCGTAAACGCTCAACAGCTAATATTTCATGAGTCCAACATAAGATGTGCGAATTGTCCTATGAGTGGTACATTCCAAATCCATTGTTCTTTAAGCAAGATTTCTGCTATCATATAGCTTTATCTTTTCTTCTCGCGTAGTCACGCGTTTATATCCATATCATCTGGTAGATTTCCTCTGGATTGTAAGAATTACTCGATCCTTATGAGGATTCTACATATTTTCGTCCATAATAGGTTTTCTTGTTGCTTTTTTTTTTGGGTTCCTATCCTTGAACTGTTTCCTTGTCTTCCCTGTATACTGTCCACTGTTCTCTGTTGAGGTTCTTTTTTTTTTTTTAGCCCGTTGGTTTAACTGCGGCTCTTCTCGTCCATCTTCGAGGTAATCCGTCTTACTGTCCGTAGAATGGAGTTGACTACTTCTCGTGTTCCTAACACTACCTGTCTACTTGCATGGGGTACCGTACTGATACATTACTACTTACCCGACTACTTATAATAAGTCTGTCAGGCCCACATGCTCCGAACGGAGTGCGGTCGTCCCATGTCTCGTTTAGTAAACTGGTAATGTCTGTCACACGGTTGTTGTGAAGTATTCTTTTGTCAATCTCCCTTTGATGGATATCCCTCTTTTTTGTTCTTTTTTTTTGGTCTTCTTTTTGCTTCTGTTTTTTTTTGTCCTCTTTTTGCTTCTGCCCTTTTTTTTGTCTAATAGTTCGTGTTATCGGTTATCCCGTAATAAGTGTTATTGCCTTTGTGGCATCCGTGGTAATTCGTATCATAGACTGGTATTATTCAACTCGGTGTAAGTAAAATCCGTGCTATATTAGCAAATTTGTTTCTCCTCTTTTTTTTTGATCTCATTGAGTACAACGCATTTTCCTTTTTCTCCCTGTTTTTTTTTTCTGATCATGTCTCATCCATAGTTCATATTCGTCCCCTCATCCATGTAATTGGATGTATTGCAGATTGCATAATAGCTTGAGCAACTTGGCTCTTTACTTCCCACCATCCTCACTGACGGTGGTGCATCTACAAAGGGTATGCTTGTCCATAAGGACTAAACATGTATCACCGGTAGTGATTAGCATTAAATGCAAGTATACTCTAATGGTATTTGGCTAATAGCCCTGTCTGAAACTTCCTCGAACGTTTAAACTGGTGTGTGTGTGTGTGTGTTTTTTTTTTACAGTCATAGTGGCTGTATAATGTGTCCAGTTGCAGTGGTTGGACTATCGGTCCTTCCAAAATTGCATAGGTTTCTAATCTCCAGGTTTCAATGAAAGGTTTGACAACAGTTTTTTTTTATAAAAGGTTAAAGGTAGTAGTTGTTGTTGCAGTTGCATTTGCAGTAGCTGTTACTTGTTGCTGTTGCTGTCGCTGCACTTGCTGTAGCAAGTGCGCAAGGCAGATGGAAATTTCAGTGGTTTACTGTCATAGCGCTTGCAATAGCAAGTGCGCCATGCAGGTGGAAATTCTGGTTCAGTAATTCCCGGCCTCATTGACTCTGTGTCGTAGAGTATAGGCTACATGGTAATGTAAGCATTAACATCCTGTTCATATATATATCCGTCAAGGTTTAAAGCTTTTGGTACTGAGTACACACAACTAATCCCAAAGTCTTACACAAAAGGCGAGTGGTCAATGACACACTCCCACATACTTATAACATAGCTCCTTCTAACATTCAAGTAAGCACACAACATAGTAAGTAAAAGTCTTCCACTAGCGGTCTCATGGAGTATGGGTACTCATGCCCTATCTACTCCCTTGCCCTTCTGGGCTCCAGCATCAGCAGATGTCTAGCCATCCTGACCGCCCTCGTGGTACTCCAGATCCTCCAGCTGAGGTCTTCTGAGTATTCTTTGGTGGCCTGTAATTACGGCTCTCTGGGTTCATCCAACATTCAAATTCCCTATGGCCCTCTTTGTGGCAGTACCGACACTCGACTTTGCGGCCTTCGCAGTCGACCCCTGGATGGTCCTTCCCACAACGCTTACAGTAAAAATGGCGCTGGGGCTGTCCGTGCCTGATGATAGTATTTAAGTTTAAGTTAAATCTGTTGATATATGGGTTAAGATTATATTTGAATTTAAGAGGTAGGTGTTCTCACCCTTAGGAGGTGCAGATCTCAGAGGCTTAGCATCAATAGCTGGGCCGGTCAACTGCAGGACGGGCTCTTTCCCTTTCTTTCCCTGGTGACCCTGCTGCCCTTTCTTTGGAAAGAATTTCCTGTTTAAGGTTTCGGGTCAGCATTCGTAAGGTATTTAGTATGATAAGTATTTAAGCTTGGGTTAAGTCCTTACTTTCCCTTTTTCTGGCCATCGCTTGAAGATGCTCCTCCACCCTCAGACTCTCCTTCAGGGTTCTTCTTCCTTTCTTTGCCCCTAGAGTCTCTTCCCGAGTCTGGAGCATTAGCTCCGTCCTCGAGGCAGCGTCGTAACACTCCTGGAATCTCATTGGTAAGTTCTCACAAGGTTATACGGTACTATAATAAGTAAAGAATTTATGGCATTCATGTTAATACCTGGATGGTAGTGTAGAGGGTAGCACCCATCGCCATCTGGATGCGAAAATAATAGTCCTCCCTGGAACTTCTCGATCTTTACGGTTTCTGAGTAATCCACACCGGGGATGAAGTCCAGTAGACCAATGAATCGAGCGTAATACTCGTCCACGGTCAGACCTCCCTGGGTCAATGTTTCAAACTCATGGCGCTTCTTCTGTTTGAGGTGCGCCGGGTAGTACTTCCCTCTTAGTAACTCAACAAAGGCAGCCCACGAAAGTCGGGCGTAGCCAGGTGCTGGTCCTTGACCAACCTCCACCAAGTGCTGGCTGCATCCTTCAGGTGGAAAGCAGCAATAGCGACCTCTTGTCGTCAGGTACTTCTTGTAAAGCTTCAAATGCTTTCTCGTGTTCAACATGTAACGCTCCAAAGCTACGGGGTCTGGTTCCCCGAATATGTAGGTGGTCGGGTCTCCGTACTGACTTCAGCCAGTTTTGTTTCCCTGGGCTGTGGCGGGTGGGCTGGTGCTCCTCCTATCTGAGTACCCAGCTGTGCAAGAACGGCTCTGCAAACCGTCTCAGCAACTCCTGGAATGCCGGGGTCACCGCCTCTACCTCTTCCAGCACCACGCCCTCTAGTACCACCAGACATCTGTAGTACAGTATGTCACATAAATACTTGGTAAAATTACCGTACACAACCAATAGATATTAAGTTGCCTTAAAGGCTATCCTGTCACGCATTTTGCGTTTCTAGACACAATATCTTTTGAGACGAATCGTCTCGTACCTCCTAAATGTTTCCCAATATTTCCCAGTCCTAAGCTCACTGTCTTAACCTACTTTCTCGTCATCAGAGCGGTACTCTCGCTCTGATACCACTTTTGTAACACCCCTCTCCATAATCACGATATAATCCCTCACGTAGCAATAAATAAAACGTCTCGCAGCGAAAAATAAATAACAATTACAAACTCACACGGGTGTCACCGGCCATTACTCGCCCATGCGAGCAACGTAGCCAAACCACATCCAACTTCCAAAAATAAACAAACTGCTAACCGCAGTGATAACGAGAAACTCCTATACATCAAACTAAGTCCTAACCATAAACATTGACAAGTGAGCGTCTACCCAATCCTGAAAATACATAACCTTACCATAAGGCCATACACCATCTTCATTACCATACAACATCTCCAACTACCCTGTTCCTGCTCTTCAGCTCCGATAATGATCAACAACCTGAAATGGTGTAGTATCAGCGATAGACGCTGAGTATGCCGGGCCTGGACCCTAATGGTCACTTGTCATTTTAACCATCTTATTATTAGATTGGTTCATGCTTTTCCTTTTTACAGTTATATCAAAACTGAAGCATGAATGTATAATATACATAATCAACCATCCAAATATTCATAAACATTAATCATCCATCCAAACCAAACTTCATAGAATATTTAAACAACATTTGTATATCGAACGTATCGAGCAATAACAACAATATTTTGTACAATGTACAATCGCCGTCGTTCACCATCCACTGTCAATTTATTTTAGTTTGGCTTTCAAGCCCCATCCATATGTACAATGTGCATTCGCCGTAGCGTACAGTTCCCATAGTTAATTTACCTTAGCCTTGTAGGCTCCTTCCAACCATGTTTAATTAATGTCAGTAGGGCGTCATGTATGACAACCCGATAACCTCACCATGGACAGTTAGTCCCCCTCGTACACACAAATGTGCTCATTTCGCCAGAGGTCCGGAGGCCCCTGACTCACTTATGTCTCGTAAGACGTCCATAAAAAGGCCGTAGCCACCTGATCCACAACCTATTTGGGCTCGTTGGATATAATATCAACCTGTGAGCGGAATCCAATTAGGAACCCTCAGTGATCACAAATTGCGCAACCAAGTGGTTCGTAAACCCCGGGATTCCTCGCACCTCAATCTCATACCATCACTCTCATAATGTTTAAGATCTGCTCTTAGTCTTATGGAGAATATTTATTAACCAGCGGCCCAATGGGTCACGCATACCTAGAAGTCATCTAGGTGATATTTATGTTAGAGATCCATGCTCTAGAGACCGACAATGTCGTGACTCGTTCCTAAGTGTTTTACTTAGGTTACCATATCCTTAATATTAATATCATGGTATTATATCAAGTAACCGTCATGTCATCACAACGCATATGTATGTTTATATAAGTCGATCTATAGTCGACGTAGTGTTAGTCCCGTAGGACGCTCGTGCATAAATAATTAATGCAGTAGCACACAATCACATACATGCATCCACACATATAACACACAAGTTATATCAACCAAATCCGAGCCCAAGGAGCAACCTTAGGTCAACTCGGCAAACCCCTTTACATACCGTTCACCCTGATTGTATTACGGTGGAGTATGAATCAGCAAGATCCTACGCTCCGTGTAGTCCGTTAGCTCGTCAAGCGTCCTTGTCAGAAGTACACTCTAAACGGTAATAAAACTATAAGTCAGTCTCCATGACTAACTACATCCGGTATTTCCGAATAATAAGCAACCCCGACAGTTCACCCCTGTTTTCTACAGTTGTTCGTTACGGGTTTCTCTAAAACAGTCGGTTTTGTTACTTAAAACGCGTACGTCAAAACTATCCCAACTGTTAAGTTTTATTCACTATTTCCTTTTTAATCTTATCCACCATCTAGTTTAGGTACGTAACCCATAGTTGCATGTATGCATGCATGATTATATTATATATATTCTTTTTCTTATTGTATCATTTATTTTATTGTATTCTCTTTCGTATTGTTTTATTTTCCCACCATCCTTCATAATTCGACATGTTGTATAATCCCTTATCTTTAGCAAATAATATTTGCTTCCAAAACTCATAACTTATAGTTCGTAACTATATTTATTATTATTTTTTTAAAATAACCACCACCATTAAATCATATGGTTTTCAACCAAAATATATATCCACCTTATATACATTATTCTTGTGTATGTATATATTTACCACGTAGGTAATTCCCATGAGTTCAATAACTCTTATTATTATTTTATGTTACTTTTTATCATCTCCTATTAGATGGTTATTCCCATTAGTTGTATCATATTGTACAACTTATATTAAGATTATTATCCTAACATGAGTAACATTTTATGTTGTACATTTACAACTCCTAAGGTTTATTACATAAGTACCTTAGTTTATAAATCCCATTTATTTATAGTTTGTCACACTATTTTGTGAGTACCCTTCCTTATATTAATTCCATCTGAACCACCTTAATACCATTTAATTGTCATAACATTTATAACATAGTAGACCGTAGTCTAAAATTCATTTTCCAACTCTTATTAATTCGGTATAGCCCTTGAATTTATTTAATTCCCTTTTGACCACATAACATCATGTAATGTTATACCAAAATACTAATATCATTTGCTATGATATTTTTATTTCCTTTAACTTATAACCTATAGTTTTTATACCAAACTATTGTGTATTGCCTCATAGGCACATATTAAACCTTATACTTTTCCTTAAACCATAATTTCCTTTATTTACAAAATCACCCCTTTCTTTTTACCATGTTATATATTCCATTTAATATAACATTTCTAACTTATAAAAGAGTATAACCTATGGTTATTTTTTGTAAATTCCGAACAGACCTCAATATACATTTTATATTGTCATTAGGCCCATTTATAACATATAGTTTGATAATATCATTAAAACTATATATTATACATATATCTCAATAATACTCTTATATAATTCTAAAAATCTCCAAATTCCACCAAAGGGTTATAAATATCCTTATTAACCCATATACTCTTGGTATTTTACCATTCCACCATCTATATTTTCTCCAAAGTGTCATAATGACATAATAACTATATATTATACATATATAGTTTATTTTAATTCCAAAAACCACCATTAAATTCCTAAAAATTCCTAATAGCCCATGGGTGTTTAAAATACCATTGTACACCCTTATTTTTGGTAATAACATATTTACCACATATGTTATAAAATATTACCATTAATACTTATCTTATTATAAACCTTAAATAAGTTATCTAACTTATCTAATTTGGTCAAAACCTAGCATATGGTCAAGGTTGACCACCTTAATATTTCCTTGACCACCAATTCCTTATAATTACGGTTTCACCCAAACTTTCTAGAAATCACCATTTAACCCCAAAACTTTATAAAATCTTATAAACTTTATTTTAACTCCTTTTACTCTAATTTTCGGCCTTATTATTCTAAAGCCCCCAAATTTAATTTAATTACACCTAATACCCCATTTATTTTCGGTAATGCATTTATACTACTTAAACTTAATTAAAAGCTTGTAAATGCATAAATAAAATGGCCTAAAATACATGGCCTTATTACAAACATTGGCTTGCAAAATAAATTACACATAAATGTCCCAAAATACATATAAAATTTCGGCCTCACCACACCTTTCCATTTAATTACCAAACTTCCACATAATGTCTTAAATTTGACATTTATGTTACTTAATCACTTAGATAAATTTACTAAGCCATTTCTTTAAACATTTTAAGGTCAAAAATGACCTTATTACCATGTTCTCTCACGGCAATTATATAGAAATATCTTAGAACTTTTAACTTAGCAAGGTTAATGTTTAAGTGATTTATACCTTGATTTAGCTTGAATAATTCCTTGTTTGAATTCGGCCAGCCTTAGATAAAATTTCCAGCTTCTCTTGCATGTTTTCAAACAGCAACAAGGCCTAGTTTCTCCAAGAAGATCTAACCATAAGAGTAATTTAATGTAAGATTTAAGGCAAAAATCACCTTAAAAATGCAAGGGAAGTTCTAAGTGGTTTCGACCTGAACCAAACACACCACAAGGTGTTAGATCCACCATATTGACATAGGAAATAGTTAGATCTCGAAATGCTACCTTGTTGTTAGGTTTTACCTTGGAAAAATGCCTTAAAAGAGAGTATTTCCTTGGATCTCGGCCACCCTTGCTCCAAATGGCTAACCAACAGATTCCACATGAAAAGGAGAAGAAGATGAGGCTATGACCAAAGTTTCACAGCCAAACTCGAAGGGAATCAAATTATGAGCTTAAAGCACACATTTTTACCTTAAAATGTAGATTTGAACAACCTTGGTCCCTCTACTGGTCTCAACCGAGTTTAGCTCTTGTTCTAACCTTAGAACACTGAGAATAAGCCATAGGAATTGATGAGCCACGAAATTTAGGTGTTGGTAGTGAAGAGATGAAGAAAAAGAGCTAAAAATGACATTAAAACACTTACATTAGGAGCTTAGGAGTTAGATCTGCCTTCCATGCTCAAGAACAAAGCTTGAGAGCTGCTAGGAAGGAGGAGAGCTCGGTTGGAGAGGCTGGGATCGGACAAGGAGGAAGGAGAAGGTGGGAAAGCTTGATTAATTTGAAAAAAGTAAAGTTACTATTGCAAATTGAACATTAGGTAATGATTTGTCTCCAAAATCATTGTATGCTGTCTCCTCACTTATTGCAGCCGGCCTCCTTGGTCCAAATGGGTCAATTAATTGACCATTGACCATGCTTGGTCAATATTGACTCATGTGGGCCCCACTTTAGGGTTTTATTAATATTTTAATATTAAATTTGTAAAAATCTGTAAATTTCTGGAATTAAATTCCTAATATCATATAATATGGTATTTTATTATATTTAAAGGTATTTATAACCTTTTAGCCCATTTAAGACCAATTTAGAAGGCGATTACACAAAAACGTGCTTTAAGGAGTTTTAGTGCACATTTTGTGTCGCAAGGTGTTTCTGGGCTTGGTTTTCTTTGACAACGGTTTTGTTGTGTTCCCTACATGATATTTGATCATGTAATTCAATTTTATATCATTTAGAGGTCCTTTGATTTTTAAGGTTTTCCTAGAGCACCTTTTTGCCCTTTTTGACCTTGAAGCATGTAAATGCTTTTTCTTTGTGTTGGAGTGTTGTCCAACGGTTATAATATGTTTAGTAGTATGTTAATATGCTTAGGACAATTTTTAGGTCCTAAGAAGTTTATTTGGGTATTTATTTACCCTTAACAGTCAAAGGGTGCAACATCTTGTTTTATGTTGACCACTGTTGTTCTCAGTTGACTTTTAAGGCATGTTTAGGCCTTAATTATATGATTAAATATTTAATCCATGCTTTAATAATTTGGGGTATTTCAAATGGGTGTTCTGATTTTCATTACCAATGGAGAGGTTATTTTGCTCTGATTAGCAATTTAACCCCCCACGTCTAGTTTTTGCACTATTCACTACCTGAACCCGTTTTCCGGAATTTTCTTTCTCGTTTATAATTTAACTGGCTCTAGCTTCCCTAACATTTAACTTAGATATTTTATGGACTATAAACTTTTGTTACACTACCAGTTCATTAACCCGCTTAAGTCACATTTCCCGTCTTTCCTTGAAAAATGTGCCTTTAAAGGCTCATTAGCGGTTTTAATAAATCCATTTTTAGGATCCGTTTCTTCAAAAATTGTTTTCTTCTACATATGATTTAGGCAATTAAGCCTTAGTAACCAACCTAGATCCTAGTCAAGGTCACATAACTCCTACAAGTTATGTAACCCTCGTTTTTAACATTTTTTCACGTTTTAAGTAGCGTTTTTCTCTTTTCTTTTGGTTTAATGTCCTTCACCAATATTCCCTTAGGCACCATTAGGCCCGTAAATCCATAATTAGAATATTTTAAATAATCACTATAATTTAAAAGTTTGGGGTATTTTCACACACAAGGTCAACCTATTAGGCCATAGGGCCCACCTTCCTCAAGCACCTCAACGGACCCACAAACCGGGACTGAGCTTGCCTTCTTGCCACCGAACCACTCCACGCCCTGGAGAAATATCATATACACATGGTCCCCATCCTGAACTCAAGCGGACGACGTCTCTGATCTACATAATCTTCTATCGGATCTAGCACCAACGACGTTCCCTAATGTCCTAATCTTATCCATAGCTCCCTGACTAACTCCGGCCCCATAATCACCCTAAATCATCCCACAAATAGGATCTGCAACGCTTACCATAAAGGTGCCTCAAATGGGGCATCCCAATACTCACCTGAAAGCTATTATTTATGCAAACTCATTCAGTGTGATGTGCTGATTCCCAACTGCCCCTGAAATCTAACACATATGCCCTCAACATATCCTCTAGGATCTGACTATCCTCTCTGTCTGACCGTTGGTATGATGATATACGCAGAGCTGAATGCCAAATTCGTCCCCAAAGCCTTATGCAGGCTACGCCAGAAACAAACCGAATCTCGATCTCTATCTGAAACAATAGACAACCGGCACCTCGTGCCATCTCACAATCTCATCCATATATAGCCGAGCAAGGCGCTCAAGCTAAAAGTCTTCCTAACTAGAAGAAAATGGGCTGATTTCATCAATATATCCACAATCACCCACAGCGCATCAAACCCAAAGACGTCCTAGGCAATCCCATAATGAAGTCCATCCCTACACTACTCCACTTCCACTCAGGAACGGGAAGGGGCTGTAGAAGACCAGCAGGCTGCTGGTGCTCAGCCTTCACCTGCTGACAGGTCTGGCAATGAGTTACAAAGTCTAAAATCTTGTGCTTCATATTCGTTCACCAAAATGACTCTCTGAGGTCCCGTATATCTTCACCCTTCTGGATGTACAAATAAGGAGCTCCATGAGCTCCTACATATCTCATGACGTAGGAACGCATCACCGGGGACCAAACTTTGCCTCTGTACGCAGACAACCATCATCGGACACTGAGAAATCTGACTCCTGATCATCGGACAATATCTCTTGAATTCTGCATAATTCAGCATCTACCATCTTACCAGCCCTGATCCGATCTATCAAAGTTGGTTGCAACCTTAAGAGCAGCTATCATCCTAGCGCTATCAGATCGAACGACCTGAACTCCATACGCTGAAGCTCTAACGTCAACCTCTGAACTCCAGAAAACAAACGAACAAGCATACCTGTCATACCTCTACGACTCAAGGCGTCTGCCACCACATTCGCTCTACCAGGATGGTAGAGGATCTCTAAATCATAATCATGCAACAGCTCCAACCATCTCATTTGTCTCAAGTTCGGCTCCTTCTGCATGAACAAATACTTGAGACTCTTATGCTCCATGTAGACCTTACATGTCACACCATAAGGTAATGCCTCCAGATCTTTAGAGCAAAGACCACAACTGCCAACTCCATGTCATGGGTCGGGTAATTCTCTTCATACGCTTAAGCTGAAGTGAGCCGTGAGCCACCACCTTACCCTGCTGCATCAGAACACACCCAAACCTCTGTGAGAAGCATCGCAGAAAACCTCAAATCCATCTGTCCCAGAAGGCAACGCTAGAACTGGAGCGGTTGTCACCTCCTCTTAAGCTCCTGAAAGCCCTCATCACACGCCTTGCTCCACTCATACTTGACACCCTTCATAAGAAGGTGAGTGTAACGCCCCTATTTAAAAAAAATAACAACGGAATAAAAACTCTAATGTGATTCAAGATCATCGGGTTCCAACCCCCGGTACCAACCTCACCAATTACACCATTACAATTATCTAAGTTACGGTCTGAACTCAAGAAAACAACGTAAACAAAATAACTTCCTAATTCCCATCCCAATCACTCATGCTCTTCGTGGCCACCTGTATAAACAATTCGTACCTGCAAGATGAAACCAAGCAGCCCACCCCGGGAGGAATGAGTCAGTTCCCTGGAATGGAACTGGTACAATTCTCCAAACACAATATTTAAAACATAACTCTTCAAAATAATAGTAACTTGAAATCAAACTCTTGAAAGTAAAACAGGGAAACAAGCACTTTAAAATCACCAAGACAAATATAACAAGTTAAGGATATAGATAAATAATAAAAAGGTAAAGTTAGTCAATCCAAAAACCACACATGAGTTAGTGACATCCAATGCTCAAGTTAGAACCAATTCCAGTTAGGAGTAGAAAGACCCAAGTAGTCACAAGGACTAGGAATGGAAAGATAGATATCCAAGAACCAACAACTCAAGAGTGGAATAAAACAATTGGGAGAGATGGCCCCCCACCCCAAGTACGTCCTTTTAGGACAGGATATATAGCCCCTCACTGTTTACTACGTCCCTTTTGGGACAGGGGATATACAGCCCCTCACTGTTTACTACGTCCCTTTTGGACAGGGGATATACAGCCCCTCACTGCTACCATTGAAGCCGCGCGCCACGTCACAACAAAAGATTCAGCTCATGGATGAAACAATATCCAGAGTCAAAGGAAGAATTACCAAGATTGTCCTTTTCCATATTTCCAGTAGATCACTAACTACACCAGAGCAATACCAAAACACTCAGTCCTACAGAGTGCAGAAGCGTAAACCCTAGGCATTTAATGTCTAATGAAACAACCAAAAAGAAGGTACCAATAACCACGAAAGTTCACATTCAGGCTCAGTTAGGCACATCAAGCTGAGGTTAGTCACACAAACAGTTTTCCTTAGAATCAATTTAAGAACAGTTGGCGTTTTCCAAAGCATTCCACAAAGCCCATTAGCAAAAGTATCTGAGTACGAGAAATCGTACCTGGGTAACACTGTAGCAGTTCTAGTCAACTCGCAAACAATCAACAGTACTCTAAAGAATATTAAAGGTAGTCTATCATCAATCACTTGTAGCCTATGTTAAGCTTAAATAAACTCCCTCCTCTTTTTCCCTAGGTCTCATGTCTTTTAAGCCCTCACTTATGTTATGTATAATCTTTGACTTGTCTAGAATGTTGTATAACTCAAGGTTGTAAGACCAAGGAACGTATCTTTACACTTGTTAATTGTTCCACTCTTATCCACTTTACCCATACTTAACCATAATTCTCACATTTAAGACCTTTACAACATAAGTGCATTATATTGTTATCCAGTCAATCTTAGGATTCCAATAACAATTCTTAAGCTCAATACTTTTATTCTTAATTTAGAATAAACATCGTATTATGACCTATGATAGGTTTATCTTCGATACTATACTATTATTTACAATGTACTGATTATGTATTTTATCAATATTACTAATAATCCATTATGATTAAGTTTCCCCTTAGGCCTTAACCTAATTAAGATCTACATCTTGTATATTGGAATCATAGTGTCGTAGATACATTTTATTATATCTTAATTGAGCCACTAACACTCATTATCACATCCTTAGTTCAGAATGACTTTCTATTAACTGTCTAATAATCTTGTCATAAGATGTTGAACTACCTCTCATATTGAAATAACTATATTATTATTAACTTAGACTTATCGAACCCTTACTTTAGTATTCACAGATATATTATTTACTTTATCATAACTATATAATAAGGTGTTTTAAGATAACCTTTTATGTATCCTTGCTTACATTCATTTCCTAAATGTTTTATTTACACACATTCCCTCCATAGACTATCTATAATCCTTTTATACTAAACCTCCATAAATCACGTCTTAAATACGTTTTAAATTATTTACAAAACCTAAGGTTTTAAAGGAGTAACATAATATTTTTTCCTTTATTATGTTTTAGGACAAACATTATATCTTAACATAAGGTAAAATTTATCCAAGAATTAATTCTGATTCGTAAGTGAAATTGTGAATTATATAATAAGATATCTATTCCGAAAAATCCTCATACCTTATATTCAAATGACTATTAATACTTTCAGTGTCGTAGAGTAGATCAATATAATCTCTTATGTAACTTAGTTTTTATCTAATAAAAGGTTCAAAGGTTTTAAGTATCAATTCCTATTTATAAACCTTTCTATAAATTCTAACTACTAAATACCTCACTTATTGTAAACTCCATCCTAAGTATTGGTAATTAATGTTATAAATGTATTTCATATGGCTTATATAATGCCAAGAAATTTAAGGATTATTATTTAGATAAATTTCCAAATCATAGTTTAATATAGTTTTTATATCATAATCCTTTTATGATTTTATACCTTAAAATAGTAAGTTTATTTTAAATACCAGTTATAATATAATGTTAAGAAATGATTAAATCTAGACTTACTAATCCACCTCACATTTAGATGTAAAAGTATTTTATTTATTTTATTACTGTTTATATATTAAGAACATTTAGATGTAAAATATTACATTTATTTATCATTATTATAGAATAAGATCTATTGGTGTAACATTTTATGTAATCTAATCACAATTTTTCCTAAGTTTTAACTTATTAATTACTTAACCCATTTTAGATTTACATTCTGGTCATTGACAAATAATACTATACATGTATTTTATACGGTTTATATAAATCTTAGAAATTCAAAGATAACTCTTTAAGTTTAATAATCATATTTAATACCGCCTCATATAATATTCTTTTATTAGTATATGTATAGGTCTATTTTATCTCATTAATTCCTTCATATTATATTTTCTATAAGGTATTTTATTTCTTTTATTTGTTTAGTATATATATATATACTATGAGTTATTTCAAGACATTCTTTGTGTAGTTTTTTATTGCATTTTAACTATTTATATTAACTTTTACACATAGCTACATCCAATATATGGTTTATAAAATAAAGTATTTTCCTTAGTTTCAATTAAGTATATTAACTACCATATTGTATAATTAATATAATGCAGATTAATTTAGTTCCCTGATTTAACCTAAGTTACTATTTTATTTCTTTTATATATATGTATAGATATTTACCTCACTTAAAATTTTATACCTAAATATTTATTAACATTCTGGATTAAATGTTAGTTTAGTCTTATTATATTTTCCCCAACCTATAAAGTTCATTAATCAACTATACTTTAATTTTCGTTACATTAAAAACCATATATTATAAGTTATTCTTATAAAAATTCATAACACATTTTTTAAACCCATTTACCATTGTCCAAAAATTCCCAATTTAATATACAGTAACCATAACATTTTAGACATATTATAATTTTTTTTTTCATAAAAATATCTTTTTAATTTAATTAAATAATTCCATAATACCCGTAACTTACAAAAATCATAACTTACGTTTAAAAACTCCAACCATATTAATTTACATCAAAATAAACTAGAGCTTATAAGGAATCTATGGTTAATTTCAAGTCACAATACATTCGGGAAGGTATTTAAATTAATTCAACAAGTTAGGGTTTAATTCTAAACATTAAAACTCATAACCAACTTAAACTCCCCAGATCTAATCTCGGCCGTCCGTTCCTAAAACCTACGATCGGACGGCCGAAAATCCGAGTTCATCCCCAATCCCCGCGCATTACCCGAGTACTAATCTGTTGATTTCTCTCAACTCACAGAACCAAATTCGATGATTTTTGTGTTTCTATGGATTCAAAATTCCTCTTGCGGTTCTAATGGTACCAATTTTGTGAATTATCGTGCGACGATCTGGGATTTCGATTCTGGGTTCATCGACTAGGGTTCTTACCGGTTTCGGTTCGAATTTCGACAAATTCACCCAATGTAGTACGTAATTGGTTAAATTGACATGGGGTATGTTCGGGAATGCAAAAGACGAATGACATTGTCGGAGAAATTGACCGGAAACTTGCCGGAAGTGTGCCAATCGAGGAAAACAAATCTGATTTTCTGGAAAGCTTCGACTTTTACGGGTGGTTGAGGGTCAAACTTTAGACACCTCTCTCCTCCAAACGGTTTGGGATTAGCTTTGGTCATAAACATGAAGTTGTATAGGGAATAGAGATCTTCAAAACGAGCTAAAGAACACGAATCTGGCTGAGAAACGAAGAAGTTTATGGCGAGACGATCTTACCTGAAATCGAAGGAAAACTGGAATCTGCAGTTTCGTTCGTAGGGTTGGCTAGTTTGGATCGAATTTCCGGTTGATTTAGGACAACTGGTTTAGTGTGAGTTATGGTTGTAAAGATAAAGTGTAGGAGAAGACAACAAAGAAGACGACACTCAAAATTCCAAACGATGAGAAATTATGAAGTCACAAGTTTAGGGCAAAACTGGTTACGTTTCCGGAAAAATAGGAGATAAAATTGACTAAGTGTTGGGGCGCGTATCCCGAGGCGCGCGGGTGAGTCAGCAAACTTGCCACATCAGCATTTTTTCAAAATTTTGGCTCTACACTTCATTTGATCATAACTTTTGACTAAATGATCCTTTTTTGACGTTCCTTTTAATCAATCTTCATGGTTTTCCATAACCTTTTTATTGATATAGGTTTCATGAGCTATTTTGACCATTCTCAAAAAGTCAACCCTAGCAAGGTTCATAGCTTTAAGTTTCTATAATTTTTATATTGACTTTTATGTTTCAAAACATGTCCAACTCTTTCTAAAATCTTTATAATATACTTGGAGTGTTTAGAAATTTTCCAAGATTTATTGACTTATAAATCTTATTTAAATTCATAATACTATATAATATATATAATAATTTAATACTTAATAGTATTCTTTAGGGTAAATAGAAGAAATCCTCTAAATTAATTTCCATAATTCCACATAATATTTATATTCATAATTCCATACAATACTTTAATATTAAATAATTAATTAAGGTTCCATACAATACTTTATTAATAGTATTAATTAAGGTTTAACAAAGAATCCTCTAAATTAATTTAGGGGTATTTCAGTGAGTCAAGGGAGACACATCTTGGAGAAACCCTCCACGAACTTCCTATAATAACCAGCCAAACCTAGGAAGCTACGCACCTCAGATACACTAGTGGGTCTCGCCCCTCCATACTACTGCCCTGATCTTGTCCGGATCACAGAAAATACCGTCCCTCGAGACTACATGACCAAGAAGACCACTCTATCAAGCCAGAACTCGCACTTCTTCAGCTTGGCGGCAACTCGCTCTCTCTCAAGGTCCGAAGCACACTCTCAAGATGCTCCTTATGCTCCTCAGCACTCTTGGAATACACCAAGATATCGTCGATGAAGACATCCATAAAAGAATGTAGAAAAGGCTTGAAGACTCGGTTCATCATATCCATGAAGAACGAAGGGGCATTAGTAAACCAAAGTCAGGTCTAGGAACTCGTAATGCCCATAACGCGTCCTGAAGGTGGACTTAGGCACATCCTCAGCTGATGTACCCAAACAGAGATTTTCTTCAAAAACATAATCGCTCTAGTAAGCTGGTCAAAGAGTCATCAATGCGGGGAGGGGATATCTATTCTTGATGGTCACCTTATTTAACTCACGGTAGTCATGCACAACTAGAAGATGCCATCCTTCTTCTTCACGAACAACACAGGCTCTCCCAGGGAGACACGCTAGGGCGAATAAGCCCTTATCTAGAAGGTCTACAGCTAACCTTCAGCTCTGCCGGGCTCATGCGGTAGGGGGCCTTAGAAATAGGCTGAGTCCCCGGCGCTACTCGATCAAGAACCCACCTCACATCTGGTGGTAGTCTTGGCACATCGTCTTGGAAGACCTCAGAAACTCACACACAACAGGGATGTCCTCCAGACGGGATCTTTCTCAACCTCAGGCACCTAGTAGAGAAAACCCTGACAGCCCTTCCTCAAGAAGCCAGCTGCCTGCATCGCCGACACTAACACACGGCGCACAAGGACATAATTCCCAACAAACGCAAAACGGGTCTCACCCGACCTATAAAATTGACTCTCCTAGCCGCACAATCTATATGGCATTGTGCTCTACTAGCCAATCCATGCCCAGATAACATCAAAATAAGTCATATGCATCGGAATCAAATCAGTAGGTAAAATCCTATCCAGAACTACCACAAGACAATACTTGCACATGAACTAAGCACACAAGCAGGCACACCACTCAGAGGCTAGATATACATAACTCATCAGCTCTAGGCACAATAGACTAACCGAGACTGCCCACCAATGAGAAGACACAAAGGAGTGGTTAGCTCCTAAATCAACCGACAAAATACTGGTGTGGAGGGTGATTTTTCAGTATGAGGGGGGTCTATCTAATATGGTCTGATTGAGAAGCCAAGACCCTAGAAAATGTCATTCTGTGGAGGGTGAAAACCCGTTATTCTGGCATCCCTCAAATACTACTAAATCGTCCGTCTTTCCCGAAAGCATAAGGGGATTTCAGTGAGCACTACACCCCTCTCAATGGGCTCCACGCGGACTTATGCCTCTATAAGGCGGATTTGACTAGAGGCGCCACCTAGTTTGACCTAAGGATACTAGGAAGGAAAATTAGATTCTAAGAATCGTAATTGCCTCTGAGATTGTTGCTTATGGATAGGACTTATCTGGTCATTTCAGAGATTCTGTGTGGGTTCGTACTTGGGTTACCCCCCTTAAAGTGGCAACGACCACGCCTTCGATGGTGCCCGAGGAAAACCTTGGTCTCCAATTGTCGGGATTGCCTTCTTTCAAACCTTTTTTAGAGAGATTCAATTAAGCCAAAGGGTAGGATTAGGACAGGAGGAGAGAAAGAGAGTGGATGAGGTGAGCTTTTTTTGCCAAGCTAAAGCGCCAAGACGAGAATCGCTTAAATCAATGATATAGAATGAAGGTTCGGAACAGTTTGAGGTTAAGTGAATAGCAAGACTTAGAGTCTGATGGTTTTAAAGTTTTTTGGGAGCCGGATAGGGTGAGAAGGGTTGAGAGTTTCGAAAGGTTTGAAGAACACCTTAGAAGGGGAAAATGGTTTTTTGTTTGGAATGGGGTCGTACCCTAGATGGGCTGCCTACATACTCAACTCCATGTTGAGATCAGACCTTACGTAGTTCACGGTTTGAAGGATGGTTGAGTTTTTGAGGTAAGATGGCTGAGTGCAAAAAGGGTATTTTGATTGATGTGGGGTCACACCCTGTGTGGGTTGCCTACGTACTCAACTCCCTATTGAGATTAGACCTTACGTAGTTCAGTCTTTTAGGGATTTGGGAGTTTTGAGGATTTTTGAAGGAATTGGGGTTTTGAACTTTTGGGTCTTTGAAGGATCAAAGGAGGTTTTATGGTCATTTCGTGGGGCCTGATGGATTGTCAAGTTTGTTTTAGAGTTCGAGGTGCTCAACTCTGTGAGATATTTGAAATCTTAAAATGATGACGTCTGTGAGACGCTCAGTCTGTGAGACATTCGAGGCTTGAAAGGATTATCAAATTTCAAGGGGTTCGGCTTTTTGAGGAGCTAAGGGTTTTCGAGGTGTTTGAGTTTGATGAGTCTATTGAGTGTCTGAATCTGCTGAACTGCAGAGACATTCGAGTCTGTTGAGCTGTTGAGACGGTCGAGTCTGTTAAACTGCAGAGACATTCGAGTCTGCTGGGCTGTTGAGACAGTCGAATCTGTTGAGCTGTTGAGACAGCCGAGTCTATTGAGCTGTTGAGACGTTCAAGTCTGTTGAGCTGCTGAGACTCTTAGAGATTCGGGATGCTTGAGTTCAAGAGAGTTTGAAGTTTCAAGGAGTTTGAGATTTATTATGTTTGGAATTATTTGGGATTGAAATGAAGTTGAGTTGAATGGGAATGAAGAGACTTTTGAATTGAGTTGGATTGAAATTGAATTGATTCTGGATCGGGATTGGATTGAAATTGAATTGATTCTGGATCGGGATTTGATTGAATTTAATTGGATCGGATTGGACTGAATTGTTTGGAGGAATGATTGTCTACATTGTCTCTCTTAAAGTTTTTGAAACCGAAAAATCATTTTTTGTTGTAAAAGGGCGGAGAACCCCGAGGGATTACCCTATGTACCCCTCGAACACGACACTTAATTATGGTAAGTGTCGAGGCTCGAAAGATGAGCAATGAATTTATGTCGAAAAATAGGATTCAGAGAGAAACACCATGAATGAGATGTTCTCGGTCGAACCCTAATGACGTCTCTAACTCCCGGGCTTTAAAACGTTAAAAAACGAAAACATTGAAATCGAGTGGAAGGGAGTTAGACGATTCTAAAATCCCGGCTGCAACTAGGAAGGTCGTTACTTCCCTAGCACCCTGCCTTGTAAAAATCTAGGCTGCAATTAGGGGAGTTTGTCACCCTAATGCCCCGCCTAAAGAGATCCAGACTGCGACTAGGGAGATTACGACCCCAGTGCCCCGCCTCGGATTTTTTATTTTGGAAGAGAGACAAGCGATGTCTAACTAAGGAGAAAACATTTTGAAAATGTTAGACATTTCCTGTTCCCTGAAAATGGTTTATTTGAGTTAAAACTTAGTTGGAAAACTTTTGAAGTTGTTCGGAATTCTCTATAAAGGAAAACTGATTTTGGGAAATGTTTTAGGAGAAAACTTTCTGTATATGTGAGAAGAACTTTCTACATGTTGAGAAGAGTTTTCTGTGATGTGAGAAGAGTTTTTTCCTTTTAAAATTCCACAAAATGGTCTCTTTGAAATCAGAAAATCTTGATGAATGGTTTGAAATTCTTTTTGGATTTTGGGAGTTTGAAAGGAATTTATAAGTTGAAGGCGAATCAGATGAAATAGACTTGAATTTGATTTGAAATTTGACTGGACTGAATTGAATTGGGCTGAGTGGATTGAGTTTGAATTAAATTAGGTTTGAATAATTTGGGCCGGGATTTGAGACAGGCGGGTCACAGTTCGGAGTTAGGTCCCAAGTTGGATTGGTCAATGTCCGGGTCAAGTTGGATGGTCAATGTCAAAGTCGGTCAAAGTTGGATTGTTCAATGTTCGGTTCACAGTTTGATTTTGGTCAATGTTTGGGCCAAAGCTTTTGGTCAAAGTCGACATTTTGGTCAAGGTCGACATTTTTTGTCAAGGTCAACGTTTTTGGTCAAGGTCAACATTAGGTCAAAGTTGGGTCGGTCAAACTTGGGCTTGGTCCAAGTGGGGTCAAGGTCAAAGTTGGGTTGGTTCAAAGTCAAAGTCTCAGGTCAAAACTTGGATCTGGTCAATGTTGGGAGTTGGTCAAAGTTCAGGGTTGGTCAAATCAGTTTGACTTTTGTGGGCTTGGGCCAATTTTGGGCTTGACCGGGTAATGGGCCGATGTGGGTAATGGGCCGATGTGGGTTTGGGCCTTGTTGGGCTTTTACTGAGTTATGGGCCGAATTGGTTTGGGCCTTGTTGGGCTTCGGGTTTGGGCCTTGTTGGGCTTCGGGGCCGAGTTGGGTTTGGGCCTCAATTGGGTTTGGGCCTTGTTGGGCTTTGCTGAGTTCTGGGCCGACATGGGTTGGGCCTCAAGTGGGTTTGGGCCTTGTTGGGCTTCGGAAACGGGCTGGGTCATGGCTCATGGGCCGAACTAGGTGATGGGCCGGGTTTTGAATGGGCCCGAAAACGATATCCAATACTCAAATCGTAAATGATATGCCTAGATGGACCTAAACCCAACAACTCATTGAAACGATATAAAAGAACATCAAAACACACACTATATGAACAAATCTAACAAATAAAGCAGATATAATACCGAAATAAGAAATGTGCCGCTGTTTTTGCACACAAGGTTTTAACAAAGTGAAATGTTACGGTCAAAGTGAAGATTTACAAGATTTTGCATCAAAGTAGAATTCAATACAGGAACAAACGATTTCAAGCTTAAAAAATAAATCTTATGAACTAGTGGGATTGGTCAAAACTTATACACATCCAGTTTGATAGCTCGGGTCTGTTAACAAATCAAAATTGTCAAGCTTATCCTTAGAACGGTTGGCGGTATAAAAAGCAACATCCATGTACGAGGACAACAAACAAATATGAGTTTTTACAATACGAATTAACGGACAGATTATTAGTGAGGAAATAACATGAGGTCAGGTCTAGGCAAATAATAGGCTGAGATATGATCAATCATTCGGGAGCTAGGAAAAGTATTAACCTGTAGTTTTGAATCTGCACGAAGATGATGAGAATCCTAAGCCCTTGACACGGCACCGGTTTGCACACTTAGCCCCAAACATCCGCTAGCTTGCCTCAAATCCAACCGAAATTCCCAACAGAATGTACCGTGGAGACTGAATTGGATCAAACTTGATAAACAACCAATAAACCCTGAACGCATCATGATCCAAATCCAAAAGAAGAATCAAACAAACCCCACAAAACGTGGGATCTCAATCTGAATGATAAACATAGAAAACTTAACTAACTGAATCACGCAATCAATAAGGAAATCCCAAATCCACCGCATAAAAACAGAAGGGGACATCAAGAGGAAGAGTCCACTCGGGCTCTTACTCTGAACATATACAAACCGTAAACAAACTATGCAAACCAAGTCAAACAGGTGAGTAGAACCAGTCAACACCTGCAAAATGAAATAAAACCAGCAGAGCACACACAAAACAAGAAGATGTTAGGGTGCAAAATAATCGTATGGACAACAGAAACCATGAATGGGTGACTCGCAAACCTTCCCTCTACTGCGCTTAGAGTCATGTCCCGGTGATATTCAGACTCCCACAGAAGAATGATAACCTTGTTTGTCGAGAACTTAAACAAGATTTATAGCAATTCAGATCGGCTACCAGAAATAAGCAATAAAAGCCTTTCCCAGACTTTGGTCAAGACAAACCAACACATACAGAACGCGAAAGCCGGTTAAACGAGATATAACAACAGGAAATGCAGTTTTATACAAGAGATAGAACATTAATTCAACTCCTGTAACACGATTTGGGATTTGGTTCGCTTTCGAATGGTACCCACTGCTTCCCAGAGGAGGCAGGAGTACGACATGCCTGCGGACACTCGTGAAATAGACTCCGAGCACGGATGAAACGCGGGGACAAAGGTGGATCGACTTCCAGTGGAATATGACTGCCCTTTGTGGTGGTTCGAGGGACATGGATGGTGGTTTCGGTTTCTGGGCACGAGCATTTTCTACTGGATTGTCCAGACTGAAATCGAAGGCTCTGTGGCGTGGAGAACTGAACGTGGTAAAACTAGGTAAAACGAATGGAGTTTCAAATGGGAAATTAAGATTGAAGGCGTGGGGAGAATGGGATGAAATCTGCAGCTAGGATTTTAGGGTTCCTTGAGTTTTGAAATCGCCAAGGATGGAGGCCGATGAAGATAAAAAACCGAGGAAGGAGAATGTTGACGAGTATGCGGGAGGGAAGATCGGTGGTGGTGGGATTTTTCCGGTGAAAGGATTCAGACAGGGTTGGGAGAAGATGAAGAATGAGGAATATGAAGGTGTCGGGCTATTCTAGTTTTTGACTGAAGAAGGAGAGAATTGGCGGTGAGTGAAGGGGATCATCGGGAAAAGCAGTGGAGGAGAGGAAGAATGGGTGATGGAGTTTTGCTTCTGGAGATGAAAAATGATCGAAGCCTTGCATATGGGAGAAGGAGATGGGTTTTTGAAGGAGTTGGGCAACCTTCAGGCTTCTTCAGCGTTGAGTACCGAGGAAGCATGTCGAGAGTGTTGGGGAAGGGGGCGATCGGCTCTTCCAAGAATTCACCCATACTGTGGTGTTCTCTATGATGTTGGGCTTACCGAGATTGGAGTGCTCCGACACGAACAACAACAAGCCAAAATAAAAGGAGTTCTGCCCATACACAGTAGACAAAAATGGGTTCTGCTACTACTGAGATTCGAACTCAGTATCCCCCACACCCCTCCTGCGCACTTAACCGATTGAGCTGTAACAACTTTTGGATCTCAACTGTAGATAGTAAAATAAAAGTCGTATTGCAAGCTTGTTAGCAGAAATATGTTACTATCTCTACCTAGGCAGTGTACCTATCGTTTTACGGTATAGTGATTAAGTGGGTTGTCGAACTCAGGGACCTCGTTCAATTAACTGAAAATTTTTGATCTGACTGAGAAACTAAATTAAACTAAGAAAACGGGAAATTGTCACTTTTTCAGGTTTTCAATTAATTCAAAACAAATAACGAACACAAAATAATAAAATAACAAAACGATAAAAAAAAACAAAGCAAATGTCGGTTTAAAAAAACTAATGAATTAAAAACGCTCCCCGGGTTATTCCACTCGTCTATTTCGTCAAATTCAATCAATAACAATTTTCACTATTTTATGCGATAAACTCAGGAATTATAAATAGTTCGTTGACCGGTCCTTGTACAATGAACCCTAACTAACTGAAATAACAAGCCGCAAACCATGCCCAAGTTAAATTCAAGTTAATTGCAATAAAAACAATTCTTATTAGAGACAGATTAACCTATAGGTAAGCCATGCTTCTAGTCGTTAATCCGGTTTGATTTCCTATGTCTAGAACTTAATCTCAGCACCGCATTTTGATATAAGCTCTACAAAAATCACTTAGAAAATTGGCTAGAAAATCTAAGCGCATTAAGGACATGAATCAAACTATTGCAAAACAATAATAGTGACAAATTTACATAACGTGAATTCTACGAAAAAGACTCGCTTCCCTAACCCGGGAAGCTAAATAAAATTACTCACTCATGGTCCGTAACTTAAATAACCAAAAACGAGGAAAAACATAAACAGAATGAACGAACAATAAAAACAAGAAACAATTTCAGTTTAGAAACTCCACTCAGTTTCCCGTTACGAAACTGCCTCGAACTGGTTGCTTTCTGGCAGTTCCCCTTGGACACGCTTGAACTGCTGCTGTGCCCTCCCTCGCGTGAATGATGGAGCAATTGCGTCGATTGACGATTATGGATGGATGGATATGAAGGTGTATGTGATGGTGAGGGTACGGCTCGATGAATATGGAAGTCGGGAGTATGTAAGCTGGGCGAGATGGCTGTATATGGTGTGCGCTGAAAGATATAAAACTGTGAGGGTGATGGTATGGTGTCGGGCAGATCAAAGGTAAGAGGGGGATTGTCGGACGTGAATAATCTGGAAGATGAATGGGGTCTTGATGTGCGTGAATGAATATGGAGAGCCCCTGAATGAATCGTTCCCGGCTGGAGTAATATCGTCAATTCATATCTGTTCCCAGGGAGTCTCTGGTTGCAGGCGTGAAAAATTCCAATATATGCTGCGCTGGATATCTTTCCTACGAGAATATCTCTGATCGATATTATCTTCAATCCCATGATAAAAATTGAATCATGATGGCTTTATCAATTCTTTTCACATGTGCTGCCCGCTAGCCCATCTCTTCTTTTTCTCTAACATAGCCCACGTCAATGTCGGTTTCTTTAAGTTGCAGCCGACTTCCCATATATATGCAATTCAGCCCATTCATCTATATGCCAAGATGGAATTTGCAGCCCATTATTTGACGTGTAGCTCTTATTTGCATGCATTGTTCTCATATCATCACGTGCATGTGATTTCAGTCTTAAAATGGCATTAATTACTTCCAAATATGCAGAGCGTTAGTGAGCAATTTAACATGAAACTCCACACCTCTGTAGCCTTGCTGGTCCGAAATCGATCGTGTATATATATATGAAAATTTAAGATTCTTTTTCCTGCATTTGACACATAAAATATATCAGTTCAAATCTAAATGTAAATCATAGAAAAAAACATAAGATAAGTGTCAAATATAAGTCAATTCATTACGAATTTTAAATCAAATAAACCGTTAAAAGTATATATATTTTACACTTATCAAACTTCCTCACACTTAGTTTTTGCTTGTCCTCAAGCAAATATAGAATATGACTACTTTTAAGGGCCGTAGTATCAAAACTCAGGATCAAAACAACTGCTGATGGAAAACGAGCAAAATGACAATCAAAAGAATAGTTCTGCTATCTGCTGTAGGTTTTCGCAAACAGTGAAAAAAAAGTGAAGTTAAAAGCATGGAGAAGTTAGATTATAGAAACTGAAACAGAATAGTTTGGGATCTTCCACCGTTTCTTTCTTTAACTTTTGGATGACAAGGGGTGTGAAGTAACGTCTTATTCCGCGATACCTTTCAACACCACGTACTCATGATCAGAATAAGCAAAATTGAATTACACTTTTAACTTTTCAAAGTTCCTTTTCCTCAACATTTTATTTTGCTATTTGCATATTCAATTCATCCCCTCAGACTTTTCTCTTCACCCTTGTAGCGGCTTTGGGCCTTCTATCCCAGATCAGATGACCTTAGGTAGATGGGTGATGAAGCACCCCAAGGACTTAATAACCGAATGAAGAGGCCTGTTTTGGTTCAGAAATTTTAATTCAGATCAGCGGAGTACCTTGCCTTATCCTTTTCATACCAAACTTTCTCATCATTCCCAAAATCCCAAACTAGACTAATTCAGTTTTTATAATCAGCTAATCCACCAAATTTCAGTGAAAACAGATTCAATTTGGATAAAACTATACATACAAACAGCCAAAAGCAGAAAGATTCTTGAGGTGGCCATCAGGCTTGTTTTCAAAACCTCAACAAAAATTTTCACCTGAAGATTCAATATTTATTGCCGCTTAAAAGAAGCAATTCTTTCAAAATAAGAGGACAAACAAAAACAGCTGTGGCATTAAGTGCAATGGCAATATTTAGAAAGTACTCCTACTTCCTCACACTTAAGAAGAGCAATGTCCTCATTGTTCATAAATTCAAACCAAGAAGAGGGCTTTCTAAATAGTGCAAATTCATCAAAAGTTAACTAAAGATCTCATGGACTTGATGCATTTAAAGCGTAAGCTGGACTTAAAATAAGAGTGAAAGGACACGAAAACTCCCCTGATATCTTCTGATTGAGGAAGGGCACCTTCCTCACACTTAGGTCCTTCACCGGGGTACCGGGGTTGGAATCTTCCTCACACTTGCTGTGAAGCAAGTGTCCAGCCTATGGAGTGTCTATGATCACCACACCTGCAAGCAATCTCAGAAAAGCAACACGAATTGACGCTAAAAGCATCTCATTAAACGCACGGGCATTAGAACCTCAAGTGGGTAAACTGGACAACAAAGAACACAAAAAAAAAATTAAAGTACTACAAAGTAAAAGAAAACTGGAAACTAAAAACTACCACTGGGTTGCCTCCCAGTTAGCCGCCCTTCTTTATAGTCTTTGGCTAGACTTTCCCTCGATTACGTCATCTCATCACCACATGTTGAATCAGAAGGGTTACGCTTACTAGGATCCACTAGACATCTTCTTTTTGGTTGAAGGATCCGTTTAACCCGCCAAACTTTTTTAACTTTCTTCTTTTGTTGTACATGTTTGGGGGTGTGCATTTCATCATGAAAATCGTCCGGATAAGCAAAATAAATATGATCCTTACATTTGTTCGGCGCCTCAGTCATGTGGGCAGCAGTAGAATGTTTCTTCTTGACTAGCACCCCAGTTCTCTTACATGTCTTGGTGATCCTTGAAAAAGTTTTAGGCACCTTAGGCTCTCTCTGCAATCCTATCTCCTGCACTGAAGAGTCAACAATAGCTATACCAGAACAAAACTGAACTCCTGCAAGATTTCTCTTATTAGGAGTCATATCAAAAGAGACCTGGTCATTATGGTATCGCAATATTATTTTCCCTTCTTCTGCATCTATTAAAATACGAGCAGTGCGCATAAAAGGTCTACCTAAGATAATAGGCACTTCTGAAACCTCCTCCATGTCTACAACGATAAAATCAGCAGGAAAAGAAAATTTTCCTACCATCACTATTAAGTCTTCCACCTTACCCTTTGGATAAACTATGGAGCGGTCAGCCAATTGCAATCGAATGGATGTAGGAGAACATTGACCAACTCCTAGTTTATTAAAAACTGATAAAGGCATTAAGTTGATACTTGCACCTAAATCGCACAATCCTTTACCGCAATTTACCTTTTCAATAGAGCAAGGTATGATGGGGAGTCCAGGATCACTAAGCTTAGGAGGGAGCTTCTTTAGAAGGACTGTTGAGACCGTCTCTGTTAACTCCACTGTCTCATGCTCCTGCAAATTATGCTTATCAAATCTAGGATTCTTCAAAAATTTAGCATAATTAGGCATCCTAGTACAAATATATTCAAAAGAATACTTAGCAGTTATTGGTTCCATGAAGCTTAGAAATTTCTCAAATTGCTTATCATAATCACTCATTAAAACTGGAACAGGATATGGCAATGATTTTATTAATGCAATTCGAGAATCAGAAAAAGAAAATAAAGTAGGTTGAGTTTCAGGAGACTCCTCCTCCTTGGACTTCTCTACTTTGCTGTCGGAGTCCTCAACTTCTACAATTTCATGCATAAGAGTTTCTTTTGCAGCTTCAGGAGCACTAGGTTCTGGTCGCTTCTCACCGTCCAATGTTACTGATTTACAATGTTCTACCGGATTTGGTTTCGGTTGATTTGGAAGCGACCCTTCTTGCATTTGTGCTAACTGCTGTGACATTTGATTCAACTGCTTCTCTACACTTTGATTTATGTATGCTTGATCAGCAAATTTGGCCTCCAAGTCTGCAATTCTGGAATTAGTAGCCTGGCCCTGTTTCAGCAACTCTGCAAACATGCTCTCGATCCTGCTGTTTCCTTCCTGGGGATCCTGAACTTGTTCCTGCTGTCTATTAAAATGAGATTGTCTATTATTCTGATTATAATAATTATTGCCCATAGACTGATCATTACCTCGCCACTGAGACTGCTGATTATTTCTCCAACTATTTTGACCATAAGCATTTGGAAAAGAGTTACCTGGTCGGTTGTTTATAGAATTTACCTCTTGTGGATTACCGACGTATCCAGGTCCCTCGCAGTCGTAAGTCTCGTGAGCTCCTCCACAAATATCACAACAAGGTGTCAGATATTGGGAAGAAGTAGCTGCTGCCTTCACTGGTTGCTGCGTCTGACCAAGAGTGAGCTTCTCCACAGCTTTTGCTATAGCAGTCAATTGAGCAGATAGATGATCCTGCGGGGGCAAATGATAAAGTCCGACCTCTTTCTTGGCCTCTCCTCTCCCCTTGTTCTTGCACCACTGTCTGGTGCTCTCGGTCATCAAATCCAGAAGCTCAATTTCTTCTGCACCTGTCTTACTCATAAAATTTCCTCCAGAAGCAGAATTTAGCAAAAGCTTATTAGAGTCACTTAAACCATTAAAGAATGACAAAACAAGGTCTCTATCACTCATACCGTGGTGTGGACATGCAATTTGGAGTTCTTTGAATCTATCCCATGAATCATAAAGTGACTCACCTGGTTCCTGACAAAAGTTATTAATCTCACCGATCTTTTCTCTGGTCTTGGACGGTGGATAATATTTGGCCAGGAACTTGCTTGCTAGATCAGCCCAGGTATGAACACTACGAGGTTGCAGACTTCTCAACCACTTGGAGGCTCCATCTCTCAAAGAATAGGGAAACAATTGAAGACGAATGCACTCGTTCAAATTTCCTGTTTTATTAAATGAACCACAAAATTCTAAGAATGAAGAAATATGATGTGGAGCATCATCCGAGTCTAGCCCACTGAATTGCCCCTGGTGGTAAAGTGTGGTAATGTAACTCGTTTTGAATTGCCAGGAATCTAATTCAGCTGTTGTAACTTGTGGGAGAACAATAGCAGAAGGTCTTCCCTCAACTGACGGTTGCTGATATTCACACAATGTTTGCTTGTCTGCCATTCTAAAATACTCCGGAAAAACAAAATATAAAGAGAAATGCTAAAACTAATAACAAATAAATAAATAACAAAAATAAAATAAAAAAAAATGAGAAGAAAATAAAATAACAAAGATAAAGATAAAAATGAAAAAAAAAACGAAATCAAAACCAAAAATCTTGAAAACAAATCAAACGTAGAATAAATAATCGGAAACCTAATTAAATCCTAAAAGTATACTTAACTCTAGCCTAATACTAACTTCGAAGAAAGTGAACTAAAAGAAGTACGTATTCTAAATTGATGCATCAAAGAGATAAAACAAAAATAATAATAAAAAGTAAATACATGTAAGCACAAATCACACCTAATACTAACAGAATTGAATTCGAACGGAAAGTTTGTACGTAAGAAATAAATCAAAATGAAAAAAATAATCTGAAAATAAAAGAAGGAAAACTAGAATAAAATCTCAGTCAAAAAAAATAAATATGTCAATTAACCGTGCCAGAGGTCCCCGGCAACGGCGCCAAAAACTTGTTAGCAGAAATATGTTACTATCTCTACCTAGGCAGTGTACCTATCGTTTTGCGGTATAGTGATTAAGTGGGTTGTTGAACTCAGGGACCTCGTTCAATTAACTGACAAATTATTGATCTGACTGAGAAACTAAATTAAACTAAGAAAACGGGAAATTGTCACTTTTTCAGGTTTTCAATTAATTCAAAACAAATAACGAACACAAAATAATAAAATAACAAAACGATAAAAATAAACAAAGCAAATGTCGGTTTAAAAAAACTAATGAATTAAAAACGCTCCCCGGGTTATTCCACTCGTCTATTTTGTCAAATTCAATCAATAACAATTTTCACTATTTTATGCGATAAACTTAGGAATTATAAATAGTTCGTTGACCGGTCCTTGTACAACGAACCCTAACTAACTGAAATAACAAGCCGCAAACCATGCCCAAGTTAAATTCAAGTTAATTGCAATAAAAACAATTCTTATTAGAGACAGATTAACCTATAGGTAAGCCATGCTTCTAGTCGTTAATCCGGTTTGATTTCCTATGTCTAGAACTTAATCTCAGCACCGCATTTTGATATAAGCTCTACAAAAATCATTTAGAAAATTGGCCAGAAAATCTAAGCGCATTAAGGACAGGAATCAAACTATTGCAAAACAATAATAGTGACAAATTTACATAACGTGAATTCTACGAAAAAGACTCGCTTCCCTACCCAGGGAAGCTAAATAAAATTACTCACTCATGGTCCGTAACTTAAATAACCAAAAACGAGGAAAAACATAAACAGAATGAACGAACAATAAAAACAAGAAACAATTTCAGTTTAGAAACTCCACTCAGTTTCCCGTTACGAAACTGCCTCGAACTGGTTGCTTTCTGGCAGTTCCCCTTGGACACGCTTGAACTGCTGCTGCGCCCTCCCTCGCGTGAATGATGGAGCAATTGCGTCGATTGACGATTATGGATGGATGGATATGAAGGTGTATGTGATGGTGAGGGTACGGCTCGATGAATATGGAAGTCGGGAGTATGTAAGCCGGGCGAGATGGCTGTATATGGTGTGCGCTGAAAGATATAAAACGGTGAGGGTGATGGTATGGTGTCGGGCAGATCAAAGGTAAGAGGGGGATTGTCGGACGTGAATAATCTGGAAGATGAATGGGGTCTTGATGTGCGTGAATGAATATGGAGAGCCCCTGAATGAATCGTTCCCGGCTGGAGTAATATCGTCAATTCATATCTGTTCCCAGGGAGTCTCTGGTTGCAGGCGTGAAAAATTCCAATATATGTTGCGCTGGATATCTTTCCTACGAGAATATCTCTGATCGATATTATCTTCAATCCCATGATAAAAATTGAATCATGATGGCTTTATCAATTCTTTTCACATGTGCTGCCCGCTAGCCCATCTCTTCTTTTTCTCTAACATAGCCCACGTCAATGTCGGTTTCTTTAAGTTGCAGCCGACTTCCCATATATATGCAATTCAGCAAATTCATCTATATGCCAAGATGGAATTCGCAGCCCATTATTTGACGTGTAGTTCTTATTTGCATGCATTGTTCTCATATCATCACGTGCATGTGATTTCAGTCTTAAAATGGCATCAATTACTTCCAAATATGCAGAGCGTTAGTGAGCAATTTAACATGAAACTCCACACCTCTGTAGCCTTGCTGGTCCGAAATCGATCGTGTATATATATATATGAAAATTTAAGATTCTTTTTCCTGCATTTTACACATAAAATATATCAGTTCAAATCTAAATGTAAATCATAGAAAAAAACATAAGATAAGTGTCAAATATAAGTCAATTCATTACGAATTTTAAATCAAATAAACCGTTAAAAGTATATATATTTTACACTTATCAAAGCTAAATGAGGAAATAAATAAAAAGACATTTTAGCTAGGAATCGAACCCAGAACCGCTGGGTTACATGGAGAGTATGCTAACCGGCTATGCTGAGTCGGAAATCGATATCTTCATGGGAGAAAATAATACTAGAGTTTTTAGCCCGGACTGGGATGACTATTCTAAAAATGCTACGAGTTTAAAAGAAAGTATACAAGGAAAAAAAAGAGAAGACTAATCTAATGGCATGAAATTATGGAATGTAAATAATAAGATAAGTAAATAAAACAAGATGAATGGGTTTAAAACCAGATTATTGTTTGAAAATTCATTTTTTGGAAAATCTTGTTTTTATGAAATGCTTTGAAAAAGGTTATAAAATGACGGTTTCGTTATGGCACGCACGTCAATATGTTTTGACAGAGAAAGGTGACGACCCCTCTTATTTCATTTCTTATTTCGGAAATTGCTTTATGGGGTGAGAATTTTTGGTGTCTACAGATGGCTCCCCTTTATTCAATTCTGCAAGCCCTTGCAGAATTGGATCAAGGTTGACGGCGCCAAAAATTCTCACTGCAGCTTGGGGCATTCCCAAGTGTGAGATATGAGTGCCATACGAGTGGGGACTTATGGCGGGCCCCCGACTAGACTTCGGCGTCTAGCGCTAGGACTTATGACGGGCCTAGAATGTGATAGTCGATGGTATGAGGACTAACAACGTGCCTCAACTAGATCTCGGTGTCTAGCTCTAGGTCTAAAGACTAGAATACGACCAATCTACCTATGCATGAGGACTAAAGACGGGCCTCAACTAGATCTGGGTGTCTAACTCTAGGACTGATGACGGGCCTAGAATGCATCTTCGAATTGCATGAGGACTAACGATGGGCCTCAACTAGATCTCGATGTCTAGCTCTAGGACTAAAGACGGGCCTAGAATACAACCGGTATATGAGTTATGCATGAGGGCTAACGATGGGCCTCAACTAGATCTCGGTGTCTAGCTCTAGGACTGCTGACGGGCCTAGAATGCATCTTCGAATTGTATGAGGACTAACGACGGGCCTCAACTAGATCTCGATGCCTAGCTCTAAGACTAAAGACGGGCCTAGAATACAATCGGTATATAAGTTATGCATGAGGGCTAATGACGGGCCTCAA
The DNA here is from genome assembly GCA_023374045.1 of Limonium bicolor. Taxonomy (NCBI): domain Eukaryota; kingdom Viridiplantae; phylum Streptophyta; class Magnoliopsida; order Caryophyllales; family Plumbaginaceae; genus Limonium; species Limonium bicolor. The sequence continues at coordinate 227,449,776 of CM041776.1, forward strand.
CTAGATCTCGGTGTCTAGCTCTATGACTGATGACGGGCCTAGAATGCATCTTCGAATTGTATGAGGACTAACGACGGGCCTCAACTAGATCTCGATGTCTAGCTCTAGGACTAAAGACGGGCCTAGAATACAACCGGTATATAAGTTATGCATGAGGGCCAATGACGGGCCTCAACTAGATCTCGGTGTCTAGCTCTAGGACTGATGACGGGCCTAGAATGCATCTTCGAATTGTATGAGGACTAACGACGGGCCTCAACTAGATCTCGATGTCTAGCTCTAGGACTAAAGACGGGCCTAGAATACAACCGATATATAAGTTATACATGAGGGCTAACGACGGGCCTCAACTAGATCTCGGTGTCTAGCTCTAGGACTGATGACGGGCCTAGAATGCATCTTCGAATTGTATGAGAACTAACGACGGGCCTCAACTAGATCTCGATGTCTAGCTCCAGGACTAAAGACGGGCCTAAAATACAACCGGTATATAAGTTATGCATGAGGGCTAACGACGAGCCTCAACTAGATCTCGGTGTCTAGCTCTAGGACTGATGACGGGCCTAGAATGCATTGAAGGAGTTGTACGAAACTCACTGCGGCAAGTGGTTAATCTGAAGTTGTTTCTGCTGTAGGTTGGTCCAAGATTGGATGTTTTTCGGTTGTTTTATGAGGGATGAGATAGTCAAATGTTTTCTATTGATGTGGCCCTTGACTTTGTCAGCGTGGGACTTGCGTTTCGGTTTTGTCTTGATAGGCTCGCCCGATGTGCACTATAGTTTCGGGATTTGGTAGGACTTTTGGCTCCAGAGTTTCGAGACGGCTCCGGTATGGCTCTTGAGTTTTTGTATTGGTTTCGGTGATTTTGTGATTGGTTTTTGAATGGATGGTTTTTTGTGATTGGGTGACTTTGGTCGGTGGTTTTGATATGGCCGAATGGCTTCGATATGATCAGATGGCTCTGATGTGATCAGATGGCTCCGGTGCGATTTGTGATTCCCTTATGAGCAACGACTTTGGGATGGTTGATGAGTTTTGATTTGGATTGAGATTTTGAGTCGAATGGTGGGCTGATGTGATTGGTGGACTGTGTTGTGTTTGACGTGTTTTGATGTGGTAGATAAATTCTTGGTCATGGATGGATGGCTTCGGCCCGGTTATGGCTTCAGGGTTCTCTCATGATGGCTCCAGGATAGCTCGGAATGGCTCCGGGAAGGGCTACGAGACTCTATTTGGTGATAGCGAGGAAGACAGGGGCATTTTTCCTTTGAGGTGGTCGCACCCTGGGCGGGCTGCCTACGTACTCAATTTCGTATTGAGATCAGACCTTACGTAGTTCGAAAGTGTGTAGGCAAGACCATGGTGATGAAATGGCTCTAACAGGGATGTTAGGTGGCTCCTATATTGTTCTTGAACTGTTGAGATGGCTCTTGTGTAGCTCTTAAAGATGGTCACAATGTCTGAGGACGGCTCTCGTATGGCTCCAATTTGGCTTTGGGAGGGGTGTCGATGACAGTGGATGGCTTCGAGATTGTCTTCATACGGCTTAGGATGGCCTTATTTTGGTTCGATGTAGCTCAAAGGTAGCCTGGGAAGGCTTCAACTTGATTTCCTTTGATAGGAAGTTTTACTTCAACTGCAGCAACTGAAGTCAACTCTCAGCGAGAATAGACAGAGTTCTTACCAATCAGACGTTGATGATGAGGTGCTTATGATGCATGCATATATTAAATGCTAGATACGATGCAAAATGCATATGTAGTTTTTTGTAGAGTAGGTACGGTTCTATCTCTATTAATATGAGGTTTACGAATATAAGACATCTTCGGTTCGATCTTGAGTGATTGTTAAACAAGAATGCGTGAATCACTTTCCTCTCATGGAGGGATGTGGGTCAATATCTTGTGAGTATGGTCGTGTGTGCTAATGGTGTGATGTTACTCTCGATGCTCGGAGTAGTATTTTCCTTAGAATTTCATTCGAGGTTCTGAACTTTCCAATTCTTACAAGTTCCTCTCCTGCAATGGGGTAGGTTATTCATGATTTGGTGGTTCAATCGAAGAGTCGCTCACGCTCTAAAGACCTTGTGAGATAAGGTCGCACTCATTCGCTCATGGTCCCTTGGTTATAAGGTGGGACATGTTGATAACAAGTATGAAACTTGTGATTCATGTTTCAGATCCGATACTTTCAGTAAACGCTCATCAACTAACGAGTCAGGGTCTTTTATTGGGTTATAACGGGGCTGAGGTGTGATGTGCGTCACATGGGACTGGAGGATTTGTTTGGGAGTTGTGGAGTTTGTGCAATAGAGGATATGTTTCGCCTTTGCCATGGGTGGAATGATTAGATAGACAATCTTTGAGAATCCTTTGTTGGTTTCGGTGGGACATCATTGGTCCTTTTACTTATTTTCTCCTTCTTTGGTGTATGATTTTCTCATTCTTCTCCTTCCTTTCGGGGTATGATTTTCTCGTTCTTCTCCTTCCTTTCGGTGTATGATTTTCTCATTCTTCTCCTTCCTTTCGGTGTATGATTTTCGCTTCTTTACTTCTTTCTTTTGGAATCGGATTGGCTCATTGACTTTCTTAGACATTTCTGTTAACTCTTTTGGCTTTCAATTTTGCTTTCAGCTTTGGAGTTTCATTGACTCGCCGGTATTCTCAAACATTCTATTTGCTGTTTCATGAAAGATGGTGGGGGGGGGGGGGAGACCATGGCTCCGGATCCTTCGAGATCCTCTATTGCAGGGGTAAGTGTGTATATGTGGGGTGGCATGTTGTGGAGTTTTCCCCTTTTTTTGCAGAAAGAGTTTTTCATGAAAGGCTCAGCGGGGCTCACTGAGGGATTATGTACAGGGCAGTCAAAGCTTTTTTGGTTTTGTGGAGGTTTTTATTCCTAAGTGCCTCATCATTCTCATTAGTCAGTGATTGTTTTCTTACTACTTCTTGGATCCTTGCATGAATCACAGTTCGTATCTTGCTATCGACATCGATCTCACTCTAAATTATGCCTCTCCATGTGCTGAAGGAGTGCACATGTCACTCATGGTTTTACCTCGATTGGCTCTCTCTACCTTCCCTCATCACTCAGGGGATTGCCCAGTATCCTTGTTTGGAATTCAAGGGAAAATTCCGCTCTTCGCACACTACTCACTTGGTTTGTGGTGCTGATTTTGATTAGACCCTTGTGTTCATTGACGGGTCAAGAGTTTAGTGGTTCACGCACTCTGTTCAATTAATCTCTTAAGATTTTCCCAAAGATGTCGTTTCGATATGAGAGTACGCAAACACGGCTATCTATAATGCAATCTACTGTGGTAATATGGAATTACTACGTATAAGATGCATGAAATGCTTAAAATGATGAATGAAGACGGTTGACTTTGGGTTTTGACTGAATGTTTTTTTGTGTGTTTATTTTGTTTTTGGATGCAATGCATGAGTGGTAAGGTTATGACTAGTCTCGCCTGAGTCGAATTCAGCTCACAGTTCATGAAGCTCATCCCATTACTGTTGCCCTTGAAGGTGGTCTAGTTGCTGGGCTCGCTGTCGGGGAAGTAATTCTCAAGTGAGGTCAGGTTGGTGATTGGCTCCTGGATTTTGAATTTTTAGGGAGTGACAACTCCCGCATGGTGGCCTCACGACTTGGAAACGACTGCACTTCTTCTTTTTTTCTCTTTTCTCTCATTCTGGTCACTGGTGCCCATGGTGATTCTGGATTTGGAAACAGCTCAAACTCTCCGGTGTTCTTCACTATCCCATTGAAGGTTAGTTTGGAGGTTGAGATATTGGGATGAAGGCCGGTGTGTGGCAAGTGACGATGAAACATGTGGGTGCGTGATGCTCGTGAGTGTGGATGAAATTCATGTAAGGCTGATGATTTGAACTGACTGTACGTGCATGTGACCCTTTTGTCATGAATGCAATGCATGTTTTTTTTTGTGTCTGATTGCATTTGTTGGCGTTGTTTATTTAGGGGATGCCTCCTGTAGATACCGTGAATTTTCACCCTATAAAGAAAAGTTGACGAATGATATATAGATGTGAGGGGTCATCCCTTATTCGTTCTTTTCATTATACGTGCATGCCAAAAGAAACCAAGTTTTGGAAAAACAATTTTGAAAACACGTGTTTTCAAAGTGGCGGATTTTCTCAATATGGATTTTGACGCTCGGTCATTCACAGATAAAATAGGGAGTGAGGAACCCTATACACATTGATCTAAATAAATTCAAAGGGAATGTATAAACCTATACATGCAGTCTATTCAGAAATTGACAAGAAAGAAAAGAATGCTAGGGGAAAACCTATACATAAATTCTAAAAGTCATTAAATTGGGGAGTTTTGAGCTAAACTTCTTTTGAGCTCTTCTGGTCCATCTTCGGGCTTCTGATCGACTGCTTGCGCTCGTCTTCGGACTCTTGGCCGGCTGCTCGCTCGTCTCCGGGCTCTAGGCCGACTGCTCACTCGTCTTCGGGATCTAGGCCGGCTGTTCGATCATCTTCGGGATCTAGGCCGGCTGTTCGATCGTTTTCAGGCTCTTGAAGCAATACCGTGATCAAATAGAACGGTTGGCATTCTTCTGATTTTCAATAGTTTGAACTCGAACAGTCGTTGCTGATCTTCATACCGCTTGACTCGGGTTGGTGCACCTCTGATTTTCTGTTCAAACTGCTGTTGTCGATCTTCATGCGCTCCACTTGCTCCGACGAGGAAAATGAGGGGCGTTTTTTGAGAACGGAAAGGTGAATGATCGAGCACAGTATCGTTGAGAAAATCCACCACTTTTGTGAAAACACGAAATGACTAGTACACTCCACAGTAATGACCGTTGCTCTTGAAGGTGGGATGAACTTCAAAAATAGCGGGTGACAGCATGGGGACTAAATCATTTATTTTGATATACGTTTGTGAAAAACAACTTGAAAAGTGTTTTCAAAACAATTTTGAAAGAATGTTGGTGAAGAATGTTGTTTGAAATTCATTTGTAGAAAGTACGTTTTTCGAAATCAATTTTTTTGAAAATTGTTTCAGAAATAGCATTTTAGTGAAATAAAATTTTTAAAGGAGAATTGACAAATTTTGAAAACCCCATTTATGAGTAAATATTTCGTGGAACTTTAAATTAAACGAGCTCGTAAAACAGCTTTTAGAGACATGCAAACGAGAATTCCGAACATTTTAAAACGGATTGGTCTGAAAAAGTGGTTTGCACACATGTATAACATAAAGTAGATTGTGGCTATATTTGATGTGGAGCTGTAAGTGTTAATGTTAGGATAATCACTTTCCAGGTCAATTATGACTCCGTCTCACCGGGGGAACCGTCGTCCCTTCACTGTCATCTCTCGGGGTTTTTCTCTGCTATGCCCCTTGCGAGGCACGTTACTAAGAAAGTCCAGAGTGCTTAAGTTCGAAAGGTCAGGACATCCGAGATGATAAGGAAACATACGCCACGGCCAGTGATGATCCTACAACACCTTCACTTTTCGGGAAACTCGGGGAAGTACTGCATGGGAACGGGTCTCTCGTCATCTGCACGGTCAGGTGTGTCTAAAGTCCAAATTATTCACTGACTACGTTGTGCCATGTATGGGTATCTGGTAAACGCGGGATCCTCTATGGACTTGTAGCGTGACATTGGGCTTTAGAGACACCCGTGGTGCAAAGGAACAATGGAGAACTGAGCCCATGCAATCTTCAGGGTAAGGTAGAAGGGTGGTCAGACAGGCGGCATACAAGGGGTGACTTCCATAAACCCGTCTTAGACACCGGACCAGGTAGCTGGACACTGAAGGCTCAGAGTTCACTATATGCTGGCTTCGACTCGGATAATGGAGGATATTTTTGGATCATGAGCTCAAAGCATTGGTCGGAGACCGTACCGCCTCGTGGGTTTGTTCACTGAGAGAGTGACCCTAGCTCATGGGGAATCAACCGTGGACCGGTTGGGGATCCCGTGACATTGTGGGTAAATCGGGTGACACAGAGGAATGCATGTCCTAAGCTACCCACCCCATGCACCCCACAATTGTAACATAAATATGAAAGCAGTAAATAAAGCAAATGAAGTTAGCACCGACCTATTCACTAAGAGTTTTATCTTGAGAGTTGTGACTCCAAATTGGTTGTTTATTAACCTAAAGGGAAGTTAGCTTCATTTAATCCTACGTGTCTCTTTCTAATCGTGAGCTAATTATTAACCCAATTATTGTCATGTTTGTTGAGGATCTAATAAATCCTATCTATCCTCATCAGATACACACTCAAAGTGTGGAATAGAATAATCCTAAAGGTTCGGAATAAATCTTTTGAAGGTTTTGAAAGAAGTGGGGAAGTCCCGACAATTTTGAATGGAGTTCAGTCTTCCTTGAGTTTGAGAAAAACTTACTCAAGTTCTCCCCAGCAGAGTCGCCATTCCGTGGAGGGTGATTTTTCAGTATGAGGGGGTCTATCTAAATATGGTCTGACTGAGAAGCCAAGACCCTAGAAAATGCCATTCTGTGGAGGGTGAAAACCCGTTATTCTGGCATCCCTCAAATACCTACTAAATCGTCCGTCTTTCCCAGAAAGCATAAGGGGAGTGTAAGTGAGCACTACACCCGCTCTCAATGGGCTCCACGCGGACTTATGCCTCTATAAGGCAGATTTGACTAGAGTCGCCACCTAGTTTGACCTAAGGATACTAGGAAGGAAAATTGGATTCTAAGAATCGTTAATTGACTCTGAGATTGTTGCTTATGGATAGGACTTATCTGGTCATTTCAGAGATTCTGTGTGGGTTCGTACTGGGTTACACCCCTTAGAAGTGGCAACGACCACGACTTCGGATTGGTGCCCGAGGAAACCTCGGTATCCAATTGTCGGGATTTCCTTCTTTCAAAACCTTTTTAGAGAGATTCAATTAAAGCCAAAGGGTAGGATTAGGACAGGAGGAGAGAAAGAGAGTGGATGAGGCGAGCTTTTCTGCCAAGCTAGCGCCAAGACGAGGAATCGCTTAAATTGGATGAATATAGAATGAAGGTTCGGGAACAGTTGAGGTTAAGTGAATAGGAAAGACTTAGAGTCTGATGGTTTGAAGTTTGTGGGAGCCGGAGAAGGGTGGAGAGTTTCGAAAGGTATGAAGAACACCTTAGAGGGGGAAAGGGGTTTTTTGTTTGGAATGGGGCCGTACCCTAGATGGGCTGCCTACATACTCAACTCCATGTTGAGATCAGACCTTACGTAGTTCACGGTTTGAAGGATGGTTGAGTTTTTGAGTTGAGATGGCTGAGTGCAAAAAGGGTATTTTGATTGATGTGGGGTCGCACCCTGTGTGGGTTGCCTACGTACTCAACTCCCTGTTGAGATTAGACCTTACGTAGTTTAGTCTTTTAGGGATTTGGGAGTTTTGGGGATTTTTGAAGGAATTGGGGTTTTGACCTTTTGGGTCTTTGAAGGATCAAAGGAGGTTTTATGGTCATTTCGTGGGGCCTGATGGATTGTCAAGTTTGTTTTAGAGTTCGAGGTGCTCAACTCTGTGAGATATTTGAAATCTTAAAATGATGACGTCTGTGAGACGCTCAGGTCTGTGAGACGTTCGAGGCTTGAAAGGATTATCAAATTTCAAGGGGTTCGGCTTTTTGAGGAGCTAAGGGTTTTCGAGGTGTTTGAGTTTGATGAGTCTATTGAGTGTCTGAATCTGCTGAACTGCGGAGACATTCGAGTCTGTTGAGCTGTTGAGACGGTCGAGTCTGTTAAACTGCGGAGACATTCGAGTCTGCTGGGCTGTTGAAACAATCGAATCTGTTGAGCTGTTGAGACAGCCGAGTCTATTGAGCTGTTGAGACGTTCAAGTCTGTTGAGCTGCTGAGACACTTAGAGATTCGGGATGCTTGAGTTCAAGAGAGTTTGAAGTTTCAAGGAGTTTGAGATTTATTATGTTTGGAATTATTTGGGATTGAAATGAAGTTGAGTTGAATTGGGAATGAAGAGACTTTTGAATTGAGTTGGATTGAAATTGAATTGATTCTGGATCGGGATTGGATTGAATTTAATTGGATCGGATTGGACTGAATTGTTTGGAGGAATGATTGTCAACATCGTCTCTCTTAAAGTTTTTGAAACCGAAAAATCATTTTTTGTTGTAAAAGGGCGGATAACCCCGAGGGATTACCCTATGTACCCCCTCGAACACGACACTTAATTAATGGTAAGTGTCGAGGCTCGAAAGATGGGGCAATGAATTTATGTCGAAAAATAGGATTCAGAGAGAAACACCATGAATGAGATGTTCTCGGTCGAACCCTAATGACGTCTCTAACTCCCGGGCTTTAAAACGTTAAAAAATGAAAACATTGAAATCGATTGGAAGGGAGTTAGACGATTCTAAAATCCCGGATGCAACTAGGAATGTCGTTACTTCCCTAGCACCCTACCTTGTAAAAATCTAGGCTGCAATTAGGGGAGGTTTGTCACCCTAATGCCCCGCCTAAAGAGATCCAGACTGCAACAAGGGAGATTACGACCCCAGTGCCCCGCCTCGGATTTTTTATTTTGGAAGAGAGACAAGCGATGTCTAACTAAGGAGAAAACATTTTGAAAATGTTAGACATTTCCTGTTCCCCGAAAATGGTTTATTTGAGTTAAAACTGAGTTGGAAAACTTTTGAAGTTGTTCGGAATTCTCTGTAAAGGAACACTGATTTTGGGAAATGTTTTAGGAGAAAACTTTCTGTATATGTGAGAAGAACTTTTTGCATGTTAAGAAGAGTTTTCTGTGATGTGAGAAGAGTTTTTCCTTTTAAAATTCCACAAAATGGTCTCTTTGAAATCAGAAAATCTTGATGAATGGTTTGAAATTCTTTTTGGATTTTGGGAGTTTGAAAGGAATTTATAAGTTGAAGGCGAATCGGATGAAATAGACTTGAATTTGATTTGAATTTGACTGGACTAAATTGAATTGGGCTGAGTGGATTGAGTTTGAATTGAATTAGGTTTGAATTGAATTTGGGCCGGGATTTGAAGACAGGCCGGGTCAAAGTTCGGGTTAGTCCAAGTTGGATTGGTCAATGTACGGGTCAAGGTTGGATTGGTCAATGTACGGGTCAAAGTTGGATTGATCAATGTTCAGGTCAAAGTTTGATTGGTCAATGTTTGGGCCAAAGCTTTTGGTCAAAGTTGACATTTTTGGTCAAGGTCGACATTTTTTGGTCAAGGTCAACGTTTTTTGGTCAAGGTCAACATTTAGGTCAAAGTTGGGTCGGTCAAACTTGGGCTTGGTCCAAGTGGGTTCAAGGTCAAAGTTGGGTTGGTTCAAAGTCAAAGTCTCGGGTCAAAACTTGTATCTGGTCAATGTTGGGAGTTGGTCAAAGTTTAGGGTTGGTCAAATTAGTTTGACTTTTATGGGCTTGGGCCAATTTTGGGCTTGACCGGGTAATGGGCCGATGTGGGTTTGGGCCTTGTTGGGCTTTTGCTGAGTTATGGGCCGAATTGGGTTTGGGCCTTGTTGGGCTTCAAGTTTGGGCCTTGTTGGGCTTCGGGGCCGATTTGGGTTTGGGCCTCAAGTGGGTTTGGGCCTTGTTGGGCTTTGCTGAGTTCTGGGCCAACATGGGTTGGGCCTCAAGTGGGTTTGGGCCTTGTTGGGCTTCAGAAACGGGCTGGGTCATGGCTCATGGGCCGAACTAGGTGATGGGCCGGGTTTTGAAATTGGGCCAAGATTGATTTTGGGCCGAGTTGAGGTTGGGACGGTTTTATGGGCTTGCTGGGCCGAGTTGATCTTGGGCCGGTTTTGTGGGCTTGCTGGGCCGAGAGCTTGGGCTCAGATTTTGGGAGTTGGGCTTTGAAAGTGGACTTCTAAAATGGGCTATTTAAAAACTTGCTTGAAACTATTAAGAGCTAGTGGGCTTAAATGAGTTTGGATTCGAAATGGGTTTGGGCCCATAATGATTTGGGCTAGAATGTGATTTGGGTTGGAATGTGGGTAAGAGATTTTGAATTAGGAAAATCTGATGGTCTAAAACAGAAATGAGAATGTTGGTCTATATACATATATATATATATATATATACATAATTTAGGTGTGTGTTTTAGGGTTTAGGGGTGTCACCACCACGAGATTGGTCAATGACCTATCAGACCAGGGGGACCTCTCTATCCTAATGGCTTGGACCTAAGGACATAGTAACTAAGGCTTACTTATTCTTAGCCCAAATTAGCTAGTGTGGAATGGGCCCGAAAACGATATCCAATACTCAGATCGTAAATGATATGCCTAGATGGACCCAAACCCAACAACTCATTGAAACGATATAAAAGAACATCAAACGGACACTATATGAACAAATCTAACAAATAAAGCAGATATAATACCGAAATAAGAAAATGTGCCGCTGTTTTTACACACAAGGTTTTAACAAAGTGAAATGTTACGGTCAAAGTGAAGATTTACAAGATTTTGCATCAAAGTAGAATTCAATACAGGAACAAACGATTTCAAGCTTAAAAAATAAATCTTATGAACTAGTGGGATTGGTCAAAACTTATACACATCCAGTTTGATAGCTCGGGTCTGTTAACAAATCAAAATTGTCAAGTTTATCCTTAGTACGGTTGGCGGTATAAAAAGCAACATACATGTACAAGGACAACAAACAAATATGAGTTTTTACAATACGAATTAACGGACAAATTATTAGTGAGGAAATAACATGAGGTCGTAGGCAAATAATAGGCTGAGATATGATCAATCATTCGGGAGCTAGGAAAAGTATTAACCGGTAGTTTTGAATCTGCACGAAGATGATGAGAATCCTAAGCCCTTGACACGGCACTGGTTTGCACACTTAGCCCCAAACATCCGCCAGCTTGCCTCAAATCCAACCGAAATTCCCAACAGAATGTACCGTGGAGACTGAATTGGATCAAACTTCATAAACAGCCAACAAACCCTGAACGCATCATGATCCAAATCCAAAAGAAGAATCAAACAAACCCCACAAAACGTGGGATCTCAATCTGAATGATAAACATAGAAAACTTAACTAACTGAATCACACAATCAATAAGGAAATCCCAATTCCACCGCATAAAAACAGAAGGGGACATCAACAGGAAGAGTCCACTCGGGCTCTTACTCTGAACATATACAAACCGTAAACAAACTATGCATAAACCAAGTCAAGCAGGAGAGTAGAACCAGACAGCACCTGCAAAATGAAATAAAACCAGCAGAGCACACACAAAAACAAGAAGATGTTAGGGTGCAAAATAATTGTATGGACAACAGAAACCATGAATGGGTGACTCGCAAACCTTCCCTCTACTGCGCTTAGAGTCATGTCCCGGTGATATTCAGACTCCCACAGAAGAATGATAACCTTGTTTGTCGAGAACTTAAACAAGATTTATAGCAATTCAGATCGGCTACCAGAAATAAGCAATAAAACCTTTCCCGGACTTTGGTCAAGACAAACCAACACATACAGAAAGCGAAAGCCAGTTAAACGAGATATAATAACAGGAAATGCAGTTTTATACAAGAGATAGAACATTAATTCAACGCCTGTAACACGATTTGGGATCTGGTTCGCTTTCGAATGGTACCCACTGCTTCCCAGAGGAGGCAGGAGTACGACATGCCTGCGGACACTCGTGAAATAGACTCCGAGCACGGATGAAACACGGGGACTAAGGTGGATCGACTTCCAGTGGAATATGACTACCCTTTGTGGTGGTTCGAGGGACATGGATGGTGGTTTCGGTTTCTGGGCACGAGCATTTTCTACTGGATTGTCCAGACTGAAATCGAAGGCTCTGGGGCGTGGAGAACTGAACGTGGTAAAACTAGGTAAAACGAATGGAGTTTCAAATGGGAAATTAAGATTGAAGGCGTGGGGAAGAATGAGATGAAATCTGCAGCTAGGATTTTAGGGTTCCTTGAGTTTTGAAATCGCCAAGGATGGAGGCCGATGAAGATAAAAAACCGAGGAAGGAGAATGTTGACGAGTATGCGGGAGGGAAGATCGGTGGTGGTGGGATTTTTCCGGTGAAAGGATTCAGACAGGGTTGGGAGAAGATGAAGAATGAGGAATATGAAGGTGTCGAGCTATTCTAGTTTTGACTGAAGAAGAAGAGAATTGGCGGTGAGTGAAGGGGATCATCGGGAAGGAAGCAGTGGAGAAGGAAGAATGGGTGATGGAGTTTTGCTTCTGGAGATGAAATAATGATCGAAGCCTTGCATATGGGAGAAGGAGATGGGTTTTTTGAAGGAGTTGGGCAACCTTCAGGCTTCTTCAGCGTTGAGTACCGAGGAAGCATGGCGAGAGTGTTGGGGAAGGGGGCGATCGGCTCTTCCAAGAATTCACCCATACTGTGGTGTTCTCTATGATGTTGGGCTTACCGAGATTGGAGTGCTCCGACACGAACAACAACAAGCCAAAATAAAAGGAGTTCTGCCCATACGCAGTAGACAAAAATGGGTTCTGCTACTACTAAGATTCGAACTCAGTATCCCCCACACCCCTCATGCGCACTTAACTGGTTGAGCTGTAACAACTTTCGGTTCTCAACTGTAGATAGTAAAATAAAAGTCGTATTGCAAGCTAAACGAGGAAATAAATAAAAAGACATTTTAGCTAGGAATCGAACCCAGAACCGCTGGGTTACATGGAGAGTATGCTAACCGGCTATGCTGAGTCGGAAATCAATATCTTCATGAGAGAAAATAATACTAGAGTTTTTAGCCCGGACTGGGATGACTATTCTAAAAATGCTACGAGTTTAAAAGAAAGTATACAAGGAAAAAAAAGAGAAGACTAATCTAATGGCATGAAATTATGGAATGTAAATAATAAGATAAGTAAATAAAACAAGATGAATGGGTTTAAAACCGGATTATTGTTTGAAAATTCATTTTTTGGAAAATCTTGTTTTTATGAAATGCTTTGAAAAAGGTTATAAAATGACGGTTTCGTTATGGCACGCACGTCAATACGTTTTGACAGAGAAAGGCGACGACCCCTCTTATTTCATTTGTTATTTCGAAAATTGCTTTATGGGGTGAGAATTTTTGGTGTCTACAACTGGCTGAGAAGAGATCTGTAGAATACATGAGACCACGCGGTCTGCAGTGCAATCACGCTCATCAGCCAGAGCGTACACCCGTTTCTGAGTCTATGGCTTCTTCTGGTCGGTCTTCTGCCCAGACCCTGAACCAGCGCCTCTGCCCTTAGAACTGTCACTGCCACCTCTAGCATGTGGACACTAGGCAATACGATGATCCATGGAGCCACACTTGAAGCACGCTCCTGGCTTCCAGTAGCACTCTCAACCAGGATGGAAGCTGTCACACTCTGGGCACTTCGCCCCAGCTGGCGAAGAGGATGGTGAAGCACCATGATCTTCCCTGAACTTCTTCTGCGAAGGAGGTTGCTCACGCCTTTCAGGCTCCTAAACTCTACCCTTCCACTTCTGCTCCTTGCCCTTATCAGGCCTCTGGTTCTTCTTCTCATACCGCTGCCTCCCCTGCAGCTCAATCTCTACCACTAACGCCACATCAGCCACATCCCTAAATGTCTTGTGGCGGAAGGGCACTACAGAAGCCCTAATCTCGGCCCTCAGTCCGGCCTCAAACGTCCTCACCTTTTGGTTCTCATCCGGTTCAGACACAAACTTCGACAACGAGATGAACTTGCGCACATAGTCATCCACCGACATCTCCTTAGTCTGGCGGAGTCTCCCATACTCAAAAATCTTCTGATCACGAAAGATGTTTGGGTAGAACTGCTGGTTAAAGCAAGCTCTGAACTGATCCCACGACCAAGGATGGGGGAACCCTCACAGCCCATGACCCTCAGCAAGTCCTCTATGGTTGTGATCCAGTGGCTCGCCTCCTGCGGATCACCACTGGTATAAAAAAAAGGCGGCTTCAGCTTCAAGAACTCCTTAAACGCCTTCACATTGCTGGCCCCTGAGCTACCAGCTCCAGCTGCTAGTGCAGCGGTGGTACCCATGGTCTGGAGCACCTGGGTCACCACCTGCTGAACAATAGTAGCGAGGTCTCCCTGTGGAGTCTCGCTCTCGGGTGTGCTTCTCACTGCACGTCAGGGTGGCATACTGAGGAACAAACACCAAAATTTATCAGAATCCATCAAACAACCACAAAGCAGATATTTCAGACATTTAAACACGCAAACATATCCCACAATCACCAGAGAAAACCAAACCTTGCTCTGATACCACTAAATGTAGCGACCCCAAAACCGGCCTAGAAGTTAAGGACGTTACACGCCGCACATCTATTACATAATAACGCAAGGCTCTAAACATACGCACTCAAACCAAAAGTTGATCATTCACATTAATAAAGAGAGTGTTTACAATATTCCAAATACCAAAGGGAAATACATAGCTAAATAAAGGCCCGAAGGCTACATCAAGTCAGAGCATCTAGCGCCAGAGTGTTAATACAGAAAACAGATGAAATCCAGAAATATGCTAAACTCCATAGAAAGAGGAAACGCTCCAAGTGATCAATCTGCATATGTAAATAAAGGGGTGAACTCAACTAGCCCAGTAAGCAGAAGACTTCCTCAAGGAAGCCTACTCAAAATAGAAGGCATAAATTATGTAAACAAAGAGAAGCATAAGTTAGTTTGTAAACAGATGAACATAAGCAAAACAGATTCAAAAACAGAACAAAATATCACATCAAAACATCAGTCGGACGTTTAGAACCAGAATCACAGGGTGGGACACTAGAAACCCGCTAGCACATCAGAAGGACACACACTAATGCCCTATGGATCCGAAGATCCCACATTAGAAGCCGTAGAGATAGCTAACGGACCCGTCGGTCACTAAACGTCCTAAGGGATACCCTAAGGAACTTATACAGAAGGAATTCCTACGCAGCATGCTACGGGACAACCCGACCCGACTATCCAAGGCCCGGAAGCATAGTAACTAGGTCCCAAATGCATTTAGCCAAAATAACATATCAAAGGTGCTTAAATAAGCATAATACATGTATAAAACTCTTATTCACACTTAGGGGATCCAAACCCCACAAACAGAAGTCAAAACGGAGCTCAAACGAGCATTTTAGCCAAAGCAGAAGAGGTGTCCGGACATGCGTCCGACCTTTCATGTCCGGACACATGCCGAAGTGAAAATAGAAGCTTGTACGGGCTTGCGTCCGACCTTGCAAGTCCGGACAGAAGTTCGAAATGAAATACACATAGGCGTCCGGACACATGTCAAATTTCAAAAATAAAGAGATGTCCGGACATATGTCCGAACTTACAAGTTTGAACACATGACGAGAGTTAAAAACAGAGAACATCCTCGCATCATGTCCGGACACTTCAAAAACACAGAAACCAGAGGCGCACCAGACAACCTGTATGTACATACAAGTTCGGAGAGACGTCTGGACGTCGTAAAAACTGCAATTCGTAGTACAGCAACAGAGGTGAAGACAACAACAACAAATTCACCACTAAACTCAGCAAAACTTTCACAATTGTAAAAGAGTACCCATGAGGGTTTAACCATTCAATTACCAACACAATTTAGAAGTGAAATCAACCAACACAATGCAAATTCCAACCAGAAACATAATTTTAAAATTTGTATCCCATGGGTGAGCAAACCACCCGATTCCATCCTCCACTTACATCGATTCGAAGCCTAGAAACTGATCCCGACGATGCCAACAGCCCAACGCACAGACCACAAACAAAAGAGGAGCGAAACCACACTGAATTCAGCAACAATCAAACCCCAAAATCAGAAAACGCCATACCACAACGAAAGAGAAAAACAGTCCTCGAATACACCACAAAACAAACCTGAAACACCAACGAAGAGCACGCAACCAGCAGTAGAGAGGAAAACGATTAAACGTATCAACAACACACCAGAAATTGAAATCAACACCAAGGGAGTAAGAGGGGAAGAGAGCGCTCAAAATAGTCGGGAAGTAGAATGGGGTTTAGAAAACTAAATGGGGAAAAGACCACTATCTGCCTAAATAATTATTTAAGACTTACCAAAATAATAAGAGAAGGGAAATGACCTCCTTAGCCCTCTCTTTTATTTAAATGCCTTGGATGTCCTAATGCCATAAAACACATAATATAAGATGATAATAAAAAAATCCAACATAAGAGAATAAAAAGCAAAAACCGGCTTATTACAGTATGGATGTATTTTCCACCTCTTCATTGGTTGATTGTGTCTTCACCTAAACCCGACCCATCATCTGATTTATAAACTTCACCTGAACCTGACCCATCACCCGTTTCACCCGCGGGCAAACCGGGTGGGTCGGGTGATAAATAGGTAAAACCAATTAAAATGTGAACTTCTTTTAAAGGTGACAAAGATAAACATTCATGTTAATCATTCAACGTTTCAACGTAGGATTTATAAGTAAGAAGCTTCCTTGTTTTAACTAAAATTTAAATGTGGGAGATAGTTCAGCTCCCACATCATTTATTTGTCTAAAAATAATATGTAAATCAAAACGTATATATCATGTGGACAATACTTTAAACGTGAGGTTATACACCACTTTCAAAATTATCCGATATAATATCAAATATAGAGTGTTTGATATTTCAACTAGCTAGCCTACCTTAAGAAGACCAAGCTAGGAATATTAACATATCACAAGGTCTGAGATTATTTATGAGTAAGATATCACATAGTTGCTGATCAACAGAACTCATACCACCCACATCATTTTTAAGCTCAGGAAATATCAAGTATATCACTACATATACATAAAATCTTTGAACTTTTCGATGTGGAGACTAATATGCCCACATCACATAGACTATTGCATAATAGTAGCGCTACTTGATAGTAAAACTAGCCTGCCTTACGCTTTTTTAAGTAATGTAACCAAACCTTTGCTGTATATATTAAATGTGGGAGGCAAGTAGTCTACTGTCTGAATTCGCCAGCTCCCATACCAAGTTCTAGTTACACTTTTGAAGGATCGAGTGGTAGGTGAAAATGGGTGGTGTGTGGAGGAAAAGTGTAAGTCTATAGTCCAAGAAGTTTGGGGTAAGAATTTTCTGAATCTGGGGCAGAAGTTTGATGAATGTGCCAGGAAGTTATCTCAGTGGAAAGGCTGGTCAATTAAGAAAATCAAGTGGAAGATTTTTGTTAAAAAGAAGGAGCTAGCTGAATTTTCGAAAGTTCCTCTTTCTGTGGGTGTTGATAATAACAGAAAGAGACTCATGTTTGAAATTGAGTTACTTGCAATGAAAGAATAAATATGGTGGCAACAAAGGACAATAGTCTCTTGGCTTAAAAAGGGTGATAGGAACTCAAAAAATTTTCATGCTAAAGCCTCTTTTGCTAAGAAGCCTAATGACATATTTGGACTAAAGAATGAGAATGGAGAGATGTGTTATGGTTGGGATCAAATTGAGAATATCTCCAGAAGGTATTATCAGGATCTGTTCTTGATAAGTGCGAAATATATAGACTTTTAAGGGTTTAACTACCTTATAATTTGCAGTATTTTAAGTAATATTTCTCACTTATCTGACGATTTTCCTAGGTTTATGTTTTGATATGAATTGATATATTTTATGTGTTAAATGTAGGAAAAAGTGTTGGAATCAAGTAGTTTACTTCACAAGCTTTCCAACGCAACAAACGGCGAGTCAAACGGACTTATAACGAATAATCTGGAGCCGATTAAAGATTGGACTACAATCGTGTATATATATATATATATATATATATAGCATAACTGGCGGACAGGAGAGGCGCAGACACAACAGAGGCGTCCGCCTCTTATCTCGCGGTCAAGTTAGAGTCGTCCGCCTCTTATCTCGCGGTCAAGGGAGAGGAGTCCGCCTGGTTTGGTCGCGGACAAGGAACAGACGTCCGCCTGGCGGACAGGCAGAGACTACCGCCTCTTATCAGGCGGACAGCACACAGATGACGCGAGGCGGACGGGACCAACACGCGCGGACAAGGTAGAGACGACCGCGAGGCGGACTGAGCTAGGCGCGAGGCGGACAAGAGCATTTCAGCGCACGGAACAGAATTCCGAACAGAGTTTTCTTCTTCCTTTCAGGCGCCGCAGTCGAACTACTTCATTAATTGCGATCGCCCACCTTAATTTGCGCGAGCGTGACGCCGGCTCTTCAATCAATGGCTGCTGCAGATCATCAATTAAATCTGTCTGAAATCAATTGCACTGCCCGATGAAATCTCAATCTTCACGGATCTGCACCAACTCCTCCGACTATCTTGATTCACCCTGTCACTTCTCCTTTGTCTGTTTCCCATGTCCTCCGCCTATATAAACCCACACTACTGGAAGCTAAAAACACGATCCATCCATCTATCAGTCCACGAATTAATCCGTTCACCCACGCAGTCTCCCACGATCGCACTCCATTCACTTCATCAAAAATAATCACCCATCCACTCCATTAAATTCCCACGTAATACATACACCCCACTTTCCATTTTATTTCCACTATTACGCACCAGCTCTACAGAAATAAATTAGCAGAGGGGCAGCGCAAGACGAAGTTGAAGCGAGGAACCGGAGTGAACTTCTAAACTGGAGTTATCTCTTACCCTTACTTTAATTTATTTAATGCATTCCTTTTCTGTTATCGTTGTTTCTGTAACGATGAGCGAGTAAGTATTTTAGCTTCCCGGGTTGGGAAGCGAACCTATTTCCTAAATTCTGTTATGTATTTCTTTAAATAAATTTAGTTAACTGCAACAGTTCAATTCCTGTCCTTCAAGTGTTTTAATTATTTGGCCGGTATTAAAACAACCCTTGTAGTTATTTTATTAAAATGCGAGAGCTGAGATAAATAACTAGACGAAGGAAGTTGAACCTAATTAACAGCTAGAAGCCTGATCCGGCCTATAGGTTAATTAGACTCCAATAGAAACTGCTCTTTATGCGATTAATTGTGTCCGGTCTAGAGCATTAGCCTGCTGCTAGGTCTAACAATTGGTTAGGATTCATTATACTTAGTCGTTAATGAATTAATTAAAGTTTCTGAGTTATTGCAGTAAAATTAAAGGAAGAATTTACTAACAGATATAAAAGGAATAGGTAAGCAAACAACCCGGGTGCGTTTTCTATTTATCACATTCACCACTCTTTAAATCCCTCTGTGTTTATTTAAGTTTTTAATTGTCCTTGTAGTTAGTTTCTTTTTAATTAATTAATCAAAACCGAAAAAGTGATATTTCCTGTTTTCTTTAGTTTAACTTAATTTCCCAGTTAATCAAATATTTGTCAATTAATTATACGAGGTCCCTGAGATCGACAACCCCATTTAATCACTATACCCGCAAAACGATAGGTACACTGCCTATGTGGTAGAAGTAGTCACATATTTCTCCATCAAGTTTTTGGCGCCGTTGCCGGGGACCTCCGGCACGGTTAATTGACAATTATTATTTAATTGGGATAAGTTAAATTTTTCATTCTTTTATTTTTATTTTCTGTTTAATATTTTCTCTTTATTTTTGCCACGTATATAGTTAATCTAGTTTTTCCATATTCATACCAACTCGTCTCTTATGCGTCGGACCCGATCTGCAGGAGAACCTATAGCTGAATTTCAGCCAGAGATCGAAAGAGTTCTCCACAGCAGGCGACAACTACAGTTTGCCATGACGACCAGACAAACTCTGGGGGAGTACCAGCAACCATCAGTAGAAGGACGATCTTCTGCTATCGTCCTCCCTCAAGTGACGCAAACTGAGCTCGACGCCTGGCAATTCAAGACGAGCTTCATCACCACGTTGTACCACCAGGGACAATTCAGCGGACTTGACTCAGATGATGCCCCACACCACATCTCTGCATTCCTGGACTTCTGCAATACATTCAACAAGACGGGGAACCTGAACGAGCGCATTCGTCTACAGCTGTTCCCCTATTCTCTGAAAGACGGAGCGTCCAGGTGGCTAAGGAGTCTGCAACCGGGTAGCATCCACACTTGGGCTGACTTGGCAAACAATTCCTGGCGAAGTACTATCCACCGTCAAAGACAAGGGAAAAGATCGCTGAAATCACAAACTTTTGTCAAGAACCAGGTGAGTCCCTGTATGATTCTTGGGATAGATTCAAGGAGCTGCAGATTCAATGCCCACACCATGGTATGAGTAGCGAAGAACTAGTACTGTCATTCTTTAAGGGATTAAATGATTCAAACAAATGGTACTAAGTTCCTCATCTGGAGGAAACTTTATGGCAAGAACTGGGGATGAAGCGATGGAGCTTTTGGACACCATGACCGCTAGTACCAGACAGTGGTGCAAGAACAAGGGGAGAGGTGAGACAAAAGCAGGTATGTATAATATTCCCCCACAGGATCATTTATCCGCTCAACTAACAGCTCTTACTAAAGTTGTGGAAAAGTTAGCTGTAAACCAGACGCAACAGCAAACCGCGAAGGCAGCTACTTCTTCGCCTTTCCTGAATCCTTGCTGTGAGAATTGTGGAGGAGCCCACGAAACGTTCAACTGTGAAGGTCCTAGCTTTGCAGGTAACCCCGAAGAGCTAAAATCGATCAACAACAGACCAGGTAACCCCTATCCTAACAATTTCAATCAGAATAATTGGAGGAACAATCAACAACCTCCATGGAGGGGTAATGATCAGTCTTTAGGTAATTTTGGGTTCAATCAAAATAGACCACCTTACTTTAGACAGCAGGAGCAATCCCAAAATTCTCAAGGAGGCAGTGGTAAAATTGAGAATATGCTGGCAGAAATCCTAAACAAGGCCAAACTACAAACTCCAGGATTGCCGAAATAGAAGCTAAACTTTCTGAACAAGCCGCTAA
The DNA here is from genome assembly GCA_023374045.1 of Limonium bicolor. NCBI lineage: Eukaryota > Viridiplantae > Streptophyta > Magnoliopsida > Caryophyllales > Plumbaginaceae > Limonium > Limonium bicolor. The sequence goes on from CM041776.1 coordinate 227,470,606, forward strand.
AAACGCTGATCAAGCTTCTATCAACCTGAGCCTAGAGAGGCAAATGAGTCAAATTTCACAACAGCTGGCACAGCGACCGACGGGGTCACTTCCCAGTCAGCCTGACCCTAACCCAAGGGAGCATGCAAAAGCAGTAACTCTGAGAAGCGGCAAGGAACTAGTTTCTGATGTTCCAGAAGTTGAAGAAGATTTTAATAAGCCAGCTGAATCTCAACCTGAAGTGGAGGAAACAACAAATCCCAAGGAGAAGGAGTCTCCTGAATCTCTCACTATTAAACCTTCTCAACTCTCTTATAATCCTCCTATTCCATTCCCTAACAGACTAAAGAAAAAGAACATGGACGAGCAATATGGGAAATTTCTTAATATCTTTAAGAAATTAACTATTAATATCCCTTTTTCTGATGCTTTGTCTCAAATGCCTATGTATGCTAAATTTATGAAGGATATTTTGTCTAACAGGCGTTCTTTGCTAGAGTCTGACACAGTCAAGTTGACAGAAAGAGTATCTGCAGTTCTCCTGAAGAAACTGCCACCCAAGTTAGGAGATCCGGGTCTTCCCATCATTCCATGCGCTATCGAGAAGGTTGATTGCGGTAACGGTTTATGTGATTTAGGAGCAAGTATTAATTTGATGCCTTTATCTATTTTCAAGAAATTAGGTGTAGGTCAATGTGCTCCCACATCTGTTCAGTTACAACTAGCAGACCGTTCCATAATTTATCCTAAAGGAAAAGTTGAGGACCTGGTAGTTTCTATTGATAAATTTATCTTCCCTGCTGATTTTATCATCATTGATATGGAGGAAGATACAGATGTACCACTAATTTTGGGCAGACCGTTTATGAGAACTGCCCGCACTCTCATTGATGTGGAAGGAGGGAAGATTATTCTAAGATTTCATGATGAGCAGGTTGTTTTCGACATGACACGCAACATGAAGCGTCCTGCCACTGTTCAATCCTGCTTTGCTATAGATATTATTGACTCTTTAGTGCAGGAAACTATTTTAAGCAGAGAAGAAGAGGAATCCTGGAAAGATGTCTTATGGCATCTTGTGAAGCTGATGATGAGGATCCAGATATGGCCCTCATGGCTGAGGAGTTAAACAAAAGGCGGCCACACTTCCACAAGTACCAGCAGCAATTTGAGAAAGTTGAGCGAAGTGCTGACCGGCCAAGACCATCTATTGAAAAACCTCCTACAGTGGAGATGAAACCTCTTCCCTCTCATTTGAAATATTCTTTTCTTAATGAACCATCGGAATTACCTGTTATAATCTCTTCTGACTTGACAGGAACTCAAGAGAAGCAACTACTGGAGGTGTTGCGCAATCATACATCAGCTATTGGTTGGTCGATAGCAGATATTAAGGAATCAGCCCTCAGTTGTGTTCTCACCGAATCTATATGGAAGATAACTACCGACCATTGGCTCAGCCTCAGCGACGTCTTAACCCAGTCCTAAAAGAGGTAGTTAAGAAAGAGGTAATCAAACTACTCGATGCAGGCATTATTTACCCTATTTCAGACAGTAAATGGGTCAGTCCAGTTCAGGTAGTACCAAAGAAAGGAGGAATCACTGTGGTTCCTAATGAAAAGGGTGAGCTGATTACCCAGCGTCCCACTACAGGTTGGCGGGTTTGTATTGATTATAGAAAGTTAAATGATGCCACTCGTAAGGACCATTTTCCATTACCTTTCATTGATCAAATGTTGGAAAGACTAGCTGGACATGACTACTACTGCTTTCTGGATGGCTTTTCAGGTTATTTTCAAATCCCTATAGCTCCTGAGGATCAGGATAAGACAACTTTTACCTGTCCGTATGGAACCTATAGTTATAAAAGAATGCCATTTGGATTATGTAATGCTCCTGCCACGTTTCAACGTTGTATGATGGCCATCTTTGCTGAATATATTGAGAAATGCATTGAGGTTTTTATGGACGATTTTTCTGTTTATGGTCTAACATTTGAATCCTGTCTAGAAAACCTTGATCTTGTGTTGTCCAGGTGTGAAGAAACCAATCTGGTTTAAATTGGGAAAAATGCCACTTCATGGTTCGAGAAGGAATCGTCCTGGGCCACAAAATTTCTTCAAAAGGTATTGAGGTAGATCGGGCTAAAGTCGAGGTAATTGAAAAGCTCCCACCACCATCTTCTGTTAGAGATATTCGTAGTTTTCTTGGACACGCAGGTTTTTATAGAAGATTCATCAAAGATTTTTCCAAAATCTCTAAACCTCTGTGTGATCTATTGGCGAAGGATGTTAAGTTCCATTTTTCTGAAGAATGTCTGACAGCTTTTAATTCATTAAAAGAAAAGCTAATTTCTGCACCTGTCGTTGTGTCTCCTGATTGGTCACTCCCTTTTGAGATAATGTGTGACGCTAGTGATTACGCTGTGGGAGCCGTGTTATGTCAGAAGGTTGATAAAATTCTTCGGGTAGTATATTATGCAAGTCGAACTTTAAATGATGCCCAGAAAAATTATGCGACCACAGAAAAAGAATTACTAGCTGTAGTTTTTGCTCTAGATAAGTTTCGATCTTATTTACTGGGTGGCAAAATTATTGTGCATACTGACCACTCTGCTCTTAAGTATTTGTTTGCTAAGGCAGAGTCAAACCCAGGTTGATTAGGTGGATTCTCCTATTGCAAGAATTTGATATTGAGATCAGGGACAAAAAGGGACACAAAATGTGGTAGCTGATCATCTGTCCAGAATGGAGCATCTGATGACGGGACTCCCATCAACGAGTCTTCCCCGATGAGTCAGCATTTGCAGCTGAAGATGTTGAGGATCCATGGTTTGCTGATATCGCTAACTACCTTGTTAGGAAGATTGTTCCAGCTGATATGACTTATCAGCAGAGAAAGAGGTTCTTTTCCATTGTCAAACATTATTTTTGGGATGACCCTTATCTGTTTAAAGTCTGTGCAGATGGTATCATTAGGAGATGTGTCCAGAAGTCAGGTCAGAAATATTCTCCTCCATTGCCATTCCAGAGAAGCCGGTGGACATCATGGCGCCACTCGAACCGCTGCAAAAATACTAGAATCAGGTTTTTTCTGGAACACCCTTCACAAGGATTGTCATGTTTGTTTCGACATGTGATCGGTGTCAAAGGCAAGGTAATCTATCTCGTCGAATGAGCTACCACTGAATAACATGTTAGAAGTTGAGCTATTTGACGTCTGGGGTATTGATTTTATGGGTCCCTTCCCAAACTCTTTCGGTAATCTTTACATCTTAGTAGCTGTTGATTATGTTTCAAAATGGGCGGAAGCCCTTGCCTGTTCTACTAATGATGCTAAAATTGTTGTGAAGTTCCTGAAGAAAAATATTTTCACTCGATTCGGCGTTCCTCGAGCCATAATCAGTGACGGTGGCTCCCATTTCTGTAACCGCCAGTTTGAAGCACTATTAAAGAAATATGGGGTTCGACATAAGGTTTCCTTACCCTACCATCCTCAAACAAATGGGCAGGCCGAAGTGACGAACCGAGAGCTCAAGTGGATCTTGCAAAAGACGGTGAACTCTTCTCGAAAGGATTGGTCACTTCGATTAGATGAAGCACTCTGGGCCTACCGCACTGCTTTCAAGACACCAATTGGCATGTCTCCCTACAAGTTGGTTTTTGGGAAGGCATGCCACTTGCCTGTGGAATTAGAATACAAGTCATATTGGGCCCTGAAAGCTCTTAATTTTGACCTACAGCAAGCCGGTGATAAACGTAAGTTCCAGCTGACAGAGTTGGAGGAACTCAGGAACGAATCTTATGAGAATGCTGTAATATATAAGGAACGTACCAAGCGCTGGCATGACAAGATGATTGCCAATCGGGAACTCAAGGTGGGGGACCAAGTTTTACTTTTCAACTCCAGGCTCAGATTCTTCCCAGGTAAGCTGAAATCATACTGGTCAGGACCTTACCCTATTATTAGCATTTCCCCATTCGGTGCGATTGAACTCGCCAATGCAAAGGGGGAAACATTTAAAGTCAATGGGTCAAGAGTCAAGAAATTTCTGGGTACTCACTGGATCAAGCTGCTACATATGAAATATCTCTTAAAGATCCAACTGCAGGTTAGCTACTTCACAAAGTCCAGCCAATGACTATAAAGAGGGCAGCTGACTGGGAGGCAACCCAGGGGTAATTTTCAAATTCATGTTTTATAAGCTACGCATCTATTTCTCTCAATATTGTATATATATATATATATATATAAAAAAAAAGGGGCGAGGAAGAAAGAAGAGGAAGGAGATAATTGACCTGTGCTATTAACGCAACGCTTCCTAGCGTTATTTTGGTATTTGACAGTGTGTGTAGGTAAACCGTTTGTTGCAATCACTCCAAGCTGAACCCTTGCTTAGACTCAAGTGTGAGGAACATCGACCCCACCGCCAATGCTTTAAGTGTGAGGAAGGGCACCTTCCTCAATCTCACGATATCAGGGGAGTCTCAGTTCCTTTATTTTTAATATTTATGTTCAGCCACTCGAGCTTTAACTGTTGATTCATGAGTCTGGCATATTTTGAAAGGTCTTTTCTTGATTATTTTATGAACAATGAGGACATTGCTCCTCTTAAGTGTGAGGAAGTTTAGACCTTTCCCTGAAAATATGCCAGTAGTACCTAATGCCACACTTGATTTTTATTGTTCTCTAATTATGATAGTAAGCTTCTCTAAAGGCCAATACATGTTGAATTTTCGGGCTAAAATTTTTGTGGAAGTTTTTGAAATCGAGCCTGATGACAACCTCAAGAATCGTTCTGCTTGACGTTGTTTGTATGTATCAATTTCTTTCTTCAAAATTAATCTATTTTCACTGAAATCTGGTGGATAAGCTGATTGTGGAAATTGAGTTACCTTAGCTTGGCAATCATGGGACTAAGTGAAAGTTTGGTATGGAAAGGATAAGGCAAGGTACTCCTCTGATCATATAATGAAGTTTTCTGAACCAAAACAGGCCTCGTTCATTCGGTTATTAAGTCCTTGGGGTGCCTTATCACCCATCTACCTAAGGTCTTGTGATCTGGGATAGAAGGCCCAAAACCGCTACATGGGTGAAGAGAAAAGTCTGGGGGATGAAAACAATTGTGCAAACAATGAAAAAAAAAAAAGAGAAGAGAAAAAGAAAAAAATGAACATGCAAAACTCTTAATGCTGAATAATTGTCACAATTTTTCATATTTGATCATGAGTATGTGGTGTTGAAAGGTATCACGGAATAAGGTGTTACTTCACACCCCTTGTCATCCAAAGGTTAGAGAAAAGAAATTGGTGGAAGGTTCCAAGCTAATCTATGTTCAATTTTTACAATCTGACTTATCCATGCTCTTATTAAAAATTTTCTGTTTCACTGTTTACAAAAACCTACATCTAAGAGCAGGATTATTCTTTTGATTGCCATTTAGCTTGATTTCCTTCCACGATTGTTGAATCCCGGAGTTTGATACTGTAACCTTAGAGAAAGTTTGTTCTTTATTTGCTTGAGGACAAGCAAAAGATAAGTGTGAGGAAGTTTGATAAGTGCGAAATATATAGACTTTTAAGGGTTTAACTACCTTATAATTTGCAGTATTTTAAGTAATATTTCTCACTTATCTGACGATTTTCCTAGGTTTATGTTTTGATATGAATTGATATTTTATGTGTTAAATGTAGGAAAAAGTGTTGGAATCAAGTAGTTTACTTCACAAGCTTTCCAACGCAACAAACGGCGAGTCAAACGGACTTATAACGAATAATCTGGAGCCGATTCAAGATTGGACTACAATCGTGTATATATATACATATATATATATATATATAGCATAACTGGCGGACAGGAGAGGCGCAGACACAACAGAGGCGTCCGCCTCTTATCTCGCGGTCAAGTTAGAGTCGTCCGCCTCTTATCTCGCGGTCAAGGGAGAGGAGTCCGCCTGGTTTGGTCGCGGACAAGGAACAGACGTCCGCCTGGCGGACAGGGCAGAGACTACCGCCTCTTATCAGGCGGACAGCACACAGATGACCGCGAGGCGGACGGGACCAACACGCGCGGACAAGGTAGAGACGACCGCGAGGCGGACTGAGCTAGGCGCGAGGCGGACAAGAGCATTTCAGCGCACGGAACAGAATTCCGAACAGAGTTTTCTTCTTCCTTCTTCAGGCGCCGCAGTCGAACTACTTCATTAATTGCGATCGCCCACCTTAATTTGCGCGAGCGTGACGCCGGCTCTTCAATCAATGGCTGCTGCAGATCATCAATTAAATCTGTCTGAAATCAATCGCACTGCCCGATGAAATCTCAATCTTCACGGATCTGCACCAACTCCTCCGACTATCTTGATTCACCCTGTCACTTCTCCTTTGTCTGTTTCCCATGTCCTCCGCCTATATAAACCCACACTACTGGAAGCTAAAAGACACGATCCATCCATCTATCAGTCCACGAATTAATCCGTTCACCCACGCAGTCTCCCACGATCGCACTCCATTCACTTCATCAAAAATAATCACCCATCCACTCCATTAAATTCCCACGTAATACATACACCCCACTTTCCATTTTATTTCCACTATTACGCACCAGCTCTACAGGAATAAGTTAGCAGTCAGGGGCAGCGCAAGACGAAGTTGAAGCGAGGAACCGGAGTGAACTTCTAAACTGGAGTTATCTCTTACCCTTACTTTAATTTATTTAATGCATTCCTTTTCTGTTATCGTTGTTTCTGTAACGATGAGCGAGTAAGTATTTTAGCTTCCCGGGTTGGGAAGCGAACCTATTTCCTAAATTCTGTTATGTATTTCTTTAAATAAATTTAGTTAACTGCAACAGTTCAATTCCTGTCCTTCAAGTGTTTTAATTATTTGGCCGGTAATTATAACAACCCTTGTAGTTATTTTATTAAAATGCGAGAGCTGAGATAAATAACTAGACGAAGGAAGTTGAACCTAATTAACAGCTAGAAGCCTGATCCGGCCTATAGGTTAATTAGACTCCAATAGAAACTGCTCTTTATGCGATTAATTGTGTCCGGTCTAGAGCATTAGCCTGCTGCTAGGTCTAACAATTGGTTAGGATTCATTATACTTAGTCGTTAATGAATTAATTAAAGTTTCTGAGTTATTGCAGTAAAATTAAAGGAAGAATTTAGTAACAGATATAAAAGGAATAGGTAAGCAAACAACCCGGGATGCGTTTTTCTATTTATCACATTCACCACTCTTTAAATCCCTCTGTGTTTATTTAAGTTATCTTAATTGTCCTTGTAGTTTAGTTTCTTTTTAATTAATTAATCAAAACCGAAAAAGTGATATTTCCTGTTTTCTTTAGTTTAACTTAATTTCCCAGTTAATCAAATATTTGTCAATTAATTATACGAGGTCCCTGAGATCGACAACCCCATTTAATCACTATACCCGCAAAACGATAGGTACACTGCCTATGTGGTAGAAGTAGTCACATATTTCTCCATCAGTTCTCTTCTTCTAATCCTTCTGGGGATAGGTGGTTTGAGGATGCAGTGATGAACAAGCTCTCTCCCGCTTCCATCTTGGATCTTAGTGCTCCTTATTCAGATCATGAAGTTTTTGAAGCTGTCAAACTTCTGGGTTCTAATAAGTCCCCTGGTCCTGATGGCTTTAATAGTAAGTTCTTTAAAACGTACTGGAATATTGTGGGTTCTCATATTACCTCCACGGTCCTTGATGTGTTAAGAGGTGAACACCTTCCGAGCACTTAAATGACTACTTCATAGCCTTGATCCCCAAAATAAAAGGAGCTGCCAGTATTGAAAATTTCAGACCCATTGCTCTTTGCAACTACACCTATAAAATCATCTTCAAAATTCTAGTCACAAGAATTCAGTCTTTGCTTCCTTCTCTCATCTCTGAAAACCAATCTGGTTTTGTCAAGGGTAGGTTGATTTCAGACAACATCATCCTTGCTGGTGAGCTCCATCATTATTTAGACAAAAGCTTAGCAAAAAAAAGGATTCTTTGCTCTAAAAACAGATCTTAGCAAGGCCTATGACAGGCTAGAGTGGGGGTTTATCTTTAGAATCCTCACAGCCATGGGTTTCCCTTCTAACTGGGTGACTATGGTCATGAATTGTATTTCTTCTGCTAGATGTGCAGTTATCATAAATGGCTCTCCAGGTCAGTTTTTCAAGCAAACAAGGGGCATTAGACAAGGTGATCCCCTTTCCCCTTTTTTGTTTATTTTGGTACAAGAAGCCTTATCTAGTTACCTGAACAAAGCCGACCTTGCGGGTGATTTTAAAGGTATCAAAATGAAGTTTGATAGTCCTTCAATTTCTCATTTAGCTTTTGCTGATGATGTAATTTTCTTTAGGTGTGCTTCGGATGAGAATGCAACCTTCCTCCATATTACTCTTTAAAAGTTCCTCAAAGCCTCTGGTCACCACATTAACCTTGACAAATTAGAGATAGTGTTCAGTAAGAAATTGGCAGGCCCTCATAAACTCAGTATCTCCAATGTTCTGGGGGTGTCAGAAGTGTCTGGTTTCTCAAAGTATCTTGGGCTTCCTTTGAAGATAGGAAGAAACAAATCTTAAGTTTTTGAATATATTATTAATGTCATCCAGAAAAGAGTTGCCTCTTGGAGTACTCCTATGTATCAAGCGGCAAGGACAGTATTGGTGAGTAGTGTCCTACAAGCCATCCCCTGCTATTCTATGGCTCTCTTTCTTCTCCCCAAGACGGTTTTTGCTAAAATTAACTCTATCATAGCAGGATTCTGGTAGGGTGGAAACAAAAGTTCTAAGCCCATGTTCTGGTTGACGTGGAGTAATGTCTGTAGTAAACCTGACGATGGTGGGTTAGGTTTCAAGAGTGTAGAGGATTTCAATAAAGCTTTGCTCACTAAACAGCTTTGGAGAATCATTTCCTCTCCGGAATCTCTCATGTCTAGATCTCTAAAAGCCCTTTATTTCCCAAATGGGTGTGTAACTGAAGCTAAGCTTCCCTTGAAGGCTAGCCAGATTTGGAAATCCTTGCTCCCCAACATCATTCTCTTAAAAGTTGGTATTATGAAGTAAGTATGAAGTGGGTCTTCTACTTTGTTTTGGAATTTTCCTTGGGTTCCAAGACCAGGTGCTTCTCATATTATCTCGCCTAAACCCCCCTCCTCTTCTCCTACTGAGTTGGTCTCTCACTTCATCAATCCAAGTCATAATTGTTGGAACACTCAAAAACCCCAACAAGCTCTTAGCTCCACAGAAAGTAATTTCATTGCCTCCCTGCCTATAAACTCCTCTCAAAATGACCATTGGGCTTGGGACCTCACAAGAGATAAAAAGTATTCTGTAAAATCTGGATTCAATTTGATTCAAAAAGAAAAGGAAAACGGTCAGGCGTCTTTGTCTAACTGTTTTTCTCTCCTTGGGAACAAATTTGACAAAGATATCAGTCCGCCTCGAGCTAGATTGGTTTTTTGGAAATTTCTGAGAGGAATTACTCCTTGTCAAGGTAACATAGGTAACAGAATTGGTGGAGCTATAACCTGCTTCTTTTGTGGGGATAAAGATACTCTTGCACATTATTTTTTTCAAGTGTTGTGCGGTATCTGATATTTGGGGACTTAGTATCAACCTTCAGAATGTTCCAAGTATTGATGGTGCTGCCATTGTTGATTGGCTCATTGACCAAGCAAGAGGGTGGGGGAAGAAAAAGCTTTCCTCTGTTATTAACCTCCTGTGGGTGATATATGATGCTAGAAATAGATGTAAACATGATTCATCTCTAGCTTGGTGGAATGTGATCGAGAAAAACATTGCATATATTGAGGCTTACAAAGTTGCTACCAATACGCATTCTCATGCAATAAGAGAAGGTGTCAAATGGAATCCCCCGCCCCCGGGTTTCATCTCTGTCTCTCTGAATGTCTTCACAAAAAGGAACCATCCATACCAGATTGGTGACCTTTTGAGGAATGTGGAAGGTACTTCAATTTTAGCTTTCAACAAGAAGATATTAAGCACTTGTTAAGTGCAAATTGCTATTATCAAAGCAGCTTGTAATGCAGTGGAACTTGCTAGTTCAGGAGGTAACCATTGCATCTGTTTTGATAATATGAAGGAGGAGCACCTCAAGATGGTGTTTAAGGCTGATAACGATCATATTTTGAAGATCAAGGTAGAAAGATTAAAGTTCAAAGAATTGTGTATTTGCTTAATAGTCAAGGGTGTAATATCTCAAATGACTACTTTAATTTTTCTAGTATGTTAGTTGCTAGAATGTTTAACGACTCTCCCTTAGGTTTGAAAGTGTGGGAAATGGATCTTATTCCTTACAGCATTACTAGTGCATGTCTTATGGACAAGGAGTTGAGTATGTAATATGGTATGTTTTGTTAATGAGAATATGCAGGAATGTTTTTCAAAAAAAAAAGAGTGGTAGGTGAAAAAAATATGTCTCTTGCATCCAACCTGATCCACCCCTAGTTTTGAATCAGGTTGATGGGTGAAACGGTTACCCAGTGTATATTTGCTAACTCAAACGACACACGAGGACGCGGTGGGAAGGAAGCAGCACGCATCTCTGTCCGGCTGATCATTCCTTTGCTGAAGACTAAAATTTGTTGTTTGGTTGTAATAACTGAATATCTGGTAACACATTGTCTTGTCTCACCGTACTAATGCATCGTCTTAGTTTTGTTGCATCCACCTAAATTGTCGGATGTTGAACCTCTCTTCCCGGCGTAGAGGAATTTTTTTAATGATTTGTGATGATTGGCCAGGATGTGGCAATCCTTTGGTGTAGGTGAACGTGTTGGAACCCAACTCTTAAAAGAGACCACCCTTTGCAATCATCGAAATTTAAAGTCATACCCGTTTTCGACCTTGTGTAATTAGTAACTTATAATGCAATTTTTTAGCTACGTGCAACTGTAGGTATTGATAGCTACATTAGGTTAGTTTTGTAATTTTATCCTCTATTTAGTTTCTCTGCTCTCCGGTTCTGTTTATTCAATGTGTAGATGGTGTAGCCGGCCCGCGTGAAATTTGGTACGGCACAGATGAGTTGGTAGTCAAGTCAGCTGCTGACTGGACTACTTTTTAGAGTAAATTACTCTGAACCTCCTTTAGGAATGGGCATAATACAATTAACCCCCTTGTGTTTATCATAATTATTGGTAACCACCTTGAGGTTACGGTATCTCTAACTATGAGTCCTCGAACTATAACTTTATTATCAAAATGTTAACTACATGTTGACCCTTTAAGCTTAATCACATTATTAATGTCAGTCTGGACAACAAAACTGCTTAATTAACATCATTTAACTCCCCCTCATCCCAATTCAGATGCATTTTGAGGTAGGGTTAACATCTTTCGGACAATAAGAATGCTGATTAAGCAGTGTTTTTTGTCCAACATGTCATTAATAATGTGATCAAGCTGATGCGTCAGCACATGGTTAATGTTTTGATAAAGGAGTTAAAGTTCGGGGGCTCATAGTCAAAGATAATGTAACCTCAAGGTGGTTACCAATAATTATGATAAACACAAGGGGGTTAACTGTATTATGACTAATCCTCAAGGGGGTTCTGAGTAATTTACTCTACTTTTTATTATATTAACTTCAATTGGTTGTAATTTTAAAAAAATAAGTCCAAAATGTAAAAAATTTATACCATTGTTCATCTAAATTCAAGCTCCTCAAAACAAGATCAGTCATGGATAAGTTTTAAGAAATTTAAAAATTTATATTAATCACATGTATATATCCATATATATCAGTGAGATTTATGATTCATTACATCATTGTAGTGTATCATTGTAAACACATAACATCATTTTAGTGTATCATAATACCAATTTTAATGAATCATAATATCAAAATTAATGAATCATATCTTCATTTTAGTGTATCATCCTGCGGACAGGAATATTCGAGTGGTTGGAACTGACGTATTTAAAACAAAAGAAAAAGAAATTAAAAACTCAAAATATCTTACGGGCTGCAAACAAAATCTCGGTCGCAGTAGTATAGTATAGTGGAAGCGACCGGATATCAAACCGTGGGACTAAAGGGAATTATCTAATTCCTAAGCTGTGTCACAAAAGGGGGGATTAATTGACTTGTTTTTATAAATAAAAAGGACAGATAAAATAAACTGAGTAAAAGATAAATTAAACGGGACTCTGGGTTCAGGTTTATATAGTCTGCTCTTTTATGCTATGTCTACCGGTTTTATTGTGATAGTTTCGCAAAATTCCTATTATTATCTTGAGGACTAAATCATAGACTCAAAAGAACTCGTTTACCAGAACATGCTCGGTCTAATCCAGATTCGAGCAAAACATATGTAAACGGATTAAGTATGAGAAATTATATTTGCGTCTGAAAATACTAACTTATTAAATCATAATAAGCTTTCTACAGATTTACGGCTTAATTAACCTGTCTATTTATCACGGATCTGATCAAAATAGATTTAGTAAAGCAGTTTAATAAATTCATGAAATTTATTAAAAATGCGAGAGATAAGCTTTAATCTTAACAAACTGTATTTAATTAAACCGGTAAAAACATAATTACATAATTAAACAGACTATAAATTAACCTTCACCCAGAGTATATCCTCTTAGCCCAACATAGTTAAAAAGAAGACAAAATAAGATGTAGAAGAAATCATCTGGAAAAGACTCTCAATTCAGCTCCACTATTTTGACTGTAATATTTTGGACAGAGGTTGGACAGAATAACAGTATGGAAATGGAATGATTTATGGGATGAGGTGCTGTGTGAATGGTGTGAAATGATGATGGAAAATGTATGTGGAATGGGATGTGGAATGGATGGAGATAATAATGTGATGTGGAATGAGGTAGTGAATCGTTCGTGAAAATGTAAGAGGTGTAGGCATATTTATAGAAAAATATAGGGATAGGTGGTGGAGGAGACGTGTAAAGAGAATTTTTATCTCTTCACACGTCTTGACGCGTCCGATTTGCTGCCCATACCGACATGTCCGAACATGCGTCCGAACTTGCATGTTCGGACATGTCGATTAAACCACGGAGGATTTCTTCTCGTGTCGTGTCCGAACTTGCATGTTCGGACGCAAGTTCAGACACGACTATTTTACTGCGTAACGAGTTCTCGTAATGTGTCCTAACTTGCATGTTCGGACGCAAGTTCGGACACAACTTATTTTGGCTCTAAAATCTTCGTTTGAACTCCGATTTGATCCCCGTTTGTTGCGTCGTAATCCTCATGAGAAACTCTACATATTTACATGGCTTTTTCCTGCACTTAACATATAAAATGCATTAGTCCATAACAAAACATAAATCTAGGAAAAAGCAAATAGTAAGTTGGAAACATTACTTTAAAGTGTTGAAAATAATAAGGTAATTAAACCCTAAAAGTCTATATGCTTCGCACTTATCACATCCAAACATATAAGAATAAATTTTTTTAAAAAATAATACAACACAAAATAATATTTGGTATGTATGAAAAATACATTATTCACCATATAAGGTTTAAAATACACCATACAACAATAGTATACACTACAAAACAATAATAATTTTTATTAGTTCCGAAGTTTGTTATCTAATTCACCACTTATTAGTTAATGAATCATAATATCAATTTTAATTAATCATAATATCAAAATTAATGACTTATATTCATTATTTTAGTGTATCATCGTAAACATATAAAAATAAAAAAATCAAACAATAATACAACACAAAACATAATTTGGTATGTATGAAAAATTCATGATTCCCCATAGATTGTTTAAAATACACCATACAACAATAATAATACACTATAAAACAATAATGATTTTTTATCGGTTCCAAAGTTTGTAATCGAATTCACTACTTATTACTTAATAAATCATAATATCAATTTTAATGAATCATAATACAAAATCAATGAATCATATTATCATTTTAGTATATCATTGTATACATGTAAAAATATTTTTTTTAAGTTGTCAAAACATATCCATGACTGGTCTTGTTTGAAAGAGCTTGAATTTAGGTGAACAATGATATACATATTTTTTTTCATTTTGGATTTATATATTAAAAGTTAGAACCATTTAAAATTAATTTAGTAAAAAAGCAACCGAGTCAGCAAAACGGTTCAGTTAGCAGCTGACTAAGACTGTCAAATCATTGTCCCACACCTCCTAACTCGCTGCAAGTGGACCGTGGCTCTAATTTGCCCTGTTTACTATCTACTTTTGTTCCGGTATCAATGTAGTTAAGAAATTATTTTTTCATTAAGTTTCTATATCCATGTGAAGGCGTGACAATTTTGGAAAATTTTCATAATATAATAGGAATGTTTTATCTAATTTTTATATTCTATTATAATCTTATAGTAATTAAATAATTTAAAAATGAATAAAACAAAGCAATACAGTAATCTCCTTATTATTAACCTCATAATCGCTGACACACTTTTATTATAAATCTCTTGTTTACTTTTTTTTCCGTATTATCAATTTGTGTCTTTTAAATGTGTTTAGTTACTCAATATACAAGACAAATTATCTTGGATAGTTTCCAATTTTTAGTGGTTACTATCTTTTTTTGTAGTTAAATATAATAGTATGATAACTCATAAATTAAAAGAATAATAACTATCAAAATTAATTTGTAAATTATTTAATGTTTCTATCATTTAACATCATATATTTAAAAAATAGTAGATTAATATAACAAAAATCTAATTAAATTTTATATATGAAATATGAATCAGATATATAAAATTAAAATTACATATATTTTAATTTAATATATTTATACACTTAAAATTTTGATGGTAACTTAGCATAATAAAATTAAATTTAAACTATCGTGATATAAAATTTTAGTAAGAATTTAGGGTATATTTTTGTAATTGATATTTATACCCTTATATCATTTCAATTATCGTTGTTGATTTGAGGTATAGGGGTTAGGGTTGTTAGACCCTAAACCCATGACGTCAACCCTAAAATAATTCAACTATTTTGCATTACAAGGGTAAGTGTAGGGTTTAGGGTTGTTTTTGTGATTCATATTGAAACCCTAATTACATTTCATTTATCTAGACAGGTTTTCAGGGTTTGATGTTTAACGAACCTAAACCCTTGATATCAAACCCTAAAATAGACCTTCAACGATTTAGCATTCCAAGGGAATATGTGGGGTTTAAGTTATACTTTTCTAATTCATATTTATACCCTTATAATATTTCAATTAAGTAGACAAGTTTTTAAGGTTTGAATTCAAGGGTTTAGGGATGTCAGATCCTAAAATATTCCTTCAGCGATTTAGCATTCCTAAGGTATGTGTAAGGTTTAGGGTATATTTTTGTGATTCTTATGTATAACCATATAACATTTCAATTATCCTAGCATGATTTTAAGGTTTGAGGTTTACAGTTTAGAGTCATCATACCATAAACTCTTGACTTCAAACCTTAAAATAACTTCAATGATTTAGCAATCCTAGGGTATCAGTAGGGTTCAGGTAAATTTTTTATTTATATAATATCTTTTCAACTTTTTAATTATCGTGACAAGATTTTAGGTTTGAAATCAAGGGTTTAAATTCTAAATAAACCTTCTGAAAAGCTATTCATAGTCACATTATTACTTAGTCCTGCAGCCATCTAATAGAAATCAATAGACTCCCACATGTTGTGAGCTCATAGCTGCCAGATGGCTAAATAGCCCGTAGCTGGCTGACGACTTTGATGGACTTTGCCCACCAACGGCTTCATTCAATATAGCCGGCTACGGTCACGTGATTCACTCCTCAATTGACAAGAGGTAATTTCATTCCATGAGAAAGAAAACGTCACTCCCATCACATTGGCATTACATGCATGTACGCCTAAGCTTACATGGAATTCGAAGTGCTCGTTGTTGTATCACACCAAATAATGTTTTGAGGGTGAAAATTTGGTGCACCATATAATCATGAATAGTAAGAAAATATCAATGTCGTCATTGACTCGGCAGATTTTTAGGGTTTGTGGTTTAGAGTAGGGTTGTTACACCTTAAACCCTTCACTACAAAGCTTAAAATAAACTTTCGGTGTATTAACTCTCATACGGTGGTTATTAGGGTGCGTGGTTTGTAGGGTAATCTTTTTTTTAACTCGTTCTATACTTTATAATGTTGTTACTGACTCGACTGATTTTTAGGGTTTGTGGTTGAGGGTCTAGCGTCGTTAGACCCTAAAGCCTTCACTACAAACCTTAAAATAAAGCCTTCGATGTTTTGACTCTTCTTGACTCGGCATATTCTCCCCTAAACCCTCCACTACAAACCCTAAAATATGTTTTTGGTGTTTTAAATGTCCTAAGGTGGTTTTTAGGGTACGCGGTTTGTAGTGTAATCATTTTTAATTCGTTATATACTTTATAATGTCACTAACTCAGTGGATTGTAGGGTTTAATGACCCTAAGCCCTCAACTACACACCCTAAATAAGCCTTTGACGTTTAGCTCTTTGGAAGTTTGTAGGGTGTGTGGTATATCATTATCTTTTTTTAACTCGTTATATACATTATAGTGTCACCACTGACTCAACAAATTTTTAGGGTGTGGTTTGGGGTTTAGGGTCATTGGCTTATGCATTCGGAAAAGTAAAGCAATGTTAAATAACTTTAAAAAAATTCTAACTATGGGCCGCCCAGCGGCTGATCTAGTACAAAGTCGCACGCCGACTGTATGGGGTATTGCCGCTCGCCGGCTGTGGGTACCTTGGTTGCCCAGCAGCTATTGGGTTTGTAGCCTACTATTGGCTGCCTCTTATGCAATTGACGGTAGGTTGTGTCTTTGTTTTTTAATTTTTTCCATTTTGAACAAAAAATACATTTTTAGAGATAAATGGTTACAAATTATAAGCTAGTAAAAGTTTACATTTATTATATGATATTGTTAAAATTTTAAAATTAATTTAAGTGACTACAATATAGTACATATGTGACTGCAAATAACACTTCTCATAAACCTTTGACGATTTAGTATATATATATATATGTAATCCATGCCAATAGATTTACATTATTCCTTGCTTAGAAGAGCGTTAAATCCATTGTTTTTAGCAAGGATGACATGACGTTTTGTTTCATATTTTCTTTGACATTATTTAAGTTATCCTTGTCACTTTGTACAATTTTTCTTCTATCATATGAAAATTTTTTAAAGTTACAAAGTACAGGTTATTATGTTCATCTGTACAGCTTTGCATGACCTTATGTACATACTTTTTATGGTTTGTGCTGTGTAGTCAAAATATTTATCCTTCTCATTATGTATAGTTTTTCTCCATCATGTGTACATTTTTAATGTTTCAAATTTTATGTTCATTATTTGTACAACTTTCCATTATCTTTTCTACAAGTTTTTTATGGTGTGTGTATTACCACATTGGCATGTGCAATCAAAATATTATCCTTCTCACTTTGTACAACTTTTCTTCATCATGTGTACAATTTTTAATGTTACATAGTGCATGTTATTATGCTAACCTCTACAGCTCTGAATGGCCTTCTGTACAGATTATTTATGGTCTGTTTACTACCACGTCAACATGCGTAGTCGGAATATTCATTCTTCTCACTTTTATAGTATTTCTTCATCATGTGTACATTTTTTAATGTTACAAAGTAAAGGTTATTATGCTCATCTGTACAACTTTATATCACCTTCTATACAGGTGTTTTATATCACCTTCTGTACAATTTTTTTTATAATCTGTATACTGCCACATCAACATGTGTAGTCAAAGTATTACCACATTAGCATGTGTAGCCACGATGGCTACATTCCGTTGTAACTCAGACCGATTGGACCTATAATAAATTTATTCATTATTTCTTATTTTTAAATTTTAAAGTTATAATTTTTTTAAAAAAATATTATATATACATATTTATAAACACTGCAAACAACGGCGTATCCAAGGGGATCACGTGGGGTCACGTGACCCCACGTTTTTCGAAGAATTTAGAGTTTATATGTATATAGTATAATGACCTCATAAACTATAAAGTTGTTAATGGTGTAGTGGAAAGAGATAGGAGTATTAAGTGAATTGTCTTTGGGTTCAAATTTAACTATGATTAAATATTTTTGATTTTTTTTCTTCAAACAATAATAGTGACCCCACATAATTTATATCCTGCTTCGCCGGGCAAAATATGTGATTCTAGTCACCCCGGCAAGTATAGCACATCCATCTGGAATATAGTCATATCTTCGTTGGTACAACACCACCAGATCTAGCATGTGTGTTGGTAGAGAATTTCATGATTCCACGTGTGCATGATTAGTAAATTTTTAATTGAAGAAAGTTACACAACACACACTATTAAATAAAATATATAAAAAAACTTGCGTGTGTGAATATTTTGGAACTCGTTGATGAAATACTGTTGTTTTGTGGTCTATAATCAGTCGTATAATGTATATTAATTATTATATGATAATTAAATAGTTTGTTGATATATATATATATTTAATTAAATTTGTAAGTATCTGATAATCTTATTTAAAAATTGAATCAGATAAGCAATAATATAAAAATTATAATTTTAAACTTATATTTTACTAAATATAACTTTTGATATTTATTTTGTCAATCTTATCTCTGTAACCACATAATATATCGGGTATGAATATATTGGGTCCAAATGTGGACGATTGTGGCTTTTGCCATTAATTTTTGTGCCGATTTCACAATTTTTTCTCTGGTTTATTCAAATAATTGCATTTGAAAGCTGTTTTTACATCTAACATCAATTTCAGTGTCGTTCCTAATTTCTCCTCTGCTTTATTCTGACAGGTACATTTGAAACCTGACCACAAACAGACCCAATTATAACAAGAAGGTAAACATTATAGATTTCATATAAGATTTTTTTTAAAATATACTTGTTATGTATATTAAGAGCAGTAGTTCAGTACATAGCTGTTGGGATAAAAGTGTGTTACTTCTACCACTTAGGCAGTGTACCTATCGTTTTGCGGAATAGTGGAATTGTGGGTTGTCGTACTCTTGGGGACCTCGCTGTGGATAACTGATAGTGTAGTAAATTGACTGAGATTTCTATTAAACAGATTTTATCATTTTCAGGAGAGGATTAACAGCTAACTCATAAGACAATAATAAAAACAATTAAACAAAACAGAAAAGAAATAGAAATAATAAATCTTTTTGTGTTTTTAAGAAGCATCCCGGGTTGTTCTGCTCACCTATTTTACTTAATTATATCAATATAACTTTCCTACTTTAGCAATAAACTCAAGAATCTTAATTAGTTTATTGACCGTTCCCTGTCTAATAAACCCTAACTAGCAGAAATAACAAGCTGCATAACATGCCCAAGTTAATTCAACCAATCGCATTATTAATAATTCCTATTGGAGATTGGTTAACCTATACGGCGCAAATACGCTTCTAGTCGCTAAACCATTTTGATTTCCTATGTCTAGAACCTTGTCTCAGCACTGCATTTTAACAAAGAGCTACAAATATCACTTTAATAATTGTACAAGAGAATTAAAGCGCATTAAGGACAAGAATCAAAATACTGCTTAGATAAATTATACTGGAAAGCTTACATAACACAATTATATAAAATAGGCTCGCTTCCTAACCCGGGAAGGCTAGGTTTATTAATCACACATAATTATAAAGTAAAACAAACATAAGAAATAAAATAGTCGGAACCAACGAAGAAGAACGAACTATTGGCCATTCGACTCCTTCGTTGGTTCTCTGGAAACTAACAGCGTAAGGCTGATGAACAAAGAACAATGAACTGTAATAGAATTTGCATTCAAGAGGGGACATTGAAGAAGGTTGAAGGAGCGTGGGTTTTATAGAAGAAAGGAGGAGGAAGAAGACAGCTGCGACAACGCGTGAGAGATTTAAGGAATGAAATGGGGCGGCGCCTGATATTGCTGATAGTAGATAGATGTATTTGCAGGCGCCGCAAGAAAACTGGGGAAGACGGTCAGGGTGTCAAATAATTGGATCTGGGCATTTACACGCGTCCGCCTCTGTGTCCGGGTCAATTTCCGCGGACGTCTCACACGCTGCAATGTCTCTTGTCCGGGTTTATTTCCGCGGACAGGCCACGGTTGTGGCTTAGTCCGGCCTTTGTCCGGGTCTATTTCCGCGGACGTCACCTTGTCTGTGTCTTGTCCGGGTTTAAATCCGGGAACGTCTCTAACCTGTCCGGGTTTGTTTCCACGGACGCGGCACGGACTCTTCACTCTTCTCTTCTTGTCCGCCCTTTCTTCTGCGGACATGGCACGGACGTGACACGGCTATCAGGCTTAGCACGTGCATGTCGTGTGTCTAATTTTAATCCCTTTGTAATATGTATTTATATGGCATTTTCCTACATTTAACACATATAATACATCAGTTTATATCACAACATCATTATAGGAAAAACCCAAGATAAGTGAGAAATATTACTTAAAATGCTGCAAATTATAAGGAGATTAAACCTTAATAACTCTATATGTTTTGCACTTATCAAACTTCCTCACACTTGGCTTTTGCTTGTCCTCAAGCAGAATTAAGGAATATAATTATCTCTAAGCCGTAGTATAAAACAAGATTAAATAAGTGTAGAAGGGAATTTAGACAAAGTGACAATTGAAAGAATAATTCTGCTCTGAGAAGTAGGTTTTTGCAAACAGTGAAGAAGAGCAATTTAATAAAAGCATAGAAAAACTAGATTGCAGAAAACAAGTTAGATTAACCTGGGATTTTCCTCCAATTTCAATTCTCTAAACCGGGATGACAAGGGGTGTGAAGTATTGTCTTATTCCGCAGTACCTTTCAACACCACGTACTCATGTTTACAAATAAAAATTGCAATTTATTACTTTCATTCATTTTTTTTGAATGCGAAGATTGTATATACAAAGCAAACATTTTTTTTCTTATTGCATTATTTTTCTGTACCCCAGACTTTTCTCTCTATCCTTGTAGCGGTGTTGGGTCTTCTATCCCAGATCACGAGACCTTAGGTAGATAGGTGTTAAAGCACCCCGAAGAACTTAATAACCGGATAGACGAGGCCTGTTTTTGGTTTAGAAAAATTTATAAACAGCGGAGTACCTTGTCTTTATCCTTTTCTTTCCTAACTTTCCAATCATTTCCAATATCCCAAGCTAAACTAAACTGGTTTTTACAATTAGCAGATCTATCGTATTTTGAGTGAAAATAGAGTATTTTGATTAAAAATAATTTTATACAAACTCCTTTAAATAAAACGAAGCTTTCAGTTGTCACTTGACATAATTTCAAACACTTCTACAATTATTTTATCTCATTTTTTCAAAAATGTTGGCATTTAGAGTAGCAAAAAGCGAGTGTGGCATTAACGAACAACTGACATATTTTCAGGGAAAGATCTCTACTTCCTCACACTTGAGAGGAACAATGTCCTCATTGTTTAAAATAAATTCTAGAAAAGGGACCTTTCAAAATATGATAGACTCATAAAGGATTAAATTAATAGAGAAGGTTTAACATCGGATAGGTTGAACATTAATATAATAGAGAAAGAGCTGAGACTCCCCTTGTATCGTAGATTGAGGAAGGTGCCCTTCCTCACACTTAAAGATTTGGTAGGGGTGATACGTTCCTCACACTTAAGTTCACGCAAGTGTCCAACCGGAGATATCAAAAATTCCTAGAACAACTGAGGTTGCTTTCCATATGCGAGTTCAGCTATATGTTCGAATATAGAATTTATTCTGAAAAGAAAAACATGTATAGCCAGCAGAACTCAAGTGGCACCAAAAATAATAAGAGGAAAAACATAAATAAAAATGCATTGCATAAAATAAAAGCATAAAATAAAATGAACTGTTACCTCATGAATACATAAAAGTAAGACAAGGTTAAAACAATATGAGTCTACAAAAAGTTAGTGAACAAGAGAGAAATATAAAATAAAATGAAAATGAAAATAAAAATCACTGCGGTGGCGGTGGTGGCTGCGCTGATCCCTGGCCTATCTGAGTGAGGAGATGCTGTATGAGCTGAGCGGTCCGCTCCTGCTGCACATTAGACCGCTCAAGCTGCCGAGCTGTCTATGCATGCAACTCGTCACTCCGGTCTAAGCGCTGAGTCATCTGTGTCTGGGCCTCGCGTAGCGAAGTCTGCTCAGCCAGCATCCTCTGCTGTGTCTGCTCGAAGCTCTCAAACCTCTGATGCATCTGCTGCTGCATCTGATGGATGGCCTGAAGCTGAGCCTGTAGATCTGACATGACAGGAGGTATCGGAATAGGAGCTGGAACCTGCATCACAGCGGTACTCGGCACGTAGGGCTCATCTCCCTCTGCTGTGTCAGCGGTAGGTGGTTGGGATCAGCTGAAGGCGTAGCTCCCGTACTGGTCCCTGCTGCAGTGGAGGATGCGGTGGAAGACCGGCCAGTACGACCCCTGACCCAGGTACCGTCATCCTGGTGCATGAAACCCTATCGCCTCACAGTCTGCAGTGTGACTGGGCACTCTCCCGTCCGGAGCTCTAATCCTCTGGTGGCTCCCTCTGGAAGGACAGAGCAGAGGTGGAACTGGATGAAGAAGGGAAAAATAAGAGTAATCTTCTTCTTCATCATCCTCAGGTAGTACACCACCTTATGCAGCTGGCCAAACATGATGTGCGGGATGGAGACGCACTGAGCAGGTGGAGATGGCGCGAGGAAGTAGTCTAATAACGCGCAATTCTCATCAGAAGCATCGATCGCGCCATGGGGGCGGATCTGATGACTGAGGATCTCTAGTAGAAGCCTCTGAAGCAGTGTGGGGAAACTAGTGTAAGGGAGGACATCCTTGTCCTCCTCCCCTCTACGTCGGGTCGTCCGACCGACATCCTGAAGCCACTCGCCTTCGATCTGTGCAGGTGGTCCTCTGTGAATCCTCTGATGTAGTCGGGGCTATCTTGAATCTGCAGGATAGTAGAGAAGGTCTCGGGCGTGATCTCGATGGGGAGATGGCGGATGAAAGATGTGATCCTCAAGTTGCCCGCCTGGGCATTCGCATAAAACTCCCTGACCATGGCCGGGAGGAATAGTCCCTCTCCCATGTTTAGGACCCGTGAAAGTCCTAGACCAGCAAACAGGGTGTCCACCCCTGTGGCCTCCATCACCTCAGGCGCTATCTGCCTTTCCATCACGAAGTCCTTACCCAGATCATACCAGGCACGGGCCTCTGCCGAAATGAAACCGTCATCCCGAAGAGCTGGATGAGGAGGAGGTGTAGAAGAAGAAGACGCACCGTGGCAGTTACCCCTAGTAGGACCAGAATCCGAATGGCCACCTCGTGTACGAGCCATACTAATGAATTTTGAAATTAAAAGTAAATAAACATAAATAGCATAAAAATTAAATTAAAATACTACAAAGCATCGGCTAAACAACCTAGAATTTTTTCAATTTTTTTTTTATATATACATGTCCGGGTCTGTAGGGCCGGACGCAGGGCCGGACGCAGACCTGGACGCAGCGAAGAACCCTAAATCGCCGGGTTCGCGAACATATATCCAAATTTACCCCAAATCCTCACAAATTCATCAAGAAGCTTGCAAATCTCACAGTTATTTCACGTTTACGTATTTCAACAACAAAGTAACTCCAAAATCCACCTAATAACTACCTAAACTAATCCAATTTCGACAGAAAACGAAAACGAAAATGAAAACTTTGAAAAACCTGTTTGGAATTGGGATTTCGGCGGTGGTGCGGCGTTGTTGCGGCGGTGCGTCACTGGTCGCTGCGCGTCGTCGACAGTGGTGGAGGGCGTCGTTGGAGTGCGCGTCGGTGGTGTGGAGTGGTGCTGGCCTTGGGTGCGTGGCGCTGTTTGTCGTCGGTGTCGCTGAGGAGGAGGAGAGTTTGGGGAAGAAGAAGATTGTAAGCCCGTTTTTTTTAAGACAATAGGCGCGTCCGGGTTTCTGTCCGTGGAGAAAAGGGCGGACGTCTCTATTGCGTCCGCGGTTCTGTCCGCGCAAATAGGGCCGGACGCGTTGTTTATTTTCGACGTCCGTCTCTTTGTTCGTCCAAATAAGGGCGGACGTCTCTATCTCCATCCTTCTTGTGTCCGGCTTGCGTCCGCCCTTTTTTAGGCGGACGTAAGTCCCGTTTTTTTTATTTTTGTTACGTGTCCGTGTTTGTGTCCGGCTTTTTAAGGCCGGACACAACTTAACTTCATTTTTTTAATTTTTTTTTATTGATTTAAACAAACCGTAAATAATGAAACAAAAAGAAATAAAATAAAACAAAAATAAACGCAGTAATTAATTAAAAGAAAAAGTGCAGAATAAAAATTGCTGGAATTTAAATGACAGAAATATAAAGAACTGAATTTAAATGACAGAAATATAAATGTTAGAAGTTAGATTGCTGAATTCAAATGACAAAAATTTAAATGTTAGGAATTAGATTACAGAATTTAAATGACAGAAAATTAAATGTTAGAAGTTAGATTGCTGAAATTAAATGACAGAACAAAGTAAAACTAAATTATGAAACAAAAATTAATATATTAACAGAATACTACACCATTAAAAATATTAACAGAGTAATAGAAACAAAATATAACAGGAACAAAATATAATAGAAACAAAAATTAAAGAGTAGCAAAATATAATATATCACATATTTATAAACAGAAAACTCATTACATTTTTATGTGTTTATATTATTAATTTGACTTAAAATTAATTTGTACTGCGAATAGCAAATACTTTACTATTCGCAGTACAAATTTTTTTTTTCACCAAACTTAGTTGAATAAGTTTGAATGCTACGGGGAGACACTTTTTTTTGAAATAATAGATGTTTGAATAACCAAATTTAAGTGAATATGAGTAAAACAACAACTAAGTTAAAGAGAAACTAAGTTAAAACAACTAATTTATTGATAAACTAAGTTACAACAACTAAGTTAAAGAAAGACTAAGTTACAACAACTAAGTTAAAGAAAAACTAAGGTACAACGTTGATCCAACTATCTAACCTAGATTGTAATTGATGAATCCAAGGTCCGACAGTGTTTCAATCTCTATAAGCGAACCACTGCGGATAGACAGGGGGGAGTGGGGAGTCTTGAACCATGCCGAACCTTATGAAATGACCCTGGGGGCAAATTCCTATGTGGATCTCTTCTCTTGGGCTATCACGATCGGTATAATTATCGATGGGAAGGTATGTGGCACTTGCCGCACCCCCATAGACAGTAGAGTAGAAAACTACTATCGAAGTGTACCTTGTCGCGATCACCAACCCCATTTCCGTGTGCATCCATTTATGTTGAGGTGCTGGCTCTCCTGAATTCCAATGAAGCGCTCTTAACATGGCGTTGTACGGTTCTTCGTTAAAAATGGCCTTGTATAGTCCATTCACCGGTGCTTGATTCTTCATGTGATTGAACAATGCTACACGGACATCTTTCCACCTCTCTTCGTCTGAATATATTTAGTCAGCAATGACCCTGAAACCACAATTCCCATCTCCACGAACATCAATATATATATTGATATAGGTTGGGGTTGAAATTCTGGTAGTATGGGAAGTCGGCAAGGGGCTGGAATCGACTCGGATTTGATGATCCTCTATTACGTGATCTTCTATTTGATGGCGCTCCTTGTGACTGGCCTGCCCTTGGTCGGTTACGTTCCCAAGACGAAGGTTCCCGTCGGTTTGGTCTTGAGGGCCCAGTAGGTCTGCCAATCCCAACCTGTTCCAATGGCTCTCCTAATTGGCACACCATATCTGGGTGAAGGAAGTTTTGGAGTTGACTGTAACATCTCGCAATCAGAGTAGGATCATCTGACTGTGCTACCTCAGAAGGTATGTCTCGCCATCTATTCTGTTCTTCCTCCATGTAGGATACCATATCAATTGTCGATTCATGTTTCTCCCAGCTTAGGGTATACCAGAAACGATGTATATCCCTCTTTGAGCAGAGTATACCACTATCCAGCATGTAGTTTAATTTACAAGCGCATGGTAATCCATGAGAGGTTACCTTGTCACATCCACAGATTGAGCTGTCCATTTGTACATAATTCTTCCTTCCAAGCTCCTTGACTAGCTCATCTAAGCAAAGGGTACTAACCTTCCCGATCAAGTCAGCGATTGGAACCCTCATGTGCTCTCTTCTGTGTTTTGTTCTGGCTGCCTCAAAATCCTTTTTTAACTCCCGGATGCTTGTATTCACATGATCGTTAATCTTTGGAAAGATTACATCCAAAGTGTGTCTAGCACTCCTTAATCTCGCCTTTAGAGAAGAATGTGCGGCCTCCACCCTATCAAATGTTTAAGTAAGTTTTATAGATCTATAACAATCACTGTATTATCTTAAACATTACAAGATTAACAATTTTACCTATTTGTCGTTGTGTTGCCGAAGTGTAACACATTCTTGACCCAAGCCTCCACAAATTTTTCCTTGTATTTCTCCCAGACTGATGCAACATACGTAATGAAACATGGGTAGCTTTGGTATGTGTCCTTGAAATATGCGTACCTCTCGTTGTAGTCCTGCTCTGTGCTCGAGTAGACAACCGAAGTCCACATTCGGACTGCAGCCGCCGCCCTTCCTCTATCACCCATATAAGTCTCGGCTTTCCCCTGAACGTTCCTACTTATGTGCCACCGACATAGTAGATGATGAGATTCAGGAAATACCTCATCTAAGGCATTCATCAGGGCCAGACATCTGTCGGTGATAAATGTAGAGGTTGTAGTCCGCCCGAGGAGGTCCCTTAATTGTTGAAGTGCCCACACATACATGTCTGTTGCTTCTGATACAAGGAAGGCGAAGGCAATGCTGAAGTTTTTGCCTATACTCGTCATCCCGATGAACTGAACCAAAGGCATTTTTGCTATGTTTGTTTTATAGGTAGCATCAATGCCTATGACATACGGGAACGCATGGAGCAGTAATCTAGATGTAGGGTGTGCAAAGAAGATGGACCCAAGTCGTGTTTGATCATCTAAATTGTGAAATATAATCATGTTATCTATCAAATTAAGATGAAGCCTAAATGATTGAAGTTATTTGAGACATACTGAGTTGACTTACTTGGATCTGTAGTGTAATCGTAGTAGTAGTTGTTTTTGTCTAGGTCACTCAGCAGAGTCTGCACCATAGATCGACCATCTCTATTTACTAGTTTTGTTTTTTGTATCCGGTTGTATATGTCTTTCCTTGTTGCTGACGTTTCTGGGTTGATTGTTGTGAGCTCGGAATAAATTGCACAGGGGGGCACACCGACTCTGGTTCTCTGGTCGATCATAATCTCCTCCGCCTCAGTCAGGCGTTTTCCCACAAAATGACCCTCTGCCCACTCTGCGAGATCATGGTTATGCCATCCGTTACCTACTTGCAAGAAACACCCGTAGCTTGTGTAATACCCCTTAATTTTAAAAGGGCAACCACATTTCTTTGAACCCGATGATCTGCGCCGGTTGATGACACCAGGTCGTGATGTCCTTCGTGGTTTCCAATACCTCTCGCATGTTATGTGGAAATCTTGGCCCGCCCGAGAACTTTGAATTATGGTGTAGATATGGTTGGGATGGCCAACACTATCTACCCAAGCTTTCGCTTCTTCTTTACCCCTAAAGGCCTGGTTTGTTTGAAATAAGTAACCTGTGTCCACCACCGGAGCTCGATTATACATCTCTTGCATGTAGTCATCCATCTGTGCATAATGATCCGGAACGCCTTCATCAAATTCATCCAATCTGAATCAGTGGTTGAGTCACTATCCTGCAATAAGGGTCGAGAGAATGTTAGATGAATATTGAAATATGAAATGTTAGTGCGAATATGATTAACAAAGACAATAAACTAAATACTTACTGGGCTTGATATTGGAACATACTCATGATCGGAATCTGAAGATTGACTCATGTTTAGAGAGAGAGCTTGCACAGTTTAACGAAATAAGTGTTGGAAGAGAGTAAGGAAATAGAGAGCTTCGAGAATATGGAAGAGAGTGTGTGAAGATGAAATGGAGGAGGCATCCCTTATATAGAGGTTGGTCATGAACTAGCCACAAGGTTACAAGTTAAAAAAACGGTAACCTGGTACGTGTACAGTGACCTAGTACGTGTACCTTACCTGACAAAAGTAATTACCTATGGTAACTTTGAATTCACTTTGTACTGCAAACGGTAACCTGGTACGTGTACAGTGACCTAGTACGTGTACCTTACCTGACAAAAGTAATTACCTATGGTAACTTTGAATTCACTTTGTACTGCAAACGGTAACCTAGTACGTGTACCTTACCTGACAAAAGTAATTACCTATGGTAACTTTGAATTCACTTTGTACTGCAAACGGTAACCTGGTACGTGTACCTTTCCTGACAAAAGTAATTACCTATGGTAACTTTGAATTCACTTTGTACTGCAAACGGTAACCTGGTACGTGTACCTTTCCTGACAAAAGTAATTACCTTTGGTAACTTTGAATTCACTTTGTACTGCAAACGGTAACCTGGTACGTGTACCTTTCCTGACAAAAGTAATTACCTATGGTAACTTTGAATTCACTTTGTACTGCAAACGGTAACCTGGTACGTGTACAGTGACCTAGTACGTGTACCTTACCTGACAAAAGTAATTACCTAAGGTAACTTTGAATTCACTTTGTACTGCAAACGGTAACCTGGTACGTGTACAGTGACCTAGTACGTGTACCTTACCTGACAAAAGTAATTACCTAAGGTAACCTTGAATTCACTTTGTACTGCAAACGGTAACCTGGTACGTGTACCTTTCCTGACAAAAGTAATTACCTATGGTAACTTTGAATTCACTTTGTACTGCAAACGGTAACCTGGTACGTGTACAGTGACCTAGTACGTGTACCTTACCTGACAAAAGTAATTACCTATGGTAACTTTGAATTCACTTTGTACTGCAAACGGTAACCTGGTACGTGTACAGTGACCTAGTACGTGTACCTTACCTGACAAAAGTAATTACCTAAGGTAACTTTGAATTCACTTTGTACTGCAAACGGTAACCTGGTACGTGTACAGTGACCTAGTACGTGTACCTTACCTGACAAAAGTAATTACCTATGGTAACTTTGAATTCACTTTGTACTGCAAACGGTAACCTGGTACGTGTACAGTGACCTAGTACGTGTACCTTACCTGACAAAAGTAATTACCTACGGTAACTTTGAATTCACTTTGTACTGCAAACGGTAACCTGGTACGTGTACCTTTCTTGACAATAGTAATTACCTATGGTAACTTTGAATTCACTTTGTACTGCACATGGTGTGTTTGGTACGCTTCCTTTCAGTAGTCGTTGAACTAGCCGTTGAACTAGCCATTGGACATGTAGTGTTACTCAAATATTATAAAAGTGGGTATTAGTGTCCCAACATACTCATTCCTTACCCCGTGCTCTCAGAATCTGTCTAATTACATCTTGCTTGAACTCTTCACACCTTAATTCCCATTTCGCTCTCAAAATCAGATGGAGTTTCCTTTCTGTTTGCACGTTAATTATGTAGCTACTTTTGGTCGTCATGGAGCACAATTTGATAGAAGAATGGGGCACAGACGCGTAGAAGTTACTATGCCATATCCAAGTAATCTCCGGGATCTACAACGACGAGTAATACAGGCACTATAGTCCCTCCTTGGCAGAATAAACATAACAACAATGGTGTATTTGGGGCTGGAGGGCGACTACGAGTGGACTTTTATTCATGTACGAAATGATACATCAGTTCGCCGGATGATGGAGAATTACATGGAGTATAATGATTTCATCGCTCATATTCCATTACTTGTTATTTATGATCCTATTGAGCCCGATGATGATGATTTTCAACACCAAGAACCATTTATGAGATGAGACGTAATGTAATAGCACGGGGAATAGAGAGACAAAGGCTAGGAATAAATTAGGTAATTGGTTATTGTGTAATTGATCTTGTTAGTTATCGTGTTGTTATAATTTTCGGCATTTATAATCGTTAAAAGATGTTTGGACGTGGAATAAATGTGTTGTTAAAGTTATTGACTGTTAATTATGTGATTCATACGATTTGGATTCAGGGACTTTTCTTTCTTAGGAATTTCTACATTTTGATATATTTCATTTCTCGTGACATATACAATCTTTGGTACATGTTAGATATTTTATTTCGACACTATCATTGCTGGAGAACATTCAACGACCAACAAAGAATTTAGACCACCCAGATTGGCATTGATATTAACAAGCACATTTGTCAAATAAGGATCGTTAACTTTGAAAGGAGCCATGCATTGTGTGACGACACCAAATTCTACCAAATTCTTCTTCTGCCAAGGCCCATAAATATCACAATTCTTTCTCACAGGCAGCAAGCTCAACAGAAACAAAGGCATTCCAGGAAGTTTAGATTGAAGTTGGTCACACATCTTTTCTTTCTTAGGAATTTCTACATTTTGATATATTTCATTTCTCGTGACATATACAATCTTTGGTACATGTTAGATATTTCATTTCGACACTATCATTGCTGGAGAACATTCAACGACCAACAAAGAATTTAGACCACCCATCTTGGCATTGATCTTAAGAAGCACATTTGTCAAATACTGATCGTTAACTTTGAAAGGAGCCATGAATGCAGAAACGATGCATTTCTAGAAAATTTTTGGCATAGTCTCCCCTGTTTTTCTTATCTCCACCGGTTCTAAGAACCTCCACAAAATCAACCAACAGATCATCAACAAGGTCACCAGCATTGTCAGCAATAATTCCACCATCACCAAGTCCACCAGAAAAAAACTACATCCAAACAAATTGTACTAGCGTCTAACACACCAAGTCAAAATGAAAGACAACAAATAGTTCCAAGATGATACTAAAGTTTATTACATCCAAATCCAAGATGACAAGCACTAGGGTGCACCATGCTGGCGCTGGTAACTATCCCATATGTATAAAGAGCTGAACACATCCACAAGACCATCAGTTGCAGCCCTTTGTTCTTCTTCTGGCATCCCCTGACGATAGTATGACCAGTCCCATGCATTGTTCTCTTGGTAGTACGGGCGTGCAAGCTCACTTGCCTTAGACAGTAGCTATAACACACTTGGTCAGGTAAGTACACATAAAAAATAAAAGTCATATTTAATGATGTACTATGACAAAAAGAACTTACTAGACAGGGATCTGGACGATGAACCAGGGTGGTCTGATAAGTCTCAGGGTTTAGGATCTTCGGGTGTGTGTGCTTGGTGTACCAATCTAGGTAGAGTGGGTCACAAGTATGCAACCGCGCATTTGTGCGCGTATACCCTGGAACCAGCAATTTAGGAGTGTTTTCCCAAAAATTATACATGGGGGGGTATACACAGGTGTAGGGTTGGGTTTTTCCTCTTTTTTCAGACCTTGGGTTGGGTCTAATAGGAGGTTCAGGGATATCCTGAATGTAACCAAACTGGCGTAGACAGCGACCAGGCATGTATGGCTCATTCAACCCCAAAACCGGTATGTTACCTCTATACCATGTACGCCCTCCATGAACATTAACATTATCTCGACCGTAGGGCAACCAATCAATCTACAATGAACATTAATAGTAAAATGTAACCAACAACGAAAGACAAAAATAATAATGGTTCAATGTGTTAGCAACTACAAACACTTACATTTAGAGCAGTCAAAGCATCTAGATGCTCACGATATCCTTGCAGTGAACGATGATCCTGCACTTGAGAGGTAGATCTCACCCATCTTAGAGCCCAAGGTCTATCATCATTAGCGCGCCAGTCCGGGCTAATCGCTGGTCTTAATGTAGGGAAGCGCATAAATCCAGCACTGTGCATATAAAACACTAGAATGATTAAGAAGTACCAATTATTAATACTCAGTGAGTTATCATATACTAGATGCACATTAGGACACATACCTCAAGTAACGTCATAGAACCACCTATCCCACTGAGTCGGCACGAGATGCTATCCCTAGCTGGCGATATAACCATGCAAGAGTACCAGCTCCCCATGCATATTTACGAAGCTTGGTACCTTTCTTCACAGGAGCTACTAAACTGAACAGCTGTGGACTCAGACGACCATTTGATTTTCCAGCTAATATGGTGGTACCAATCAGATGATACAACCAACCACATGCCTGCTTCATTGCCTCTTCATTTTCATCCCTACATTGCTGCAACAAGCTCGAAATTGATACAGCACCGGTATTCCACAGTGCCTCTGTCATACTCTCAACATCTGCCCCAAAATTAAGACAATCAGCCATTGCCTCCTTCAACTCAGGGGTGGATGAATTCGCTGTCAATGAACGACCGACGATGGGGATTTGCAGTATCATCCACACATCATGCAGGGTAATCGTCATCTCACCAAACGGCATATGGAATGAGTTTGTATCAGGCTGCCACCTCTCCACAAAAGCACTGATCAGGGACATATTGTTGTATGGCATCGTAATATCCTGTAGGTGCTCTATACCAGAATACTCAAGCATCTTCCTTGTTCTTGGTTTAGAAATTTGATCTTTTGGCCAGCAGTAAGCATCACCCTAAGGGATTTGAAACTCAAAACCCCACGATCCTACATAATGACCAATATTTAACACTTACAAAACGTAGTATGATATTAAATGATCAAATACAGGAGAAGATAGAGAACATACCTTAGCCGAGGTCCATAAGTCAAGCGCCACATGACCCCCGAAGCTAGTGATAACACTAGTGAGTAGTGGACCGCCAGGAACTGGCACCTCTGTCAACTTCCAAGAGGTAGGAATGACTGGAACCATCGCTAGCGCTGCTTCCTCGTCAGTGTCATCCTCCTTATCCATGACTTCATCATCTTCCTTATCCTGCTCCTCATCCACGTCGGGTGAGTCCTCATCATCAGCACCACGACCATCGTCATCAGCATGTGGCAAACGCTCAGTCATCACATGGTCCTCAACAGCACGGGCAGGTGATGGGCGTGGTTGACGTGATGAACTACCACCGCCTGACGGAGCAGTCTGGTGGCTTGATTGCCCTGAGATATTGAAGCTAGAGCTGTGCAGTGATCTGTCAGAAAAAGCACTACTGGATGATGACAACTCTGGCATGCGTCTCCTCGGTATATTGAACACTGCCGAGTCATCCTCCGCTACCATTGGTGGTGCTGGTACTTGAAACGCCGGGTCGTTGGAAGATTGACCCGGATGGAAAGATGAATGGCGTGCTGCTTCCATGCGGGGGGCAGGATTACTCGGCCCTTCACCAGGAACATGTGCACGACGACGGTACGAGGCCGTCATCGCCTGCTCCGCACCCCGGTCTTTATTCTTCCTCTTCGTGACATGTCTCACTGCTTTTTTCAGACGATCCATCACTGCATACGAATATCACACAGTTATATTCCTCATTCATAACATAAAAATTCAAACATTTATAATCATATCATTCACAATATTACAATTCAAAAAAAATTCAAATATTATATATCATTCACAATATTAGTTAGAATTCAAAAAATAACAAATTAAAACATTTAAAAATCATTCACAATATTACAATTAAAAAATAACAAATTAAAACATTTATAAATCATACATAATTATAATTAAAATTCAAACATTTATAATCATATCATTCACAATATTACAATTCAAAAAAAATTCAAATATTAATAAATCATTCACAATATTAGTTAGAATTCAAAAAATAACAAATTAAAACATTTAAAAATCATTCACAATATTACAATTAAAAAAATAACAAATTAAAACATTTATAAATCATACATAATATTATAATTTAAAAAAACATTTAAAAAATCATTAGAATTCAAAAAAAAAAAAGTTGAGCAGCTGCGCTGCTCTCTTTCTCCCGGGGCGAGCACTGCTGATGCTCTCCATCTCCAGGGTCGAGCAGGCCTGGTGCTTGAGTCCGCCAGCAGCGAGTAGCCGGAGTACTCGTCTCCGCTGTTTCCGAGTAGCCCTGCTGCTCGCCTCCACCACCTGAACGAGGAACATCAGCCTCGAGCCGCCGTCCTGCTCGCGCGCTTCCAGTTCGAGCCGTCACCCTGCTCGCACGTCTCCGAATAGAGCATCCACCCTGCTCGCCCGCGCCCAGGTAGAGGACTCCGGCTACTCGCCCGCGCCCAGGTAGAGGACTCCGGCTACTCGCCCAGTTTTTTTTTTTTTTAATTTTCATGCTAATTTCGAAACTTTTATGCTAGATCTAGCTCAATTGATGTAAAATTTCAAAAAACTAACATCAAATTCATACTCAGGACACCCAAATCTATAAGTTACAAAAAAAAATTTTCAAAAAACTCACCGGAAAATTTTTCCGGTGGTGGTGTTGCGGTGGTCCGGCTGGTGGTCGTGGCGGCTCCGGCGGTGGCTACGGTGGCGGCTCCGGCAGGTAGAAGGGAGGATCAGATGGAAGAGAGAGAGAGGAGAGAGAGTGAGTAAGAGAGAAATGAAGAAAATAAGGGAGGTTACGCTATATATAGTACGAGCGTTTTTTACCCGAAATTGACGTTTTCAACTGCGATTTCAATACAACGTTCTGTAAGTGTAACAATGTTTGTAATTTAGTCAAACACAACATAAAATGTCATTAACTTATGTGGAGTCACAATTATAACGTTTAAATGCGCTTTAAAAGGGGTTTAACGTCTTTTATACGGGTTTATAATGTTTTGTACCAATCAGAGTGTTTTTTACTGTTTACGCTCAAGAAATTATTTTTTAAAAAAAACAAGAGTTACAACACGACATTATTACATGTGTACAACGTCAATATGAATTAAAAAAATTTTGTACTGCGGTGATTAGTAATTTTGTACTGCGAATAGCAACCCAGAATTAAAAACTATCAATTAACCGTGCCGGAGGTCCCCGACAACGGCGCCAAAAACTTGTTGAGATAAAAGTGTGTTACTTCTACCACTTAGGAAGTGTACCTATCGTTTTGCGGAATAGTGGAATTGTGGGTTGTCGTACTCTTGGGGACCTCGCTGTGGATAACTGATAGTGTAGTAAATTGACTGAGATTTCTATTAAACAGATTTTATCATTTTCAGGAGAGGATTAACAGCTAACTCATAAGACAATAATAAAAACAATTAAACAAAACAGAAAAGAAATAGAAATAATAAATCTTTTTGTGTTTTTAAGAAGCATCCCGGGTTGTTCTGCTCACCTATTTTACTTAATTATATCAATATAACTTTCCTACTTTAGCAATAAACTCAAGAATCTTAATTAGTTTATTGACCGTTCCCTGTCTAATAAACCCTAACTAGCAGAAATAACAAGCTGCATAACATGCCCAAGTTAATTCAACCAATCGCATTATTAATAATTTCTATTGGAGATTGGTTAACCTATACGGCGCAAATACGCTTCTAGTCGCTAAACCATTTTGACTTCCTATGTCTAGAACCTTGTCTCAGCACTGCATTTTAACAAAGAGCTACAAATATCACTTTAATAATTGTACAAGAGAATTGAAGCGCATTAAGGACAAGAATCAAAATACTGCTTAGATAAATTATACTGGAAAGCTTACATAACACAATTATATAAAATAGGCTCGCTTCCTAACCCGGGAAGGCTAGGTTTATTAATCACACATAATTATACAGTAAAACAAACATAAGAAATAAAATAGTCGAAACCAACGAAGAAGAACGTCCTTCGTTGGTTCTCTGGAAACTAACAACGTAAGGCTGATGAACAAAGAACAATGAACTGTAATAGAATTTGGATTCAAGAGGGGACATTGAAGAAGGTTGAAGGATCGTGGGTTTTATAGAAGAAAGGAGGAGGAAGAAGACAGCTGCGACAACGTGTGAGAGATTTAAGGAATGGAATGGGGCGGCGCCTGATATTGCTGATAGTAGATAGATGTGTTTGCAGGCGCCGCAAGAAAACTGGGGAAGACGGTCGGGGTGTCAAATAATTGGATCTGGATCTGGGCATTTACACGCGTCCGCCTCTATGTCCGGGTCAATTTCCGCGGACGTCTCACACGCTGCAATGTCTCTTGTCCGGGTTTATTTCCGCGGACAGGCCACGGTTGTGGATTAGTCCGGCCTTTGTCTGGGTCTATTTCCGCGGACGTCACCTTGTCCGTGTCTTGTCCGGGTTTAAATCCGCGGACGTCTCTAACCTGTCTGGTTTTGTTTCCACGGACGCGGCACGGACTCTTCACTCTTCTCTTCTTGTCCGCCCTTTCTTCTGCGGACATGGCACGGACGTGACACGGCTATCAGGCTTAGCACGTGCATGTCGTGTGGCTAATTTTAATCCCTTTGTAATATGTATTTATATGACATTTTTCCTACATTTAACACATATAATACATCAGTTTATATCACAACATAATTATAGGAAAAACCCAAGATAAGTGAGAAACATTACTTAAAATGCTGCAAATTATAAGGAGATTAAACCTTAATAAGTCTATATGTTTTGCACTTATCAATAGCCAGGAAAGTCAATTGCTTTCCAATAACAACTTGATAGTTGCGATTTTCTGGCTAGGTTCGCTAGGTTATAACCTGGTAAATTCAAAGTACGAGGAATGCGGAACCAATCGATCGCATGAAAGTGACCGAGATCCGAGAGAATGGTGTCGAGAATGGTCTTTGATTCCGGATCAAATGATGGGGCTTGACCGGTTATAAAATAATCAATAATTGTCTTGTAGTCTAATAAGAAACACATGCACATTTGAAATTCCTGCATCTGAAGCTTGGCTTATGGTAAATTGTAGTGCAAGTGCCTCAACCTTGGTGGGTAAGAAATCACCCTGATAACCATGGACTCCAGCACTGACTACCTTGCATTGTTGTGTTGCTACGAAAGCCATGCCCAAATGACCAAGACAGTCAATACTACCATCAACTATAATCTCCTACCAATCACTGTGGGTAGAGCGATGAGCATCAAGTGCAACACGAGAAGAAAGGTTGGTTGTTGCTGCAGATTGCAAAAAAACATCAGCCAAGCACCAGCCCCATGCAAAAGATCTTACATTTGAGTGAGTCACTTGACATCGTGCATACCAAAGCCGCCAAAACAAGAGAGTTAGATGTGTGATTTGTTTTACTGTGGACTCCAAGCAGAATTGAAGGTACCAATCAATAAACGCTTCATCAGTATGCACTTGGTTGGGGAGTGAGAGATTCATGGTTGCCACATAAAAAACAGCATGTATTTATCGTTGAGTGGATTCAATGCTGAATGACAGCTTTGCAAGGCAAAATTCCATGAAGGAGCTTCCATCCCAATAACTTTACTCTCGGTGGTAAATCACAGTTCCAGAGGCATTTCAGAGCTTTGCCCAGAGGCGGCTGTGTAGATGAGGTTGCAGCATGAGCCTGTACAAGATGCAAGGCTGCAAAATATGCAGACTTGACTGTTAATTGACGTGTCTTAGTTAAACCCCATATCCGTGAATCCATTGAATCAACATTGCATTGCAACTGTATTTGCAAAATGGCATTGACATCCTCTTCAAGAAACCATTGTTGTAGCAAGGAGATATCCCATGTGGTCAAAGAGGTAATCAGGTCTTCCACCTTGCCATGGTCCTAGACATGCTTGGGTAGCTTCCACATATATGGTTTTCCCCTGGTTTATCTTGAATCCAACGAGCATAGAGCTTTGTATGTTGTCCATTATGAATGTGCTTTCGTCCGCCATAATCCACCAAATCTCTAACACTCATAAGAGCTCGCCAGATTGGACTAGAAGTGGCATGAGATTCATACTTCCAAACATCATTATTGCAATTTTGAAGGTAACAAGCATTATACAACTTGGCTAGAAGAAAGGATTTGTTCTGTAGGACCCGTCATAGTTGTTTTGATAGCAAAGCTCTATCAAAACAATGAAGATCTCAAAAACCCAAACCCATTGTGTCTATATCTTTGCACATGTTTGTAACACCCCTAGTCCTAAACGTGTACTATCATCGCAAGTCGTAGCATAAATAAATAACGTCGCAGCGGAAAATAAATCTATCTAACCTTGGTGTTACACGCCGTTACTCACCCTTGTGAGCAACAAAGCATCCTTACTCTATCCATCAACTACTTAACGCTGTGATGAACAGATACTGAGCACCCTAGTTATTACAGACCAAATCCAAACTAAATGAGCAACTAAATGAAATACAACAATCTCCAAAATATAATACATGATAAAACTACAAAATGTTTATCAAAACACAGCAGCTACCCTGTTCCCGCACTCTGGCTTGTGTCTTCTTTAGTAACCTGAAATGTTTGGCCCATTGAAGGGCTCAGCAATCGAAATGCTGGTATACTAAATGTAGTCCTAAGTCATCTAGATTCCTTAAGTCGTTTTAGCCATCTTGTTATTAGATTCATTACAAGATAATCCGGTTTACAAGAATAACAGTAATACTGTAGACATTGAACAACCACACAACAATACACCTGCAAACATTAGTGCACAATAACACAACAACCAATAATCAAACACCAAACAAGATACGCGTATTAAGAAACTGTACTTGTTAGTAGGTTTCATGAACCTTATCCTTTTAAACCAACCATTTAACCTTGTCAATTATTCTCACCTCAGGCGTCATGTCAAGACAACCCTTAATAATCTTTAATAATGGACAGTGTGTCCCCTGGGTTCCAAAGGAACCGTTACCAGCTGACCTTATGGCCCTGGATAATATTTGACCGATCCGGTCGAACCTGTGCACTAACGGCAGTGCCTTCCGCCATCCCCGAATGTGGCTGATGGATTTCCTTTGAGTGACTCCCCATTGAAGTCTCTCGTAGTGATCACAATGCACAACCAGAAAGTCGAAACAATCCGGATTCCTCTCTTTATATGTTAGCCCTTTTGTCAGTGGTACAATAAACAATACTTGAATTAAGACTATAACAGTTGACCATCAGTTAGGTTCAAATAACACCTAAATGTCGTTTAGTCTTGTTCCAGTTTAGATATATAAACTTTTTGTCATAGACATTCGCGTATAAAATACAACGCAATAGTTTGAGCAATACCATATACAATATCATTCACATAAAATCATAGATATCGTTCTTAAACATTTAAACACATAATGTCTGGACCTTAGGATAATCCTTAGGACATTCAGACCACACAATTAACATACCGTTCACCGGGGTAACAGCTAGCTTGACAGTTCACGCTCTAGTAAACTCTCTCGTACGCTGTTATTTATACATACAATAACGGTAATATTAATATGACTGTCCACTAAATATTACAGTACTGTCTCTACAGAGTTTATTCTCATTGTATAATAACTCTGTATGTTATTTATTTTCCCTTGTTATTTTAACAGTGGTTCTAGATAACCTACCAGTTCGTTATTTTATGTGGAGCTCACATGTGATAATGAATATCCCATTATACGGTATATCTTTATCTCATTAATTATATACTCATAATTATTTCCACTTATCATTTATATCATATCATTTAGTTATATATGTTATAACCACCTTTATTTCATAAACTTTATATTATATTTCATAATATACCATAATACATTATATTACATAATCTTAATTCCTTTCCTTATTAAATTACAAAACAAACCTTATATTTTTGGTAATGATATTTTGTACACATAACACTTTCATAATTAACCAATTAACCACTTAACATTTCGGTAATTACAAAATGATTATTCTAATTTTTATAAATTACCAAAGGGACCCAAATACCTTCGGTTTCAACTTATATAATTCTTTTATTACAATTTAACCCCAAAACTTTATATAAGTTACATATTAACTTATAAACTATATTTTTAATATTTAATTTTTCTTAAATACCGAAAAGACCCTTATACTTTTGCGAATTATGTATTCGCCCCAAATCAAATTCGGTTTTCCATTTATATTTTCATAAATTACATATTCACCCCAAAACTTTTATAAACTTAATATTTTATGTCATAAGTCATTTTAACCCAAAGTTTTTGGTCAACACTTTGACCAAGACTTAATTTCATAATTAATACTTCATTATAGCCACAAAATCATATATATTCTCGGTTTTATCCCAAACTTCTCAATAATCACAAAATAGCCCCAAAACTTATTAAATGTTATTCTTAACACTTAAACACTTATTTAAATTTACCAAAATTCCTAATATTAATTCCTATCTTAGATTATACTATAAATATACCAAATTACCCCTTATGTTTTCGGCAATTAATATTGGTACACTAAACTTTTCAAAAATTACATTTTAACCACATAACTTATTAAAATAGCCATTTAAATACTTGTAGCTATTTTTAATGTTCCAAAAATTTATAAAATAAGTTAATACACTTATATATATTTCAAAATTCACCAAATCTCTTGTATTGCTCTCGGCCCTAATTAAATTTTATCATATGGTTTTAAAACTTGACTTAAACTTTATAATATACATATATAAATGTATATAAGCCATATAACACTTCTAAAAATTATGTTAATGACTTAAAATGATCATAAGCTCAAAATAGAGCATTAAATCCCTAGACCTTTCGGTTTTAATATCTATGTAACATAATTAATTTTTGTGACCCAAATATATATACCTTAAGGTAATAATCTTACCTTATATGTAATAAATTATTTTTCTTGATACTTTAACTACATAATTTCGGCCTTAATATTAACATGGCCTAAACATGATTTTTATACCAAAGTTTGAAGCTTAATTTAAACTTAAACTTAATAAACCTTACTTATATAAACTTACCCTTAAATCAAGACAATTCTTGTACTTGATTTTTCCTTGAATTTCCAAGCTCCTCAAATGCTATATTGATGTAGAGAATTCGGCTCCTTATAAACATTTTAGGAGATCTATTTGTTAGACTTCCAACAAGAGTTTATAAATAATATTTGAAGTAGTTTTACAAGAGTTTACCTTAAGAATTTAACTAGGTATTTTTGATACACCTTGAGATGATTGTAGATCCAAGTTTCCTTCATAAAATAATGAAGAGAACATATGTTTAGAAGTTCCTAAATTTTCGAAAATTACTTAAGGAATTTCCTTAAGATTTTCAACATGAAAATATACCTTAACTTGATCTTGTTGTTCCTTGTATTGTTGTTGAATCAAGAAGCCTCCTTAGAACACCTAAGCTTGGCGATTTTTGCAAGGTTGCTAGGATGATTTCTTGCCTCAAGACTAGATAGAGTTAACTAGGAAATTACATTAAAATGGTGTTAGGAACTAGTACACCATTAATGGAGTTTATTAACACTTAGAAATTAACTTAGGAAATGAAGAAAAGAGAGAGTTAGAGATGGAGCTCACCATTCGGTTAAGGCATGGCAAGGGAAATGGAAACTCACGTAGAGCTTTAGTAGAAGAGAATGAAGGCAATTAGGATTTGATTGATATTGTTTAATTGTCATTATTTCATGTCTTTGTTTATGTTTATTTGATTATAAAATTAACTACATGGATCTCTTAGCTGGATAGGTATACGGCTGGTTGGTGTAGTGGGATTAAGCATCTTCTATTATTGTAGTTTTATGACCAAAGGAATGGTAGAGAATTAATTAGATTACTTAATACTAGACAATGGTTTAAGATTTATCAAGTTAATTAATGACACTTACCTTGTCTTTCCTGCAGATTTGATCGGCTGTAATGGAGCAACTAAACAGCTCCAAACAACATAGACTTACGGCAATGATATTGCTAGAAGATAAGTCTAGTTTTTTTTTATTTACAACATGGCAATTATGGAAGTTAGGTCATGGTCTTATGAGGTTAATTAATTGTCAATCAAACTCCCCACTACTGATTTCCATCGGCAATTATATGCCATTTGATCAAATAATTTTACTTGTATAATTGTCTAGTGAAGATGTGACTAGATTAGCATATCAATGTGTTTATTTTTGGTTAAGCTAATCTTTGTGATTTTATTGCAGGTCTACCATGGGTGAGGGCTCCAAATGACAGAAATATGGATATATTAACAATTAATTTAGGTAGGGATGAGTCATTATATCACATGACATATTTTTGAAGCAAAACTAGCCAAAAATGGCCTTAAATCTCACCCAACATGGAGGTCAAATGGGACTGATTTTTCATTTGATTTTTGTTACACTATATTTTACTAAGATCATAATAATATGTGTAATAGGTTCCAGCATTTAATTGGTACATTTTTATTATGGTAAAAGATGAAAGTTTTAAGGTAAAAATGCTGATTTTAGGTACCGTTTTGTCCTAAAAATCGCCCCCATTTGTACTATGATTTTAGTACTGGAATTAATTGATTTAGATGGTCATTTTACCCACTTTTAAGTTTATCAACTCGTGGCTCCTCAAAATCTTCAAGGCAATTGCGTAAAACGCATTTTCGTGACACCCGAAGGTGCGTTTTTGTGCTTTAAGGATTTTCTGGAAAATAAGTAGTCGCTATTTTCCAAGTGTTTATAAACATTTTTATAGTCAACATTAATATTTTAAGGTTTTACATTGAGTTACATGGGGTTATTTCAACTCAGAACACAATTCTCGGGCTAACCGGGCAAAAATGAGCGTTAAGAAATTCTCCCGAGTATTTTGTCTTTAACTGAGAATCTATCTTGAGAACTTCATCTTAAATGTTCATTAAGGTACTATTATGCATTTAGAATGAGGTTTAATGCTTTACTTTATTTAATAAGGTATTTCCGGGACATT
This sequence comes from Limonium bicolor, assembly GCA_023374045.1. Taxonomy (NCBI): domain Eukaryota; kingdom Viridiplantae; phylum Streptophyta; class Magnoliopsida; order Caryophyllales; family Plumbaginaceae; genus Limonium; species Limonium bicolor. The sequence goes on from CM041776.1 coordinate 227,513,361, forward strand.
CGGGCCTTAAGGGGCCTTTAAGAAATTCCTGGGCATTTCGTATTTTTACTCAGTTCTAACTGAGGACTTATATTTCCAAGGTCATATAATGATCCTTGGTTAACTTTATATGAGTTCTATAGTTTATATAACTTGGTTAGCTTAAGGCCGGGCTTTAATGCTCGTTTTTTACCTTAAGGAGTTTAGGTGTGTTTTAATGCCCGAGTGCTTATATACTTTTATTAGGGTTTAATAATCCCATAAATGATACTTATTTATCATTATTTAATTATTTAAAGATTAGGGGTATTTCAGTCTACCCCCCTTAAAAGGAATTCGTCCCGAAGTCATGACTTATACTTGTTCATCCTATGGAATCAAGTTCCTTACATCTACTCATGCGTACTCATCATCCTTGGGTGTCAATATCATATTGACAATTCTATGTTCCACCTGTAATCTAAGTGTATGTATTTCATACAAACATATTCTTACTCATGATAATCAACGTAATGACAGCATAAATAGCATGATAAATACTGTAAAGCAATTAAGTATACTCTTTAATTAATCATCCCAGTGTTACATAGAACACATCCAATATCCATACAAGTGTACACAACCATAACCATCCAAACAATTGCACACATGCACAAGGAACAACCACAAACAACCAAGTACAAAACCAGTTAGACCACAGATATGCAAGTCGCATGTGGTGCTCTACCCCCCTTAAAAAGGGTTACGCCCACGTACCCCCACAAGTACGCACGCAACTAAGAGAAAAGTGCTGGATACTTGTTTCGCATGGAGTCTTCTAACTCCCATGTCGCCTCCTCAACGTCGTGATTTGACCATAAAACTTTAACCATTCTAATGGTCTTGTTCCTGGTCTCCCTAGTCTTGGAGTCTAAAATACGAATCGGGGTCTCCCTGTATCTAAGTGTAGGATCTAGCTCGAGTGTCTCGGGCTCTAAGATATGCGATGGATGAGGCACATACTGCTTAAGCTGTGAAATGTGAAATACATTGTGCACTCTCCCAAGCTCAATAGGTAAATCTAACCTGTAAGCTAATGGGCCCACTCGCTCCGTAATGAGGTACGGTCCTACATATTTCGGGCTAAGCTTGCCCTTCTGCCCAAACCTAAAAACTCCCTTCATAGGCGAAACTCTAAGGAAGACTCGATCGCCTACTGCGAACTCGAGGTCTCTCCTACGAACTTCAGCGTATGACTTCTGCCTGTCCTGGGCTATCTTCATGTTTTTGCGTATCTGTACAATGTCTTCTTTCATCTGGTCTAAGTACTCTGGCCCTAAGATGATGTTCTCACTGGGCTCGTCCCAACATAGTGGTGTCCTACATGGTCTGCCATACAGTGCCTGAAATGGTGGCATCTGAATGGATGCATGATAGCTGTTGTTGTAGGCAAACTCAATCAGATGTAGTCGGTCTATCCAGCTTTCTTGAAAGTCTAAGGCACAAGCTCTGAGCATGTCCTCCAATGTTTGAATCGTTCTTTCACTCTGGCCATCTGTCTGTGGATGAAAGGCTGTACTTAGCTTCAGCTTTGTACCCAATGCCTCCTGAACCTGCTGCCAAAATCTGGAAACAAATCTGGAATCTCTATCTGACACAATAGACTTCGGTACGCCGTGGTGTCTAATGATTTCTCTCTGGAAAATATCTGCCAGCTTGGGAACTTTCCATGTGTCCTTGATCGGAATGAACTTGGCTACCTTTGTCAATCTGTCAACGATGACCCATATCATGTTAGCACCTCCTCTAGTCGGTGGAAGACCTACTACAAAGTCCATGGATATATCCTCGAACTTCCAATATGGAATGGGCATCGGCTGTACTAAACCGCCCGGTCTCCGGTGCTCAAATTTCACTTTCTGACATGTCATACATCTGGCCACAAACTCTGCAACATCTTTCTTCATACCACTCCACCAGAAATGTAGTTTCAGATCCTTGTACATCTTTGATGACCCTGGGTGTACTGATAATGATGAGCAATGAGCTTCCTGTAGTATCTTTTCCTTCAAGTCTGGGCTGGACTCTGGAATGCATAAACGACCATTCAGTCTGATTAGCCCGTCTTCACTAAGCACAAAATCATACTTCTGCCTCTCGAAGATACCATCTGTCAACTGCTGTCTGATAGTCTTCATGTACTAGTCATTAGCCTGAGCACAACGTACCTCCTCGATGAGGTCGTTGTCTCCTGTCATGGCAAATAAAGAATGGGCTCTACGGCTCAGGGCATCAGCAACTACATTTGCCTTACCCTCCTTGTACCTGAGGTCGATGTCGTAGTCCTTCAGAAACTCGACCCATCACCTCTGTCTCATGTTCAGCTCCTTCTGTGTGAATAAATGTTGAAGGCTCTTATGATCTGAATAAACTGTCACTGTTACTCCATATAAGTAGTGTCGCCAGATCTTCAGTGCAAAAACAACTACTCCCAATTCTAGATCGTGAGTGGGGTAGTTCTCTTCATGTTTCTTCAACTGTCGTGATGCATAAGCAACAACCTTTCCATTCTGCATAAGTACACACCCAATCCCTGTGCCTGAGGCATCGCAATAAACTTCGAATCCGTCGGTCCCTTCTGGAATGGTGAGTATTGGTGCCGACGTCAATAGGTCTTTCAGTGTCTGAAAGGAACACTCACAATCTTCAGTCCATACAAATGGAGAGTCTTTCTTCATCAGGTTCGTCATAGGTTTCGCTAGTTTGGAGAAGTCCTCCACAAATCTTCTGTAGTAACCAGCTAATCCCAAGAAACTACGGATATCTGTCACCGTCTTTGGTCTCGGCCAGGTCTTAACTGCCTCAATCTTCGTAAGGTCTACAGATATTCCACTGGCTGATATTACATGCCCTAAAAATGATACACTGTCTAACCAAATATCACATTTTGAAAGCTTGGCATATAATTGATTCTCCCTCATGGTCTGCAAAACTTTCCTCAGATGCACCTCGTGCTCGTCCTTAGTCTTAGAATATACTAGAATGTCATCGATGAATACTACCACTGATGAGTCTAACTGCTCCCTGAACAACCGGTTCATAAGATCCATGAATATAGCTGGGGCGTTCAACAATCCAAATGGCATAACTGTGAACTCGTAGTGTACATAGCGCGTTCGAAAGGCTGTCTTCTCAATGTCTTCATCAGCTATCCGTATCTGGTGGTATCCTGATCTCAGATCAATCTTCGAGAAAACTGTAGCGCCTCTTAGCTGATCAAATATGAAATACCCCTAACTTTAAAAAATTAATTAAATCTATCTATTAATGATCTAATGATTAATAAACACCCTAAATATTTTGGGGAACAATCTAAAGATCTCAACAAGGCAAAACACACACTTAAGATCGGGGTAAAGCCAAAAATGTGCTTTAGACACCATAAAGATTGTATGACCTCAAATAGGATCCAAAGTGGATTCCTAATATTATAATGAAGTAAAGAACATAACAAAACCATTCTCAAGGAGAACTAAGCTCAGGAAGCACCCTGCGACACAAAACTGTGCACTAAAACACCTTAAAGCACGTTTTTTGTGAGTTGCCTTTTAAATTGATTTTTAATGGGCTTAAAAATTATAATTATCCTTAAATATGATATTTTATCATGTTATATCATATTAGGAATTTAATTCCAAATTTTACAGATTTTTACAAATTTAATATTAAAATATTAATAAACCCCGAAGTGGGGCCCACAGGAGTCAAATTGACCAAGTATGGTCAATGGGCATTAAATGACCCATTTAACCTCATGGTGGCCGGCTGCAATAAGGGAGGAGACAGCCACAATTATTTTGGAGACAAATACTACCTAATACATGACTTATTCAAAATAAGTAACTTTTAACATTATTCCAATCATTCTTACCTTCTCCTTTCTTCCTTGTCCGATCTTCACCATCCCAGCCGAGCTCCCCCTTCCTCTCAAGCTCTCCAAGCTTGTTCTTGAACATGGAAGGCAAATCTAGCTCTTAAGTCCTTAAGGTAAGTGTTTAATGTCATTTTATGTCATTTTTAGCCCTTTTTCTTCATCTCTTCACTACCAAGACCTAATTTCGTGGCTCATCAATTCCTATGGCTTATTCTCAGTATTCTAAGCTTAGAACAAGCTAAACTCGGTTGAGATCAGTAGAGGGACCAAGGTTGTCCAAATCTACATTTTAAGGTAAAATGTGCTTTAAGCTCATAACTTTTGATTCCTTTCGAGTTTGGCTGTGAAATTTTGGTCATAGCTTCATCTTCTCCTCCATTTCGTGTAGAATCTGTTGGTGAGTCATTTGGAGCAAGGGTGACCAAGATCCAAGAGAAATACTCTCTTTTAAGCCATTTTTCCAAGGTAAAACCTAGTAACAAGGTAATATTTCGAGATCTAACTAATTCCTATGTCAATATGTTGGATCTAACACCTTGTGGGTGTTTTGGTTCAGGTCGAAAATACCTAGAACTTCCCTTGCATTTTTAAGGTGATTTTTGCCTTAAATCTTACATTAATTATTCCTTATGGTTAAGCTCAAGCTTGGAGTGTAACCATATCTTGTTTTGTGTATTAAACATGTCTAAATCAAGTGGTGATTTTTCCTAGAGGTGGCCGAGAGCATACAAGGATAGATCAAGGTATAAACACCTTAAACTTATGATTTTGAAATTTTTAAGCATATATATTATATGGCCGAGAGTGAACTTACCTATATAGGTCATATTGACCTAAAAATGGAAAAAAATGGCTAAGATAAATTAAGCTAGTCATTTAAGAGATTTAATTAACATAATGGTCAAATTATGACATTATGTGGAAAAATAATTAAACCATGGAGAGGCCGAATATATATGCTATATTTTGAGACATTTATTGTGTAATTTATTTTGCAAGTTCAAGGTTGTAATAAGGCCATGTCATTAGGCCATTTAAATTTAAGTTTATAAGCTTATTTAGTTTTATTTATGCTTATAATTAAAATTGGGGCCAATTCGTAATTATTAAGGAATTAGAAAAGCCGTGAGTAATTTAGAGTAATTTAGGGTTTTTAAATGAATTTAATAAAATTATAACACTTTATAAAGTTTTGGGTCAAAATTGTAAAAATAGAAAAGTATAGGTCATTATTTGTAATTACCGAAAAATTGGTTCCCACTTGGTATTAGGAATCAAAGTTGACTATATAGGAGACTTTGACCAAGTTTAGAAAATTTAAGAAATTAAAATACTATCTTATAATAAGATACTTATTAAATTGTAAAGATTTATAAGGTTTGGGTGGTAATGTAATTACCGAGAATTAAGGGTACTAATGGAGGTTAGTAAAGTCCTTAAGTTATTAGAATTTTTAGAAGTTTATTTGGTTAAATTTGGAGTTCATATGAATTATATAAGTATAATATATGGTATTTTATGACATTGTTATAAATAGGTAACAAATGTATAAAAACCGTGAATTAAAAGAAGTATAAGGTTAGGAATAATGTTTATACCTTTTGGTATAGTTTGGTAACTTTTTGAATGGTATATAAGGTTTTATAAAGGTATATGTATATATATAAGTTTTAATGGGATTAGAAAACTATGTATTATAAATTGGAATTGAATTGTGAGTTTATAGAAGTTTAGTGGTTATAAGTGAAAACCGAAAATACTAAGGCTATTTGGTATTTAAAAACAAAATATAACTATAGGTTATAATTGTTTTAATGGTTTAAATGTCATAAGATATGTTATATACTATAAGATGACATTATATTAATTAAGAGGTGGATTTTATAAATATTTAAGAACATAGGTGCTGTTCGAAAATAATAACATTTTTAAATGGAATTTATAATATGGTTTTTATGTTATAAGAGTTATAACATTTATAATATAAGAGATATTCATTAAAAGAATGAATATAGATTATAAGACTTACCATATAATAAATAGTTCCATAATACACACATATAAATAAATATATGTAATAGTGTAGAAAATGTGATATGGTTCAATAATCATAAATTATCATAATTAAAATGATAATAGTTAAGGAGAAAGGAATTAAAACATTAGATATGGAAATTCTAAAGTTAAGTATTCATGGGGTAATAAGTATCCCAGATATTAAGAGTATAGTTTACAGATGAATTATACCACATGAATATAAAAAAAAAAGAGACAAACCTTAGAAAAAAATATACTAAGGTAAGATGCATAGTGCATGACAAAGGATTACACATTCAATAATGAAACAAACTGTATGATGTACAAACAAACATTAAGTTACATGCGATAACAAGTGTAACAACAACTATACTAATATACAAACAAGACTACGCATGTAATGTAACACCTTTTCCCAATCTCGAGTTAAACCTAAAACCCGACAACATTGATAGTTAATAACGGGGGGTTAACCGGGAGGTGTTAGTGACGGTACGGGGTACCGTAGGATTGTGTTGTTATACAGTATGCTAATCAGTAGCATTGTGTATTGTTTAGTTCGTTAGAGACTACACAAGGAGCATAGGATCTTGCTGATTCATACTCCACCGTAATACATCAGGGTGAACGGTATGTTGTTATGTGTCTCTGATTGTCTCTGAGGGCTTCCTCAGTTCAGACTTCTGTGTGATCTGTGATAAGATTGTTTGTCTGAATGTTTAATTAAATATGCATGAACTGTATATTTATAGCTGCTTATTATTACTGTTGTTGAGTTAACAGTACCGGTTCGTATATATGAACAATATATATATAAAACGAACTAGCGGCTATGGTGCTATCTTATATGAAATATAAGGATCGTCAGAAAAACGTTGTAGCACTAGGATAATAAGATATACATATTATCCGAGACTTTATACGGAGCATTGGCCTTTCTATACGCCGCTCTCGTATCTAACACTGGATCCCGAGTTTACAGACTCTGGATTGGACTAATGACCTTAGTCTGCTGTGTTAGTAAATTTGGTAATGCGATGCGATGGAATAAATAATTAATTAAAGATGGAAAGTAAAGCCAAGGGGATGTGGCTCTTGGTGCGCGCTGTGATCACAAAAACGATACCAGGATGTCCGCGTACGGGTCCGCAAGTATCAAGAAAATTTCCCGTGAGCTAGAATGGCTCGTTGGTCGGAGACTCTACCGTTGGAGTGGCTACTGCCGTGGGTGACCCGCCATAACATATGGGTACTAGAGACATGTCGTTCTAACGAGACATTGTCACTAGGTATAACTGAACAAATAATATGGTTGAGAATTATACAGTGGCGAACAATATTGGTTTCTATACCATGGACGAGAGTTAATATACTTGTTTATCATTCTCGTTGTTTCGCTTGGTGGTTCAATGGTTATACTTATGGTTATATATATGTGTTGATGGTTGTGTTATTGTATGATATTACTGTTAATTGATTTACAGTTTTAAATATTAAAACGGTATTGCATGTAATGAACCTCATGCTCTCGACCAAATAATTGAGGGGTCTTTGGGGGCATGACGGGGCATGTGATGACATACTCAGCAGGGGCTGATTCCATACCACAACCATCTTTATTTCAGGTGATTAGCTGGTGGGTCGCAGCGACGTGACCATTGTGATATTACAGTTGGTTTAGACTTGGTACGGTGTGATACTCAGGTTGTTTTGGACTCGGGTTGTTTAACCGAGGTGTATTTGGTTTAGATGCTCACGGTCTGTAATAATTGTTGATGTTAGATTTGTTTTAAGTTGTTTAAGTTCTACTATCTATCTCTTGTGGTCACTGCGGGAATACGTTTCGCAAGTTGATTATCAGGTAAATCGTTATCACCCGTATGGGCGAGTGATAACAGTGACACCAGTAGGGCGATAGTTTATTATTTACCGCTGCGAGATATTATTGTGCGCGACTTCTATAGGATTATTAGGAACCGACTTAGTAGGGGTGTTACAAAAGTGGTATCAGAGCGGAGTACCGCTCTGATTACAAGAGATAGTAGTTTAAGTACCGTGAGCCTAGGTATCTACACACCAAGTACCAAGAGATAGTGTAAATGATTTGAGTTAAGATATAGTAAGGAAAGTACGGTATTTATACCAAGAGCTGACCTTGGCTTTGAATTCTTCAGATGTCTTCCGGGAGGCGATCAGCAGGCAGAGGAGGTGGTGGAAGAGGCGGCGGGCCTGGAGGAGGACCTCCGGAGGCCCCACCCGTGGGCGTGGCTGAGACGGTAGCCGCCGTCTTCGCTCAGCTAGCCCAGTTGGGAGGTATCCATATAGGAGCACCACCTGCACCACCGGTAGTCCCACCCGTACCCGCACCTAGAGAGCCGAATTGGCTGAAGAGCGTAGCTGACACGCGAGTACCTACTTACGATGGAGTTGCTGATCCTACTGTTCTTGAGAGATACATCGTCGAGCACGAGAAGGCCTTCGATGCCATACATGTGCCTGCTGGGCACCGAGTTGATATAGCAGCCTTTCACCTGAAGGACGCTGCCAGCACGTGGTGGAGGTCCGTGAAGGCACACTACCTTGCTACAGAGGGTTTTGGGTGGACTGAATTCGTGGAGATATTGAGAGAGAAGTACTATCCTGCTCACCTGAAGCAGAGGAAGAGGGAGGAGTTTGAGTCCCTGAGACAGGGTAGTATGACAGTAGATCAGTACTACTCCTTGTTTATTGGGCTCTTGGACTTCGTCCCAGGAGTTGTATATTCTGATGCTGTGAAAGTAGAGAAGTTTAGAGGCGGGTTGAGATATGCTATTAAGGCCGCCATGGGTGCTACCTTGTACCCTACGGTTCAGGTAAAACTAATTGACAGTTTGTACCTTGTAACTTAGTTGATTCATTACCAGTTTGGGGAACTCATTGATACATTGCAGGAGTGTTATGACGCCGCTTCTCGGACTGAGATGATGGTGAACAGCCGGGAGGACGGCCAGGGGCAGAAGCGTAAGGCCCCAGAGAAAGAGGCAGAGACTGAGGCTGGAGGCGGAGGCAGTAAGGGTTGGAAGTAAGAACCACCTTAAGTTATTTAATCCATTTAAATTACTTACTTACTGCCTGCTTTTATACCTGCTATTCCTGACACTTTGACGATCACAGGAAGAAGAAGAAGTTCTCCTGGAGGGAGAAGAAGAAGGAGCAGGCCAGCCAAAAGGGTAAAGACAAGGTCCCGTTGCTGACCGGGCCTACCTACGATGTGCAGCCTCTTAGATCTATACCCCCTAAGGGTAAGCGATCTAACCTTGTGAATAAATTGTGTACCACACTACCCATTACCATCCTTGTACTAACCAGAGTATGACATGATAATAGGTTCTGCACCCCAGCGCCACTTTCACTGCAAGCGCTGTGGTAAAGACCACCCGGGTGTCGACTGCACCGGGCAAGCGGTGGACTGCCACCACTGTGGAAAGAAGGGCCACAGGTCGTTCGAGTGCTTTAATAATCCAGATAGCCGAGCGTACCGCCCCACCAAGGGGACTCAGGGCGCACCTACTGGAGGAGGTGGAGCCCGAGGTGGCCAGAGGGGGCCGGCGCCCCAAGCCCAGAGAGGGCAGCAGCAGCAGCCGCAGCAGCAGAACCAGGGCCAGAGGAACCCGCCAGGCAACCGTATGCTGAATGCAGCGGGAGCTTCAGGCGCTGGCACTAGTACCCAGCGCGATGAAGGTTAGCATTTGAAACCTTAACCATTGTATGAAAGCATGACTAAGTGTTAAACGTTTTACCTTGGCATGAATGAGTGTTTAAATTACCGTTTTAGATAAACAACTTACCTAGGAAACCTTTTACCTCTTAGGAGACTTCGATATCTGCTATCCCATACTTACAAGACAGAGATCACCTAGACCCGTGGAAGAAAGACGGGAGTACCCTAGTGAGTTGTGTCATGTAGTCAGACCGGGCATGATACTTCTCAGAGAGTTCCTAACCCTAGATGAGCAAATCACCATAGTGAATGAGTGTAGAGCTTTGGGTAAGGGCATAGGAGGTTTTTATACCCCTGTATTTACTAGTGGTTCTAGAATGAAACTGCACATGATGTGCTTAGGGAAAGATTGGGATCCACAAGCTAGGGTTTATCGAGAGGTGAGGATGGTAGGTGACATACCTATACCTAGGATACCCGAGAGTTTCCTTACCTTGGTGAGAAACGCAATGGATATCGCTCAAGACTGTGAGACTTATCCATTACCCGACATGACACCTGACGTTTGCATCATCAATTACTATGAACAGGGAGGGAAGCTTGGAATGCACCAGGACCGTGATGAGACGACCGAGTCCATCACCAGAGGAGTACCAGTTGTATCTTTTTCCATCGGCGATGATGCTGAGTTTATTTATGGAGACCAGAAGAGGATGGATCTAGCAAGTAAGATCATCCTCAAGTCTGGGGATGTGTTGGTATTTGGTGGAGAGTCGAGGCTTGTATATCATGGTATTAAGAGCATTAAGCTCAATACCGCACCACCAGCTCTAGTGAATGATACCCACATCCGACCTGGTCGTTTAAATTTGACTTTCAGACAGTATTGATGTAATAGCAGTAGCTAAGTGTGTAACCTTGTAAAATACCGTTGGATGAATGAAATAAGAGTTTCCTACTTTCAAGTGTTTGTGTTCAGTTTTGTTGATACCGATAATTCATAACTTCAGGCTATATAGAAAAGGAGGGTACCATCTGCATCCTAGACATGGCGCAAGCCAAGGAGTCTGGTAATGTCATCACAGGTATGACAGTTACAAACAACAGTGAATTAGTGATTTATTGGGACTCGATGCTAATACGAGAGATAATCTCAGGTACCTTTCCTATTGATGGTATTAGTGCTTCCGTATTGTTCGACTCAGGAGCTTCGCATTCTTTCATTTCCTCGACGTTTGCTAAGAAGCTGGGGGCCACCCCCGAACAGCTTTCAGACTTTTCAGTCACCCTTCCTTCGAAGGAGAAAGTAGGTTGCACTAGACAGTATACAGGGTTAGAGATCAGCATTATGACTGAGACCTTCCCCATTGATCTAATTGAGTTCAAGAATTTGGGTTTTGACATCATAGTGGGCATGGATTGGCTACAGAAGCATAGGGGCCGCCTTCATTGCGCAGAGCATCGACTACTATTGAAGGGGCCGAGCGGCAAGACAGTGTCATACCGCAGTGTGAGGAGAGAGCCGACTGTCAAGATCGTGTCAGCATTATCCCTGATGAAGGATGTTAGGAAGGGCCGACAAGCCTTCCTCTGTTATGTACAGGACACGAGACAGACGACGTGACGGACGTAGACATTCCAGTCGTGGTAGATTTTCCCGACTTATTTCCTGATGAGCTGCCAGGCATGCCGCCTGTGCGCGAGGTTGAGTTCGCCGTCGACTTGTTGCCAGGTACGGGCCCCATTGCTAAGGCACCCTACCGTATGGCACCGGCTGAGATGAGGGAGCTGAAGCTACAGCTGGAGGACCTCCTCGACAAGGGATTCATCCGACCTAGTGTTTCTCCTTGGGTGCTCCAGTGCTGTTCGTCAAGAAAAAGGACGGCAGTATGCGACTCTACTGTCACTCAGACTACCCAGTAACCCCTACCGCGAGCTTAATGCAGAGTTACATCAAGAACAAGTACACCTTTACCAACGGATAGATGATTTTGTTTGATCATCTAGAGTAGCTAGTGTGTTCTCGAATATAACCCCATGATCTCTGGCACCATCTAGGATGAGCGATATGTAGCCAAGATGAGTGACAGTGAGGAAGACAGTCACAGACGTCCGTAGCTTCCTGGGTTTGGCAGGGTATTATCGAAGATTTGTGAAGGACTTCTCCAAGGAAGCCAAACCAATGACTAATCTAATGAAGAAGGAATCCCAGTTCTTATGGTCTGCAGAGTGTGAGCAGTCCTTTCAGACGCTGAAGGATCTCCTGACATCGGCACCCGTTCTCACTATTCCTGAGGGCACCGATGGGTTCGAGGTGTACTGTGATGCCTCTGGAACCGGCTTAGGCTGTGTGCTTATGCAGCACGGGAGGGTAGTTGCCTACGCATCCCGACAGTTGAAAAAGCATGAAGTGAATTACCCTACACATGACCTAGAGTTAGGCGCAGTAGTCTTCGCTTTGAAGATCTGGCGACATTATTTGTATGGTGTGACAGTCACTATCTACTCTGATCACAAGAGCTTACAGCATCTCTTCTCCCAGAAGGAGCTGAACATGCGACAGAGAAGATGGGTCGAGTTCCTGAAGGACTATGACATTGACTTGAGGTACAAAGAGGGCAAGGCGAATGTAGTAGCTGATGCCCTGAGCCGCAGAGCTCATTCATTGTTCACCTTATTAGCAAACAGCAGTATGATTGATGAGATACGAGCTGCACAGGAGAGTGATCACTATATGCAGGGTATCAGGCAGAAAATGATAGATGGTTGTTTTGAGAGATTGAAATATGATTTCGCACTGTGCGATGATGGCATGATCGACTGAAGGGCCGTTTGTGTATTCCGGAGTCGGCTCCTGATCTGAAGGAGAAGATACTCCAGGAGGCTCATTGCTCGTCCTTATCCGTCCACCCTGGTTCGTCGAAGATGTATAAGGATTTGAAGGTTCATTTCTGGTGGAGCGGGATGAAGAAGGATGTAGCTGAGTACGTGGCTAGATGCTTGACCTGTCAGAAGGTTAAGTTTGAGCACAGGAGACCCGGAGGTTTAGTGCAGTCTATGCCTATTCCTTGTTGGAAGTTCGAGGACATCTCGATGGATTTCGTTGTCGGTCTCCCCCACCGGCTAAGGGAGGACTGAACACGATTTGGGTCATTGTGGACCGTTTGACGAAGGTGGCAAAATTTGTTGCGATGAAGGATACCTGGAAGGTCCCGAAGTTAGCGGACTTGTTCCAGAAGGAGGTGATCCGGCACCATGGTGTGCCAAAGACTATTGTTTCTGATAGGGACCCTCGCTTTTTGTCTAGATTCTGGGGACAGGTTCAAGAAGCCTTGGGTACGAAGCTGAAGCTTAGTACGGCGTTCCATCCACAGACCGACGGTCAGAGTGAGAGGACCATCCAGACACTGGAGGACATGCTGAGAGCATGTGCCTTAGACTTTCAGGGGAGTTGGTTAGAGCGTCTACACTTGATAGAGTTCGCCTACAACAACAGCTACCACTCCTCGATACAGATGCCACCATTTCAGGCACTTTATGGTAGGCCGTGTAGGACTCCCTTATGCTGGGATGAGGCCAGCGAGACTACGCTTCTAGGACCAGAGTACCTAGAGCAGATTAAGGAGGATGTCCTACAGATTCGCAAGAACATGAGAGCAGCTCAAGACCGGCAGAAAGCAAATGCAGACACCAAGAGGAGGGACATTGAGTTCACTACCACGACGATATGGTATTCCTTAGAGTGTCACCCATGAAGGGGATATTCCGGTTTGGGCAGAAGGGCAAGTTGAGCCCGAAATATGTTGGACCTTACGCGATTAAGGAGCGAGTGGGCCCGTTAGCCTATAGACTGACTGGATTTACCAGCAGAGCTCGGGAGGGTGCACGACGTTTTTCACGTTTCACAGCTGAAGAAGTATGTGCCCCACCCATCGCACGTGTTACAGCCAGAGACTTTACAGTTGGACCCAGCTCTAAGATATGAGGAAACACCACTCCGCATTCTCGATACGAAGACGAGGCAGACTAGGAACAAGACCGTTAGCATGGTCAAGGTTCTCTGGTCGAACCATGAGGTGGAGGAGGCTACATGGGAGTTAGAGGACTCCATGAGAGCGAAGTACCCAGCACTCTTCGAGTAGTAGCTGCGATACTTATACGGGTTCGTGGTCAAACCCTTTTTAAGGGGGGTAGACACCACTTGGCTTGCGCACATGTTGTGCATTAGGTCTTGTTATTTTGTGGTGTGTTTTGGGTGTATGCTATGTCATACGTATTTGTTTGGATGATTGTATGTATGGTGCCTTAGTGCACCTGGTTGAATATATATACATGGTACCGCTGAGTACTTTTTGGTTGATGAGTTGGGATGTGCACCTTGTATAGTGCTGCTGTGATATGAATGAGTTATACTATGAGCTTGGCTATTTGATATATGCTGTATGTATAGACTAGGTTTGAACCTAGTGGGAGTTACTCCCTAGAAATGGACTGTTTGGTTACTTAGTGGAACTTGATTCCTTAGGTGAACTTTAGAGGATTAAGGACTTCGGGACGAAGCCTTTTTAAGGGGGGTAGACTGAAATACCCCTAACCTTTAAAAATTAATTAAATGATCTATTAATGATCTAAATGATTAATAAACACCTAAATATTTTTGGGGAACAATCTAAAAGATCTCAACAAGGCAAAACACGCCTTAAGATCGGTAAAGCCAAAAATGTGCTTTAAGACACCATAAAGATTGTATGACCTCAAATAGGATCCAAAGTGGATTCCTAAGTATTATAATGAAGTAAAGAACATAACAAAACCATTCTCAAGGAGAACTAAGCTCAGGAGCACCCTGCGACACAAAACGTGCACTAAAACACCTTAAAGCACGTTTTTGTGAGATTGCCTTTTAAATTGATTTTTAATGGGCTTAAAAATTATAATTATCCTTAAATATGATATTTTATCATGTTATATCATATTAGGAATTTAATTCCAAATTTTACAGATTTTTACAAATTTAATATTAAAATATTAATAAAACCCCGAAGTGGGGCCCACAGGAGTCAAATTGACCAAGTATGGTCAATGGGCATTAAAATGACCCATTTAACCTCATGGTGGCCGGCTGCAATAAGGGAGGAGACAGCACACAATTATTTTGGAGACAAATACTACCTAATACATGACTTATTCAAAATAAAGTAACTTTATACATTATTACCAATCATTCTTACCTTCTCCTTTCTTCCTTGTCCGATCTTCACCATCCCAGCCGAGCTCCCCCTTCCTCTCAAGCTCTCCAAGCTTGTTCTTGAACATGGAAGGCAAATCTAGCTCTTAAGTCCTTAAGGTAAGTGTTTTAATGTCATTTTATGTCATTTTTAGCCCTTTTTCTTCATCTCTTCACTACCAAGACCTAAATTTCGTGGCTCATCAATTCCTATGGCTTATTCTCAGTATTCTAAGCTTAGAACAAGAGCTAAACTCGGTTGAGATCAGTAGAGGGACCAAGGTTGTCCAAATCTACATTTTAAGGTAAAAATGTGCTTTAAGCTCATAACTTTTGATTCCTTTCGAGTTTGGCTGTGAAATTTTGGTCATAGCTTCATCTTCTCTCCTCCATTTCGTGTAGAATCTGTTGGTGAGTCATTTGGAGCAAGGGTGACCAAGATCCAGAGAAATACTCTCTTTTAAGCCATTTTTCCAAGGTAAAACCTAGTAACAAGGTAATATTTCGAGATCTAACTAATTCCTATGTCAATATGTTGGATCTAACACCTTGTGGTGTGTTGGTTCAGGTCGAAAATACCTAGAACTTCCCTTGCATTTTTAAGGTGATTTTTGCCTTAAATCTTACATTAATTATTCCTTATGGTTAAGCTCAAGCTTGGAGTGTAACCATATCTTGTTTTTGTGTATTAAACATGTCTAAATCAAGTGGTGATTTTTCCTAGAGGTGGCCGAGAGCATACAAGGATAGATCAAGGTATAAACACCTTAAACTTATGATTTTTGAATTTTTTAAGCATATATATATATGGCCGAGAGTGAACTTACCTATATAGGTCATATTGACCTAAAAATGGAAAAAAATGGCTAAGATAAATTAAGCTAGTCATTTAAGAGATTTAATTAACATAATGGTCAAATTGACATTATGTGGAAAATAATTAAACCATGGAGAGGCCGAATATATATGCTATATTTTGAGACATTTATTGTGTAATTTATTTGCAAGTTCAAGGTTGTAATAAGGCCATGTCATTAGGCCATTTAAATTTAAGTTTATAAGCTTATTTAGTTTTATTTATGCTTATAATTAAATTGGGGCCAAATTCGTAATTATTAAGGAATTAGAAAAGCCGTGGGTAATTTAGAGTAATTTAGGGTTTTTTAATGAATTTAATAAAAATTATAACACTTTATAAAGTTTTGGGTCAAAATTGTAAAAATAGAAAAGTATAGGTCATTATTTGTAATTACCGAAAATTGGTTCCACTTGGTATTAGGAATCAAAGTTGACTATATAGGAGACTTTGACCAAGTTTGGAAAATTTAAGAAATTAAAATACTATCTTATAATAAGATACTTATTAAATTGTAAAAGATTTATAAGGTTTGGGGTGGTAATGTAATTACCGAGAATTAAGAGTACTAAATGGAGTTTAGTAAAGTCCTTAAGTTATTAGAATTTTTTAGAAGTTTATTTGGTTAAATTTGGAGTTCATATGAATTATATAAGTATAATATATGGTATTTTATGACATTGTTATAAATAGGTAACAAATGTATAAAAACCGTGAATTAAAAGAAGTATAAGGTTAGGAATAATGTTTATAACCTTTTGGTATAGTTTGGTAACTTTTGGAATGGTATATAAGGTTTTATAAAGGTATATGTATAATATATAGTTTTAATGGGATTAGAAAACTATGTATTATAAATTGGATTGAATTGTGAGTTTATAGAAGTTTAGTGGTTATAAGTGAAAACCGAAAATACTAAGGCTATTTGGTATTTAAAAACAAAATATAACTATAGGTTATAATTGTTTTAATGGTTTTAAATGTCATAAGATATGTTATATAACTATAAGATGACATTATATTATTAAGAGGTGGATTTTATAAATATTTAAGAACATAGGTGCTGTTCGAAAATAATAACATTTTTAATGGAATTTATAATATGGTTTTTAATGTTATAAGAGTTATAACATTTATAATATAAGAGATATTCATTAAAAAGAATGAATATAGAGTATAAGACTTACCATATAATAAATAGTTCCATAATACACACATATAAATAATATATGTAATAGTGTAGAAAATGTGATATGGTTCAATAATCATAAATTATCATAATTAAAATGATAATAGTTAAGGAGAAAGGAATTATAAACATTAGATATGGAAATTCTAAAGTTAAGAGTATTCATGGGTAATAAGTATCCCAGATATTAAGAGTATAGTTTACAGATGAATTATACCACATGAAAATAAAAAAAAAGAGACAAACCTTAGAAAAAAATAAATACTAAGGTAAGATGCATAGTGCATGACAAAGGATTACACATTCAATAATGAAACAAACTGTATGATGTACAAACAAACATTAAGTTACATGCGATAACAAGTGTAACAACAACTATACTAATATACAAACAAAGACTACGCATGTAATGTAACACCTTTTCCCAATCTCGAGTTAAACCTAAAACCCGACAACATTGATAGTTAATAACGGGGGTTAACCGGGAGGTGTTAGTGACGGTACGGGGTACCGTAGGATTGTGTTGTTATACAGTATGCTAATCAGTAGCATTGTGTATTGTTTAGTTCGTTAGAGACTACACAAGGAGCATAGGATCTTGCTGATTCATACTCCACCGTAATACATCAGGGTGAACGGTATGTTGTTATGTGTCTCTGATTGTCTCTGAGGGCTTCCTCAGTTCAGACTTCTGTGTGATCTGTGATAAGATTGTTTGTCTGAATGTTTAATTAAATATGCATGAACTGTATATTATAGCTGCTTATTATTACTGTTGTTGAGTTAACAGTACCGGTTCGTATATATGAACCAAATATATAAAAAGACTAGCGGCTATGGTGCTATCTTATATGAAATATAAGGATCGTCAGAAAAACGTTGTAGCACTAGGATAATAAGATATACATATTATCCGAGACTTTATACGGAGCATTGGCCTTTCTATACGCCGCTCTCGTATCTAACACTGGATCCCGAGTTTACAGACTCTGGATTGGACTAATGACCTTAGTCTGCTGTGTTAGTAAAATTTGGTAATGCGATGCGATGGAATAAATAATTAATTAAAGATGGAAAGTAAAGCCAAGGGATGTGGCTCTTGGTGCGCGCTGTGATCACAAAACGATACCAGGATGTCCGCGTACGGGTCCGCAAGTATCAAGAAAATTTCCCGTGAGCTAGAATGGCTCGTTGGTCGGAGACTCTACCCGTTGGAGTGGCTACTGCCGTGGGTGACCCGCCATAACATATGGGTACTAGAGACATGTCGTTCTAACGAGACATTGTCACTAGGTATAACTGAACAAATAATATGGTTGAGAATTATACAGTGGCGAACAATATTGGTTTCTATACCATGGACGAGAGTTAATACTTGTTTATCATTCTCGTTGTTTCGCTTGGTGGTTCAATGGTTATACTTATGGTTATATATATGTGTTGATGGTTGTGTTATTGTATGAATATTACTGTTAATTGATTTACAGTTTTAAATATTAAAACGGTATTGCATGTAATGAACCTCATGCTCTCGACCAATAATTGAGGGGTCTTTGGGGGCATGACGGGGCATGTGATGACATACTCAGCAGGGGCTGATTCCATACCACAAACCATCTTTATTTCAGGTGATTAGCTGGTGGGTCGCAGCGAGACGTGACCATTGTGATATTACAGTTGGTTTAGACTTGGTACGGTGTGATACTCAGGTTGTTTTTGGACTCGGGTTGTTTAACCGAGGTGTATTTGGTTTAGATGCTCACGGTCTGTAATAATTGTTGATGTTAGATTTGTTTTAAGTTGTTTAAGTTCTACTATCTATCTCTTGTGGTCACTGCGGGAATACGTTTCGCAAGTTGATTATCAGGTAAATCGTTATCACCCGTATGGGCGAGTGATAACAGTGACACCAGTAGGGCGATAGTTTATTATTTACCGCTGCGAGATATTATTGTGCGCGACTTCTATAGGATTATTAGGAACCGACTTAGTAGGGGTGTTAAGACAAAATAAGTCGTCAATCCGTGGTAACGGGTACTTGTTCTTCACTGTGACTGCATTCAGCTCCCTGTAGTCAATGCATAGTCGCATGCTACCATCCTTCTTTTTCACAAACAAAACTGGTGCTCCCCATGGTGATGCACTCGGTCTGATATAACCTTTGTCTAGCAGATCTTCTAACTGGACCTTCAGCTCTTTCATCTCTGCTGGTGCCATCTGTAGGGTGCTTTAGCAATAGGTCTTGTGCTGGTAATAAGTCGATGGAGAACTCCACTTCTCTCTTGGTGGCATCTCTGGTAGCTCTCTCAGGAAATAGATCAGGAAAGTCTGAAATGACTGGTATGTCTGTCTATTTTTTCTCTTCTTGCCTCAAATCCTGGACATAGCACAAATAGACTGGCTGTCCCTTCTTCAACTTCTTCACCAATGTGATAGCAGATACTAGCTTGAAGGTGGGTTCTTTTGGAATACTGCGATATGAAACTGTTTTGCCCTTCGGGCTCTTCAGAAGTAATCTATGATCTGCGCAATGCAGTCGTCCCTTGTATTTCTATAGCCAATCCATACCCATGATGATGTCGAATCCTAAATTGTCCAGCTCAATTAAGTCTGCATGAAACTCTTCACCCATGATGTTAATCTAAACTCCCTTGTGTAATTTCGTGCACCTCACTCTTTCCTTTGTCGGTAATGTGACTAGGAAATCTGAGAGAGGTTCAGGGGTTGTCTCTAACTTCCTTGCTGATGTAGAAGATATAAAGGAGTGAGACGCTCCTGAATCGAACAGTATCGATGCACTCACACCATTTACTGTAAAGGTTCCCATAATAATATTCCCCTTATCCTTGGCCTCAGTCTTGTCCACTACATTCAGCACTGCTCCTCCATTAGACACGAGGCCTGGGGTTAACAATTTGTAAGATAGTGCATGACTCAAAATAGTAAAATGCCATTCATTAATCCAATGATTCTCATATACAAGCTCCATGATTTACATCAATATTGTCTAAATGTCAAGTTCAACCGTCCAGGTTTTAGATGGGTGGTATTTACTAAGGTTGACGGGGTTGTGTTCAACTTAATGCTCTTAATCCCATGATAAACTAATCTTGATTCTCCACCAAATATCAATATGTCTCCTGACTTCAAAATAATTTTACTCGCCTTGTCCATCCTTTTCTGATCACCGTATAAAAAACTCAGCATCGTCTCCTATGGAGAATGATACAACTGGTATCCCTTTGGCAATTGACTCTGATGTCTCATATCGGTCCTGGTGTAATCCCAGTTTTCCCCTTTTTCATATAAGTTTACTATACAAATGTCGGCTTCATATTCAGTATAGGGTTGGTTTCTAATTGTTGTGCAATCCTGACCGCTTCTGCCACCAAAGTTTGAAAACTATCGGGTATCTTAGGGATTCGTGCCCCATCTACCTTTCTAACCTCACTATACAACTAGTTTGTGGATCCCAATTCTTACCCATACACATCATATACAATTTAAGTTTTGCTCCACTACCGTATCCTGGATTATAAAATCCCCCAAGGCCTAATCCCAAAGTTCTACATTCATTTACAATGGCTATTTGTTCATTTAAATCTAAATATTGCTTGAGTAGGATCATGCCGGGTCGAAGTACTTGGCATTCTTTCTCTGGATATTCCCGACCCTCGCTCATAGGCTCAGGTGATCTCGGTCTCATAGGCAAAGGATAACAAATGTCGAAACAACCTATTAGGTGAGAGATTTCCTAAATTAGGTCTCTCTAAATTTTATTTCACACAAAAACACATACAAGTCTTAATGACTGAATAACAGTAAACATACATTCATAGCATCATGCTTTAGATCTAAGTTCTAGGCTTACCGGTCTCGCGCTGAGCACTAGCCTCAGCGCCTGATGTTCCCACTGTATACAGGGTGTTCCTACTCGGAACTATCTCCTTCCCCTTCCGACTCCCGGATGAGGATGGCTGTCCTCCCGGTCCCCTAGTGTAGGTGTTAGTCTGTGGTGCCTGACCTCCTCTGGGTCCTCCGTCTCTGTAGCTGGTGGCCTCTGTGAACCTCTCGACCCCTTGTACACTCGGCTTGCTGGGTTGGAAAAACACTCGTACTCCCTATGACCCTCTTTCTTGTAGTAACGACACTCCACCTTCCTTCCGTGCAGTCTACTCCTGGATGGTCACCTCCACAACGCTTACAGTAGTAGTGGCGCTGGGTTGGCTTATTGCCCGCTGTTCATGCAACATGGTTTAGTATGGTATAGCTAATAAATGTTTGGTTAGATGAGAGGTGGTATCCTTACCCCTAGGTGGTGCCGATCTCAGCGGCTGTGCATCTATGGCTGGGCCGGTCAGACGAGGGACCTGCTCCTTCATCTTCTGACCTTGGAAGTCCTTCCGCCACTTTTTCTTGTCAAAGAATCTCTGTTGCAGGTTTAGGTTAATGACCAAACTAAGTGTAGGCAATATATAGGTACTTCCCTCCAAATAAAGGTTCCTTACTTCCCCTTCTTGTAGAATCCGCCAGATGTGGCTCCATCATCTTCTCCCTCCGTGTTCTTTCTCTTCTTTCCCTGAGCTTCCTCCCTGGACTGTAACATTAATTCAGTTGCTGATGCTGCGTCATAGCACTCTTGAATGGTAGTGAAACGAATTGCTCCCATGGCACTCTGGATGCGAAATTGTAACCCTCCCCTGAATTTCTGAATCTTCACAACGTCGGAGTAGTCGACCCCTGGAATATAATCCAACAGGCTGATAAATCGTGCGTAGTACTGGTCGACTGTTTGGCTCCCCTGGATCAAGGTCTCCAACTCTTGTCTTTCCTTTGCTTCAAGTGTTCGGGGTAGTACTTCGCCCGTAACACTTCCACGAACGCCGTCCACCCGAAGTCTGGTGTAGCTCTATGGTGGCCCTCCACTGACCGCCACCAAGTATCAGCTGCATCCTTTAAGTTGTATGCGGCAATATCGACCTTTTGGTCTTCTTGGAACTCGAACGGCCCTGAAAGCTTTCTGGTGTTCCACAATGAACTTCTCCAGTGCGGCGGGGTATGATTCCCTGAGTAAGTCGGTACCCTTGCATCTGCAACATTCTTTAGCCAATTGGTCTCCCGGGGCTGTGGCGGGGGGGGGGGTATGGCTCCTGCAACTTGAGCTCCTAGTTGTGTGGCGAAGGCTGCCATGGCCTCAGCTAGGCCTGGTATATCCGGGACATCAGCTGGTGCTGCTCCACCTCGTCCTCCTCTGCCTCCTCCACGTGGTCTTCCGACTCCAGACATCTATAGTATAGTACACTATTATCACTACTCGGTGCTACACCGTAATACACACACAATCACAAACATGTAGTAAAGCTAACTGCTAGCAGTAAGATATATCCTAGGGTTTTTCTTTCTAAGTCACGAATCCTCACAGACGTTTCCCGTTATCCCAATGTTCCTATGCTCATTGTTTTTGACTCAGTATCTTTCATCAGAGCGGTACTCCGCTCTGATACCACTTTTTGTAACACCCCTAGTCCTAAACGTGTACTATCGTCGCAAGTCGTAGCATAAATAAATAACGTCGCAGCGGAAAATAAATCTATCTAACCTTGGTGTTACACGCCGTTACTCACCCTTGTGAGCAACAAGGCATCCTTACTCTATCCATCAACTACTTAACGCTGTGATGAACAGATACTGAGCACCCTAGTTATTACAGACCAAATCCAAACTAAATGAGTAACAATGAAATACAACAATCTCCAAAATATAATACATAATAAAACTACAAAGTGTTTATCAAAACACAGCAGCTACCATGTTCCCGCACTCCGGCTTGTGTCTTCTTCAGTAACCTGAAATGTTTGGCCCATTGAAGGGCTCAGCAATCGAAATGCTGGTATGCTAAATGTAGTCCTAAGTCATCTAGATTCCTTAAGTCGTTTTAGCCATCTTGTTATTAGATTCATTACAAGATAATCCGGTTTACAAGAATAACAGTAATACTGTAGACATTGAACAACCACACAACAATACACCTGCAAACATTAGTGCACAATAACACAACAACCAATAATCAAACACCAAACAAGATACGCGTATTAAACAACTGTACTTGTTAGTAGGTTTCATGAACCTTATCCTTTTAAACCAACCATTTAACCTTGCCAATTATTCTCACCTCAGGCGTCATGTCAAGACAACTCTTAATAATCTTTAATAATGGACAGTGTGTCCCTGGGTTCCAAAGGAACCGTTACCAGCTGACCTTATGGCCCTGGATAATATTTGACCGATCCGGTCGAACCTGTGCACCAACGGCAGTGCCTTCCGCCATCCCCGAATGTGGCTGATGGATTTCCTTTGAGTGACTCCCCATTGAAGTCTCTCGTAGTGATCACAATGCACAACCAGAAAGTCGAAACAATCCGGATTCCTCTCTTTATAAGTTAGCCCTTTTGTCAGTGGTACAATAAACAATACTTGAATTAAGACTATAACAGTTGACCATCTGTTAGGTTCAAATAACACCTAAATGTCGTTTAGTCTTGTTCCAGTTTAGATATATAAACTTTTTGTCATAGACATTCGCGTATAAAATACAACGCAATAGTTTGAGCAATACCATATACAATATCATTCACATAAAATCATAGATATCGTTCTTAACACTTAAACACATAATGTCTGGACCTTAGGATAATTCTTAGGACATTCAGACCACACAATTAACATACCGTTCACCGGGGTAACAGCTAGCTTGACAGTTCACGCTCTAGTAAACTCTCCCGTATGCTGTTATTTATACATACAATAACGGTAATATTAATATGACTGTCCACTAAATATTACAGTATTGTCTCTACAGAGTTTATTCTCGTTGTATAATAACTCTGTATGTTATTTATTTTCCCCTGTTATTTTAACAGTGGTTCTAGATAACCTACCAGTTCGTTATTTTATGTGGAGCTCACATGTGATAATGAATATCCCATTATACGGTATATCTTTATCTCATTAATTATATACTCATAATTATTTCCACTTATCATTTATATCATATCATTTAGTTATATATGTTATAACCACCTTGTTGGGACATCGAAGTGTTGCAGAGATAGCCTTTCACCGCGACAGAGTCGAGCGTCATTTGACAGACACAAAGACTGAGCTTCTGCGATGGAGTCCGCGCAACAAAAAAGACTCCACAGAGTCTGCCATGCTGTTGCGAAAAATCAGGAGTCAACTCGGAGCACATTAAGCGCCTCAACGGTCACCAAGCTCTTCCTCAAACCGAAGATCGCGGCCCAAGTAAGAAGACCAAGTAAGAGCCGTTGGAAGTTGCCCACTAAGTTAGTTCCGGTATTTTCGGAACTAACTCCTTCGATTGGCTGCTACACTTAGAGTATAAATAAGACATGTAATAGATAGTTGTAAGTGCGCTTTCATTGAGTATTATTCCAGAGCTTAGAGAGAGAAAGAAGAATTGCATTGTAAGCCCGAAAGAGAGAGAGAATTCGTACCAAGTTAGTTAGCACCTCTAGAAAGACTCTATCTAGGAAGATCCTAGTTTCATTACGCTTACCATTGTTCTGATCAGAGAGTGTGTTGGGTAAGTGAGTGAAAACCGCTAAGTAGATTTCCTCTACTTAGTGGGCATCTGTAAGTTGTTTTGTTTGACCAGGAAATGAAATAACTTATTTGTGTATCTTGCTGAGTTTCACAGAGTCCTTCTTTCCTTCTATTGTCTCACTACAATTACCACAAGAGTCTTTCGTGTCATTAGTCTAGTTTATTCGATTGAGTGACTCTGCTTCATAGAGTGCCTCTTAGTAGAAGAAGACGATTGAGTCAAACCAATCCTTAGACTCACACCTTTGGTTGGTTTGAGTTAGCCACCCGATCCTACACGTGGTATCAGAGCCTCGCTTAGGCTAACGATCAATCAACGAAGCAATGGCAGATCTCTTTGCCAACCAAAACAACAAATGCACTTCGAGCACCCCAGACTCACCTCCACCAACTATGACCATTGGAAGAACGAGATTGAGCAACACATTGAGTCCGTCAACTCTGAGCTTTGGGAGATCGTCACCGGAGGCGATCTTGAAGTTAATCCAGACCGATCAACATGGACAGCTGCAGATCGCAAGAGATACGAGCTGAATCGACAAGCATCACGTGCGATATACACTTGCTTGTCCATCCCAGAACAAAGGAGAGTCAATCACTGTAAGTCCGCAAATGAGATATGGACACTCCTTCAAGCAACCCACGAAGGAGTCACTGAACTCAAGAAATGCAAAGCTCAAGAACTTCGAATGGACTATGAAAATTTCCTGCAGAAACCCGGTGAGTCTCTGGAAGAAGTGCTTGATCGTTTTTATTTACTAACCACTACTATGCAGGAAGTTAGCATCCTACCAGATAGAGAGAGTGTTTTACACAAGTTGCTGGACAGTCTGAGAGAAGAATGGGCAGAAACGGTAATCTCCACCAAAGCATGCAAGGACTTATCCAAATGGAGCTGTCAAGACCTAGGTTCCTATCTACAATCCGTAGATAAATACAAGAAGAATGTTCGGAAGAAGTGTGGTAATGCTTCCTCTTCCTCTTCTGGTAAGACTGCTACTCTGAATGACCAAGCCTTGCAGGTTAATTCAACTCAGTTAACTCAAGAAGGAGCCTATGTTGCTGATACTCAAATCAGACAAGTCAAGGCTGAACTGGTGGATATTATTGTTGAGGAAAGTGAGGCTGAGACTATGGAGGACTTCGTCTTCATAGTCAAGAACTTCCGAAAGTTCATGCGTAACCAACCTAATCGACAGAGTCGGTCGTTCTCGAACACCTCTAAACAAGTTTTCAATTCCGTCACTTGCTTCAATTGCAATAAACCCGGTCACTTCAAGAAGGACTGTCCTTTACTCAAAAGCCATTATGGAAAATCTCAAGGGAGATCACTCATGGCAGCTGTTGGATGGGGCGATTCAGACTCCGACGATCCAGACACAGAGTCCAGCGGACTGGTATGTCTAATGGCACATGACACGACGGAGTCCATGATCCCTGATAATGAGGTAACCCGTTCTCACCTTGAAACAGACCTTTACCGTATTTCTCCCATGGGATTTATGACATTAATTGCTAAGATTGTCTCTGAGACAACTCTCTCAAAGCAAGTCTCAACAGCAAAATCTCCGAGTTAACAGAGGAGCTCGAAATATCAAAAAGTCTTATGTATGCCTTAAGAGACGAAGCTGAGGAACAAAAAACCATCTCCTGTTCTCTAAGGCTAGATCTACAAGAATCAAGGTGTCATGTTGACTCCCTTGAAAAGGAACTTCGTGATATCTTAGAATGCAATCAGTTTGAACAGGGTGACCAGAAAGAGTCTCTCACCCTGATCGACTCCCTCAAACAAGACCTCACCATCTTTACTGATAAGTGTTGTTCTCTTCAAAAATGATTAATGCTCTGAATCCAAAAACATATCCTTGAACACCACTATCAAAAATCTCACTCAAAAATTGAAAGAAAAGAACACGCCCTTTCCCTCAAGCCAGTCAAGTTTATCAAACAAGTCACCGCCTCCGAACTACCTGAGTGGGCCAATTCCAAAATCAAAGAAATTAGCCAAGATCGAGATACTCTTCGCTCTAAAGTAGAACAACTCTCTCAGCAGATTGTGAATCTACAATCCGGAGTTCGATCCACTCAATCCACACCCAAGTGGCACAAAGGAAAGTTCGACATCCCACAAAATATGTCCAAACCTGACAACAGAATCAAACGATATCAAGAAAAAGAAAAATTCGACTCCTGGTGGAAAGGACAACAGAAATACGTCAATCTTCCACCAACCAAGATTTGTGGCTACTGCGGGAGTCTTGGACATCGAGACAGTGCATGTGATAAACTGAATAGAGATCTCTCTTTTAATGTCAAACGTGTTAAACTGATACTTGAAGCACGAGAAAAATTGAAACAGTCTGGCTCGAAAAGGGAACCCAAGTACATCTGGGTTCCCAAAACTAACAAATGATCTTTCTTTTGTAGGTGAAGGCGAATGGAGACAGCTGGTACTTGGACAGTGGATGCTCTCGTCACATGACTGGAGATCCAAATCAATTCAATTCGCTTTCATCCTACCAAGGAGGTAAGGTTACTTTTGGAAACAACAACCAGGGTGAAATCGTGGGAGTTGGATCCGTAGGTAACCCCTCAAGATTTAAAATTGATGGAGTCCATCTGGTCACTGGACTCCAGCATAGTTTATTAAGCATCTCTCAAATTTGTGATAGATTCAATTTGGTACTTTTCTCCTCTTCGGATTGTAAGGTTTATGATGAGCGTACAGGTTCACTAAAAGCTGTTGGTCGTAGAGAAGGCAATCTCTACAAAATGTGCTTAAACTCCATTAAGCCAGACGACCAAGTCTGTCTCAATGTGCATTCCAAAAACTCACTGATATGGCACTCCAGACTTGGCCACGCAAATCATAGGCTGTTGAACAAACTCAAAAGCAAGGACTTGGTGATTGGTTACCAGACACCACCTTTGACACAGACTCTGTCTGTGAAGCATGTGTTAAAGGGACAATGGAGTGGATCACCAAATCTCATCTGCACGCACTCCAGAACAAAACGGAGTCGTTGAACGCAAGAATAGAACCTTGGTAGAAATGGCTCGCACCATGCTCATCGACAGTCAACTTACTCCATCTTATTCGGCAGAGGCCGTTAACACAGCGTGCTATGTGTTAAATCGTGCGATGATTCATCCATTCCTTCACAAGACACCCTATGAACTACTCCGTCAACGTAAACCAAGTCTTCTACATCTCAGGCGTTTCGGATGTAAGTGTTTTATTCACAACAATGGTAAGGACAACTTGGGTAAGTTCTCTCCTAAAAGTGATGAAGGTATTTTTCTTGGCTATTCTTCTAAGAGCAAAGCTTATCGTGTTATCAATCTTAGAACTCAATGTTTAGAAGAAAGCCCGCATGTCAAGTTCGATGAGTCCCACAATGTTGGCTCATCTTCTGATCAACTTGACTTTGCCCCCGATGATTTTCTCACCGATCCCACTTCATCACTGTACCAATAGGAAGACTCCCTGAGTCCCACTCCATCACTCCTCATGTTTCCCCTGCAAACAAAGACAATTCATCAGAATCTACAGACTCCAACAACCACCGGAGACACCCTTACAACAAAACTTGAATTTTGACTCCTCTGAAAAAGAAACACCCCCTCCTGCTTCACGTCGCCATTTCCAGCAAAGATTGCTCACCCTCCTGAAAACATCATTACAGACCCAAACACCGGTGTCCAAACACGCCTACAAGCCATGCAAAATCTCGTGCCTTTGGTGCTTTTCTGTCTAATACTGAACCAAGAAATGTCAAAGAAGCACTCCTTGATAGTGATTGGGTTACTGCTATGCAGGAGGAACTCCATTCCCTCCAGCGCCATGCTGTCTGGGAATTAGTTCCTCGCCCCACGCATCAACAAGCCATTGGCACTCGTTGGGTCTTTCGTAATAAACTTGATACTGCAGGCAACGTTTCAGGAATAAAGCTCGATTAGTTGTTCAGGGCTACAATCAAGAAGAAGGGATTGACTATGACGAAACCTTCGCTCCAGTAGCTCGTCTTGAGGCAATTCGCATGTTCATTGCATTTGCTGCGTACAAAGGTTTCCAACTATATCAAATGGATGTTAAGACGGCCTTCCTCCACGGCTACATTGATAGAGAAGTTTACGTCGAACAACCTCCAGGATTCACAGACTCCGTCCATCCCAACTATGTTTACAAACTATGTAAGGCCCTTTACGGACTGAAACAGGCTCCACGCGCCTGGTATGAAAGACTGTCTACATATCTATTGCAAAATGGTTTCTCTCGAGGTAATGTAGATAAAACGCTCTTCATTCTACACTCATCACATGACTTACTTCTAGTCCAGATCTATGTTGATGATATCATTTATGGTTCTACAAGTAACACCCTCTGTGACCATTTTGCTAACCTTATGAAGCAAGAGTTTTCCATGAATGAGTTAGGTGAGCTCAAGTTCTTCTTAGGATTACAAATTCAGCAAGAAGAGGACGGGATCAAGATTCATCAACAAAAGTACATCAAGGAACTCCTTGATAAGTACAACCTAAAAAATGCCAAGAGTATGTCCACACCAAGCTGTACATCTGTCAAACTACATCCTGATGATGACGGAGTCGGCGTGAATGCCACTGAATATAGAGGAATGATAGGGTCTCTCTTGTACCTGACTGCCAGTCGCCCAGACATTCTCCATGCAGTCTGTCTTTGTGCTCGCTTCCAAGCAGCACCAAAACAGTCTCATCTCAAAGCAGTCAAGCGCATCTTTCGCTATCTTAAAGGTACAAGTACACTCTATCTATGGTATCCACGATCTCCTTCTTTTACTTTATCTGGATATAGTGACTCTGATTGGGCTGGTTCTCTCCAAGATCGAAAGAGTACTTCAGGTAATGCACAGTTCTTGGGTCTTTGCCTTGTTTCATGGTCCTCCAAAAAAACAACACTCCGTAGCACTGTCTACAGCGGAGGCAGAGTATGTCTCTGCTGCAGCATGTTGCTCTCAACTCCTTTGGATGAAACAACAACTTCAAGACTATCATATCACCCAAGAACAAATCCCAATCTTTTGTGACAACAAAAGCACAATCAAAATATCCGAAAATCCAGTCCAACACTCAAGAACCAAACACATAGAAATACGTTTTCACTTCTTGAAAGACTGTGTCGAGAAAAAGCTTATCCAACTTGATTTTGTGCCCACAGAAGATCAACTTGCAGATATTTTTACTAAGCCTTTGTCTACAGCGAGATTCGAAGCACTGCGATCAGCAATCGGATTGACTCCGTCTACCTAGACGGTCGCATCTCCTTGCCCCAACCGCAATCTTCAGCAGGTACTCCCTCATGTATCATAGAGTCTGTCTTTGTTTGCACTTGAATCAGTGAATTGTGTTTTGTTACTTCGCATACCTATTGCTCTAGCGCTACTTTCCACGTCATCTATCCGCACCTAACCCGCCTAAATCGTCGCCCCTCATCTAACCCCCCATGACGTCGCCACATTTATCGGACCTGACACACAAACTCTGCAACTGCCTGCCTTATATCAATCAACCGCACAGTCCAGCTCTATCACTTCCACTCCCTTTACACTCAAGCATCCCTCCAACTCCAAATGGCCGGCATAAACTTCAACGGAATCCAAATCCCAGCCGATATTTTCGCCGATTCCCATTCGCCTTCAGGCGTATCTACAAGCGATGGCAAACCCTAACCCACCTACACTCACCACCACCACCACTACATCTCCCACTAAGACCACCGCCACTTCTTCGCCACACACTCCTCCACACCACCGCCTGATACCCGCGACCCATCCACCCTTCAAACACCACCATCGGCTGCAAGAACAGAGATCTTGACACCGATATGAAGAGTTACCCCAATCCAAACCCTACACCATCCCCAAACACCAGCTGACAACCCTCCTACCGAAAATCAGCCAAATGATCAGACACAAAACCCATGCAGCAAATCACCGATCAAATCTCCTACACCACCCAACCCACCAAGCATCTCCCGCTAAATCCGCACCTCCGCCGTCAACAACCTCCACCCAAAACCCGCAAGCGCAAAGGCCAAGCTTCATCCCGACCTACAGCCAAAAGAATCCTCCGTTCCTCTGTCAAGGCCCACCATGTCTCCTCTGGCTCCGGTGAATCATCGCCCATCCAAGAACTGCCCACCGCCAGTCACGATGCCTCCACGGGTGCTACCCTCCGCCAGAGATCAGAACCTCCAAAACCCCCACCGTCGGAGTGTGAAGGTCGACCCCTTCACTCAAAGGTACATGCTCGGGGACCCTGCCTCCGACCGTAACATAGTAAGGGGTAAGTTCCTAGACTTTTCTTGGGCTCAGTCTTCCAACTTAGGGGAGTTAGTCACAATGCTAGAAATTCAGGGGTGGAAACACCTCTTCTGCGCGAATTCCGGAGTGGTATCCCAAAGAGTCTGTCGACTTCTTCCAAAACCTTGTCATCCGTAACGGTGCTGCTCAGTCTGTTGTCAATTCCACTCCAATATTTTTTGATCTTGCAAAGCTGTCTGAAATTCTTGGCGTTCCTGCCACTGGCCTGTCATTTTATGAAAAAGGAATCCTTCCTGAGATCCCCGGGGTACCACATAATAAAATCTACCGCTTTTTTCTCCCAAGAAAAAGATTGGCTCCCCCATACCCCGTGGTGATCTCTCTATCCAACACCAACTCCTCCACATTTTGGTCATCAAAAATATCGTCCCACGAAAGGAAGGGAACCTTGTGGTCAACTGCTTGGACTTAACCATTATGTACTGCATCATTAATCGTCACTCTATCAATTTGGCACACATCATTCTCCATCACCTAGCCCAGTCGGTCGACACCCCGAAACACTCCTTGGGGTACGTGTTCTGGCTGCCTCGTATCTTCCAATTCTTTCAGGTACCCTTGGCGTCTTCGACGTCAGAGTCCACCGAGGAGGCAGACACCATCAACCTGCGGTATTTGAATCGGCTCACTTCAATCGACAAATCAACGCTGCTGCCCCCTCCATCTACTCCAACAACGGCGGGGACATCCACTTCTCCAGAGGCAGTTCCTCAAGCTTCACTCCAACCTCTCCTGGAGAAAGTGGAGCACCTCATTGCGCGTGCAGCCGAGCTGATTCAGGGCCAGAAGCGGATGGAAGACCGACTCGCCGGGATAGAGACGACAGTGTCGGCCTTGCAGGAACAACTCCTTGACCTTCAATCCACCCTTACCCCCAACCCTTAGAATGACGTGGCTGTGTAGTGTTAGAACTTAGGTTGTTTTTTTAAGTTCTAAACACTTTTTATTGGTTTTTTGTGTGAATACTTGACTAACTCTGTGCTACTATGGGCTTCCCCTCTGATGAAAGCAAAAGGGGGAAGCGGTGAATCCCGTCTGGTGTACGGGTTATTTTGTTGCTGGTTTAAAACTGCTTTCCGGATTGCGCTGCTAGACTATGTGGTCTAGTATTTTGTTGACTGCCTTATACATCCTGCTTATTACACTGCTTATTTATGGTTTGCTTGCCTAGAGTCCCTCTCCGATCAAGGGGGAACCTAAACAGAATCCTTGCACTTGCTTGCTACTGCTACTATTAGGGGGAACTTTGACAGGGTCGGTTCCCCTAGTCTTTGTGTTTTCTATCTTTCAGGATTAACTCCATCGGGATTCACGAAGGTTTGCTATCATCAGCAACAAGGGGGAAATTGTTGGGACATGTCGAGTGTTGCAGAGATAGCCTTTCACCGCGACAGAGTCGAGCGTCATTTGACAGACACAAAGACTGAGCTTCTGCGATGGAGTCCGCGCAACAAAAAAGACTCCACAGAGTCTGCCATGCTGTTGCGAAAAATCAGGAGTCAACTCGGAGCACATTAAGCGCCTCAACGGTCACCAAGCTCTTCCTCAACACCGAAGATCGCGGCCCAAGTAAGAAGACCAAGTAAGAGCCGTTGGAAGTTGCCCACTAAGTTAGTTCCGGTATTTTCGGAACTAACTCCTTCGATTGGCTGCTACACTTAGAGTATAAATAAGACATGTAATAGATAGTTGTAAGTGCGCTTTCATTGAGTATTATTCCAGAGCTTAGAGAGAGAAAGAAGAATTGCATTGTAAGCCCGAAAGAGAGAGAGAATTCGTACCAAGTTAGTTAGCACCTCTAGAAAGACTCTATCTAGGAAGATCCTAGTTTCATTACGCTTACCATTGTTCTGATCAGAGAGTGTGTTGGGTAAGTGA
Organism: Limonium bicolor; assembly: GCA_023374045.1. NCBI lineage: Eukaryota > Viridiplantae > Streptophyta > Magnoliopsida > Caryophyllales > Plumbaginaceae > Limonium > Limonium bicolor. The sequence continues at coordinate 227,546,125 of CM041776.1, forward strand.
GTGAAAACCGCTAAGTAGATTTCCTCTACTTAGTGGGCATCTGTAAGTTGTTTTGTTTGACCAGGAAATGAAATAACTTATTTGTGTATCTTGCTGAGTTTCACAGAGTCCTTCTTTCCTTCTATTGTCTCACTACAATTACCACAAGAGTCTTTCGTGTCATTAGTCTAGTTTATTCGATTGAGTGACTCTGCTTCATAGAGTGCCTCTTAGTAGAAGAAGACGATTGAGTCAAACACAATCCTTAGACTCACACCTTTGGTTGGTTTTAGTTAGCCACCCGACCACACACACCTTTATTTCATAACTTTATATTATATTTCATAATATACCATAATACATTATATTACACTAACCTTAATCCCTTCCTTATAAATTACAAAACAAACCTTATATTTTTGGTAATGATATTTTGTACACATAACTCTTTCATAATTCACCAATTAACCACTTAACATTTCGGTAATTACAAAATGATTATTCTAATTTTTATAATTACCAAATGGACCCAAATACCTTCGGTTTCAACTTATATAATTCTTTTATTACAATTTAACCCCAAAACTTTATATAAGTTACATATTAACTTATAAACTATAGTTTTAATATTTAATTTTTCTTAAATACCGAAAAGACCCTTATACTTTTGCGAATTATGTATTCGCCCCAAATCAAATTCGGTTTTCCATTTATATTTTCATAAATTACATATTCACCCCAAAACTTTTATAAACTTAATTTTTATGTCATAAGTCATTTTAACCCAAAGTTTTTGATCAACACTTTGACCAAGACTTAATTTCATAATTATACTTCATTATAGCCATAAAATCATATATATATTCTCGGTTTTTATCCCAAACTTTCAAATCACATCACAAAGCCCCAAAACTTATAAAATGTTATTCTTAACACTTAAACACTTATTTAAATTACTAAAATTCCTAATATTAATTCCTATCTTATATTATACTATAAATATACCAAATTACCCCTTATGTTTTCAGCAATTAACATTGGTACACTAAACTTTTCAAAAATTACATTTTAACCACATAACTTATTAAAATAGCCATTTAAATACTTGTAGCTATTTTTAATGTTCCAAAAATTTATAAAATAAGTTAATACACTTATATATATTTCAAAATTCACCAAATCTCTTGTATTGCTCTCGGCCCTAATTAAATTTTATCATATGGTTTTAAAGCTTGACTTAAACTTTATAATATACATATGTAAATGTATATAAGCCATATAACACTTCTAAAAATTATGTTAATGACTTAAAATGATCATAAGCACAAAATAGAGCATTAAATCCCTAGACCTTTCGGTTTTAATATCTATGTGTAGGATCGGGTGGCTAACTCAAACCAATCAAAGGTGTGAGTCTAAGGATTGGTTTGACTCAATCAGCCTTCTTAACTGAGAGGCACTCTGTGAGGTAGAGGCACTCAATCGAATTAACTAAACTAATGATGCGGAAGACTTTTGCGGTAATTGTAGCGAACAATAAAAGGAAAGAAGGACTCTGTGGAACTCAGCAAGATACACAAATAAGCTATTTCATTTCCTGGTCAAACAAAACAACTTACAGATGCCCACTAAGTAGAAAGGATCTACTTAGTGGTTTTCACTCACTTACCCAACACACTCTCTAATCAGAACAATGGTAAGTGTAATGAAACTAGGAACTTCCTAGGTAGAGTCTATCTTAAGGTGCTAAACTAACTTGGTACGTATTCTCTCTCCTTTTTGACTTACAAAGGCGATTCTCTTTCTCTCTCTAAGCTCTGAAATAATCCTTGATAAAAGCACACAGAAAACTGACTATTACACATCTTATTTATACTCTAAGCACAACAGTAGGTCGAAGGAGTTAGTTGCGAGAATACCGGAACTAACTTAGTGGGCAACTCCCAACGGCTCTGAAGTGGTCTTCTTGCTTGGGCCGCGATCTTCGGATGTTGAGGAAGACCTTCATGACCGTTGTGTCACTTAAGGTGTTCCGAGTTGACTCCTGATTTTCCGCAACCGCACGAGAGAGTCTGTGAGGTCTTCTTTGTTGCGTCGGACTCTATCGAAGAGGCTCACTCTTTGTGTCTGTCAAGTGATGATTGACTCTGTCGCGGTGAAAGGCTATCTCTCTGCAACACCTCGATGTCCCAACACTATGTAACATAATTATTTTTGTGACCCAAATATATATACCATAAGGTAATAATCTTACCTTATATGTAATAAATTATTTTCTTGATACTTTAACTACATAATTTTGGCTTTAATATTAACATGGCCTAAACATGATTTTTATACCAAAGTTTGAAGCTTAATTTAAACTTAAACTTAATAAACCTTACTTATATAAACTTACCCTTAAATCAAGACAATTCTTGTACTTGATTTTTCCTTGAATTTCCAAGCTCCTCAAATGCTATATTGATGTAGAGAATTCGGCTCCTTATAAAATTTTAGGAGATCTATTTGTTAGACTTCCAACAAGAGTTTATAAATAATATTTGAAGTAGTTTTACAAGAGTTTACCTTAAGAATTTAACAAGGTATTTTTTATACACCTTGAGATGATTGTAGATCCAAGTTTCCTTCATGAAATAATGAAGAGAACATATGTTTAGAAGTTCCTAAATTTTCGAAAATTACTTAAGGAATTTCCTTAAGATTTTCAACATGAAAATATACCTTAACTTGATCTTGTTGTTCCTTGTATTGTTGTTGAATCAAGAAGCCTCCTTAGAACACCTAAGCTTGGCGATTTTTGCAAGGTTGCTAGGATGATTTCTTGCCTCAAAACTAGATAGAGTTAACTAGGAAATTACATTAAAATGGTGTTAGGAACTAGTACACCATTAATGGAGTTTATTAACACTTAGAAATTAACTTAGGAAATGAAGAAAAGAGAGAGTTATAGATGGAGCTCACCATTCGGTTAAGGCATGGCAAGGGAAATGGAAACTCACGTAGAGCTTTAGTAGAAGAGAATGAAGGCAATTAGGATTTGATTGATATTGTTTAATTGTCATTATTTCATGTCTTTGTTTATGTTTATTTGATTATAAAATTAACTACATGGATCTCTTAGCTGGATAGGTATACGGCTGGTTGGTGTAGTGGGATTAAGCATCTTCTATTATTGTAGTTTTATGACCAAAGGAATGGTAGAGAATTAATTAGATTACTTAATACTAGACAATGGTTTAAGATTTATCAAGTTAATTAATGACACTTACCTTGTCTTTCCTGCATATTTGATCGGCTGTAATGGAGCAACTAAACAGCTCCAAACAACATAGACTTACGGCAATGATATTGCTAGAAGATAAGTCTAGTTTTTTTGTTTATTTACAACATGGCAATTATGGAAGTTAGGTCATGGTCTTATGAGGTTAATTAATTGTCAATCAAACTCCCCACTACTGATTTCCATCGGCAATTATATGCCATTTGATCAAATAATTTACTTGTATAATTGTCTAGTGAAGATGTGACTAGATTAGCATATCAATGTGTTTATTTTTGGTTAAGCTAATCTTTGTGATTTTATTGCAGGTCTACCGTGGGTGAGGGCTCCAAATGACAGAAATATGGATATATTAACAATTAATTTAGATAGGGATGAGTCATTATATCACATGACATATTTTTGAAGCAAAACTAGCCAAAAATGGCCTTAAATCTCGCCCAACATGGAGGTCAAATGGGACTGATTTTTCATTTGATTTTTGTTACACTATATTGTACTAATATCATACTGATATGTGTAATAGGTTCCAGCATTTAATTGGTACATTTTTATTATGGTAAAAGATGAAAGTTTTAAGGTAAAAATGCTGATTTTAGGTACCTTTTTGTCCTAAAAATCGCCCCCATTTGTACTATGAGTTTAGTACTGGAATTAATTGATTTAGATGGTCATTTTACCCACTTTTAAGTTTATCAACTCGTGGCTCCTCAAAAGCTTCAAGGCAATTGCGTAAAACGCATTTTCGTGACACCGAAGGTGCGTTTTTGTGCTTTAAGGATTTTCTGGAAAATAAGTAGTCGCTATGTGTTCCAAGTGTTTATAAACATTGTTTATAGTCAACAATAATATGTTAAGGTGTTACATTGAGTTACATGGGGTTATTTCAACTCAGAACACAATTCTCGGGCTAACCGGGCAAAAAGGAGCGTTAAGAATTCTCCCGAGTATTTTGTCTTTAACTGAGAATCTATCTTGAGAACTTTATCTTAAATGTTCATTAAGGTACTATTATGCATTTAGAATGAGGTGTAATGCTTTACTTTATTTAATAAGGTATTTCCGGGACATTTGGGCCTTAAGCGGCCTTTAAGGAAATTCCTGGGCATTTCGTACTTTTACTCTGTTCTAACTGAGGACTTATATTTCCAAGGTCATATACTGATCCTTGGTTAACTTTATATGAGTTCTATAGTTTATATAAACTTGGTTAGCTTAAGGTCGGGCTTTAACGCTCGTTTTTGACCTTAAGGAGTTTAGGTGCGTTTTAACGCCCAAGTGCTTATATACTTTTATTAGGGTTTAATAATCCCATAAATGATACTTATTTATCATTATTTAATTATTTAAAGATTAGGGGTATTTCAATGTTAGTCCATTTACACCAATGGATAGCGGACTTTATACTGGTACCACCCCACCAAAACCTTGCAATAAGTTGTTGACTTTGTTTAAGAAAGGACTTTGGAAGACTTATAACTGACATGACATAGGTAGGAATGGTGTGAAGGGCAGACATGATGAGTGTAGCATGACCAGGTCGAGACACTTGTTTATTCCAAGTTTGAAGACGCTTTGCGATACGATCCTTAAAATTAATTGAAAATGGAAGTACGGTTCTGACCAATCTAACTGGGGAAGCCAAAATAAATATCAAAATCCTGCACTTGTCTTGCATCTAATAAATGTGCAATGTTGTCTCGTAAGGAAGGTAACAAACCTGCTGAAAACATCATTGCTGATTTTCTGTTGTATCATCCATTTTGAAGTCCTCCACAATTTGTGATAGTTGTTTCGCATTTAAGATATTTGATGTACCAAGTAAGACACAATCATCCACAAATAGCAGATTAGTGATGGACATGTCAAGCCCCCTGTTTTTTATTCCGCTCGAATTAATTTATAAATCTAAGTAATATAATTGATTTCCTATTTGATATACTATATTTTGCCAATTTTATTTTTATATAATATCTTATCTTATACATTAAATATAAATGTGAAAACGCGTGTAAAAAAAACAAATAAGACAATCCTTATGGGATAGAAGTAGTAGGCTTAACAACAATAATATTGCAAGTTTAACAGCAACAAAGAACAACAGATTATTTTTATTATTTCTATCAACAAGAATTACAGCAATCAAAAACATGATTGTAGACCTCTTCACCGCCACAAGAAATCTACTAGTGCAATCCACCCCTGGCAGAAGAAAAAAGGAAAAAAGAATTGAATGAAACGTCAAGGGACATAAAAGAGAAAGGAAACAACATATATGCATCTCTTGGAGATAATACACATATAAACGTAATGCTACAAACAAAACATAAAATGGAACATATGCTGCATCTTTTGAAACAATCTCGAAGGATGAAGTGAGATCTTCAGATGAGAGTGTTGCTGCCCAGATTGTTCGCTTTTCTTCTTCTCTTTCTTCTTTCTCAGTCGGAAAAAATTTTGCATTGCATCTGCACACTCTTCTTGCAATATCCCTCTACGTATTGTCATGTTCGGGTGGAATGGGTGGATAGGACCTGCTTGCTCAGAGGTACCTTCGCCTCCGGTACTCCCGGGAAAAAGCCTGCAGATGCATTAACCATAGCAGAAACAGAAAAGGTTCAAACATGCCATTTTGTTGATATGTTAACACTTAACAGTCACTGTGCATAGTACACATATATAAGTTAGTAGCTAGCAATGCAGCCTGAAACAGAGCATTCTCATCTTGAAAGTCTGCTATATAGTTAGCAAAAAGAAGGTGAAGGTGGAAACATTACAATTACATATTAACCAATTTAGATATTCTCATTGTTGGGCACACGAAACTACTAAATTAGAAGCAGATTAAATTAGCCATGACATCATGATACAAAAATGGAATTCAAAGTGAGCACCTGATCCAGCTGCCATCAGCGCCAAGAAGCTTGTTAGGTGCTCCATAGACAAGAGTCCCAACTCTCGCTTGAAGTATTGCCCCAGCACACATGGCACACGCACACGGCTCAAGCGTTACATATAATGTAGCCTCCTGAAGTACACATAATGCACAAAAGTATATGACAGGGGGAATATATCGGGCTCATGTATGTGAGGTCGAAAACATGACACTTTGACAATCAGGTAATTTAACAAAGTGCTCATTCTCCTTGTCGTCCATTCAGAATATATGATGGGGCTTATATTATAGCCCTGTCATCCAAAGAGGGAATACACCATTAAATTCATTTCATCCCAATATCAGCAAGGAAAAAAGGAGTAAATGCAAGACTTATAAATCCCTGGTATTCGTAACACGACAATAACTCAGATTCAAATTCAGCCGTGTTAGATGATTTCAGAGAGAACCCCATATTTATTTGACATAGTTCAGGTAAATCCAAATGCAAGTTTTAGCAACATGATAGTTGCTGTTTCCTATTTCCAACTTAAAATAAAAACTCTTTTACCATGTATGGCAACAAAGGTATTTCAACCACTGCAAAACATAAAGAAGGGGAAGGAGAAGAAGCATAAAAAGAATGATTTACCGCAAGCCTCCAAGTCCGTAGAGCATTTGAAGCCTCTCGTATACATATCATTTCTGCATGTGCGGTTGAATCACGCAACTCCTCCACTCTAAAAAAAAAAAAAAAAAAAAATCCGTCACAATGGTGAAGTAGGCGGGGAAGCCAACTGCTTGAAAGTTAACAAGAAACTAAAATCAAAGAGTGGTTCTTACAGGTTATGCCCACGAGCAACTATTTTCCCATCTCGAACTAACACAGCACCAACAGGAACCTCCCACAAATCAGCAGCCTTGTTTGCTTCCACAAGCGCTTCTCTCATGAAAATCTCATCTACTTTTCGCTGTTTACTCTCCCACCTATAAGCTTCTTCCCAGTCATCAAATCTCTCTCTCACCACTTCCTCGGTTCGCAAAAGCTTCCTTCTTCTCATATCTGCATCATTTCCCTCAGAAACCGACACCCCTTCAGGCCTCAAGTCAAGTCTCTGCTCAGCCTGCTCCTCTTGACCACTTCCAATAACTTCTTCCCCTTCCTCTGTCATTTCATGCCCAACACCAGACCTTTTGTGAAGTCTCCCCAACTGTCTCGCACGGGGTAGTTGGGGAGATCGCTGATCACTCTCCCGCATGTAAGCTTCTTCCCGATCATTAAATCTCTCTCTTACAACTTGCTTGCTTCGGAAAAGCTTCCATCTTCTCCCCTCTGCATCATCTACTCTCTGCTCAGCCTGCTCCTCTCGACCACTTCCAGTTACTTCTTCCCCTTCCTCAGTCATTTCATGGACACCAGACCTTCTGCGTGAACTTCCCAACTTCCTCACAGGACGTAATGACACATCAATGGAGGCAGTGCCCTCAGATCTTCGCTCTTCAGCGGTCGAGTCTCTTGAAGCAATACCCTCGGAAGTAGAACTGCCAATGAAGCCAGCTGAATAAGGAGAAGCATTCTCTGGAGCCAGTATCACCATTGATGGACCAGCAGAAGGAGAAGCATCTTCTGGTCTGCTTGGTGTCCCCCTTCTTGAGTTACTCTCATGTGTTGAGTCAGGGTCAAACCATGCTTCACTGCTAGCAGAATCGCCAGATGATGCACCAGAGGCTCTATGGCTCTCAGAACGGTTACTCCAACGAAGTCGAACAATATACCCAAGAACATTCCACAATGATCTTCCACTTCTCCTCACTAAATCATTACCAGGGGCAGACCTTCCTCCTCCTCATCAGATGGTTCCTTATCCTTGGTTTCTACAAGAGATAGATCAGTCTCTCTCCACAATTCATCTGTCGGTCCCTTGTCATAATATCTAGACCCACTGGAATGATGACTCGATTCTGCCTTCTTCAGCCTATTAGTCTCATGCCCAGATTGATTTTCCTCTTTTGGTTTGTATTCTTTACCTTCATCAACTGTATGTCTTTGAGATGATCTTCCTTCCGTTTGACTCAAAGAAGTTGATGCTTCATGTCTAGCCTTCTCAATAAACTCCCCAACAACTTGATGGGACATATGATCCATTCTTTCAGCAGAACCCATAACATCAGCACCAGAAATGAGATCTGAAGGGTCTTCATAGGTCCCAATTCCACCAACTTCACTGTAGCTTCCACCCGAATCTTCTGAGGTCCATTCATTAGCTGACTCAACATCAACAGGATCTCTTTCCACCATCTGCGGTGGAGGAGGCAGCATTTTCATCTGTAAGTTTCTCTCATATTCTCCCTCCCAGATTTCACCATCTCCAGTGTGAGAGGAGGGCGCTTGAGATGATTCTTGTGAGCTCCAGTCAGAATCTCGTCTAGTATATCTATCAGCCGGTTCCACTTCGACAGTTGGACGAGAAGCCGATCTAATCAAAGAATCTGTCTCATCTTCGTCTTCGATTTCTTCCACTCTGATCCTTGAGGATGAACCCTGGGACGCTTGTCTTCGCCTGTTACCAGACTCTTGTCTTGTCACCTTACTAGCTGGCTCCACATGGGCAGGTTCTCTTTAGTGGCTCTATGGGAAGACATTCTTACAAGTTGTGAGTTCCTTCCACCGTCTCCCTCACTAAGTTCTTCAACTTTGATCTGAGAGGATGAAGCTGCAGGTATTTGTGAGCTAGAAACCTCTCCCTTTTGGAAACTTGCTACCTCAATAGGCATCTGGGTTACATACCTAACTTCACTTTGTTTGATTCTCTCATCAATCATCTCATGTCTCTCAATCCTATGATGCTCCACTGTCTTGAGCTTCTCTCTCAACTGCAATTGCTCATACTGTAATCTCTGTTCCGAGTCCCTCCCAGAAGTACTCGAATCACCCTTTGCTCTCCTTGATTCCTCCCGCTGAGTGGTACTAACACCAGTCACATTTTGCTGATACAGGACAATAGGGCCCGAGCTCTCACCAGATATCTTCTTTTGTATATGTTGTCTAGCTTTTGAAGTATTATCAACACAACTCTCACCAGTATCTGATATTCTAGTTTGTATTCTGTTTTTCCTCATTAAGTTGCTCTGGCCAGCAACTACTGAATGCTCTTGGTTGAGCCGCTGCTTATTTACTTCCTCAATTGAAGCTTGCAGTAAAAATAGAATTCTCCTCATCATCTCTCTTATTGAATCTAGCCTCAGATAGTGCATCAAAAGAAGAGGTCATTGCCTCATCATTGAGATTGTCGATCTGTGAAAAGTAAGCCTGTTGATCGGAACTAGAAACATCTACCTGGTATCTTTGACCAGCATTAATATGCTGATCCGAGTCGCCAAGCTGGACATCCTGGCGGTGCTCCATATTTGACTTATTAACTGAGGTTTCACGCAAATTTGATGTCTCTTCTCTCCTGCACCTTCTCAACTCAGACTCTCTGAGATCAGCAAACAAGTTGAAGTCAACACCCACTCCCTGATTTTTCAAAAGTTTGGCAGATTGTTCAGAGCGACTTGTTTGTCTTTCACTATCTACAGTTATCTGGCCACATGTTCGGCAATAATCACCAGAGCTCATATTTTCTTCCTGACCACTAAACTGGTAAGAGGAACTGGAAAGCGTCTCCTTGCCACGACCACTAAATTCGTTTACATGGTCATACCTGTGTCTCGAACCAAAGGATGCCATAGCATCTTTTTGAGAAACTTGAGATCTTGACTTCTCAGCAGAATTCACATCCACACGATGCCTTAGATTGCATCCTTGAACTGGAGGCATTGGCCGAGCTACCAGCATAAGCCATGGATGATGTGGACTGATCAACAAAGGAAACAGAATCATATCTAACCTTAGTGTCATCAGCAAATTCTTCACTGAGTTTTTTCTCAGATTTTTTTCCAATCCCATTCAGCAGCATTCCCTACTTTCACCTTATTGCTTTTGTTGGTTTCCAAGTGTTGATCCTTCTCAACTCTATCACTCCTTGATCCATCAATCCTCCCCTTGCTAATTACAACCCCAGCCCTCTTACCTGAAGAATCCTTTGCAGTGTCAACTAAACCCTGTTCATCATTCGCCTCAAGTTCGATATCATCACTCACATACCCATCTACAGAACAAGTGCAGTAAGATGAAGAGTAACTAGAAACACTCTTTTTTGGCCTGCAGTCCTCGTCTTTGACAGCCTCACGCCTCTCGTCTCTTCTCCTACTGTGATCCTCTACTACATTGTACCGCCTAGTCACTCTAACGCTCTCCATTTCTACATTTGAATCCCTCTCCACAGGCCTAGCAGGAACACTCTCCCTTCCCTTTCTTCTCCTCCTTTGAGACCTCTGATGTCCCACATTATCATCTCTCTGATCTAATAGCTCCTCTTTCCTCGACGAACTCCTTTTTGCAGTCCCCTTTTTCTCCCCAACATCCTGACGCGCTACTTCATCCACCTCGTTGCTCAGTAGACTGAGTATAGATTCCGCATCCTCCCAAGAACCAACCGAGCTTCTTCTAACAATCTCATACCTCTTCTCCAAAACCCGTCTCCTACTAAACCCCAATTCTCCCTTTCTCCCAACTCTCTGCCCCGCTTTACTTGCACCCCTCTCCTTTGCACGGCAGAGGAAAGATTGTTCAGAAAGGAGCTACCGCTCCGACCCAGACCCAGATCGTTAATTGGGGCTGCATAGCAGCGCCTCTCAAACCCGGCGGTGAGAATCGATTTCCTCCTAGAAGGAGGCCACTGAATTAGGGTCGACTGCCGAAGTCCATACAAAAGGCTAGGGTTTATGGGCACTACTGTGCTGATACTAGTACTGCAAATTGGTCCGGAATTGGTCGGAAATGACGAGCAACAGTTGCAGCAACAGGAGCAGCAACAGCAAGAAGAAGATGAAGAGCAAGGCTGGCGTCTTACGTTTGCGTAGGAGGACGATGGATGATCGTGAAAGGAAACTAGAGTAGTTCTACTTGTTAGGTATATGGATGAATTGGAGTACAGATTGAACATCTTGTATGAGTACTTATAGAAATGGATTTATTCGCATACAGACCAATACCGGCAGATAATCCTGCAGGATGGATATAGAGGGACGGAGTTTTTGAGAGGAGAGTTTTCTCAGATTACCTACCAGATCGGAGGAAGATGGGAGGGAACGGGGCAGCTCAGCTCAGCCTAGCTGCTTACTAACTACTGCAGAGATGTCGCAGGGTGCGACCTTGCAGACAAGAGGTCGAGGTGGACTCCATGTGGGTCGACCTGCAGATCAGGTTCACCTTTGCAGTATTAGTCGTAAAAAGAGGAAAGAAAGAAAAGCTTGTCCTTCTCGCGTAATCAATCCAAACAATGAAGATTAACACTCATGTTTAATTAGGCGATTTTAAGGCGATCAGAAGTGCGATTTCTAGAGTCTTGGGGTCCGTTGGATCCAAGATTATCTTTTAATCTACATTATAAAGGACAAATTCTTTTGCACACCGTTGAACTGGTGTATGTACTATGAGCTGGATTAATCAGTTATCAGTCAATATCAGCAGGGGCGGAGCCAGAATTTCACACTTAGGGGGGCCAAAAATTTTTTGACTATATATTAATATCAATACTAAATATCTTCTGAAAAAACATAATAAAATTTTAAAATAAAAATACTTACAATATGGTTTAAAGGTTTATATCCTAAACATAGAATTTTCTACCCGAACACGAAAATTAAGGAGACAATTTTTGGACTATTTTATCCTTACTTTTTCATAAGGAATAGAGAAGTTACGAGTGAGAGAAAAAAGTAAGAGGGTATTTGAAAATTGAGTGGTAAAAAGTCCAAAACATCTTATATTTTGGAAAAATGGCAACTTTCAAAACATCATTTATTAAGAACGGAAGGTAATAGATAGTGACAATTACAAGACTCATTGACTTAACTTAAACTAAAATTTAATAAACACAACTAATATTTTATAAGCAAGTTTCAGTTCAAATCATGGTTATAAAAATAATAAAGTATAAAATATAAGACACTTAATAACATCAACTAATGTTTTAAGTGTAGTTTGTTATTTCTATTTATAACACTAAACAGTTTATAATGGACTCATGTTAATTAAAAATAATAAATATCATAGATACTTTTAGACAATTTTAATAAATTCAACTTAATTTATAACAAAATAAACTATATTATATAAAACTAGTAATAAAAAAATGATGTCATCGGGACAATTGGGGGGGCCGGGCCCCCCTAACACATAGTGTGGCTCCGCCACTGAATATCAGCTAATATCAGCTATCAGCTAGTAGCTATTTAAACTCAAATTGCCTCTCGTGTTCAACTGGTTTAATATGTTTGATTAGGTTGACCAGTTCAGCACATTCTTTTACAATCAGCCATCAGTCAATATCAGTTAGTATAAACTGTCAGCTAGATGCAAAAGAATAGGGCCTCAGTTTTATAAAAGTGTGTCAGTAGATTAACTTATGTTGGAATTGCGGTGTTCGCTGTGGAGCTGAGCTTATTTTCTGTTTTTTTTTTGTTATTTTACCCAATTATCCTTGCTTTTTGTTGAGCCAACCACAGACACCTTCATATGTGGCCTCTCTTTCCAATCAGGGACGCCAATGTAATACACCATACGATGATAGCTTTAAAAGAAGATGGAAAAACCAAAAGCAGGGTTACCCACCTTTATTATAAAGCCACCAATATGAACTTAAGTTACAACTTTTGGACCGGTCAAACTTAATTAAAGTGGTCAAACAAGGGGGATAAAGCTAAAATTCTTGGACAATCTTGTATTCGAACGGGCCCTTAGAGTTCGAGACTCTCTCTTTGGTGGTATAGAAAGGTCTGACAGAGATGGGACGTTGAGCGGTAGCATTTACTTCTACTATTTCAAAAGTTATTATTAGGAGAGAATCTACTGTTAGTTGGGTTAGTAGGATTTTTAAGAGCTGATCGGAGGGACTTGGGAAAACCATGTTCTGAGATGGTTTACGTGTCAAGTTTAGAGGATAACAAAGCTTCCCCTCATAATGATGATCAACAACTTCTGAGCTAGACAGGTTCCTATTACATGAAGTTTATCCAGGGGTTTTAATCCTTCAGAAACTAACAACTGATGCGGGAACTATCATTGTCTCTTGGATAATCTAGTGTGGGCATTCTTGCTTGTCTTCTTTGAACTCTTATTACAATGGATCTTGGAGCGGTAGTCTCATCATATAACGTTTTCTACAACAATGAACTTGATAAGGTCGAGTGAGAAAAGTGAGAATCAGATGGAAAGTATATTATAAAAGTGGGAGAACATGAAGATTCATCCTGCAGAGCTAGAAAAAGTTAAAGGAGAGTTGCTTCGACAGAATACCAAAGCTTGGATATTTCTAAGGTTGTGTTGGTAAAGTGTGGCATCCTAGCAGGATTTCAGCTAAGGCTTTCCAAAAAATTTTAGTTCATTTCTGGAAACTAAAAGCTAAACTCTCAGTTAGTGACATGGGCTATAATAGATTCACTCTTCACTTTAACTCAGGAGCAGACATTAGTTATATCTTAGGGATTGGTCCCTGGCATATTCACAACAGATTGCTAGTGATCATGCCTCTGGATGCTTCGAAGCATATAGATGAACTTGATCCTAGGAGGATCAAGATTTGGGCTAGTATTCACAAACTCCCAATGATGTTTTTTAACAAGAAACTGATGTGATATTAGGAAATAAAATTGGAGATTTTGTTGGATGTTCAGATAACATTAATCCTCTTTCCTCAAAAGTTTTGAAGATCATGGTCGAAATTGATATCTCAAAGCCCTTATGTAGAGTGTTGCTGGTCAGGGATGGAAACAAAGACAGATGTTGCATAGTTTCTTACGAAAATCTTCTACCTTTCTGCTTTAGATGTGGAAGACTTGATCACATGCTAGTGGAGTGCAGCATAAAGAAAAGAAACATGGATGATATAGAGAGATATGGTGCATGGATGAGGGATGAGTACGCGGGTTCCGTAGCAGCTCTTTTAGAAGAATTTTTGATGTACCAAAATCTTAAAACTCCTATTTTAAAAGATAATGGTAAGGAAATACATTCCTTGTCTTCTGAGAGTGATGAAAGAGCAAAGAATCAGAGGGGAAAGGAATGTCAGAATTACTAACTCTTGCTCAGTTGGTGAATGTAGAAGATCCGAATGCTACTTCTTATCAGAAGGAAAGTGAAGGAATTTCAGGTACTAAGTTTATTCTGGGAGGGGATTCTAATAAACAGATCAGTCTTAATCTGGAAGGTTTGGGAAGTCTCGGTAAAGATATTAGAGGGACTGAATAGATTAGGCAAAGTATTGATCATGAAGCAGCTGAAAAGAGCATAAACCTATTAGATTCTATAGGATTCATTAGTCAACAGGAAACTTTGTGGGTCCAGCCATTCCTCCTGGTTTTGAGCATCTATTTCAAAATAAAGAAGAAAGGATCAAGAGGGATTTCTATCAAGCTTTCGACTGGGCAGGTGCACTAAAATCTTTTAGTAATCAGAATTATAATTAAAAAGCCTAGACCCGAGAGTGAGGCTCAGGATGATATTCAGATGTCTATTTCATACATAATGGAGGAAGCATATATTATTGGGAAGAAAAAGTCTAGTTCTGGTTCAAGTGGTAAGAGCAGTCTCAAGTCAGATTTAAATCTGAATCCGAGAGAGGGAAAGGGGATTGTGTTTCATCCTGGAGTGGGGGAGAGGAAGTTAACTTTGAAAATCAAAAAGGGAAAAATTAGTACTCTTAAGTCTCTAGTGGCCAAGTCTTCTAATGCAAAAGAGAAGGTCAAGGACTCTCAAGAGAAGGCTTTATCTTAGTCTCAGCTAGACCTTGCTGGTAAGCAAGGCTGCTAGGACAAATGAGTTGTCTTAGCTATAACTGTCGAGGGTTGGATCGTCCTCAGGCAATAGCTTGGGTTTTAGATCTTTTAAGGTCTAAATCTCTGGAGCTTGTGTTTTTAATGGAGACTCATAGGTCTGTTGAAGAGATGGAGTGTATTAGTAAAAAAATTAAGAATTACAACTGGTTTGCTGTGTCAAGTGTAAGGAAAAGTGGAGGTCTGGTTTTGTTGTGGAAGCCCTCCGTTTTGTTACCATTACTAACTCATCCTCGCATCATATTACTTCTGAAGTGGTATCTCCTGGTGGTATTATATTTCACCTTACTGGTGTAACACCCCAACCGCTAAACTCGTCATTACCCCTTAAACTGTCACAAATTGCCATTAATCCCGCAGCGGAACTCTACATACAACGGAGGGTGATACAACGCCGTTAGCCACCCACGTGGCTAACCAGGCCTAACTCAACTACAACATCGGTCTGATGGACCAGAATACCGAGTACTCAATACAATACATTACTCATTCATTTCTAACCAAGCCTCATACACAATTCTCAATTCCATTCTTTACTTACTAACCGAGTCTACAATATACGGATGCCGATAACATATTCGGTCTTACACCTCATTCCAATACATAAGTAATTAAAGTCTAACTACCCATGCTAACCACCGTCCCCGTCCTACTCTCGAACAGTATCGTCTTCGGTGTACCTGAAAAATAAAAACGATGCCCCTAGGGGCTCAGCTTACGCTGCATATGAAATTCGCATACCCCACGTGCTAACCGGGGTACGCCGACTACTTTTGTCGAGAGCATGGAGTTCATTTTAGTTCAAACAACATGCAACATAGCAATACATTACATATGTACACTACACAAGGATTCTCATTCAACCATGGAATTCAATCCTTAACTAACATAACAAGGTTGTTAGTTGTATCAATTTACTCCTCACTATGCCTTGGTTACTTATTCAATAACTCACCCATTCACTCGGGTTACTTATTCTTATACTCATTCACTCTCTTGGGTACTTGTACTTATCTTACCCACACTCTTGGTTACTTACTCTTTATCTCACCCACACTCTTGGGTTACTAATACTCAATCTCTTGTAGTTCTCGAGACACTACATGTCTCCTACGTCATGCTTGTTTCTCTTTATACTTTCTTAAGCCAAAACACATGGCTCTCGAGCATAGTACAACTAGCTCCCGGAACTCTCTCTTAGTTCCTACTACTTTCACATAGGTCCGACTACTCTCGGACTTCTCATATTCCCATACACTTCTCTCTCGGAGTTATAGTATTATTATGTATATTAGTCTAGAAGCATCACTCACGATGTTTCTAATGACTTTGGGAACATTACTTAAGTTCGGGTAATCTTAGGTGTAAGGGTTACCCTTACATTCATATACTTATACTTTCGGTTATTTTCTTACACCGTGTAAAATCCTCATATAGGAGGTTGACCATGTCTCAAGGGAGTTAATTGATCCCTTAGGTCTCTTTTACCTTTCTTACAAGTTTACATCTTTGAACTTTCTACAATTCTCTAGTTGGAGGTTCATGTACCTTTCCATATTCATTCATTTCGTGGAATGTTTTAGGTTGGTTTTCTAACCGTTACCGGGTGTTTACTAAACCCATACAACTTTCTCACAAACTAGTGAGTTCATAAGTTTACGATATCGTTGTTCTTAAATCGATAGTATGTGTGTTTGCACGTTTTCGTTATTTTACGATACGACCCGATCTACGAGTCTCTAGCCAATCGTCACTCATCTATGAGTCGGTCTATACACGAAGTTAGACCACACCGGCATACAAGTATGTTAGCTCATACAACATACAACAAGACATACATAATCAAACAATGGATTATCTTCATGCTTTAGTCTTGATTAAGCCGGCACACAAACACACAAATCAGAGTAGCTCGGTTAGCATATGGGGCATGAGAAAATCATACCTTACACCTTGGTCTCACTTTTATCGTGCCCTCACATTGCTCGGTTCACACACGATCCTCTGATAATGTTTCAAAAACTATTATCAATACCAAGCTCATACGGTACGCAAATAATTACTACTCACGTACTTACCCCGTTGTCCCGTTACACTTAGTTTACTCTTGCCAACTAAGGTTCTTAATTCTCACTCACTTCTAACACTTTTTTACACTTCTTAAGACCTTTACTAGTCACCAAACAAGGCCTAAACATCATCTAAAACCATTACCATTCACTTCCCCATCATTAGGACACTTAAAACACTTTCTGGCAAGTTTTTACATTAGTCCAGGTTTGTGTCCGGGGTTACAAACCCGGACCAAACACGGAAATAAGTTTCTGGGCACTTTTACATGTGGTCCGGGTTTGTGTCCTGGGATATAAACCCGGACCAACCCCTGGAATCACTCTCTGGTGCGTTTTTGATGTGGTCTGGGTTTGTGTACTGATTTGTAAACCCGGACCACCCCTGGAACTGCCAAAATTTACTGTTTTTGATCAGTTTTTACCCCTAATTCACCTCTAATCATTTCTTAATCATTCCACATGTTTCCTACATGTTTAAACACCTTAAAACATGCTCTAAACCCCTTCAAATCATTGGTTTAATCCCTACTCAATTTCTTGCTCAAATTCCTAAATTTTCCATTCTCTCTGTACATTAAGCACAACAGTGCATTTGCAACTGAAACTTCTTTTGTTGTTTCATAAACTTCCACCAATCTTACCAAACCATTCCTAGACTAATGCACTTCTCATACCAAGGTTCAACTCTTGTTTCCAAGGTCTTTCACACTAGTTTACTCTCTAGGAATTCCAAGGCTTTTCTACAACATTTTGCTACAATTTTGCATACATCCTCCTAACTCCCATTCTCTAGTTGTTGATGGGTTTATTCCACTCATTTAACTTCTATTTTCTCCCAAGAACTCTTAGGTTCACCAACCTCCCAACATCACCTTAACACTAGGTTTTCTATCGAAAATTCACCATAACCCGGCTACTTTTCTAACATTGCCCAAAGCTCATATCAACACTTAATTCAATCATAAAACTAACCAAACCCACAAGGGTTCTACCAACACACAAGTTCAATCAAAACTCATCAAATCCTCCAAATACAACATAATGCATAATTTATCAAATGCATAGCTCTCAAATCAAGCATTAACTCATTATTCTCTCAACTATCACCAAGTACATACTTAACACAAATTTGGGTTCATTCAACTACTTCCCATCCCCAAATTCTAAAAGCATTACATTAGGCTCCAATGTAGATTATTTACCTTATATCCACAAGCCTTCACATTTCAATCTTCTTGTTTCTCTTTCTTTGTTTCACCTTCCTTCCTTCATCTTTCCCTCTTTATTTCTTGTTTCTCAGCCGGCCAAACAGCTCAAGCTGGCCAGCCCAAGAACACACACTACTTAATACATAACTCCTATTTTAACCTAGATTTTAAAAGGATTTCTTAAGCTTTAAGAAGGGTATTACCTTGAAACTTCTAGGAGGAGTTCTTGGATATCAAGGCTAACAAAATTCCAGCCCTTAATGAAGATTAAAACTGGCTGGACATTGATAAGCGTGAATATATACATATTTTGTGGGTTATTCGATCCAGTATTTATAATGAATTGGTCTATATTTCACAATTATCTTATGTTTTCCAATATTTATATTTTGATAACAGTTGATATATTTTATTTGACAAATGCAGGAAAAGTCTTAAAATATTTATATACATATGTATGTATTATTATACATGTTGATACGCTGCAATTTTGTGAAGATGGGGCTATTCCATTATTTGAAGAGAATGGGCTGGCCACATGTATGTACGCAGGAGAAATACTGGACCGATTTAGATAAGAAAAATAAAATGGAAGTCTCTACTCTGACCATGTAAAAGTTGGGCTACTGTTTTGAAAGTATTGGGCTGCGATTGAAGACATAAGAATAATAGGTAGCAGGCTGAATCTTAGGAGAAGGGGACGTCGGTTTCAGAGAAAGAAGGGATTACACAGAGGCGAGGCATGCCCATCATCCATGGTCGATAATTAACACATGCGAGCCACGATCACCAGGGAGATCGATCGCACTAATATCCTCCGACTCACACCATCACGCACCAGGACAATCATCATCTCATCAGTACCACGATTCAACCCATCGCACCACGGTCTCACCATCGCTTCAGATCACCATCGACCTTCACAGTAGACCATTCACCACCTTCACAGCAGACCACACACCACCAAGATACGCACCACGCCCTCACCACCGATCATCTCACGCCTTCCATTCACCATCATACGACTCACACAATTGCACCTCATCACCATCGACCACCTACACCTTCACGACCACACTCGCACCATCATCGTCGTCATTTACCACCATCACAGACCCGCGCCTCATTCACCACTCACGACCTTCACTCACAGATCATCGCATCGCCACCATCCTCGGTTCACCACGCCATCGCCTACACCACCTTCACCACATCACGCCCATTCACACCACTGCCCCGATCTTCATTCACGCCCTCACCACTGTCGCCACATCACCATCTTCGTTCCACGCCACAGCCCCGCCTTCGCATCACACGACCATTCACACACGCGAAAGCATCACACCTTCGCCTTCGCCTTCACCACCTTCATTCCATCTTCAATATCATCGCCCCCGACATCATCGACACACCACCGCTATCATCGACCTACATCTATCTCGACCTTCATCTTCACGACCAGAACTGCACCTTCGCCTGCACCACATCTCGCACTCACACCCGCAACAGAAACAGACGAGACCACCACATCACTGTCTTCATCTACCACCTCATCCTTCGTCTTGATTCTGGAAATTCATCTCCAGTCACGCGAGAAGAAACTCTCACATCACCCGCCATCCATCACCTTTCATCCTCATCACTTCCGCATCGTTTTCTTTTCACCACGAACTCGTCTCTGCATTCCATCTCCATCCATCGACTCACCCGCATCGACTTTGCATCTCACACACCGCCGTTCATCACTCACGAGATCACACCATCAACACCCGCACTGCACCTATCACCACCGTTATCTTTCATCTCCGTCGCGCGATCCACGCCCGCCATCACGATCCTCACTTCGCCATCTATCTCCATCGTCTCCATCTTCACCATCGCCTCTTCATTCGCACCTTTACATTCGACACCGACGGCATAGAGAAGGAGAGCGAGAGATCGAGAATCGAGAATTGAAGAACAGAGCCCTTTTGCTCTGAAGAAGAACGAGGCGGGGGGGGGGGGGGGGGGGGGGCAACCGACAAGAAGAGTGACCGAGGTGAACCAAATTGGGAAATAAAAGAGGTGAACCGGTTCAGAAGGAAAAGAAATTGACAGAACCGGACCGGTTCATTTACAAGGGTTTAACTAAACTCACTTTATTATATGTTTGTTACATGATGTTTACTTGTTATATTTCTTAGTATTACATAACATCTAATATTTATTTTAATGTTTATTTGTGTTTTTGAAATAATGAGTGAGTAGATTATATTTACTCTGGGTGATGGTTTAATTAAGTTTGTTTTAATTATATTTACTGGTTTTAATTAATTGCGGATTGTTACGATTAATGTTATTCTTGCGCTTTTTAATAAATGTCATGAGTTTATTAAATTGCTTTACTAAATCTATTCTGATCCGACCAAGTGATAAATAGATCGGTTAAATTAATCTGTATATCTGTGGAATTATTAATTGGATTAATTAATCATTCCTGCAGACGCAAATTATTATTCCTCGTACTTAATCCGTTTACATATGTTTCTGCTTGAACCTAGACTAGGTCTTGCATTTCTGGTAAATGAGTTCTTCTGAGACTATGATTTAGCTCTTACAAAAATATTAAGAATTTTGTCAATCTGTCTTTAATTAATCAGTAGATATAATTGATCAAACGGTTTTAACCTGAACCCAGAGTCCCTTTCATCCAATTCATCTATCTTTATTTTATCTGTTATTTATTTTCCTGATTGTTATTTTAATTAATTCATTCTTGTTATTTATTTAATCCTAAAACAAAACAAACCCCCTTTGAATTAACCTTTATCTTAGGCTAGACTTACTTTATCAAGTCCCGTGGATTGACACCTGGTCACTTCATAATTACTATACTACTACGACCGGGATTTTTGCAACCGATGATCTATTGATCTGTTGACTTCTAGGATTATTTCTTAGCATTTAATACATCAAATAAATCGTTTGCAAATGGCGCCGTTGCCGGGGACTTGACTTTGTCTAGTCCCTAAGCCTTGGTTGATTCACTTGTTATAATATTTTGTTTCTTTTTGTTTTTGTTTTTTTTTATTTTTTATTTCTAATATTCTGTTGCTATTTTTTGTTTTTGTTTCGTAATTCAATCTTATTATTATTTATCATTTTCTTTTGCTGTTTATTGTACTACTATTGTTTCTGTCATTTAATTATTCCTGCAATTTCCTTTTCGTTTTATTTACAGTCATTTTATATTCCATTTATTTATTTTTTATTTTTATTTTTATTATTGTCATTTAATATTTCAGTTATTTTATTTTATTGTCATTTAAATTTCCAACTATTTATTTTTCAGTCATTTAAATTTCAGTAATTTTATTTTTGTTATTTTAATTTCCTTTTCTTTATTTTCTTGTCATTTAAATTCCAGTTATTTAAATTCCGCCATTTAAATTCCAGCTATTTAAATTCCAGTAATCTGGTCCTCTTATTGTCATTTAAATTCCAGTCATTTATTTTATTGTCATTTATTTCTGTCATTTAATTTTGTCATTTAAATTCCAGTCATTTAAATTTCAGTCATCTACAATCCAGTAATCTGGTCCTTTTCAGTCATTTACATTTCAGTAATCTGATCCTTTTTAGCTATTTACATTCCAGTAAACTGGTCCTTTTCAGCTATTTATTTTTCTGTTATTTAAATTCTGTCATTTAAATTCCAGTCTTTTATTTTATTGTCATTTAAATTACAGTCATTTAATTCTGCCATTTAAATTCCAGTTATTTAAATTTCAGTCATTTACATTCCAGTAATCTGGTCATTTTCAGTCATTTACATTCCAGTTATCTGGTCATTTTCAGTCATTTACATTCCAGTAATCTGGTCCTTTTCAGTCATTTATAATCCAGCCATTTAAATTCCAGTTATTTATTTATTGTCATTTAACTTTCAGCAATTTTATTTTTTATTTTTTTATTTTTTCTTAAATCTCCTTTCTTTATTTAATTGTTATTTAAATTCCAGTTATTTAGATTACTGTCATTTAAATTTCCTTGTCATTTAATTTCCAGCAATTTAATTTTGTCCCTTTCAATTTTTATTTTACAGTATCCTATTTATTATTTTTTGTTTTGTAATTTATTTTATGTGCCATTTTATGCAATTGATTTTCATTATTCTGTCATTTAATTTTCAATTACTTTAAGTTCATTGTTTTAGATATTTATTTCCTTGTTTACTTTAGTTCTGATTCCACGCATTTTGTTCCCTTCTCTCTGGTTGATTATAAAGCACCTAGTGGATGCGTAGAACACGCTCAACTGGTCCCCGGATACAGACTTCGATCCCGAAATCGAGAGAGTCTACCTCCAAGCTCTGAGAACAAGAAGACAACTTGACTTCAACATGGCAGAAAACCATAACCAGCTTGGAGGAGGCCCAATTGTCCCATACACGATGGGAAGAGTAAACAGACCACCATCCACACCGAGAAGAGGTCCAGTGGTTCTACCGGAGCTAACTGCAGAGCTAATGGCAGGTTGGCAGAAGATAAAACCTCCCCATCAAAACAATGCTGTTCGAAACCATCCTGCAGGAACCTTCTCAGGTGCCGACCCAGGGGATGCACTAGACCACGTACATCGATTTCTGGTACATTTGGACTCCCTGGGTTTATCACAAGGATTGGAGGAGTATGCCAGATTGAGCTTGTTCCAGCACAGCCTATCTGGAGAAGCTTCGAAATGGTTCCAATCGATACCACCGCCGCTATCATTACCACCTGGGAGCAGATGACGGATAAATTCTACGAGAAGTACATTCCCATCTCCAGACACACAAATGATTGCCGACCTGATGGCATTCAGAGATGGGTAGTGAGACAGTCTGTGAGGCGTGGGACAGATTCAAGGAACTACTCCGCCAGTGCCCTCACCATGGTCAGGATATCACCTCATTAGCTCAGGGGTTTTTCCAGGGATTAAAAGACGAAAACAAAGGCGAGATAGCAAAAAGTGGGGGGATTTCATGGCATCTATGGAGTCCTACTGTGAGGAGCTTCGCCAGTGGAGCAGCAATGGGGGCAGGGTATTCTCAATAGGTCACAGTTCTTCCCGAACTCTGGACCCGATGATAGAGCAGATAGCCGCTGAGCAAGCACAGCTGAAGACCACGATGGGAAGCATGGCAAAAATGCTCGAACAGCTCACAATGGGACCAACCGCCAAGCAATCCGCCAAGAAAGTCTCTACAAGTGCCGAAGAACTACTCTACTGCTCTCAGTGGGTGATGCACATGATTACGAGGACTTCCCACTAGTAGCCGAAATGAGGCAGACTGAGGAAGCAAATGTCATAGGGCAATTCAACAACAGGCAACCCTGGGTGCAGAATCAGCACCAAAACCTCAGGTACGGGAATCCGAACAATGCACTAAATTCACATCAGATGCAACCTCCGAGGACGAACCAGGGAGGAACACCAGGCTTTGCTAGGCCTCAGTATAATCAATTCAGGCCACAACAATCTCAGGCTCAGCAACCTTCATTAAGCTCAAACAATGCCAGTCTGAAGGAAATGGTGGATACTGATGGCTTCTCAGGAGCAGCAAGCTGCAATCAATCAGAGTCTGACAGCTGGTCAGCAGAAATTAGAGAATGCCATGGTTGAGATGCAGGGAACGATGAGCCAGCTGACTCAGTTCCTCTTACAGCAGAGAGACCTTCTGGATCACTGCCTTCCCAAGCAGAAGCCAATCCCAAAGAACAGTTGAAGGCAATATCGGTCTCAGATTGCGAGGATTTTGGAGAATTGGCAGCAGTTACCTTAAGAAGTGGAAGGAACTTAACAAAAGACAAAGTGGCAGGAGACCATACTGATGAGGAGACCGAGCCCCTTTCTAATACCGCCGGTGCACCATCAGGGCATCCCGCCCCTCCTGAGGTAGTACATGAGGAGACCCAGGCTCCTATTCCTTCTTCCTCACATATAACTGCTGCTAAAAATACAAGAGAAAGACACTTGCAAAAGAACTTCCTTTTCTAACCGTCTCAAAGAGCGAGAGCTCGATGAACAATTTGGGAAATTCTTAGACGTCTTTCGAAAGCTGACTATTAATATTCCTCTTATAGATGCGATTAAACAGATGCCGAATTATGCTAAATTGTGAAGGATCTGATTTCGAACAAGAGGAAATACAAGGAGAAGGACACCATCCAGCTGACCGAAACTTGTTCAGCAGCTATCTTACAGAAGCTCCCCCAAAGCGTGGTGATCCTGTTCAGCCATTATCCCTCCTGCTCGATTGGAGACATGGATTGCGGATACGGTCTCTGCGATTTAGGAGCGAGCATCAATCTGATGCCATACACCATGTTCAAAAAGCTTCATGCTGGTGAGCTCGTTCCCATTCATTTCAGACTCCAGTTAGCTGACAGATCATCGATCACACCACGAGGTATGGTAGAAAATGTAGTTGTTAGTGTAGGTAAATTTTCTTTCCAGCAGATTTTGTGATCCTTGACATGGATGAAGATGTTGAGGTACCTCTGATTCTCGGTAGACCTTTCCTTAGAACTGCAAAAACTGTTATAGATGTTGACAAGGGAAAGATCACCTTGAAGTTTCATGACGAAGAATTAAGCTTTGACATTAATAAGATGATGCATAAAAATACTTCTTCTCATGCTGTTTTCTCTGCTGAATTAATTGATAATTCTTATGATCTTGAGGATGACTACATCCATAGGAGTACTGATTCTTCTAATTCTTTGTTTAAGTGTTCTGACATTTTAGAGCAGGTATTAAGTCGATCCATTGAGGATGACAAAGCAGTTTTGAGATGGCCACGGTCCTCCAGCAGCTAAATCAAGGGAAGTCATACTTTCGCTCCTCCTTTCCACCTGTAGAAAAGTTGGATCGACCCATTCAAAGGCCTATTCCTTCAATAGAGAAGCCTCCTACCCTCGAACTTAAACCCCTTCCGTCCCATCTTAAATATGTTTCTTGGCAGAGGGTAGCACCCTGCCTGTTATTATCTCTGCATCTTTGTCTATTTCGCAGGAAACTAGACTTCTAGAGGTGCTAAAGAAACATAAAAGTGCCATGGGGTGGTCAATTGTTGATATCAAGGGGATCAATCCCGGTTTCTGCACTCACCGGATCTATATGGAGGATAATTATAAGGCAGTGAGACAGCCCCAGAGAAGATTAAATCCCAATCTGAAGGAGGTGGTCAAAGCTAAAGTGCTGAAGCTCCTTGATGCAGGCATTATCTACCCGATATCTGACAGCCCGTGGGTTTCTCCAGTCCAGGTTGTCCCAAAGAAGGGAGGGAGGATAGTGGCAGTTCCCAACGAGAAGGGGAGATGGTTCCCCAGAGGCAGACGACAGGTTGGAGAATGTGTATCGACTACCGCCGCCTCAACAATGCCACCAGAAAAGACTATTTTCCACTTCCATTCATAGATCAAATGTTGGAGCGTTTGGCTGTTCAAGAATTTTACTGCTTCCTCGATGGCTATAGTGGCTACTTCCAGATTCCTATCGCTGCAGAAGACCAGGAGAAGACTACCTTTACCTGTCCATATGGGACATTCGCATATAGGAGGATGCCTTTTGGCCTCTGTAATGCTCCAGCGACGTTTCAGAGATGTATGATGGCCATCTTCAATGACTTCATTGAGAAAAGCATTGAAGTTTTTATGGACGATTTTTCAGTCTATGGACAGAGTTTCGAGGTGTGCCTGGAGCAGTTGGATAAAATATTGGGGAGATGTGAGGAGACGAATCTGGTATTAAACTGGGAGAAGTGCCATTTCATGGTACGAGAAGGTATTGTACTGGGTCACAAGGTGTCTAAGGAGGGCATTCAGGTAGACAAAGCCAAGGTGGAGGTAATAGAGAAGCTTCCCTCACCGACTTCAGTGAAGGATGTCAGATCATTCCTTGGTCATGCAGGGTTCTACAGGAGATTTATTCAAGACTTCTCAAAGATTGCTAAACCCCTGTCAGACCTGCTTCAGAAGGATATCAAGTTCCAGTTCACTGAGGAGTGCTTGACAGCATTTCAGACCATCAAAGACAAACTCTACTCAGCTCCAATTGTGGTCCCACCAGATTGGTCAGAACCATTTGAGATCATGACGGATGCGAGCGACTATGCTGTTGGCACCGCCCTATGTCAGAAGAAAGATAAGATGCTGAGAGTAATCACCTATGCTAGCAAGACCTTGATCGACGCACAGAAAAATTATACTACTACAAAAAAGGAGTTGTTAGCTGTGGTATTCGCGTTGGATAAATTTGACCATATCTGCTAGGAAGCAAGGTGATTGTTCACACCGATCATTCGGCCCTCAAGTATCTTTTCCAGAAAAATGAATCGAAACCAAGACTTCTGAGGTGGATCTTACTTCTCCAAGAATTTAATTTAGAAGTTGTGGATAAAAAGGGGAAGCAAAACGGAGTTGCTGGTCATCTGTCTCGGCTTGATACCCCTGATGATGGAATTCCAATTAACGAGTTTTTTCCTGATGAGACGGTGTTCATGATTGGCAAGGTAAAAGAACCTTGGTATGCAGATTTGGCGAACTTTCTTGCTTCTGGGTTGATTCCTCACGATTACAACTACAACCAGAGGAAGAAATTCTTATCAAAACCCGCCACTATATCTGGGAGGATCACTATCTGTTTAGGATCAGTGCTGATGGTTTGATGAGGCGATGTCTTCCAGATGAGGAGATCCAGAGTGTAATACATTCTGTCATGCTAAAGAGGCGGGGGGCCATCATGGTTTTACAAGAACAACTGCAAAGCTATTAGAGTGTGGATTCATTGGCCCACTTCTACATAAAGATATCCATAATTTCTGTTCCCACTGTGACCCCTATCAAAGGATGGGAAACATCTCTAGAAAGCATGAGATGCCCCAGAAAGGTATTCTTGAGGTAGAACTTTTTGATGTTTGGGGCATAGATTTCACGAGTCCTTTTCCCTCCTCCCATGGAAACCAATATCTTGGTAGCCGTGGACTATGTCTCGAAGTGGGTTGAAGCTATTCCATGCCACACTGCTGATGCTAAGACAGTGGTGAAATTTCTGAAGAAACATATATTCACAAGATTCGGGGTGCCCAGGGCAATTATCAGCGACGGTGGCTCTCACTTCTACAACTGAGCCTTCGACTCCTTGATGACTAAATATGGGGTGACCCACAAGGTGGCATTACCGTACCACCCCCAAACTAATGGTCTGGTAGAAGTGACCAATCGTGAGCTAAAATGGATCTTGCAGAAAACTGTTAATGCATCAAGGAAGGATTGGTCAGTTAAGCTGGATGACGCTCTGTGGGCATATAGGACTGCTTTTAAGACTCCTATCGGGATGTCTCCCTTCAAGCTGGTGTATGGAAAAGCCTGCCATCTTCCAGTAGAATTAGAGCATAAAGCTTACTGGGCATTGAAAGCCCTTAATTTTGATCTACACACTGCGGGAGAGAAAAGAAAATTTCAATTGTCTCAACTTGAAGAACTCAGAGAAGCAGCCTATGACAGCTCCAGAATTTATAAAGAGCGCACAAAGAGAATCCATGATCAAATGATCCATAAGAGAGAATTTAAAGTAGGGGATCTAGTGTTGCTCTATAATTCCAGGCTGCGCCCTTTTCCCGGTAAGTTAAAATCCCATTGGGCAGGTCCATTCAAAGTTGTGGGGATCACTACTTATGGTGCCTACGAGCTAGGGAACAAGACAGGTGAAGTGTTCAAAGTGAATGGTGCTCGACTGAAGAAGTACCTAGGCGATACCTTTTCTCAGCCTCCAGCACCAAGTATATCCTTTGTTGAAAGTTTTCTCCTTCCATTAATTCTCTTTCTGCTATCTGTACTACAGCTCCCCTCCCAAAGCATCCAAAAAGCCGCGCTCGCAATGGTATTTCAAACTGAAGAAAGCTATTGCTAGCTGCTATGGCGGCTCTCCTTGATACTACCTGTGGAGTCTAGCTAAAGACTGTAAAGAAGGGCGGCTGACTGGGAGGCAACCCAGTGGTAGTTTACTGTTTAATCTGTGTATTGCTTTTATTTTCCAGTTTTGTTTTTAGCATTTTTTTGTTTTATTAGATCTCTTCAGAGCCCATGCGTTTAACGTGATACTTTTAAGTGTCAAATTTTTGTGGTCTCTAAAGTTCTTACAGGTGCAATGATTATGGACACTCCAAGGTTGGACACTTGCTTTACAACAAGTGTGAGGAAGACTCCTACCCCAGCTAGGAATTTAGTGTGAGGAAGGTGACCTTCCTCAATCAACGATATCAGGGGAGTTTTAGTTTCTCCTTATTTTTAATATTCATGTTCATCTATCATGCTTAATGCTTATTCTATATCCGTCCATGATTGTCCTGAATGAACTTCTTTATGAGTCTGGCATATTTTGAAAGGTCTTTTCTTGATTTTATTTTTGAACAATGAGGACATTGCTCCTCTTAAGTGTGAGGAAGTAGGACCTTTCCCTGAAAATATGTAGTTGCACTTAATGCCACATTTGTTTTTGTTTGTCCTCTTATTTTGAAAGAATTATCTCTTTTCAGTGGCCGAAAAAAATATATATAATATAATAATAATTTGGAAGCTTTGAAAACAAGCCTGATGGCCACCTCAAGAATCTTTCTGCTCTAGGCTGTTTATATGTATATTTTGTCCAAAGTGAATCTGTTTTCACTGAAATTTGGTGGATTAGCTGATTATGAAAACTGAATTGGTCTAGTTTG
The DNA here is from genome assembly GCA_023374045.1 of Limonium bicolor. Classification (NCBI taxonomy): domain Eukaryota; kingdom Viridiplantae; phylum Streptophyta; class Magnoliopsida; order Caryophyllales; family Plumbaginaceae; genus Limonium; species Limonium bicolor. Next base: position 227,575,217 of record CM041776.1, read on the forward strand.
GGATCTTGGGAACGTTGTGAAAGTTTGGAATGAAAGGATAAGACAAGGTACTCCACTGATCTGAATTAAAATTTCTGAACCAAAACAGGCCTCTTCATTCGGTTATTAAGTCCTTGGGGTGCCTTATCACCCATCTACCTAAGGTTAGTGATCTGGGATAGAAGGCCCAAAGCCGCTACATGGGTGAAGAGAAAAGTCTGAGGGGATGAATCAAATATGCAAATGGCAGAATGCAATGTTAAAAAAAATGAACTTTGAAAAGTTAAATGTGTAATTCATTTTTGCTTATTCTGATCATGAGTATGTGGTGTTGAAAGGTATCACGGAATAAGGTGTTACTTCACACCCCTTGTCATCCAAAGGTTAGAGGAAAGAAATGGTGGAGGACCCAAAACTATTCTGTTTCAGTTTCTATAATCTAACCTCTCCATGATTTTTAACTACATTCTTTTTCACTGTTTGTGAAAATCTACAGCTAGTAGCAGAACTTTTCTTTTGATTGTCATTTTGCTTGTTTTCCATCAGCAGTTATTTGATCCTGAGTTCTCAATACTTCGTCCTTAAGAGTAGTCATATTCTGTATTTGCTTGAGGACAAGCAAAAGCTAAGTGTGAGGAAGTATGATAAGCGTGAAATATATACATATTTTTTGTGGGTTATTCGATCTAGTATTAAGAATTTTAAAATTGGTCTATATTTCACAATTATCTTATGTTTTTCCAATATTTATATTTTGATAACAGTTGATATATTTTATTTGACAAATGCAGGAAAAGTCTTAAATAATATACATATGTATATGTATTATTATACATGTTGATACGCTGCAATTTTGTGAAGATGGGGCTGTTCCATTATTTGAAGAGAATGGGCTGGCCACATGTATTTACGCAGGAGAAATACTGGACCGATTTGGATAAGAAAAATAAAATGGAAGTCTCTACTCTGACCATGTAAAAGTTGGGCTACTATTTGAAAGTATTGGGCTGCGATTGAAGACATAAGAATAATAGGTAGCAGGCTGAATCTTAGGAGAAGGGGACGTCGGTTTCAGAGAAAGAAGGGATTACACAGAGGCGAGGCATGCCCATCATCCATGGTCGATAATTAACACATGCGAGCCACGATCACCAGGGGAGATCGATCGCACTAATATCCTCCGACTCACACCATCACGCACCAGGACAATCATCATCTCATCGGTACCACGATTCAACCCATCGCACCACGGTGTCACCATCGCTTCAGATCACCATCGACCTTCACAGTAGACCATTCACCACCTTCACAGCAGACCACACACCACCAAGATACGCACCACGCCCTCACCACCGATCATCTCACGCCTTCCATTCACCATCATACGACTCACACAATTGCACCTCATCACCATCAACCACCTACACCTTCACGACCACACTCGCACCATCATCATCGTCATTTACCACCATCACAGACCCGCGCCTCATTCACCACTCACGACCTTCACTCACAGATCATCGCATCGCCACCATCCTTGGTTCACCACGCCATCGCCTATACCACCTTCACCACATCACGCCCATTCACACCACCGCCCCGATCTTCATTCACGCCCTCACCACTGTCGCCACATCACCGTCTTCATTCCACGCCACAGCCCCGCCTTCGCATCACACGACCATTCACACACGCGAAAGCATCACACCTTCGCCTTCGCCTTCACCACCTTCATTCCATCTTCAATACCATCGCCCCCGACATCATCGACACACCACCGCTATCATCGACCTACATCTATCTCGACCTTCATCTTCACGACCAGAACTGCACCTTCGCCTGCACCACATCTCGCACTCACACCCGCAACAGAAACAGACGAGACCACCACATCACTGTCTTCATCTACCACCTCATCCTTCGTCTTGATTCTGGAAATTCATCTCCAGTCACGCGAGAAGAAACTCTCACATCACCCGCCATCACCTTTCATCCTCATCACTTCCGCATCGTTTCTTTTCACCACGAACTCGTCTCTGCATTCCATCTCCATCCATCGACTCACCCGCATTGACTTCGCATCTCACACACCGCCGTTCATCACTCACGAGATCACACCATCAACACCGCACTGCACCATATCACACCGTTCTCTTTCACTCCGTGATCCACGCCCGCCATCACGATCCTGAAGGGTAAGAAATAATCCTAGAAGTCAACAGATCAATAGATCATCGGGTTGCAAAAATCCCGGTCGTAGTAGTATAGTAATTATGAAGTGACCAGGTGTCAATCCACGGGACTTGATAAAGTAAGTCTAGCCTAAGATAAAGGTTAATTCAAAGGGGGTTTGTTTTGTTTTAGGATTAAATAAATAACAAGAATGAATTAATTAAAATAACAATCAGGAAAATAAATAACAGATAAAATAAATGATAGATGAATTGGATGAAAGGGACTCTGGGTTCAGGTTAAAACCGTTTGATCAATTATATCTACTGATTAATTAAAGACAGATTGACAAAATTCTAATATTTTTGTAAGAGCTAAATCATAGTCTCAGAAGAACTCATTTACCAGAAATGCAAGACCTAGTCTAGGTTCAAGCAGAAACATATGTAAACGGATTAAGTACGAGGAATAATAATTTGCGTCTGCAGGAATGATTAATTAATCCAATTAATAATTCCACAGATATACAGATTAATTTAACCGATCTATTTATCACTTGGTCGGATCAAAATAGATTTAGTAAAGCAATTTAATAAACTCATGACATTTATTAAAAAGCGCAAGAATAACATTAATCGTAACAATCCGCAATTAATTAAAACCAGTAAATATAATTAAAACAAACTTAATTAAACCATCACCCAGAGTAAATATAATCTACTCACTCATTATTTCAAAAACACAAATAAACATTAAATAAATATTAGATGTTATGTAATACTAAGAAATATAACAAGTAAACATCATGTAACAAACATATAATAAAGTGAGTTTAGTTTAACCCTTGTAAATGAACCGGTCCGGTTCTGTCAATTTCTTTTCCTTCTGAACCGGTTCACCTCTTTTATTTCCCAATGGTTCACCTCGGTTCACTCTGTCGGTCCCCCCCCCCCCCCCCCCCCCCCCCCCCCCCCCCCCCCCGTTCTTCTTCAGAGCAAAAGGGCTCTGTTCTTCAATTCTCGATTCTCGATCTCTCGCCCTCTCCTTCTCTATGCCGTCGGTGTCGAATGTAAAGGTGCGAAATGAAGAGGCGATGGTGAAGATGGAGACGATGGAGATAGATGGCGAAGTGAGGATCGTGATGGCGGGCGTGGATCGCGACGGAGATGAAAGATAACGGTGGTGATATGGTGCAGTGCGGGTGTTGATGGTGTGATCTCGTGAGTGATGAACGGCGGTGTGTGAGATGCAAAGTCGATGCGGGTGAGTCGATGGATGGAGATGGAATGCAGAGACGAGTTCGTGGTGAAAAGAAAACGATGCGGAAGTGATGAGGATGAAAGGTGATGGCGGGTGATGTGAGAGTTTCTTCTCGCGTGACTGGAGATGAATTTCCAGAATCAAGACGAAGGATGAGGTGGTAGATGAAGACAGTGATGTGGTGGTCTCGTCTGTTTCTGTTGCGGGTGTGAGTGCGAGATGTGGTGCAGGCGAAGGTGCAGTTCTGGTCGTGAAGATGAAGGTCGAGATAGATGTAGGTCGATGATAGCGGTGGTGTGTCGATGATGTCGGGGGCGATGATATTGAAGATGGAATGAAGGTGGTGAAGGCGAAGGCGAAGGTGTGATGCTTTCGCGTGTGTGAATGGTCGTGTGATGCGAAGGCGGGGCTGTGGCGTGGAACGAAGATGGTGATGTGGCGACAGTGGTGAGGGCGTGAATGAAGATCGGGGCAGTGGTGTGAATGGGCGTGATGTGGTGAAGGTGGTGTAGGCGATGGCGTGGTGAACCGAGGATGGTGGCGATGCGATGATCTGTGAGTGAAGGTCGTGAGTGGTGAATGAGGCGCGGGTCTGTGATGGTGGTAAATGACGACGATGATGGTGCGAGTGTGGTCGTGAAGGTGTAGGTGGTCGATGGTGATGAGGTGCAATTGTGTGAGTCGTATGATGGTGAATGGAAGGCGTGAGATGATCGGTGGTGAGGGCGTGGTGCGTATCTTGGTGGTGTGTGGTCTGCTGTGAAGGTGGTGAATGGTCTACTGTGAAGGTCGATGGTGATCTGAAGCGATGGTGAGACCGTGGTGCGATGGGTTGAATCGTGGTACTGATGAGATGATGATTGTCCTGGTGCGTGATGGTGTGAGTCGGAGGATATTAGTGCGATCGATCTCCCCTGGTGATCGTGGCTCGCATGTGTTAATTATCGACCATGGATGATGGGCATGCCTCGCCTCTGTGTAATCCCTTCTTTCTCTGAAACCGACGTCCCCTTCTCCTAAGATTCAGCCTGCTACCTATTATTCTTATGTCTTCAATCGCAGCCCAATACTTTCAAAACAGTAGCCCAACTTTTACATGGTCAGAGTAGAGACTTCCATTTTATTTTTCTTATCTAAATCGGTCCAGTATTTCTCCTGCGTACATACATGTGGCCAGCCCATTCTCTTCAAATAATGGAATAGCCCCATCTTCACAAAATTGCAGCGTATCAACATGTATAATAATACATATACATATGTATATAAATATTTTAAGACTTTTCCTGCATTTGTCAAATAAAATATATCAACTGTTATCAAAATATAAATATTGGGAAAACATAAGATAATTGTGAAATATAGACCAATTCATTATAAATACTGGATCGAATAACCCACAAAAATATGTATATATTTCACGCTTATCAATGTCCAGCCAGTTTTAATCTTCATTAAGGGCTGGAATTTTGTTAGCCTTGATATCCAAGAACTCCTCCTAGAAGTTTCAAGGTAATACCCTTCTTAAAGCTTAAGAAATCCTTTTAAAATCTAGGTTAAAATAGGAGTTATGTATTAAGTAGTGTGTTGTTCTTGGGCTGGCCAGCTTGAGCTGTGGCCGGCTGAGAAACAAGAAATAAAGAGGGAAAGATGAAGGAAGGAAGGTGAAACAAAGAAAGAGAAACAAGAAGATTGAAATGTGAAGGCTTGTGGATATAAGGTAAATAATCTACATTGGAGCCTAATGTAATGCTTTTAGAATTTGGGGATGGGAAGTAGTTGAATGAACCCAAATTTGTGTTAAGTATGTACTTGGTGATAGTTGAGAGAATAATGAGTTAATGCTTGATTTGAGAGCTATGCATTTGATAAATTATGCATTATGTTGTATTTGGAGGATTTGATGAGTTTTGATTGAACTTGTGTGTTGGTAGAACCCTTGTGGGTTTGGTTAGTTTTATGATTGAATTAAGTGTTGATATGAGCTTTGGGCAATGTTAGAAAAGTAGCCGGGTTATGGTGAATTTTCGATAGAAAACCTAGTGTTAAGGTGATGTTGGGAGGTTGGTGAACCTAAGAGTTCTTGGGAGAAAATAGAAGTTTAAATGAGTGGAATAAACCCATCAACAACTAGAGAATGGGAGTTAGGAGGATGTATGCAAAATTGTAGCAAAATGTTGTAGAAAAGCCTTGGAATTCCTAGAGAGTAAACTAGTGTGAAAGACCTTGGAAACAAGAGTTGAACCTTGGTATGAGAAGTGCATTAGTCTAGGAATGGTTTGGTAAGATTGGTGGAAGTTTATGAAACAACAAAAGAAGTTTCAAATGCACTGTTGTGCTTAAATGTAACAGAGAGAATGGAAAATTTAGGAATTTGAGCAAGAAATTGAGTAGGGATTAAACCAATGATTTGAAGGGGTTTAGAGCATGTTTTAAGGTGTTTAAACATGTAGGAAACATGTGGAATGATTAAGAAATGATTAGAGGTGAATTAGGGTTAAAAACTGATCAAAAACAGTAAATTTTGGCAGTTCCAGGGGTGGTCCGGGTTTACAAATCAGTACACAAACCCAGACCACATCAAAAACGCACCAGAGAGTGATTCCAGGGGTTGGTCCGGGTTTATATCCCAGGACACAAACCCGGACCACATGTAAAAGTGCCCAGAAACTTATTTCCGTGTTTGGTCCGGGTTTGTAACCCCGGACACAAACCTGGACTAATGTAAAAACTTGCCAGAAAGTGTTTTAAAGTGTCCTAATGATGGGGAAGTGAATGGTAATGGTTTTAGATGATGTTTAGGCCTTGTTTGGTGACTAGTAAAGGTCTTAAGAAGTGTAAAAAAGTGTTAGAAGTGAGTGAGAATTAAGAACCTTAGTTGGCAAGAGTAAAACTAAGTGTAACGGGACAACGGGGTAAGTACGTGAGTAGTAATTATTTGCGTACCGTATGAGCTTGGTATTGATAATAGTTTTTGAAACATTATCAGAGGATCGTGTGTGAACCGAGCAATGTGAGGGCACGATAAAAGTGAGACCAAGGTGTAAGGTATGATTTTCTCATGCCCCATATGCTAACCGAGCTACTCTGATTTGTGTGTTTGTGTGCCGGCTTAATCAAGACTAAAGCATGAAGATAATCCATTGTTTGATTATGTATGTCTTGTTGTATGTTGTATGAGCTAACATACTTGTATGCCGGTGTGGTCTAACTTCGTGTATAGACCGACTCATAGATGAGTGACGATTGGCTAGAGACTCGTAGATCGGGTCGTATCGTAAAATAACGAAAACGTGCAAACACACATACTATCGATTTAAGAACAACGATATCGTAAACTTATGAACTCACTAGTTTGTGAGAAAGTTGTATGGGTTTAGTAAACACCCGGTAACGGTTAGAAAACCAACCTAAAACATTCCACGAAATGAATGAATATGGAAAGGTACATGAACCTCCAACTAGAGAATTGTAGAAAGTTCAAAGATGTAAACTTGTAAGAAAGGTAAAGAGACCTAAGGGATCAATTAACTCCCTTGAGACATGGTCAACCTCCTATATGAGGATTTTACACGGTGTAAGAAAATAACCGAAAGTATAAGTATATGAATGTAAGGGTAACCCTTACACCTAAGATTACCCGAACTTAAGTAATGTTCCCAAAGTCATTAGAAACATCGTGAGTGATGCTTCTAGACTAATATACATAATAATACTATAACTCCGAGAGAGAAGTGTATGGGAATATGAGAAGTCCGAGAGTAGTCGGACCTATGTGAAAGTAGTAGGAACTAAGAGAGAGTTCCGGGAGCTAGTTGTACTATGCTCGAGAGCCATGTGTTTTGGCTTAAGAAAGTATAAAGAGAAACAAGCATGACGTAGGAGACATGTAGTGTCTCGAGAACTACAAGAGATTGAGTATTAGTAACCCAAGAGTGTGGGTGAGATAAAGAGTAAGTAACCCAAGAGTGTGGGTAAGATAAGTACAAGTACCCAAGAGAGTGAATGAGTATAAGAATAAGTAACCCGAGTGAATGGGTGAGTTATTGAATAAGTAACCAAGGCATAGTGAGGAGTAAATTGATACAACTAACAACCTTGTTATGTTAGTTAAGGATTGAATTCCATGGTTGAATGAGAATCCTTGTGTAGTGTACATATGTAATGTATTGCTATGTTGCATGTTGTTTGAACTAAAATGAACTCCATGCTCTCGACAAAAGTAGTCGGCGTACCCCGGTTAGCACGTGGGGTATGCGAATTTCATATGCAGCGTAAGCTGAGCCCCTAGGGGCATCGTTTTTATTTTTCAGGTACACCGAAGACGATACTGTTCGAGAGTAGGACGGGGACGGTGGTTAGCATGGGTAGTTAGACTTTAATTACTTATGTATTGGAATGAGGTGTAAGACCGAATATGTTATCGGCATCCGTATATTGTAGACTCGGTATAGTAAAGAATGGAATTGAGAATTGTGTATGAGGCTTGGTTAGAAATGAATGAGTAATGTATTTGTATTGAGTACTCGGTTATTCTGGTCCATCAGACCGATGTTGTAGTTGAGTTAGGCCTGGTTAGCCACGTGGGTGGCTAACGGCGTTGTATCACCCTCCGTTGTATGTAGAGTTCCGCTGCGGGATTAATGGCAATTTGTGACAGTTTAAGGGGTAATGACGAGTTTAGCGGTTGGGGTGTTACACCAGTAAGGTGAAATATAATACCACCAGGAGATACCACTTCAGAAGTAATATGATGCGAGGATGAGTTAGTAATGGTAACAAAAACGGAGGGCTTCCACAACAAAACCAGACCTCCACTTTTCCTTACACTTGACACAGCAAACCAGTTGTAATTCTTAATTTTTTTACTAATACACTCCATCTCTTCAACAGACCTATGAGTCTCCATTAAAAACACAAGCTCCAGAGATTTAGACCTTAAAAGATCTAAAACCCAAGCTATTGCCTGAGGACGATCCAACCCTCGACAGTTATAGCTAAGACAACTCATTTGTCCTAGCAGCCTTGCTTACCAGCAAGGTCTAGCTGAGACTAAGATAAAGCCTTCTCTTGAGAGTCCTTGACCTTCTCTTTTGCATTAGAAGACTTGGCCACTAGAGACTTAAGAGTACTAATTTTTCCCTTTTTGATTTTCAAAGTTAACTTCCTCTCCCCCACTCCAGGATGAAACACAATCCCCTTTCCCTCTCTCGGATTCAGATTTAAATCTGACTTGAGACTGCTCTTACCACTTGAACCAGAACTAGACTTTTTCTTCCCAATAATATATGCTTCCTCCATTATGTATGAAATAGACATCTGAATATCATCCTGAGCCTCACTCTCGGGTCTAGGCTTTTTAATTATAATTCTGATTACTAAAAGATTTTAGTGCACCTGCCCAGTCGAAAGCTTGATAGAAATCCCTCTTGATCCTTTCTTCTTTATTTTGAAATAGATGCTCAAAACCAGGAGGAATGGCTGGACCCAACAAAGTTTCCTGTTGACTAATGAATCCTATAGAATCTAATAGGTTTATGCTCTTTTCAGCTGCTTCATGATCAATACTTTGCCTAATCTATTCAGTCCCTCTAATATCTTTACCGAGACTTCCCAAACCTTCCAGATTAAGACTGATCTGTTTATTAGAATCCCCTCCCAGAATAAACTTAGTACCTGAAATTCCTTCACTTTCCTTCTGATAAGAAGTAGCATTCGGATCTTCTACATTCACCAACTGAGCAAGAGTTAGTAAATTCTGACATTCCTTTCCCCTCTGATTCTTTGCTCTTTCATCACTCTCAGAAGACAAGGAATGTATTTCCTTACCATTATCTTTTAAAATAGGAGTTTTAAGATTTTGGTACATCAAAATTCTTCTAAAAGAGCTGCTACGGAACCCCGCGTACTCATCCCTCATCCATGCACCATATCTCTCTATATCATCCATGTTTCTTTTCTTTATGCTGCACTCCCTAGCATGTGATCAAGTCTTCCACATCTAAAGCAGAAAGGTAGAAAGATTTTCGAAGAAACTATGCAACATCTGTCTTTGTTTCCATTTTTTCCTAAAACAAAACAAAACCCCTTTGAATTAACCTTTATCTTAGGCTAGACTTACTTTATCAAGTCCCGTGGATTGACACCTGGTCACTTCATAATTACTATACTACTACGACCGGGATTTTTGCAACCCGATGATCTATTGATCTGTTGACTTCTAGGATTATTTCTTAGCATTTAATACATCAAATAAATCGTTTGCAAAATGGCGCCGTTGCCGGGGACTTGACTTTGTCTAGTCCCTAAGCCTTGGTTGATTCACTTGTTATAAATTTTGTTTCTTTTTTTGTTTTTTTTTTTTTTTTTTTTTTATTTCTAATATTCTGTTGCTATTTTTTGTTTTGTTTCGTAATTCAATCTTATTATTATTTATCATTTTCTTTTGCTGTTTATTGTACTACTATTGTTTCTGTCATTTAATTATTCCTGCAATTTCCTTCGTTTTATTTACAGTCATTTTATATTCCATTTATTTATTTTTTATTTTTATTTTTATTATTGTCATTTAATATTTCAGTTATTTTATTTTATTGTCATTTAAATTTCCAACTATTTATTTTTCAGTCATTTAAATTTCAGTAATTTTATTTTTGTTATTTTAATTTCCTTTTCTTTATTTTCTTGTCATTTAAATCCAGTTATTTAAATTCCGCCATTTAAATTCCAGCTATTTAAATTCCAGTAATCTGGTCCTCTTATTGTCATTTAAATTCCAGTCATTTATTTTATTGTCATTTAATTTCTGTCATTTAAATTTTGTCATTTAAATTCCAGTCATTTAAATTTCAGTCATCTACAATCCAGTAATCTGGTCCTTTTCAGTCATTTACATTTCAGTAATCTGATCCTTTTTTAGCTATTTACATTCCAGTAAACTGGTCCTTTTCAGCTATTTATTTTTTGTTATTTAAATTCTGTCATTTAAATTCCAGTCTTTTATTTTATTGTCATTTAAATTACAGTCATTTAAATTCTGCCATTTAAATTCCAGTTATTTAAATTTCAGTCATTTACATTCCAGTAATCTGGTCATTTTCAGTCATTTACATTCCAGTTATCTGGTCATTTTCAGTCATTTACATTCCAGTAATCTGGTCCTTTTCAGTCATTTATAATCCAGCCATTTAAATTCCAGTTATTTATTTATTGTCATTTAACTTTCAGCAATTTTTATTTTTTTATTTTTTATTTTTTTAAATCTCCGTTTCTTTATTTAATTGTTATTTAAATTCCAGTTATTTAGATTACTGTCATTTAAATTTCCTTGTCATTTAATTTCCAGCAATTTAATTTTGTCCCTTTCAATTTTTATTTTACAGTCCTATTATTATTTTTTGTTTTGTAATTTATTTTATGTGCCATTTTATGCAATTGATTTTCATTATTCTGTCATTTAATTTTCAATTACTTTAAGTTCATTGTTTTAGATATTTATTTCCTTGTTTACTTTAGTTCTAATTCCACGCATTTTGTTCCCTTCTCTCTGGTTGATTATAAAGCACCTAGTGGATGCGTAGAACACGCTCAACTGGTCCCCCGGATACAGACTTCGATCCCGAAATCGAGAGAGTCTACCTCCAAGCTCTGAGAACAAGAAGACAACTTGACTTCAACATGGCAGAAAACCATAACCAGCTTGGAGGAGGCCCAATTGTCCCATACACGATGGGAAGAGTAAACAGACCACCAGCCACACCGAGAAGAGGTCCAGTGGTTCTACCGGAGCTAACTGCAGAGCTAATGGCAGGTTGGCAGAAGATAAAACCTCCCCATCAAAACAATGCTGTTCGAAACCATCCTGCAGGAACCTTCTCAGGTGCCGACCCAGGGGATGCACTAGACCACGTACATCGATTTCTGGTACATTTGGACTCCCTGGGTTTATCACAAGGATTGGAGGAGTATGCCAGATTGAGCTTGTTCCAGCACAGCCTATCTGGAGAAGCTTCGAAATGGTTCCATCGATTACCGCCAGCTATCATTACCACCTGGGAGCAGATGACGGATAAATTCTACGAGAAGTACATTCCCATCTCCAGGACACGACAAATGATTGCCGACCTGATGGCATTCAGACAGATGGGTAGTGAGACAGTCTGTGAGGCGTGGGACAGATTCAAGGAACTACTCCGCCAGTGCCCTCACCATGGTCAGGATATCACCTCATTAGCTCAGGGGTTTTTCCAGGGATTAAAAGACGAAAACAAAGGCGAGATAGCAAAAAGTGGGGAGGATTTCATGGCATCTATGGAGTCCTACTGTGAGGAGCTTCGCCAGTGGAGCAGCAATGGGGGCAGGGTATTCTCAATAGGTCACAGTTCTTCCCGAACTCTGGACCCGATGATAGAGCAGATAGCCGCTGAGCAAGCACAGCTGAAGACCACGATGGGAAGCATGGCAAAAATGCTCGAACAGCTCACAATGGGACCAACCGCCAAGCAATCCGCCAAGAAAGTCTCTACAAGTGCCGAAGAACTCTACTGCTCTCAGTGTGGTGATGCACATGATTACGAGGACTTCCCACTAGTAGCCGAAATGAGGCAGACTGAGGAAGCAAATGTCATAGGGCAATTCAACAACAGGCAACCCTGGGTGCAGAATCAGCACCAAAACCTCAGGTACGGGAATCCGAACAATGCACTAAATTCACATCAGATGCAACCTCCGAGGACGAACCAGGGAGGAACACCAGGCTTTGCTAGGCCTCAGTATAATCAATTCAGGCCACAACAATCTCAGGCTCAGCAACCTTCATTAAGCTCAAACAATGCCAGTCTGAAGGAAATGGTGGATAAACTGATGGCTTCTCAGGAGCAGCAAGCTGCAATCAATCAGAGTCTGACAGCTGGTCAGCAGAAATTAGAGAATGCCATGGTTGAGATGCAGGGAACGATGAGCCAGCTGACTCAGTTCCTCTTACAGCAGAGACCTTCTGGATCACTGCCTTCCCAAGCAGAAGCCAATCCCAAAGAACAGTTGAAGGCAATATCGGTCTCAGATTGCGAGGATTTGGAGAATTGGCAGCAGTTACCTTAAGAAGTGGAAGGAACTTAACAAAAGACAAAGTGGCAGGAGACCATACCAACTGATGAGGAGACCGAGCCCCTTTCTAATACCGCCGGTGCACCATCAGGGCATCCCGCCCCTCCTGAGGTAGTACATGAGGAGACCCAGGCTCCTATTCCTTCTTCCTCACATATAACTGCTGCTAAAAATACAAGAGGAAAGACACTTGCAAAAGAACTTCCTTTTCTAAACCGTCTCAAAGAGCGAGAGCTCGATGAACAATTTGGGAAATTCTTAGACGTCTTTCGAAAGCTGACTATTAATATTCCTCTTATAGATGCGATTAAACAGATGCCGAATTATGCTAAATTTGTGAAGGATCTGATTTCGAACAAGAGGAAATACAAGGAGAAGGACACCATCCAGCTGACCGAAACTTGTTCAGCAGCTATCTTACAGAAGCTGCCCCCAAAGCGTGGTGATCCTGGTCAGCCCATTATCCCCTGCTCGATTGGAGACATGGATTGCGGATACGGTCTCTGCGATTTAGGAGCGAGCATCAATCTGATGCCATACACCATGTTCAAAAAGCTTCATGCTGGTGAGCTCGTTCCCATTCATTTCAGACTCCAGTTAGCTGACAGATCATCGATCACACCACGAGGTATGGTAGAAAATGTAGTTGTTAGTGTAGGTAAATTTTTCTTTCCAGCAGATTTTGTGATCCTTGACATGGATGAAGATGTTGAGGTACCTCTGATTCTCGGTAGACCTTTCCTTAGAACTGCAAAAACTGTTATAGATGTTGACAAGGGAAAGATCACCTTGAAGTTTCATGACGAAGAATTAAGCTTTGACATTAATAAGATGATGCATAAAAATACTTCTTCTCATGCTGTTTTTCTCTGCTGAATTAATTGATAATTCTTATGATCTTGAGGATGACTACATCCATAGGAGTACTGATTCTTCTAATTCTTTGTTTAAGTGTTCTGACATTTTAGAGCAGGTATTAAGTCGATCCATTGAGGATGACAAAGCAGTTTTGAGATGGCCACGGTCCTCCAGCAGCTAAATCAAGGGAAGTCATACTTTCGCTCCTCCTTTCCACCTGTAGAAAAGTTGGATCGACCCATTCAAAGGCCTATTCCTTCAATAGAGAAGCCTCCTACCCTCGAACTTAAACCCCTTCCGTCCCATCTTAAATATGTTTTCTTGGCAGAGGGTAGCACCCTGCCTGTTATTATCTCTGCATCTTTGTCTATTTCGCAGGAAACTAGACTTCTAGAGGTGCTAAAGAAACATAAAAGTGCCATGGGGTGGTCAATTGTTGATATCAAGGGGATCAATCCCGGTTTCTGCACTCACCGGATCTATATGGAGGATAATTATAAGGCAGTGAGACAGCCCCAGAGAAGAATTAAATCCCAATCTGAAGGAGGTGGTCAAAGCTAAAGTGCTGAAGCTCCTTGATGCAGGCATTATCTACCCGATATCTGACAGCCCGTGGGTTTCTCCAGTCCAGGTTGTCCCAAAGAAGGGAGGGATAGTGGCAGTTCCCAACGAGAAGGGGGAGATGGTTCCCCAGAGGCAGACGACAGGTTGGAGAATGTGTATCGACTACCGCCGCCTCAACAATGCCACCAGAAAAGACTATTTTCCACTTCCATTCATAGATCAAATGTTGGAGCGTTTGGCTGTTCAAGAATTTTACTGCTTCCTCGATGGCTATAGTGGCTACTTCCAGATTCCTATCGCTGCAGAAGACCAGGAGAAGACTACCTTTACCTGTCCATATGGGACATTCGCATATAGGAGGATGCCTTTTGGCCTCTGTAATGCTCCAGCGACGTTTCAGAGATGTATGATGGCCATCTTCAATGACTTCATTGAGAAAAGCATTGAAGTTTTTATGGACGATTTTTCAGTCTATGGACAGAGTTTCGAGGTGTGCCTGGAGCAGTTGGATAAAATATTGGGGAGATGTGAGGAGACGAATCTGGTATTAAACTGGGAGAAGTGCCATTTCATGGTACGAGAAGGTATTGTACTGGGTCACAAGGTGTCTAAGGAGGGCATTCAGGTAGACAAAGCCAAGGTGGAGGTAATAGAGAAGCTTCCCTCACCGACTTCAGTGAAGGATGTCAGATCATTCCTTGGTCATGCAGGGTTCTACAGGAGATTTATTCAAGACTTCTCAAAGATTGCTAAACCCCTGTCAGACCTGCTTCAGAAGGATATCAAGTTCCAGTTCACTGAGGAGTGCTTGACAGCATTTCAGACCATCAAAGACAAACTCTACTCAGCTCCAATTGTGGTCCCACCAGATTGGTCAGAACCATTTGAGATCATGACGGGATGCGAGACTATGCTGTTGGCACCGCCCTATGTCAGAAGAAAGATAAGATGCTGAGAGTAATCACCTATGCTAGCAAGACCTTGATCGACGCACAGAAAAATTATACTACTACAAAAAAGGAGTTGTTAGCTGTGGTATTCGCGTTGGATAAATTTCGACCATATCTGCTAGGAAGCAAGGTGATTGTTCACACCGATCATTCGGCCCTCAAGTATCTTTTCCAGAAAAATGAATCGAAACCAAGACTTCTGAGGTGGATCTTACTTCTCCAAGAATTTAATTTAGAAGTTGTGGATAAAAAGGGGAAGCAAAACGGAGTTGCTGGTCATCTGTCTCGGCTTGATACCCCTGATGATGGAATTCCAATTAACGAGTTTTTTCCTGATGAGACGGTGTTCATGATTGGCAAGGTAAAAGAACCTTGGTATGCAGATTTGGCGAACTTTCTTGCTTCTGGGTTGATTCCTCACGATTACAACTACAACCAGAGGAAGAAATTCTTATCAGAAACCCGCCACTATATCTGGGAGGATCACTATCTGTTTAGGATCAGTGCTGATGGTTTGATGAGGCGATGTCTTCCAGATGAGGAGATCCAGAGTGTAATAGAATTCTGTCATGCTAAAGAGGCGGGTGGCCATCATGGTTTTACAAGAACAACTGCAAAGATATTAGAGTGTGGATTCTATTGGCCCACTCTACATAAAGATATCCATAATTTCTGTTCCCACTGTGACCCCTATCAAAGGATGGGAAACATCTCTAGAAAGCATGAGATGCCCCAGAAAGGTATTCTTGAGGTAGAACTTTTTGATGTTTGGGGCATAGATTTCACGAGTCCTTTTCCCTCCTCCCATGGAAACCAATATATCTTGGTAGCCGTGGACTATGTCTCGAAGTGGGTTGAAGCTATTCCATGCCACACTGCTGATGCTAAGACAGTGGTGAAATTTCTGAAGAAACATATATTCACAAGATTCGGGGTGCCCAGGGCAATTATCAGCGACGGTGGCTCTCACTTCTACAACTGAGCCTTCGACTCCTTGATGACTAAATATGGGGTGACCCACAAGGTGGCATTACCGTACCACCCCCAAACTAATGGTCTGGTAGAAGTGACCAATCGTGAGCTAAAATGGATCTTGCAGAAAACTATTAATGCATCAAGGAAGGATTGGTCAGTTAAGCTGGATGACGCTCTGTGGGCATATAGGACTGCTTTTAAGACTCCTATCGGGATGTCTCCCTTCAAGCTGCTGGTGTATGGAAAAGCCTGCCATCTTCCAGTAGAATTAGAGCATAAAGCTTACTGGGCATTGAAAGCCCTTAATTTTGATCTACACACTGCGGGAGAGAAAAGAAAATTTCAATTGTCTCAACTTGAAGAACTCAGAGAAGCAGCCTATGACAGCTCCAGAATTTATAAAGAGCGCACAAAGAGAATCCATGATCAAATGATCCATAAGAGAGAATTTAAAGTAGGGGATCTAGTGTTGCTCTATAATTCCAGGCTGCGCCTTTTTCCGGTAAGTTAAAATCCCATTGGGCAGGTCCATTCAAAGTTGTGGGGATCACTACTTATGGTGCCTACGAGCTAGGGAACAAGACAGGTGAAGTGTTCAAAGTGAATGGTGCTCGACTGAAGAAGTACCTAGGCGATACCTTTTCTCAGCCTCCATCACCAAGTATATCCTTTGTTGAAAGTTTTTCTCCTTCCATTAATTCTCTTTCTGCTATCTGTACTACAGCTCCCCCTCCCAAAGCATCCAAAAAGCCGCGCTCGCAATGGTATTTCAAACTGAAGAAAGCTATTGCTAGCTGCTATGGCGGCTCTCCTTGATACTACCTGTGGAGTCTAGCTAAAGACTGTAAAGAAGGGCGGCTGACTGGGAGGCAACCCAGTGGTAGTTTACTGTTTAATCTGTGTATTGCTTTTATTTTTCCAGTTTTGTTTTTAGCATTTTTTTTGTTTTATTAGATCTCTTCAGAGCCCATGCGTTTAACGTGATACTTTTAAGTGTCAAATTTTTGTGGTCTCTAAAGTTCTTACAGGTGCAATGATTATGGACACTCCAAGGTTGGACACTTGCTTTACAACAAGTGTGAGGAAGACTCCTACCCCAGCTAGGAATTTAAGTGTGAGGAAGGTGACCTTCCTCAATCAACGATATCAGGGGAGTTTTTAGTTTCTCCTTATTTTAATATTCATGTTCATCCTATCATGCTTAATGCTTATTCTATATCCGTCCATGATTGTCCTGAATGAACTTCTTTATGAGTCTGGCATATTTTGAAAGGTCTTTTCTTGATTTTATTTTTGAACAATGAGGACATTGCTCCTCTTAAGTGTGAGGAAGTAGGACCTTTCCCTGAAAATATGTTAGTTGCACTTAATGCCACATTTGTTTTGTTTGTCCTCTTATTTTGAAAGAATTATCTCTTTTCAGTGGCCGAAAAAAATATATATAATATAATATAATTTTGGAAGCTTTGAAAACAAGCCTGATGGCCACCTCAAGAATCTTTCTGCTCTAGGCTGTTTATATGTATATTTTGTCCAAAGTGAATCTGTTTCACTGAAATTTGGTGGATTAGCTGATTATGAAAACTGAATTGGTCTAGTTTGGGATCTTGGGAACGTTGTGAAAGTTTGGAATGAAAGGATAAGACAAGGTACTCCACTGATCTGAATTAAAATTTCTGAACCAAAACAGGCCTCTTCATTCGGTTATTAAGTCCTTGGGGGTGCCTTATCACCCATCTACCTAAGGTTTAGTGATCTGGGATAGAAGGCCCAAAGCCGCTACATGGGTGAAGAGAAAAGTCTGAGGGGATGAATCAAATATGCAAATGGCAGAATGCAATGTTAAAAAGAAAATGAACTTTGAAAAGTTAAATGTGTAATTCATTTTTGCTTATTCTGATCATGAGTATGTGGTGTTGAAAGGTATCACGGAATAAGGTGTTACTTCACACCCCTTGTCATCCAAAGGTTAGAGGAAAGAAATGGTGGAGGACCCAAAACTATTCTGTTTCAGTTTCTATAATCTAACCTCTCCATGATTTTTAACTACATTCTTTTTCACTGTTTGTGAAAATCTACAGCTAGTAGCAGAACTTTTCTTTTGATTGTCATTTTGCTTGTTTTCCATCAGCAGTTATTTGATCCTGAGTTCTCAATACTTCGGTCCTTAAGAGTAGTCATATTCTGTATTTGCTTTTGAGGACAAGCAAAAGCTAAGTGTGAGGAAGTTGATAAGCGTGAAATATATACATTTTTGTGGGTTATTCGATCTAGTATTATAATGAATTGGTCTATATTTCACAATTATCTTATGTTTTTCCAATATTTATATTTTGATAACAGTTGATATATTTTATTTGACAAATGCAGGAAAAGTCTTAAAATATTTATATACATATGTATATGTATTATTATACATGTTGATACGCTGCAATTTTGTGAAGATGGGGCTGTTCCATTATTTGAAGAGAATGGGCTGGCCACATGTATTTACGCAGGAGAAATACTGGACCGATTTGGATAAGAAAAATAAAATGGAAGTCTCTACTCTGACCATGTAAAAGTTGGGCTACTATTTTGAAAGTATTGGGCTGCGATTGAAGACATAAGAATAATAGGTAGCAGGCTGAATCTTAGGAGAAGGGGACGTCGGTTTCAGAGAAAGAAGGGATTACACAGAGGCGAGGCATGCCATCATCCATGGTCGATAATTAACACATGCGAGCCACGATCACCAGGGGAGATCGATCGCACTAATATCCTCCGACTCACACCATCACGCACCAGGACAATCATCATCTCATCGGTACCACGATTCAACCCATCGCACCACGGTGTCACCATCGCTTCAGATCACCATCGACCTTCACAGTAGACCATTCACCACCTTCACAGCAGACCACACACCACCAAGATACGCACCACGCCCTCACCACCGATCATCTCACGCCTTCCATTCACCATCATACGACTCACACAATTGCACCTCATCACCATCAACCACCTACACCTTCACGACCACACTCGCACCATCATCATCGTCATTTACCACCATCACAGACCCGCGCCTCATTCACCACTCACGACCTTCACTCACAGATCATCGCATCGCCACCATCCTTGGTTCACCACGCCATCGCCTATACCACCTTCACCACATCACGCCCATTCACACCACCGCCCCGATCTTCATTCACGCCCTCACCACTGTCGCCACATCACCGTCTTCATTCCACGCCACAGCCCCGCCTTCGCATCACACGACCATTCACACACGCGAAAGCATCACACCTTCGCCTTCGCCTTCACCACCTTCATTCCATCTTCAATACCATCGCCCCCGACATCATCGACACACCACCGCTATCATCGACCTACATCTATCTCGACCTTCATCTTCACGACCAGAACTGCACCTTCGCCTGCACCACATCTCGCACTCACACCCGCAACAGAAACAGACGAGACCACCACATCACTGTCTTCATCTACCACCTCATCCTTCGTCTTGATTCTGGAAATTCATCTCCAGTCACGCGAGAAGAAACTCTCACATCACCCGCCATCACCTTTCATCCTCATCACTTCCGCATCGTTTTCTTTTCACCACGAACTCGTCTCTGCATTCCATCTCCATCCATCGACTCACCCGCATTGACTTCGCATCTCACACACCGCCGTTCATCACTCACGAGATCACACCATCAACACCCGCACTGCACACATATCACCCACCGTTCTCTTTCATCTCCGTCGCGATCCACGCCCGCCATCACGATCCTCACTTCGCCATCCATCTCCATCGTCTCCATCTTCACCATCGCCTCTTCATTCGCACCTTTACATTCGACACCGACGGCATAGAGAAGGAGAGGGCGAGAGATCGAGAATCGAGAATTGAAGAACAAAGCCTTTTGCTCTGAAGAAGGAACGAGGCGGGGGGGGGGGGGGGAAACCGACAAGAAGAGTGAACCGAGGTGAACCAAATTGGGAAATAAAAGAGGTGAACCGGTTCAGAAGGAAAAGAAATTGACAGAACCGGACCGGTTCATTTACAAGGGTTAAACTAAACTCACTTTATTATATGTTTGTTACATGATGTTTACTTGTTATATTTCTTAGTATTACATAACATCTAATATTTATTTTAATGTTTATTTGTGTTTTTGAAATAATGAGTGAGTAGATTATATTTACTCTGGGTGATGGTTTAATTAAGTTTGTTTTAATTATATTTACTGGTTTTAATTAATTGCGGATTGTTACGATTAATGTTATTCTTGCGCTTTTTAATAAATGTCATGAGTTTATTAAATTGCTTTACTAAATCTATTTTGATCCGACCAAGTGATAAATAGATCGGTTAAATTAATCTGTATATCTGTGGAATTATTAATTGGATTAATTAATCATTCCTGCAGACGCAAATTATTATTCCTCGTACTTAATCCGTTTACATATGTTTCTGCTTGAACCTAGACTAGGTCTTGCATTTCTGGTAAATGAGTTCTTCTGAGACTATGATTTAGCTCTTAAGAAAATATTAAGAATTTTGTCAATCTGTCTTTAATTAATCAGTAGATATAATTGATCAAACGGTTTTAACCTGAACCTAGAGTCCCTTTCATCCAATTCATCTATCATTTATTTTATCTGTTATTTATTTTCCTGATTGTTATTTTAATTAATTCATTCTTGTTATTTATTTAATCCTAAAACAAAACAAACCCCCTTTGAATTAACCTTTATCTTAGGCTAGACTTACTTTATCAAGTCCCGTGGATTGACACCTGGTCGCTTCATAATTACTATACTACTACGACCCGGATTTTTGCAACCTGACGATCTATTGATCTGTTGACTTCTAGGATTATTTCTTAGCATTTAATACATCAAATAAATCGTTTGCAGACATGGAAGAAGAGGGAGCTCACGTCGGAAATTTCCAACAATCAAAGGAAGGTTAGAAAAGATGGATTTTGAACTCATTTCTTACCTTAAACAACAAGGGTGTTGTTCTAGATCAAGATGGCACCATAAAACCTTCAATCCAAGCTTTTTCCATGGCGGTCAAATGTGAGCTTTCCAGATTTTGAAAGGAGGAAAATGTTCCCCAAGTTGAGAGAAATTCAACGGTACAATTTTTGTGGAGTTTGGAGTTGATTTGTGCCTTGTAGATGAAGAAGAAGAAGGGAGCTTGGAGGGGTTTGTGAAATCGCCAGCAATGGCTTCAGGAGGAAGAAGAAGTTCAGAAAGGAGGAGGGAGTACGTGGGAAAAGAGAGAAATGGGGAGGAGAGAGAGTCTCCTTCACCTTTTTACTTTTACTCCTTTTCCACTTTTCTTTTCCTTTCTTTTATTTCTTTATTTACTAGGTTAGTGTGTGAGAGGCTACAAAACCGACCCCCACTATATTATTAAGCTGGAGCATTTTTCGCCTTTTACAGAAAACGTTTGTTATTTTACCCAGTTCGGCACTATTCACAAACCGGGCCCGTTTTTCCGGATTTTTCTCGTTTCTTTATTTTAGTGGTTACTAAGCTTCCATTAATACTTAATTATATTTATTTAATCAACTATAATTTTTACGGTCTATTTGACCACTTAAAGTCACGTTTTTAGGTTTTCTCAAAAAACGTGCTTTAAAACTTTGTTAGCGTTTTAATCCATTATTTGGATCTGTTTTCTTTGGGAATCATTCCCGTATACTAATTAGGCATAATTAAGCCTTAGGAGTCCATCTCGGACCCTAACAAGATCATATATCTCGTTTACTCATTTAATGTGCATTTTAGCGTTTTTCGCGTTTTACGCATTTTCTCTTTTCTTTTGGTTTTATTCTCTTTACCAACACTCTCTAGGCACCATTAGGCCTTAAATACTCATATTAGAATTTTTAAGTCACCATTTTTAGGTCCGGGGTATTAAAATCTACCCCCCTTAAGGAACTTTGCCCTCAAAGTTGGTGAATCTAATATTGTTACTCACATAGATACTCTATGCCAAGGTCGTAATCTCTATACGACCCTACAGACTCACAGGTCCGTCTCAGTACATGCTACACATTCCACACACATATCACAACATGCATAACAATAAAAAATACTCTTTATATTCTCTCCATTGAATCGGTCCGAAGATAAAAGGCACTACAGTCCTAGAATCCATATTGAACAATACACTACTGATCCCTCAGGTACCGGTCACGTTGAACACTTACGCTTTCTGGTTCACGGCCGTTTCATGACAATTGGGCACTTACTCTCTCTGGCCCACAGTCCCTTTGGTTCTGATCAAAACGTTACACATATACATATCCTCAGGCACTCTGGTTGACTCACTCAACACAGGACTTTCTCATGTACTCTCCCCGTCCCACTGCCTTTGGAAAAATCACACACTGTCACCGCCCTAAACCGATCACTTAGGACCGCCGCACATACGGTGCAATGGTTTCAAAACCATTTTTCGCCTTCATGCTCAAAGGAAGATCCTTTTTAAATTCTGTTTGAAAATTCTTTTTAAAACATCACACAACTCCAAATCCGGTTTATGGTAGCTGCATCTTTTCTCAGTGTGATTACTTGTGACCACTTATAGGGAGCTTCAAGAATCATCCAACCCTGATATGATCAGCATCAGTGTTTAACTATCCTTCCACCCCAATTTGTGTTCGGTTTCCCTTGATCGCTAGCAGATCAAGTTCCACCTCCCACGTCAGTTTCAAACAATTAGATACTCAAGCATTTTCGTTTTCTATCTTTTACTCTTTCTAGTCATATTTACAAAACAATCCATTTCAGGTTATCTCTAAACCATAAAACTTAGGTCATCCGTCATTCTCAATTTACTTTACTTACTTTACCTAAGCAACTCATGACTCATTTTCTCAAATTGTTACTCAATTTAAAACATACAACATACAACTCCAAAAGATGGAACTCACTCCATCAATAATTCTCAATTAAAACTACCCAGGAAAACTCACTTCCCACTAGGTTACACATCGGTTTCATACCGATTCATACTCGTCATACTCATGTCTAATCTAAACAGACATATACTATAGGGATTCCCACTCCCCAGGAGTTTCTCTACTCCTCTTTTCATAAATATTATATACACGTCACTCGCATCTTACATGCGCAATGACCATAATTACATAATGAGTGGGTATACATGTTTATGTAACATGAGTTCCAATCATCAAAACAATTTCTTTTGTGATATGCATATAGTAGTTTACGCATCTATACGTAAAACATACTCTAAGCGGTTTCTCGCCCTACCCCCCTTAAAAGGGGTTACGCCGCGTAATCGATCATATGTTATCACTGAACATTGGTTCACTAATTCGAGTATCCTGAAGTGTTTTAACTTCAATGCAGTTTATTAACTCATAACCAGTTTTGGTTCTAGCCTCTAAGGCTTCAAGGCGTTTATGATTAGCCCTTTACTCGCATTTTCTAGGTATACTTAACCTTGAATTACGGCCCACAAGCTTCTGCTGCGTGACCTGATAACCAGAGTTTAATTTGCCCTTTTTGGTATTCTCAATGTGTTATCCACTCCCTTTTTATCCCTTTTTGTCTTGGAAATAAAGGTTTCTGCATCGTCACATGGTATCTTTTACTGTATGTGAATTCAACGAGTTATAGATTTTCTCTCCATTTCTTATAATCTATTCTCGTTATAGCACTGTATACCTTCGAGATTATTCACTTACTTTTCCCGTTGTTGTCGGTTGAGGTCAAGCTACTACTTATTATGTAGTGCTTCCTGGATTTTTTATGTTTGTTTACTTGTTTCTGTGCAAGAATTCTTCATTCACACTACTCTGCATTTACCATCCATCGGTTCTGGGACCTGTGGGTTACTGCCCACATTCATCGTGCATCTTTGGCCAACGGCCGCACGGTTATTTCTCTAGATTCGTTCAACAGGCTTGCACCATGTTCGTTGACATTTCTCAAATTCCTAGCTATCCCACTAGATCTTTAATGCACAAGTGCAATACCAAAACACTCAGTCCTACAGAGTGCAGAGGCGTAAACCCTTGGCAGTAAATCTCTTATGTGATCGCAATAGGAATGAACATCATTTCCTTGTTGTCCGGTCTGTCTACCATCCTTATTCTTCAACTCCATATCCTTATCTGACTGAACTCTTACAATGGTCGCTCGCTGCGTACCATGTTCTTACTCGTTAAACAACGCTTGTTTACATGGCATCCGCTACTACTTTAGCTTCCGCTCATGTATTCCCACCATTTACACTATGGCTTGCCATTCACTTGGCTTCATAGAATACACTACTTTTCAAATCTCTCTGCGCTCCTTGCGCATTGTTTACTCTGCAATTCATATTGCACATGTATTGTGTTTACCACTCAACCGATTACTTTCTCGGTTTCCTTTCCACTGCTATCAAAGCCTTTCTACATACTATCTATGTTCAAATTACCCCTTGGCAATAACACATGCTCAAGTTTCACTACACCGCTTTAGCGGTTTCACATTACATTCATAGGTGGTAGCCTTCTCTGGAGGATTCACGCAATTGCCGCTCCATAGGCCCCACAATAATGAGGGGTATCCCCACTCTAATGTAGTGGTTCATCCTCCACTGTTACTCTTATGCCTTTATGCATAGGTTTGCAACGTTTGGATCTACGGGTTGTAGCTGGTTTTCCGGCTTACAAGTCACATTGTTTCGAGTCATGCTCTTTGCGGGCCGTTTATACAAGTTTCTTTTTCTCCGTATACCATTAAATGGTTTGGAGGTATTACTAGGCTCTTTGATATGGTTATTTCATCACGCTTCCGTACATGGAAGGCCCTTCAAGTATCTTGATATTAATCTTCGCTCTTTAGCAATTTAGGGTGTTCCCTTGTTAAGTGGGTGATAAGTGTCCAAATGAGCATGTTTTATAGGTGTATTTCATATATATATTAGCACTTTTCTTGCTCATTTCTCCAATTCGGTTAGTTTTCCTCTAGTTTATGTTTTATTGTTATCTCACAAATTTATTGTTTAAACATGAGGAAAACCAAGCTGGAAGCAAAGTAGACGAAGAGACGAACGCATAGACGCAAACGGCTCGGAAAACGGAGTCCAAACGAAGAATCTAGAGCCGGTCAAAGTTCGTAGAAGAAAGTAAGTGGAAAACTTGTGTCTACCCCTCTGTCCGCATGGAGATAGGCGGACAGAACAAGGGACCGCATGAGTGTCCGCATGGAGATAGGCGGACAGAACAAGGGACCTCATGAGTGTCCGCATGGGGATAGACGGACAGAACAAGGGACCGCATGAGTGTCCGCATGGGTTTAGGCGGACAGGACTTGTGTCCGCATAGATTTAGGCAGACAGATAGGCGGACACAGGGCGGACGTGACTAAATATCAGACGCGACAGTTTTCTTCTTCGCCCACTGTCTGCAACTTGCTTCTGCCATATCCATCTACTCCGAGTAGCGCCTACCTTAATTCCCTCACGCGTGTGTTCAGCTCTGTCCCCTGCAATTAATGAGCAATCAATCTGTAAATCAATTCTTCCACTCCAGATCTGCCTCTTCCCTTCCTCTATATAAACCCAGCACCTGCAACCTTAAACAGGCGTACGGAGAAAACCAGAAAATCAGACCATCGCTCACCACAATTACCATACGCTTCCATTCATTCTCTCCCGTACACCACAACACATCATTCGATCCCTAGAACTCAAACACTCCAAATCACTCATTCCACATACAATATCCTACGTACACGCTCCACCCTTCGTTCTCTTCATTTCTCCATTCACCATCCACACCTCCGCATTAATATTACGTCCAACCTCTGTCTGACTTATTACCAGTTAATATGTCAGGCTAAGGAGGATTTACTCCGGGCGAAGGTTTAATTATGGTTTGTTTAGTTGTGTAATCTATATTTCTACCGGTTAAAATAAATTCAGTTTGTTACGATTAAAGTTTATCACGCTCCCCTTTTAATAAATTTCATCGATTTATTAAAAAGCCTTACTAAATATGTTTTTAATCTGATCGGTGACGAACAGATAGGTTAATTAAGCCGTAAAACTGTAGGAAACTTATTTTCATCGGATAAGTTAGTACTCAGTTGCAAGAATAAAATTCCTCACACTCCTCTACCGTTTACACGCATTTTGCTTGAGTTTTCATCGGACCTTGCATTTTCAGGTAAACGAGTTCTTATGAGTTTTCATCGGACCTTAAGATAATAACAGGAATCTTGCCAAATTATTTCATTAAACCGGTAGAGATAGCACAATTAATCAGATCATATTAACTTGAACCCGGAGTCCCGTTTAATTTAACTTCAGCTCACTAAATTAATCTGTTATTTACTTTTCAGAAACAAGTCAATTAACTCCCCCCTTTTGTGACAAGCTTAGGTACTACTTATTTCACTATAAGTCCCACGGTTCGATATCCGGTCGCTTACACTTTACTATACTACTACGACCGGGATTTGTTTACAGCTCGACGTTTATTTTGAGTTTTCTTTTCTTTTCTTTTAATTTCACCAGTTCTAACCACTCAGATATACACGTCTGCAAAATGGCGCCGTTGCCGGGGACTTGATTTATTCTAGTCCCTAAGCCCCGGTAAATCACCTGTTATATTATACTAATCTGTTAATATTATTGAATTGTTAATCTAATTTCGGACATCTGACCTCGGACATTTGACTTTGGACTTCGGACTTCTGACTTTGGACATCTAACTTCTAACATCTTAATATTATTGTCATTTATTTCTGTCATTTCATTTCCATTGTCCTTTAATTTTCCAGTATACTAACTACTAACTTTAAATTTCCAGTATACTAACTACTAACCTTAATTTTCTGTCATTTTTTCCATTGTCATTTCAATTTTCTGTCATTTCTTTCCATTGTCTCTAACTACTAACATTAAATTTCTGTCATCTAATTCCTAACATTTTTTTTTTCTCACATAACGAGTTTCTTTCTCTGTTTTGAGTGGTGAATGCCTTTTACCAGGTCAAACAGCCTCCCAGAAAATATTAATAATCACACGGTTGGTTACATTCCAGAGATTGAGAGAACCCTTCTGCGCTCCCTAAGGCAGAACCGAACTCAACAAAACATTACACCACAGTGATAGAATCTGACCCGGAAGCTGACATGGCAATT
Organism: Limonium bicolor; assembly: GCA_023374045.1. NCBI lineage: Eukaryota > Viridiplantae > Streptophyta > Magnoliopsida > Caryophyllales > Plumbaginaceae > Limonium > Limonium bicolor. The sequence continues at coordinate 227,602,252 of CM041776.1, forward strand.
TCACCAGCGACAGTTCGAAACATTAACAGGCCGTCTAACCAAGGACAACAGCCTGCTATCATCCTTCCTCACCTTAGCCCATCCGAATACGATGAGTGGCAGAAGCTGAAGCCATATCATCAAATCAGATGTGTAAAGGAGTTGGGCATGTTTGATGGTTCCAGTCCAGACGAAGCCCTGTTACATGTTACAAAGTTCTTGCAACATGCCAATAGTCTTACTGCGACCGACGCAGTACTCCAGTACGCAAGATTGTCATTATTCCCTCACAGCCTGACGGGAAGTGCGAGCAAGTGGTATCATAGCCTGACACCAAGTACCATTGGTACTTGGGATGACATGGCCACCAAGTTCTACGACAAATTCCTACCCCCGAGCCGAACGTTGGAGATGATTGCTGAAATCTATAATTTCAAGCAACCTGGGTCGGAGAATATTTGTGAAACTTGGGACCGGTTCAAAGGACTACTACTTACTTGTCCTCACCATGGTCTGACGAAAGAACAAGTATCACAATTGTTCTACAAAGGCTTGATCGGTCCGTGCAGAACAATGGTACTGTCCTCGTTAGGGGCTGACATTCTGAAAAAGCAAGGAGCACAATTTCTGAATAGCATGGAGTCTCTCTGTGAAGAAATCAGAGACTGGGCCTCCGGTGGATCAAGGAGCGGTATTCCAGGTTTATACCATGTTGGGGAAAGTGATAACAAGTTTGACCAGCTGATGAAAAGCCATGAGCAACTCATGGAAAGCAATGCTCAGCAGGCAACAAAAGTAAGTACTCTGCAGAAAGTGGTTGAGCAGATGGCTATGAACTCCTACCCCCAGCAAGCTAAGTCGATGATTTCCCGATCATCTACAATCCCTCCAGGCTATGCACCTCTGTCCCAATCATCTCCCGTTATTTCTTGTACGCAATGTGGTGGGCCTCATGACTATGAACAATGCCCCCAACTACAAGAATTAAAAGCAACAGAGGAGACAAACTATCTCACCAACAATTCAGGATACAGGCAACCTTAGCAACGTAACATGCAATCCAACCTTCGCTACTCAAACACCGAAAATATCCAAAACCCACATACCCTACAAACATCCCAAAATTACAGACCTCAGTCTAATTTTCAAGGAGGCTAGAGGCAGTATCAGCAACAGCCTTATGGCAATGAAGCTTCTTCGAGTCGACCGACTCAACCTCCTCCGAATCCTGAGTCTGAAATGTCTCAAATGCAAGAGATGTTTAAAGCAATGATGGGTAAGTCCCGAGACACGCAAGATGAAGTCACAGCCCTTCGTAATGACCAAAAAGCCTTGCAGTCTCAAATTCAACAGTTACTCATTCAACAAAGACCTCCTGGTCAACTCCCTTCACAAACCAATCCAAATCCAAAAGAGTATGCAAAAGCAATTTACGTAGTGGACCAGCCCACCACATTAGCTCATGGGAGCAACAACCCGAGAGTGAAATGGTCCCTGAAGTGGAGTAGCAGGCTGAGGAATACCTTGACATGAACCAAATGAAGCTCTATGCCAAATTAGTTGCGATAAATGAAATGATGGAAGGTCCACTAGACCTTACATCACAGCAACCAGAGAGCAAACTGGTTCATATAGTGGACGACTTACCTGAGAATTTGAGTTACTCTATATCACCACCACTCCCGTTCAAACCTGAGCAAACGACATCAAATCTTCTGCTTGAGCTTGAAGACAAGCCATCAGAGGACAACTTCTACCTCAACTTCATGGAGTCTCCTCCCTCTGAAGTCAATTACCGTTATTTTCCCTCCTTCTCTGTGCTATATCCAGAAAATGAGGATAGTTACATCCTCAAAAATGAAGAGGAGGAAATGCTCACTCCCGCCAGAATATCCAAACAAAACACCATATCACCTTCAAGAAGCCATCTCCCTCTGAAGTTGAAATCAATCAGTGCTCTTCCTATGAGCCTCTTCAAAAAGATGAGGATATATACGTCCTCAAATTTGAGGAGGAGGAGCCATCCAACTTTGATCCTCACACCAAGGGACATCCATTGAAAAATCTGGGCCCTTCTCTAAAGAAAAATAATGCCCACCCAACCCACCCATTGAAGCCCACTTCCACCTTCATTTTTGTTCCAGGGGAGGAAATTTACATCCTCAACTCTGAGCAAGAACCACCACTACCATGTTGCATCCATACGGCTAAACAACAAAAGGAGAATGTTTACATTCTCCAGTTTGAAGAAACACTACAACCATCACCCGGTTTTCAATACAATATTAATGGCAGCAAACACCTCCTTCAAAACAAGGTTTTATGGAGTTTGTCTTTTCCTACTGTAATTGTTGCTGTAATACTTTGTTTTGATCCAGGTGGTTCGGTCCTACATATAGGCAATTTCCAGTTCCCGGTACTACCATTGTCAACATTCATTTATGATCCGGGATAATGACGAACATGCGTCTAGCTAGAGACGTTAAACCCGGGCAGCTTGGTGGGAGGCAACCCACTATCTATCTTTTGTCTTTCCTTTAATTTAATGTCGTTTTCTTTTTTGTACTATATTTCCCTTTTATATGTTATAATAAAATGCAGGTTTTACTTGAGTTCTTCTGGCTGTGTAGAATACTCCTTACAGGTACATTTCATGACATTCCACAGCTGCACTCAAGTGTGGGGGAGCTCTACACACTCTATGAAATCTGGGGAGTACACTCTTTCCTTTATTAATTGCATGCCCTGTTAATTTATTTCCATCTACGCAATGAGGGCATTGCTTGAGCTTAAGTGTGGGGGAAGAGCCTTTTCAGGGCATTTTGTGCTAAAAATGTTTAAATCTCTCTGCTTATCTTGCATTTGTTCAAAAATTAAAATTATGTACCCTGCTAATGTAGGTTGTTCTCTTTAAAAACAAATACTATTATGAATTGTGGGATAAATGGTACAAATTTAAAAATTTTCATTTGATTACTTTTGAGGAGCATTTTTCTTATGCGGTGTGACCCAATATTCTGCAAATGGTTGGATTTTATTGCTCAGGGTTTCTTTCTGTCTTCTCTCTTAGGGATTGCTAAGGGGTGCTTCTCTGTTTTAAAAAGAATACAAAAAAGGGACTTGTGAGACACCATTTGTAACCAACAAAGAAAGTTGAGTGTTCTTGAATACAAAGGCGTTATGCCTACATTTTCTCATCCCTTATGCAAAAGTGAAACAAATGCATGAATCTATTTTTCCTTTTGTTTTCTCCTCAAATGCCCATTCTTGAGAGAAGTTGGCCATGGTAAAAGTTCTCAGAGTCACCTAAACAAAAGAAACATTGAAGTACCTTAGATCATACCCCGAAACTCTATATTTTATTTTACCTTGAGCACACCTATGCCACCAGCAGTTGATGGATCACACTCCTCAATAAGTTAAAAGGAACATGAACTGTTCACCTCTTTATCCTACCCTTCATAATAATATTTGTTAGTATTGAGCATTCCCTACTTACTTGGGTACGTGGTTTTGCTTGTGGACAAGCAAAAAGATAAGTGTGGGGGTGTGATAAGTGTCCAAATGAGCATGTTTTATAGGTGTATTTCATATATAATATTAGCACTTTTCTTGCTCATTTCTCCACTTCGGTTAGTTTTCCTCTAGTTTATGTTTTATTGTTATCTCACAAATTTATTTTTAAACATGAGGAAAATCAAGCTGGAAGCAAAGTAGACGAAGAGACGAACGCATAGACACAAACGGCTCGGAAAACGGAGTCCAAACGAAGAATCTAGAGCCGGTCAAAGTTCGTAGAAGAAAGTAAGTGGAAAACTTGTGTCCACCCCTCTGTCCGCATGGAGATAGGCGGACAGAACAAGGGACCGCATGAGTGTCCGCATGGAGATAGGCGGACAGAACAAGGGACCGCATGAGTGTCCGCATGGGGATAGACGGACAGAACAAGGGACCGCATGAGTGTCCCCATGGGTTTAGGCGGACAGGACTTGTGTCCGCATAGATTTAGGCGGACAGATAGGCGGACACAGGGCGGACGTGACTAAATATCAGACGCGACAGTTTTCTTCTTCGCCCACTGTCTACAACTTGCTTCTGCCATATCCATCTACTCCGAGCAGCGCCTACCTTAATTCCCTCACGCGTGTGTTCAGCTCTGTCCCCTGCAATTAATGAGCAATCAATCTGCAAATCAATTCTTCCACTCCAGATCTGCCTCTTCCCTTCCTCTATATAAACCCAGCACCTGCAACCTTAAACAGGCGTACGGAGAAAACCAGAAAATCAGACCATCGCTCACCACAGTTACCATACGCTTCCATTCATTCTCTCCCGTACACCACAACACATCATTCGATCCCCAGAACTCAAACACTCCAAATCACTCATTCCACATACAATATCCTACGTACACGCTCCACCCTTCGTTCTCTTCATTTCTCCATTCACCATCCACACCTCCGCATTAATATTACGTCCAACCTCTGTCTGACTTATTACCAGTTAATATGTCAGGCTAAGGAGGATTTACTCCGGGCGAAGGTTTAATTATGGTTTGTTTAGTTGTGTAATCTATATTTCTACCGGTTAAAATAAATTCAGTTTGTTACGATTAAAGTTTATCACGCTCCCCTTTTAATAAATTTCATCGATTTATTAAAAAGCCTTACTAAATCTGTTTTTAATCTGATCGGTGATGAACAGATAGGTTAATTAAGCCGTAAAACTGTAGGAAACTTATTTTCATCGGATAAGTTAGTACTCAGTTGCAAGAATAAAATTCCTCACACTTTGCCGTTTACACGCATTTTGCTTGAGTTTTCATCGGACCTTGCATTTTCAGGTAAACGAGTTCTTATGAGTTTTCATCGGACCTTAAGATAATAACAGGAATCTTGCCAAATTATTTCATTAAACCGGTAGAGATAGCACAATTAATCAGATCATATTAACTTGAACCCGGAGTCCCGTTGAATTTAACTTCAGCTCACTAAATTAATCTGTTATTTACTTTTCAGAAACAAGTCAATTAACTCCCCCCTTTTGTGACAAGCTTAGGTACTACTTATTTCACTATAAGTCCCACGGTTCGATATCCGGTCGCTTACACTTTACTATACTACTACGACCGGGATTTGTTTGCAGCCCGACATTTATTTTGAGTTTTCTTTTCTTTTCTTTTAATTTCACCAGTTCTAACCACTCAGATATACACGTCTGCAGTGGGATCCCTTCGGGGTTTTACCCGAGTGTTCGTTTAAAACTTGTGTTCTCAACACGATATCTCGTTCAACTGCTGTTGACTTTGGTACCCTTCACAGATTGCTCCTGGGTGTTACTGAGTTGCGCCATTACATCTGGATTGAACTCATGGGTATGTTCAATTTCTTACCCCGCCTTGCGATTATATACTTTGAACTATCCCATTAAGGGTTGTAACGTCTCCCATTCTCGGTAGACCATTGATTCTTTCTCCTTTACCATCTTGGTAAGGTCATTAATCTCTTCAGTGAGGTATGCTGTGGGATTATATCCCATTTATTAAACATTGATATGTTCATTTTAGGCCTTTGCCGTATTGTTTACACTGGGTATTTATTCTAGTTACCATTTATCTCCTTAGTGTTTCCTGAGACATATCCAATGTCTATTCTTAACACTTTGTGCTTCCCGCACTTCTTAACGTTATATCCTTAGGTCCGTTATGTTACTGGGTTCTTCCCCTTGACCATTAGTGGTAGTCAGTTGTTCTGGTCCGAATTGGTTCTTTCGTCTGTAGTATGGAGTCGGCTACTTCCCGTGTTCCGTACTCTACTTGTATACATACATGGAGTATCTTATTGATACATTATCACTTACCCGTCTAACTCATAACTGGTCTGTCAGGCCCGCAAGCTCCTTTGGAGTGCGGTCGTCCCATGTCTCGTTTGTGTACACTTGTAGTGTCGGTTACACGCCTAGGTGAAGTATTCTGTTGCCAACTCCTCTTATATCGTCCCATGATAACTTATCGTGGTTCTCTGGTTTGGATTTAAAATTTAAGGGTTTCTGAAAAAGTTACGTTTGAAAGAAAAATTTGAGTTTTGAAAATAAAATCTTCACGTCATTTCAATGCCGGTTACTTCTTACCAGATCTAGCTTCTCACCGACTGGTATGCTCTTCAATATAATGGTCTAGCCGTTAGGCCTTTCTAAGGTTTCGTTTCAAAATTGTTAAGTTTAAGTTGCTATGTTGGCTTCTTTCGCCATCTTCGTACTTTGCTAAGTACTTCTTGCTTGTTAATGTTCCTCTTAACAGTCCCGTTATTACTGCACTTGCCGTGGCAAGTGCGCGGTACAGGCGGTTTTTGGGTTAACTCATACCGGTCACGGTATTGTTCACATTTGTATTCGGTATCATTGATGGCTCTTCCTTTGATCCTTTAGTTAGATAACTGCTCGTCGGAGCTGCTTCTTGTTCGTCTTGACATGACTATCATCCATTTAGGTGCTTCTCCACTCTCGGAGTTCCTTAATTACTCAGTGCTGTGTCGTTTCTTGGTGCTCGTTCCCACACATTTACCGTGGTTACCGAAACTTATTTTACTTAGGCACTACTTCTGTAGCCCTATTCGGGTACTTCCCATAGTTGTGCTTGTTGCTGTCTAGGCTATGTCAGCTAGGCATAACAACCTTTCTGGGTGTGGTAGGGTGGGTGTACCTACTTTTGACAAGTTTCTTAGTCGGTTAGTATACCGTTGATGGTAATACTTAACTATGGCGGTCCGTAGACATGTGTCTCGGTTCTTGTTACTTTCCTTTTTCCGCCTTGTCGCACGTGCTTTTCCTTTTGCTGCTGCTCGGCCAGCCGGGTTCTCGCGACTGCTAAGCATGTCGCTCCATGCTGCCACAGATTCCAGTCTCCTTGGGTTAGGATTTCTCGATCTCCCGCCATTAAGTGCGGTCATTGTCGTTCCAGTGGGATTCGTCTCTGGGATTTCCAGTTTTCAGGATCTACCGCATGACACGTTCTAGTTCTTATAGAGTTATATTTAACAACAGCCAGATCGGGTCTTCCCGAGTAAGAGTGGACTTTCCGTCTCTCTGGCGTTCTTTCCCGAGCTTTTTAATACGGGGGTTGTGGAGGGCGGGTTTGGTATTGTAGGTATCCAGATCATACTAGAAGTTCCTAACTAGCGCATCTCTCACGCTATCACTCAACCCTTAGCCACTGGTGGAACGGAAGCCTTTAATGACGGTGGTTTAATCACGGCTTTAACAGAAACCGTAATTAATATGAAGGCCGGAGTTAATTAATGACGTTTATTAAATTAACCGTAAGCAATAATCGATCGGAGGTAGGCGCGCCTTTTTTAGGACGGACTTTAGATGACGGTTATTTGTGAAACCGTAATCTAAAGTCCCGTGTTGACGCGCGCTTTATGGTCAACGGACTTTAGATTACGGTTTTACTAATAACCGTCATCTAAAGTCCCCGCCCACTGATGGTCAACGACGTCGTCTTGACCTGACGCCAAATATTTCCCGCATTATTTGATTTTTTCGACGCCGCGCGTAATCTAAATTACAGTGAACGACGTCGTCTTACCAGCTTATTTTAGATTAAAAATAACTTTATATTAATGTGTTACATTTGTTTGATCGAATAAGACTCATGGCTCAATGGCCGTGGGTACATGAGTCAACACCATCGATCTTGAGTTCGAAACCCAGCATAGGCCAAATAATTTTCGCGCTATTTTATTAATTTCGTTACACTTTAGATTACGGTTCTTTAGGAACCGTCATGTAAAGTGTGACTTTACATTACGGTTTTCATGTAAACCGTAATCTAAAGTCCTTTTAACTACAACATTTGCCCGTTTACTCTGCACACTGTACTTACAGTAACTCTTCTTCTCTTTCGCGCTATCTTCCTCACTGAAATCGCCTCCTCTCTCCCGTCACCTTGCTAACGGCCATCGCCACCATCGCTCCCACCACCTTTGTCACTCCCATCGCCGCCGGTCACCACCCATCTACCACTGGTCTCACCGTCGACCTCTCTATCGCGTATTGGGTATGCGATCGATTGATTGTCGTTTTTTTCTAACTTTGTTCATATACATGCATTTCGATTGCAAGTTCTAACTTTGTTCATATATTTGTGCCCAGATTCACAGTTAATTGCAACCTAGTTCGTGGGCTGATTTCTACACTACTTGCCCACTTCGGTGCTTAGTAACGGTAATTTTGCAAAGCAAACTGTAAACTGCTGTATTTATTTATTCTTAGCATTTAGTATTACAATTAATAAATAATAGTGTAGTTTTAAAAATGCTACTACTTAAAACTGCCACAGGAAAGAAAGTAAGTTCAAGTATATTACCGATTCCTGAAAATAGCTCATTTTCAACTGCTCAATCTGCTATGCCAGATGCTCTCTGTTTGATTCACAATCTGTGACAGGAATCAACAATGCTATTGTTATAACCACCAGAAAGAATAAGATGAGTTTCGGTATTTTAATGGTTCTAGAATGACTAGTTTCAGTCCTTCAATCTGAAGTACTGCAGAGAAGGTCATAAATAAACTTCATTTATAGTAGAAGAAGATAAGTTTATGTATGTTACTAGTTCTAGATGGTGCGTGCAAATTTGACTTTGATAAAACTGATTTGGAGACGTTAGAAATATAGGGGAGATGCTGTCGATTTTTTTCCGCGGTTTAGCTAGCATTTAACCTTGATTTTTTGATGAATTCTAATGTTGTCGTTTTTCATTTATGCATCAGGACTACGACTTTATTTTGGCTTCCGACCTCAACCGTCTTAGCATCGGCTAATCGTCTACCAGAGGTAAGATTTACATATATACATATAATATTTGACAAACTACCAAACATAGTTATCCGCCCAAGATATACCTAATAGAGGTATATCTTCGGCAGTCCCTGTCGGGACTGTCCATGATTGTTAAATCTCACACCTAGGGTGTGAATGTGTTTTTAATTGTACTTTATTGATTATTTCAGCAGTATCTCTTTATTGTTCTTCGAATGCATATATTATTGATTAATATCATAATATCGTGCATTTGAAGAACTGTAGGGAGATGCTGCCGAAATTTTCAATAAATTACATATTAAAAACACGTTCACCGGTGGGATTTAATACTCATGGATGGATTTAGGTTGATAAGATACAAAAGTGTAAAGACTCTGCCACGGGTGACGGTATGAAATGGCTGCCTTCATATAAATAGCTAGAAGGAGATGGAACGTTCGTGGATTTACAGCGGAAATTTGGACGACAAGTTTTTAGAAGGAGTTGATAAGTTATGCACGGTGTTGGCGAACAATCTGAAACCTACAGACAAGGGATACATATTTTGTCCGTGTATCGACTGCCAAAACAATCTGAGATATCGCGGCGTTGAAACAATTAAGGAACATCTGATCCGCCGCGGTTTTACAAAAGATTTCCAAGACATAATCCGATGGCATGGTCAGAGTGCGTTCGATGTTATTAAGCCTGACGAAGGGGATAATGGTCAGGCAAACACAGAAACAGAACTTGGAGATGATACAGTTGCTGGTGACCCAGAAGACGTTACAGGGAACGTTGAGCCAGATTTCTGGGATGATGACATTGAGACTATGCTCGAAGATGTGGAACGACATTACTCTAACACGCCAGACAAGCATGAAAATTTGTTGGATTCATCCAAAACACCGTTGTACCCCGGGTGTGACCCTACAAAGTTAAGCAAGTTGAGTGTCGTCCTCAAGCTATTCAACTTGAAAGCGAAACATGGCTGGAGCGACGTAAGTTTCACTGACCTCCTGGAACTATTGAAATACGTTCTTCCGGTGGACAACGTTTTACCAACGACTACGTACTCAGCCAAAAAAATGATGTGCCCAATGGGTATGGGGTACCAGAAAATTCATGCTTGTCCAAATGGTTGCATGTTTTGGAAATCGGATGAATTTGCTGAAAGCTGTTCAGCATGTGGAGCGTCACGGTATAAGAAACAACAAACTCACATCAGCGGTAGTAAGAAAGGTTCACCAGCTAAGGTACTGTGGTACCTGCCCATCATTCCAAGGTTCAGACGTTTGTTCTCCATTGAGAAAGACGCAGAGAATCTTCGGTGGCATTCAGTTCACAGGAAAAAGGATGGCAGATTAAGACATCCCGCTGATGCACCACAGTGGAGAAACATAGACGTAAAATTTCCTGAGTTTGGTAACGAACCGAGAAACCTAAGGCTAGGCTTGTGCACGGATGGGATGAACCCTTACGGTACTTTGAGTAGCATACACAGTACCTGGCCTGTGCTTTTGGTTATTTACAATCTACCGCCGTGGTTATGCATGAAACCAAGACACATCTTGTTGTCTTTGTTAATATCTGGTCCAAAGCAACCGGGCAACAAAATTGACGTATTCCTACAACCTTTGATAGAGGATCTACAACTCTTGTGGAATGAAGGGGCTACGGTTTACGACTCATTCAGTAAAGAGGACTTCAATTTGCGTGCCATGTTGTACTGCACAATCAATGATTTCCCCGCCTATGGTAATCTTTCAGGCTATTCAATCAAGGGGGCGTTGGCGTGTCCGATTTGTGGTGAAAACACTTGTAGCATTCGCTTGAAACATAGTGGGAAAACCGTGTATATGGGCCACCGAAAAATGCTTCCAAAAGGACATAAGTATCGAAAGATGGCGAAAGAGTTCGATGGGAAAACTGATCACAGCATGGCGCGCCAGCCTTTGACAGGTACAGAGATTTACAAAAAGTTGGATAATATTGTGAACAACTTCGGGCCGCCAACCAAAAGTGGTGAAAAAAGTGTCTGGAAAAAGAAATCAATATTTTGGGAACTAGAGTACTGGCAGCATCTGGAGGTTAGACATTGTATCGATGGGATGCATGTCGAGAAGAACGTGGGTGAAAGTGTCACTAGCACTCTTTTGAACATAAAAGGAAAGACAAAGGATCATTTGAAAGGAAGAAAAGATTTAATTGAGTTGGGCATACGCACAGAGCTTGGCCCGCAAGAACGTGGAAAACGCACATTCTTGCCTCCTGCCTGTCACACTCTGTCTAAAGAAGAGAAACATAGTCTATGCAGTACCCTTTACAACATCAAGGTGCCATCAGGTTACTCCTCAAACATAAGAAACCTAGTGTCCATGACAGATTTCAAATTAGTAGGAATGAAATCTCACGATTATCATGTCCTACTTCAAGAATTTTTGCCAATTGCACTACGTGGGATCTTGCCGGATGCTGTCAGACACACAATCACAAACGTCAGTGTCTTCCTCAAATCCATTTCGTCTAAGGTTCTTGATGTGGACACTCTGTCTAAATTACAAAAGGATCTTATTGTGACAATGTGCCAGCTGGAGATGTATTTTCCTCCATCGTTCTTCGACATAATGATACATCTCCTCGTGCATCTTGTAAGAGAGATTCTGATGTGTGGTCCTTTGTACCTTCGCTACATGTATCCGTTCGAAAGGTACATGGGTGTCCTGAAGAAGAAAATGAAGAACCGTCGTCACCCAGAGGGTAGTATTATAGAGGGCACTATCACAGAGGAAGTTGTAGACTTCTGCACCAATTACCTAGAAGGTGTCGATACCATTGGACTTCCACGTTCTAGACACGAGGGCAGATTGAAGGGTGTTGGCACGGTTGGAAGGAAACTGAAAAGAATTGACATAGACACTCTTAACAAAGCTCATTTAGTTGTGCTAAGTCATCTTGAAGATGTTGAACCATACTTTGATGAACACTTGTGTGTTTTAAGAGCACAATATCCAAACATGAGTGACGTTAGACTACAAAATGAGCAGAATAGGACATTTGTCCGATGGTTCAAAGAGAGAGTGTTGTCCGATCAGTCCACGAATGTGCCTGAACTGATTAAAGTAGTTGCATTTGGACCAAATCTGGATGTAATTTCTTATGAGGGGTACGATGTCAACGGATTCACCTTTTTCACAGAACGTCAGGATCAGAAGTCAACGAATCAAAACAGTGGTGTAGAGCTTGAAGCTTATCAAAACTTATATGACATCGGTCGTGGGTCATAGTCCTGTCTCGGTACAACAATCATATTTCGGTGTTATACAAGACATCTGGGTATTGGACTACAACAGCTACGAAATGTGTGTTTTCCGCTGTAACTGGGTTAACAACAATCATGGCTACCGTGAGGAGGAGCATGGTATGAAACTGGTTGATCTGTCTAGAGCTACTCCCACGGTTGAGCCATTCGTTGTTGGGACGAAGGTTAAGCAGATATTTTATGTAACTGATCCCTGTAATCCTAGATGGTCTGTTGTGCTTAAAGGGAGAAGAGGAATAGTTGGTGTGGATGGTGTGGTTGATGAGGATGAGTATGATGCAGAAGATGAACCTCCAACTGTTCCTATTTCATTGGAAGAGGCTGAGGTCACAGGTCATCGTGAGTATATACGATCAGACCATAACGAGGGAATGTGGGTTGAGAGATAATGGTGTATGTAAGTTATTACTATAAAAATTTATATGAAATTAACACTCTTTTATTTATTGCTTGTTTATGACCATTATGAAATGCTTAATTTAATTCAAATTGTATTTCAATCCTTGCAGGCATGGCTGATCAGGACATGGCTGATGAAGAGTTCGATTTATTTTGTCGTGAGGAGGAGGAAAATGAGCAGCAAATGGTACCGGTCCCATCTACATCTGCTGCTGTTGCCCCATCCACATCTGCCGCTGCTGCTGTTGGCCCTTCCATGAGTGCACCTTCTACGAGTGCTACTCAGAGACCCAGAGGTAGAGGTCCGACCCGTGGGTTGAAACTGCAGAAACCGGATCAGATTAGTCTTCTGTGGGACCAGTATGGGAGGTATGGTGGGGGCAGCAGGTCAGAGTTCGCTAGTATGCTAGGGACTCTGGCCAGATCACATTGCTGCATCAACCACACATGGAAACAAGTCCCGGAAAAAGTAAAGGAGACCATCTGGAAGAAGGTGCAAGAACGGTACAAGATCCCAGAAGAAGTGAAGAAGACCGTTCTTTCTTTGGTGGCCGGCAAAGCTAAATCATTCCGCCACTACTTGGTTGAGCATTGGATCAACAGGGTGCCCCCACGTGAGCCTCCGCCGTATGTTGTATACAATGGCATGATAACTGAAGAGGAGTGGAAGGAGTTCGTTGAGCGGCACGCCACCCCCGAGTTCAGGGTATGTTTGTGTGTACTCTTTTCTTAATTAATGCTCATAATGCTTTATCCCTGATTTTCTAATTAATTTCCTGTTGTACTTTCTTAACAGCAAGTACAAGAACAAGCACGACAAAACCGTGAAGCTAATCTCTACCCCCACACCATGGGACGAAGGGGATATGTGGGCAGCCTCGAGGGATGGAAAGAAGCTGGTTTGCTGACACGGAGGAACGAGGATGGAAGTGAATGCCCGATCGAGGATGTCTCTGAGGCGAGGAGGGTGCAGATGTACATACTGGGACGCCAGAAAACGACCAGCGAAGGTCAGAGGATATTTCCTAATGCTGCGATGGAACAACTGGCAAACCAAATTGTAAGTATTTGAAAGTAGCTGTTGAATAATTTACTTATATACTCAAGTGTTTGTTGATCTTAAATCTCGTCATTAACTTCTTTGAAAATTGGACAGTACGATGCGGCACAGAGAGGAGAAGTGGACTTACACGCTCCTCCTTCTCAAGACGACGCGCTGAATCAAATGCTTGGGAAGAAGGATCACCCGGGGCGTGTTAGAGGATTTGGGGGAGAAGTACGTCAGAAGAACGTATTCCCGCCATCTGCTAGGAAGGGTCAGATGAGTGCTGCTGAAGTCGAGGCGATGGTGGTAGAGCGTAAGTTCGCTGCTGAGCGCCAAGCTAATGACGAGAAACATGCTGCTGAGCGCCGGGCTATCGAGGAGAGGCTGCAGGAAGCGTTGAATGCGATTGCACATGCGACTACTCAGCAGCAGCAGCTAGATCCTCCTCGAATGTCTTCCTCGTCTAGTTGTGCTCCGGCCGCTGACCCGTACCCGTTTGCCAACATCCAGGTTAACTTTGTTTAACTATTTTTCTTCTAAAATAAAGTTATTTAAATAGTATTAGATTGGACTCACTTATTTATTTCACGTATTATCTCTGTTTATTAAAGGAGCAAAAAAAATGTCGTCTCCAAATACCATTAGACGGGCACCCTGTAGATGCGGCCTACGGGACGGTGTTGCCATCAGGTCCACTCACGCTCATCAGTTTCGTACGTCTACCCCCATTCTACGCGCGTGTGACCTTGGACCTGATAGTTGATGGATTTGAGCATGCATACCTTCCGATGGCGATTGACAACAAATGCACGCTGATCGAAGCGAAGGGAGACATATTGCCCTGGCCAGCATGTTATATTGTTGTCACCGATGAGGTAAGACTGTTTGACAACCATTTAGTATCTAATAAAATGCATTATTTAGCATTAAGTGTCTAATCTAATCTATTATAGATCCCTGAGCTTCCTCGCCGCGTAACCCGGCCCAGACTAGAAGAGACCAGCGCGCCGGCGAATCCTGAGATCCCTGAGGTTCCTCGCCGCGTATCCCGGCCCAGAGAAGAAGAGATCAGCGCGCCGACGAATCCTGCCAGAAGGGTATGTTCTAGATAAATGTTTAATGTTACTATAATAATCAATTAGTAATTATCTTTACATTTATGCTTTACTGTTTGTGTGTGAAGGGTAAGAATCCAGTGAGTCGGGGTGCGAAAGGTAAGAATCCAGCGCCCGTCCGGGGTCGCACCAGGACTTCTGAGGCGCCTAAAAATAAGCTCGCACTGCCACAAAAACTTGTTAATGTTTTGGGGGCCAAGCAGATGAATCTCTACGACAAGATCATGGTGAAGTCATCTCAAACTAACAACTTCATGATGACGCTTCCAAAGTCGATGTTTCACTACGAAGAAGATATGATGACGGCAATCAACTTTGAGGACATCAGAGAGATGATGTGTGGAGATTATCTGAACATTAACATTATTCAAGCTTATCTAAAGTAAGTGTTCTTTCCTCATACTGTAAAAACATATAGAATAAGTATCTATGAAGTTGCATTGGCTAACTTTTTATAGTACATGTGATATAATAGATGTCTGCTTGAGAGATGTGTTGAGAAGGACATGACATGCGTTACTGCGGTGTGCCCGGAGCGTTTATCGTACGACAATGTCACTAGGGACCCTGGGAGGTTTTGTAACTACATGATTCATGTCTTCAATGTTGTTGACAACAGAATAAATTATTCATTCTAATGCCGTATCACCAAACGTGAGTTCTAATATAAAATTACATACTAATTAGCTAACTTTGTTACCTTCATTTCTCATTTCATTTTGTATTTGACATTGTAGCCACCACTGGGCTTTGTTTATATTCTGCGCTGCCACCGCTACTCTGCTCGTTCTAGATCCACTAGGGCAGTGGAAAGAATTCAACACTGAAGACTTAATCAAAGAGTAAGTTTTTATTACTATTTAATTGTTTGTAAGTTTTTTGAACCAAAATTAATGTACTTGTTCATTTTGCTAAACGCTTTTGTTAATATATGTAACAGTTGTTACAAAAAAACCCCTCAGGGAGAGTTTGGTGATTTGACCGTCGATTACATCAAGGTTTGGTAATTCATGTATTTCATTCGTGCTGCTATTATCTTTGTACAATTGTTTTACATTTGTGAATTTTGGTGATTTAGTGCCCTACCCAAAAGGATTCTAAGAGTTGCGGGTACTACGTGATGCGGTATATGTACGAGTTCTGCGGGTACTTCCCAAGTTTTAAGAATGATATTGACAAGGTAATACGAACGCTGTCTTGTATTTAATTCTTTCGGCAGATTTTTTGTGTCTTTATCTTAATCTCATTATGTGTTCCATTCCTTTTCTTGTTGCAGATTAAAGAGCATTATGCCAGATTCAAGACTTATGCTCCTGCCGACTTGTTGCATGTCAGAGAGAGCATGGCAGCCATGTTTATGAGAATGGAGTGGTAGACTAGCTAGCTGCTGCTGTAACATATTTTTTTTTAGTTGCTGCTCTGATTCTGTTAGTTGCTGCTGCAACAGATTATATTGTGTAACAGATTATATTTTTTGTTAGTTGCTCTGATTCTGTTTGTAATGAATTATGCTAGCTGCTGCTGTAACAGATTCTAGCTGTTGTATTGAATATTTCTGTTGCAATTGTGCGCAGAAATGAATTTGCAATTGTTATCTCTGTTTGCAATTGTGTAACAGATTGAATATGTTACAGATTTTCGATCTGGTGCTTTATTAGATGTTATCTCTGTTGCAATTGTGTAACAGATTGAATATGTTACAGATTTTCGATCTGGTGCTTTATTAGAATGAATTTGTGTTGTTGGTATTTGATTCAGGTGGTTCAATTGTGCAGTTTCTGCCCTCTGTTGCTTATCTGTTACAATTCTGTCTC
Organism: Limonium bicolor; assembly: GCA_023374045.1. NCBI lineage: Eukaryota > Viridiplantae > Streptophyta > Magnoliopsida > Caryophyllales > Plumbaginaceae > Limonium > Limonium bicolor. The sequence continues at coordinate 227,618,729 of CM041776.1, forward strand.
TGTTGCAATTGTGTAGATTTGTAAAAAAAATAAAATAATAAAAAAAAATTACACTTTAGATTACGGTTCTAACAATAACCGTAATCTAAAGTCCTTTGGGCGCGCGCGCCAAAACACTTTAGATTACGGTTATTGTTAGAACCGTAATCTAAAGTGTCGACTTTACATTACGGTTATTTGTAAAACCGTGATCTAAAGTCCTTTGGTTCGCGCGCGCCAAAGGACTTTAGATCACGGTTTTACAAATAACCGTAATGTAAAGTCAATGACACGCGGGCCGGAAAAGGGCCATTAATTACGGTTTAAAACCGTAATTAAAGAGTCGCCATCTTTATTTACGGCCGCGTAAATTACGGTCCAGAACCGTAATTATACACGGTTTTGGACCGTAATTAAAGGCTTCCGTTCCACCAGTGAGCCCTAAGTCTCTAATTCCTAACTCGGTATTTCCTAATCTCGGTATTTCCAGTCATCAGAGCGATACTTCGCTCTGATACCATTTTTGTAACACCCCAACCGCTAAACTCATCATTACCCCTTAAACTGTCACAAATTGCCATTAATCCCGCAGCAGAACTCTACATACAACGGAGGGTGATACAACGCCGTTAGCCACCCACGTGGCTAACCAGGCCTAACTCAACCAAGCATCGGTCTGATGGACCAGAATAACCGAGTACTCAATACAAATACATTACTCATTCATTTCTAACCAAGTCTCATACACAATTCTCAATTCCATTCTTTACTATACCGAGTCTACAATATACGGATGCCGATAACATATTCGGTCTTACACCTCATTCCAATACATAAGTAATTAAAGTCTAACTACCCATGCTAACCACCGTCCCCGTCCTACTCTCGAACGGTATCATCTTCGGTGTACCTGAAAAATAAAAATGATGCCCCTAGGGTCTCAGCTTATGCTGCATATGAAATTCACATACCCCGCGTGCTAACCGGGGTACGCCGACTACTTTTATCGAGAGCATGAAGTTCATTTTAGTTCAAACAACATGCAACATAGCAATACATTACATATGTACACTTGTTGGCCAAAAATACATAGTGAAAATATATATACTTATGGGCAAAGAAAAGGCAAGTGCACCTAGTCGATGTAGTATAACAAGTGTCGTATCCACAGAGAAATTAGTTCAATTATCCTAGTCTCGGTATTTAATAAAAACAGCAAATAGGGGGTTTAGCCGGAGGCAAGCTTGATTGTTTAGGATCAGTGCAAAAATAATAAACACAGTAAAATAAGGTGAATTAATTGATATGGATGGAAAAAGGTATCCTAGGATAGCGGGGGAATTGCCTAAATTACTTAAACAAATTTATAACCATGTCTCAATTATTTATTGTCTATTAGAGTTAATAAGGGTAAGTTACGAACTCTTTTAATAATAGCCTCAGTATTTTCCTACCCAATCCGGAGTGTAATTACTAAGGTTTATTCCTTCGTGGTACTAATGTCTATCTCAAAATCATATGTTGATAGTTACCATAAAAATGCAGTAGTTTGTCGCGAAAAGCATTTAACAATATTTATTGAAAGGAATAAAAACAAGTATAATAAATGAGACAGGTAATAAATATTTATTTAAGCAATATTAGGGTCAAACCCCATCCTAGGATACAAATAAAAATTACTCAGACATTAACAGAAATAAGAAGATAGCAGAGATAGAATTAGTCATTATTTGGAGACTGCTGGAAGAGACGGGTCAGTTACTCGCTCCTGCTCCTCCTGCCTCTCTTCTTATTTTGCTAATGTTGGTGGTGGTGATACGTGAGAAATAAAGAGAATGGAATGAAGGGAATGGAAGGATGGTGGTCGAATGATCAGATGATGATTTTTGAAGTAGAATGGTCGTGGGTTTTATAGAGTAGAATTGAGTGGGGTAGGTGTGTGTGAATGAGAAAAAATAAAAAGGGTAGGTGGTGGTAGGTTGGTAGGTGATTTTGTGGAAGCAAAATGAGCAGAAACGGTGCAAAATTGAGCTGGGAAAGTCATTTGGTCGGTTTGATAAGTTTATCCCCATTTTTTCCGTCGCGGTGCTTTTCTGGAGCTGTCCTGATCGCCGCGTCCGAACTTGTGTCCGAACGTACAAGTTCGGACACCTTCGGACAAATTCGGACACTTCTTATTTTGCCTCTAAAATCTTCGTCCGAACTCCGTTTTTTGATCCGTTTACGCCTACGCGTTCGTCTCTTCTTCTAATTTGCTCCTAGCTTGGTTTTCCTCATGTTTAGCAAAAAAATCTGTAAGATAACCAATAAAACATAAAACTAGAGGAAAACTAACTAAAGTGAAGAAATGAGCAAGAAAAGTGCTAATATACATATGAAATACACCCTTAAATCATGCTCATTTGGACACTTATCAACACTACATAAGGATTCTCATTCAACCATGGAATTCAATCCTTAACTAACATAACAAGGTTGTTAGTTGTAACAATTTACTCATCACTATGCCTTGGTTACTTATTCAATAACTCACCCATTCACTCGGGTTACTTATTCTTATACTCACCCACTCTCTTGGGTTACTTGTACTTATCTTACCCCCACTCTTGGATTACTTACTCTTTATCTCACCCCCACTCTTGGGTTACTAATACTCAAGCTCTTGTAGTTCTCGAGACACTACAGGTCTCCTATGTCACGCTTGTTTCTCTTTATACTTTCTTATGCCAAAACACATGGCTCTCGAGCATAGTTCAACTAGCTCCCGGAACTCTCTCTTAGTTCCTACTACTTTCGCATAGGTCCAACTACTCTCGGACTTCTCATATTCCCATACACTCCTCTCTCGGAGTTATACTATTATTATGTATATTAGTCTAGAAGCATCATTCACGATGTTTCTAATGACTTTGGGAACATTACTTAAGTTCGGGTAATCTTAGGTTTAAGGGTTACCCTTATATTCATATACTTATACTTTCTGTTATTTTCTTACACCGGGTAAAATCCAGATATAGGAGGTCGACCACATCTCAAGGGAGTTAATTGATCCCTTAGGTCTCTTTTACATTTCTTACAAGTTCACATCTTTGAACTTTCTACAATTCTCTAGTTGGAGGTTCATGTACCTTTCCATATTCATTCATTTTGTGGAATGTTTTAGGTTGGTTTTCTAACCGTTACCGGGTGTTTACTAAACCCGTACAACTTTCTCACAAACTAGTGAGTTCATAAGATTACGATATCGTTGTTCTTAAATCGATAGTATGTGTGTTTGCATGTTTTTGTTATTTTACGATATGACCCGATCTACGAGTCTCTAGCCAATCGTCACTCATCTATGAGTCGGTATGTTAGCTCATACAACATACAAAAGACATACATAATCAAACAATGGATTATTTTCATGCTTTAGTCTTGATTAAGCCGGCACACAAACACACAAATCAGAGTAGCTCGGTTAGCTTACGGGGCATGAGAAAATCATACCTTACACCTTGGTCTCACTTTTATCGTGCCCTCACATTGCTCGGTTCACACACGATCCTCTGATAATGTTTCAAAAACTATTATCAATACCATGCTCATACGGTAAGCAAATAATTACTACTCCCGTTCTTACCCCGTTGTCCCGTTACACTTAGTTTTACTCTTGCCAACTAAGGTTCTTAATTCTCACTCACTTCTAACACTTGTTTACACTTCTTAGGACCTTTACAAGTCACCAAACAAGGACTAAACATCATCTAAAACCATTACCATTCACTTCCCTATCATTAGGACACTTTAAAACACTTTATGGCAAGTTTTTACATTGGTCCGGGTTTGTGTCAGGGGTTACAAACCCGGACCAAAAACGGAAATAAATTGCTGGTCACTTTTACATGTGGTCCGGGTTTATGTCCTGGGATATATACCCATACCAACTCCTGGAATCACTCTCTGGTGCATTTTTGATGTGGTCCGGGTTTGTGTACCGATTTGCAAACCCGGACCACCCCTGGAACTGTCAAAATTTACAGTTTTTGATCAATTTTCAACCCCTAATTCATCTCTAATCATTTCCTAATCATTCCACATGTTTCCTACATGTTTAAACACCTTAAAACATGCTCTAAACCCCTTCAAATCATTGGTTTAATCCCTACTCAATTTCTTGCTCAAATTCCTAAATTTTCCATTTTCTCTATTACATTTAAGCACAGCAATGCATTTGAAACTTCTTTTGTTGTTTCATAAACTTCCACCAAGATTACCAAACCATTCCTAGACTAATGCACTTCTCATTCAAGGTTCAGCTCTTGTTTCCAAGGTCTTGCACACTAGTTTACTCTCTAGGAATTTCAAGGCTTTTCTACAACATTTTGCTACAATTTTGCATCCATCCTCCTAACTCCATTCTCTAGTTGTTGATGGGTTTATTCCACTCATTTAAACTTCTATTTTATCCCAAGCACTCTTAGGTTCACCAACCTCCCAACATCACCTTAACACTTGGTTTTCTACCAAAAATTTGCCATAACCCGGCTACTTCTCTAACATTGCCCAAAGCTCATATCAACACTTAATTCAATCCTAAAACTAACCAAACCCACAAGGGTTATACCAGCAGAAAAGTCAATCAAAACTCATCAAATCCTCCAAATACAACATAATGCATAATTTATCAAATGCACAGCTCTCAAATCAAGCATTAACTCATTATTCTCTCAACTATCACCAAGTACATACTTAACACAAATTTGGGTTCATTCAACTACTTCCCATCCCCAAATTCTAAAAGCATTACATTAGGGTCCAAGGTAGATTATTTACCTTATATCCACAAGCCTTCACATTTCAATCTTCTTGTTTCTCTTTCTTTGTTTCTCCTTCCTTCCTTCATATTTCCCTCTTTATTTCTTGTTTCTCAACCGGCCAAACAACTCAAGCTGGCCAGCCCAAGAACAACACACTACTTAATACATAACTCCTATTTTAACCTGGATTTTAAAAGGATTTCTTAAGCTTTAAGAAGGGTATTACCTTGAAACTTCTAGGAGGAGTTCTTGGATAGCAAGGCCAACAAAATTCCAGCCCTTAATGAAGATTAAAACTGGCTGGACATGGAAGAAGAGGGAGCACATGTTGGAAATTTCCAAAAATCAAAGGAAGGTTAGAAAAGATGGATTTTGAACTCATTTCTTACCTTAAACAACAAGGTTGTTGTTCTAGATCAAGATGACACCTTAAAACCTTCAATCCAAGCTTTTTCCATGGAGGTCAAATGTGAGCTTTCCAGATTTTGAAAGAAGGGAAATGTTCCCCAAGTTGAGAGGAATTCAACGGTACATTTTTTGTGGAGTTTGAATTTGATTTGTGCCTTGTAGATGAAGAAGAATAAAGGAGCTTGGAGGGGTTTGTGAAATCGCCAGTAATGGCTTAAGGTGGAAGAAGAAGTTCAGAAAGGAGGAGGGAGTACGTGGGAAAAGAGAGAAATGGGGAGGAGAGAGAGTCTCCTTCACCTTTTTACTTTTTCTCCTTTTTTCCACTTTTCTTTTCCTTTCCTTTTCTTTCTTTATTTACTAGTTTAGTGTGTGAGAGGCTACAAAAACCGGCCCCACTATATTATTAAGCTGGAGCGTTTTTCTTCTTTTACAGAAAACGCTCGTTATTTTACCTTGTTCGGTATTATGCACAAACCGGGCCCATTTTTCCAGATTTTTCTCATTTCTTTATTTTTAATGGTTACTAAGCTTCCATTAATACTTAATTATAGTTATTTAATCAACTATAATTTTTACGGGTCTAATTGTCCACTTAAAGTCACATTTTCGGGTTTTCTCGAAAAATGTGCTTTAAAACTCCGTTAGCGGTTTTATCCATTATTATCCATTTTCTTCGGGAATCATTCCCGTGTACTAATTAGGCATAATTAAGCCTTACGAGTCCATCTCGGACCCTAACGAGATCATATATCTCCTTTACTCATTTAATGCGCGTTTTAGCGTTTTTAGCGTTTTACACATTTTCTCTTTTCTTTTGGTTTTATTCTCTTTACCAACACTCTCTAGGCACCATTAGGCCTTAAATACTCATATTAGAATTTTTAAGTCACCATTTTTAGGTCCGGGGTATTAAAACTGGGTTCTATGGTTGGGCAGACTAGAGAATGAAATTCTTATCTTGAAAACTAATGAAGATTCTTCGAACTCAAGTGTCTGGTCCTTGAGTTATCTTAGGTTATTTTAATCACATTATGTGGAACGGGAAAAAACTGGAGGTAGATTAAGGAGTGATGATCAGATGAAGGAGTTTAGAGATGTAGCTGATTTCTGTCTTCTTACTGATGCTGGTTTCTTTGGCCATGAAGGTACTTTTACTAATGGTCAATTTGATGACAGAAATTTAGTTAGCAAACTGGACAGAGCTCTGTTGTGTGATAAAGCACTAGTAGTTTTCCTCAGTTTTCAGTTGAGCATTTACAGTGGGAGGACTCAGATCATCGCCCCTTGCTGGTTAGATTTTTTGGTAATTAGAAGAAGCCCAAGCATATCTTCAAATTTGAGAATGATTGGTTAAAAGTAAAAAAGTGATATCAAATTGTGGTTGATGTCTGGAGTTCTCAAGGTAATGGGTGAGTTCAGAAAATCTCAGAGAGTGGAAAGGCTTTGATCAAATGGAAAAGGTGGTCCTTTGGTAAGATCAAATGGAAAATAAAAAAAGAAAGATGAAATCTATTTGTTGAATCAAGGCCCGGTTACAGCTGGGTCAATTTCAATAGAAAAAGAGTTATGCTGGATATCTTACTTCTTTCTTTTAAAGAGGGAGCATGGTGGAAGTAGAGATCAAGGCTACGTTCGGACATGGCTTTTATATGGTATAAATGTGGTATTTTTTAGTTTGGCATTTTTGACAAAAAATGCTAAACCGTCACCTCCGAACAACAATATCAAAACTGCCACAAATATACCAGCACCAAACAACCACAAAACTACCACAAAACAACCAATAATTTATACTGCAAATATAATGAATACCGTAAATAGAGGCGGAGCCAGAAAACTGTAATTAAGGGGGCGAGAATATTTTAATAATATTAATTCATTTTTTAAAAATTAATTTAAATTTTCAATATTTATAATTATATTTTAAAAATGATATTATATATTAAATTTGACACAAAATTAAATTAAAATTGAATATATAGATTAATATATTATAAATTAGTTTATTTTCCCTTTTTATTTTTAGTTTTTTTATAAAAATTGGTATACTAAATTATAAATTAATGAAAATAATATAGAAAAATAGTTTTAAACTAGTAGTGTTTTTCTAAATTGTTTATTCAGATACAAATAAATAGTCTCTTAAAATTATTGCTATCTATCAATTCTAATAAAATATTCTACAAGGAAAAGAGTAAGCTAATTAAAATTATGATGTAAACTTTCAATTATATCAAACTTATTAGAGTACACAATATTTGTAGTATATTTCAGATATATCGATTATAAGTATTCAACTTGCTAAGTAATGATTAATTACAAAACTGTTTGTATAAACTATTATGGTTTGTCAGTATATCAAAGTTATTATATATTTTATACTGTGCTTAATAATTAAAGAATAATTTTATATGCTAATATACGTTATTTTTCATTTCTTGACATATCCAGTATTAAATTTAAATTTATGTTTTTGAATTGGAATTTCATTAAGTAATATTTAATTGAATAAAATATATTGTTTTAACTATAAATATATGTTTAAAATAAATATTTTATCAACAATTAAACAATATATAATAATAAAATAATAAGTGATATATGTATATATATATATATATATTCGCTTACAGTCAATTATTTTATTAATAGAAAGAATTTCTTTTTCATTTCAATGATATTATTTATTCCATTAAAAATTAAAATAATCTTAAGTATTAATACATTTGAAATGTTATATTAAATACTAATATATAATCCATAAAATTATATTTTTATATATAACCTCTAATATATTTACTCTAAATACAATGGTTTATTTCTTTATTTTTTCAAATATATGTAAACAATTTATTTATAAATTAATATGTATACATATTATAAATTAATTGTCACTAAAATATTAATAATGAATATTAATTATTAAAACTATAATTGAATATCTACATATATTTTAACTTTGTTAACAAATAATTGTTTTAAAATGTAATATAAATATTTTAATTGTAACAACGAAAACGGTAAACGCACTGCACAAAACTAACTTATTCAAACAGTCAGACGAAACTGCCGCCTGCTGAACACTAGTTTTCAAAACAGTCACAAAACAACCAGCAAAACTACCACAAAACAGCCAGCCAAAACAACTAGACTAAAACAACCACAAAACTACCTCAAAAAAGACATACCGAACGCAACCCAAGAATTCAATGGATAAAAGAAGCATATAGAAATACTCATTTCTTTCATTCTAGAGCTTCTGCTCGGAGGAGGGGTAATTCTATTTTTGGGCTTCTTTATCACTCTGAAGTTATATACTATGATTGGAGAAGTATAGAAGAGACAACCAGACTCCATTTTCAAAATATGTTTCACACTACTTATCCTCAGACAGACAATAGATTCGTCGAAGCAGTTAAGGGAAGACTTTCTTAGGATCATATTCATTCTTTGTCGGTTCCTTACTCAGGCTCAGAAGTAGTGATCGATGAAGAGTGTAAGTGGAGACAAATCGCCAGGTCCTGATGGATTCAATGGAAACTTCTTCAAATCCTATTGGAGTAGTAGGAAAGCAGGTGACCGAAATAGTCCTAGAGATTCTTCGAGGTAACCCTATTTCTGATTCTCTTAATCAGTTCTATATTACCTAGATTCCTAAAGTGAAAGGAGCCATTAATATTAGTGACTATAGACCAATAACACTTAGTAATTTCGTTTATAAGATTGTTTCCAAAGTTTTAGCGAATAGAGTCAAAGGGATTCTACCTGATATTATCTCAGCTAATCAATCGGGGTTTGTCAAGGGTCGATTCATTATCGACAACAATATTATTTCAGGAGAGATTATGCATTATCTAGATAGAAGTCAGGCTCAAAAGAGAGGCAATTTCACTCTAAAAATCGATTTAAGTAAGGCATATGACAGACCTGAGTGGAGTTTCTTGAAAGATGTTCTTATAGCCATGGGTTTCCCTCAAGCTTGGATCTTTCCTGTTCTTAATTGTATTTCCTCTACAAATTGCTCCTTGTTGATCAACGGTTCCCCAGGTGCATTTTTTTCTCCTACCAGAGGAATTAGGCAAGGAGATCCTCTTTCTCCTTACCTGTTCATTCTGGTTCAGAAAGCCTTATCTAGTTTTCTGAATGCTTCAGATGTCAAAGGCCATTTCAAGGGGGTTAGACTTTCTAAAACGGGCCCCTCTATCAACCCTTGGCGTTTGCAGATGACATCTTGTTTTGTGGTAGTGGGTCAATTCAAAATGCTTCTTTCCTAAAAGATACCTTGTAGTCTTTCCTTTCCTTTTCAGGCCATGTCATCAATGCTAGTAAATCAAAGTGATTTTCAGTAAGAAACTGAACCCCCAGATAAAATCTCAAATCTGTCAAATCTTGGGGTACGGGGAAACTTCCTCTTTCAAAAAATACCTAGGAATACCTTTTAAGATGGGAATAAATAAGAAGGAATTATTTAACTATATTGTTGAAGCAATCAGAAAAAAAGTGCAGCGTTAGAGGAAACTGATGTCTCAGGCTGGTAGAGCAGTTCTAGTTACTATTGTTCTTCAGACCATTCCCACTTATTATATGTCCTTGTTTCCACTTCCTAAAGGAGTTCTGGATAAAATCAATTCAATCCTTGCTTCTTTCTGGTGGGGAGGGGTGCTTGACCAAGAGAAGTATGCATTGGCTCAGATGGGAAGAAGTCTGTAAAAGCAAAGATTCGAGAGGGATGGGATTCAGATCTGCAGCTTCTTTTAATAGGGCATTATTAGCTAAACAAGCATGGAATTTCTTGATAGAATCATCTTCTCTTGTTTCAAGAACTATGAAGGGCATCTACTTCTCAGACAAGGATATTTACGATGTTAGCAGAGGGAAACATGACATTCAAATTTGGAGACCCATAGTTTCAGCTTTAGATATTCTCAAAAAAGGAATTAGGAAAGACATAGGGGATGGGAAGGATATTAAGATGTGGAAAGATCCTTGGATTCTAAGACCATATTCTTTTAGGCCTTTTACTCCTAAGCCTCATAACAGTCATGACATTATAGTTTCTCAGTTTATTAAGCATGATAGTAATGATTGTAAACTTGATATGCTAAATGCTCAGTTGTGGAACATAGATGTTGAAGAAATCAGGAAAATCAAAATTTCTTCATCAGGAAGGGATCACTGGAAGTGGCATTTCACCAAAGATGCGATTTATTCAGTCAAATCTGCTTATAAAATAGATCAACAAGTGACAATCTTTAATCTGTCTTCTTCCAGTTTTAATTCTTACAGTCTGATCAAAACAATTTTGAAGTTGCAATGTAGTCCAAGAGTAAAACTGATGTAGTGGAAACTATTGAGAAATATAGTTCCCTGTTTGGCTAATATTGCTAGAAGAACAGGAGTCTCTCCCTTCTGTTGTTTATGTTCTAAGGTGGATACCTTATATCACACACTTTTTTATTGTGCAATGGTCAATAATTTTTGGACATGTCTTGAAATACCCCGAACTTAAATATAGTGATTAAAATTATTCTAATATGTATTTAAGGGCCTAATAGTGCCTAAGTAATTTTGGTAAGGAAAATAAATCCAAAAGAAATGAAGAAACACTTTAAAAGCGGAAAACGCTAAATAAGCGTTATATAACCATAGGAGGTACGAGACCTCGGTTAAAGTATTATGTGGATTCCTAAGGCTTATTCATGCCTAATTTATATACGAGAATGATTCCCGAAGAAAACGGATCCAAAATGTATTAAAACGCTAATAGAGCTTTAGCGCACGTTTTTCAAGAAAACCCGAAAATGTGACTTTGAGTGGTCAAACGAACCCGTAAAAATTATAGTTCATTAAATAACTATAATTAAGCACTAAAGGAAGCTTAATAAGCAATAAAATTAAAGAAACGAGAAAATTCCGGAAAACGGGCCCGGTTAGTGAATAGTACCAAAACCGGGTAAATTAACGAGCGTTTTCTGTAAAAGACGAAAAACACTCCAACTAGTAATACTGTAGGGGGCCGGTTTTTTAAGAGTCAAATAACTCCCTCACACACTCATATAACTAGCTAGCAAATAAAGAAGTCAAAAAGCAAAAAGGGAGAAAAAGTAAAAAGCAACTCACATACTCTCTCACCTCTCATTTCTCTCTTCTCTCTCCCATTTCTTTTCTCCCAGCTGATTCCTCTCTTCTTCTCCCCCTTGTTGCTGGTGATTTTTGGAGCTTCACCAACCTCCAATGGATTCCTCTCTTCTCCTTCATGCTCTAGCCTCATGTGAGCTCCAAATGCAAAAATAAGTATATATTCTTGCTCCTCTCTCCAAGCTCTACCTTTCTATCTTTTCAAAATCTCAAAATGAGGAAGTTCATCTCCATGGTTTTTGCCCATTTGAAGAGAAAATGGTACCAAATTGAAGCTTGGAGTCTCCTATCTCCATTAAGATAAAAATTTCCATGAAAATCTCAAGTTTCCTCCATCCTTCTTTGTAGCCGATTTTCCCCATTTGTAATGCTCTATTTTTCTCTCTCTTTTGAGCATAATTCCAACCTTACAATGGTGGTGGGGTCACCTTCTTGAACCAAAGGCTAAAACCCCTCTTAAAAAGACTCCAAAGGTAAACCCTAGATTTGGTGTTTTAAGCATTACAATAAATTAGTGTTATTCCAAGGGTTAGTATTTTAATTACACTTATTTTGTGTTCCTTGGGTTATGGGAATGGAGTTTGGCAACTCCATTGCCCACTTGACCGATTTTGTGCAAGAAAGAGAGAATGAGGAGAATTAGAAAAGAAAAGAAGGAATTATAAGCTTAAGGTAAGAGCTCCTTCTTAATGCTAAATTTTAATACATTAGAATGATGGGAATGGGTAAAGTAATGAATGAACTCAAAATGTTGTACTAGTATTGTAGTTGATGGAAGTTAGGGAGTATTTGTGAACTAATGTTTAGATTGAAGGCCTTAGAGCCAAATAATTTGTGTATGTGTATTGGTATTGTTGTTTGAGGAAGTATTGGTAAATATGATTGCCTTGATTGCTGGTAGGACCCTTGTATGGGTGTGGCTAGTTTAGAAATGATTTTGGTGAGAATGGATGTATGTGGATAAGTTAGAATTGTAGGTAAACTATGGCAAAATTTTAGTAGGAAATATGCATTTTTGGATGACTTGGTGAATGGGAGAACCAAGGTGTGTATTGGTTTGAGTAGAGATGTTTAGTAACCATGGAGTGGTAATTGTAGTATGAGAATGAAAGGGTGTAAAATCTGTAGCAAGAAGTATTGAAATGCATTGGAGAAACTAGGAAGAACTAGTGTGCAAGACTTAGGAAAAAGAGTGTTGGACTTGGGTATAGATAGTGTATTTGCTTGGAAATGAATTGGAATGGTAAAATGGAGTTAGGACAAAGTGCAAAGTGCAAGAGAAGTGTAGGAATGCACAAGAGTGCAAATTGTAAAAATGAGAATGGAAATTTGTAAAAATTGAGCAAGAAGTTGAGTAAGGATTGGACCAAGGATTTAAGGAGTGTTTTAGTGTGTTTAAACATGTATAAAACATGTGGGAGGATTATGGAATGATTAGAGGTGGATTAAGGGTTGATTTGGGGTTGAAAAATCAACCTAGTAGCAGTTTTTAGCAGGGTCCGGGACCTAGGATATGTACCAATCCCGGACCGCGTCAAAAAACACTTCGAGAGTAAAAATTGACATTGGTCCGGGACCTAGGTCCAGGATCAAGTCCCGGACCACAATGAAAAAACAGCCGAGAGTACATCAGAACATTGGTCCGGGACTTTGGGTCCGGACCAAGTCCCGGACCACCCCCAAATTGTTGCCGAAAGTGATTTTTAGGGTTTAAAACATGGGGGATTGATTGGTAATGGTTTTAGAAGTTGTTAAGGCCTTGTTTGGTGACCTTTAAAGGTCCTAAGAAGTGTAAACAAGTTTGAGAAGTGATTAAGAAAGTTGTGAGTATAAGAACATTAAGTTAAACCGAAATAACAGGATAACGGGGTAGGTACAGGAGTAGTAATTATGTACATACCGTAATGCTTAATATTAATAGAACCATTTGGCATGTAGTCAATGGTTCGAGAGTAAGACTCGAGGAACAAGGGTGAACCAAGGGAACGTGAGAACACCCGGTAAAGTTAACCCCGGTGAAAGGTATGATTTCCTCATGCTCTGTATCCTAACCTGGTTACCCCGATTTGTGTGCTTATTTGATCATCTAAATAAGATAAATTCACGAATCGGATTTTAATGCACTTACTTGTGCTTGCATTATATTTGTTCTTGTTATAGTGCCTTGAACATTTAGTTTGTATAATTCATGAAATGAATAGATGAGGATGAAGTGTATGTGTGAATGGATGTGTATGTGTGTAGTGTATTATTCTTTGGTATGGATGTGATGACTTCTACTAATTCCTAACCACCTAACTCCTAACTTAAGTATTGAGTAAAATAGAATGAGTAGAAGTCCGATATAGTTTCAGCCACGCGTGAGGATGAGGAGACACAAGAGGTTGGATCCGATTCCTGGCCTGAATCCTTTCTATGGACCAAATCCCTTAAATGGGTAGCATCCTAGATTGGTGAGCCACCCTAAAGCCCGGTGGTGGGACGGTGTAGTCCCTGCCCGGAGGTCACAACGACTTAACTTGAGTAAGTAAGTAAGTAAGTAAAGTATTGTATGAGTAACGGTCTTGGCTAATGTAAGTCATTGACCTTGAGTAAAAGAGTAATAAACACCCGATTAACCCGGTGGGTAAAAGAAGCTAACAAGCATTGTGTATGTATTGTAGAAGCGTATTTCCGTAAAGGTAAGTGTAACACCCCAACCGCTAATCCTTTCTTACTCCTCTAATCATGCTCATAATTTACCAGATTCGCAGCGGAATACTTACTTACTTCCGGCGGGTGATACAATGCCGTTAACCATCCAAGATCAACAAGGCTACACTACTTACCATCTCGTTCTGACGATCAGAATTAACTGCATACATACTACTTACTTTACAATACCAAATATTTAGATTACAATTGATTACCGAGTATACCGAATTATATGAATTACAATCCAATGTTACTTCCCAAAAATGGAGAGTTTATACATCCTCTCCTTACTATCCAATTAAAATTCATTATCCCAAAAAGGGTGTACCACATGGTACACCGGCTATTCAAATGGCCTAGCCGTGTACAACTCGGTACACTATCCCGATCCTACTACTACATCCAAAAAGAATCACATGTTGTCCTTACTCTATCTTCACGCCTCGCGGGTACCTGTGGAGTAAAAACATTCCCCCAAGGGGGTCAGCTTACGCTGAATATGATAACCGCATACCCCGCGTACTAGCGAGGGTACGCCAACTATTTGGTCGAGTACATGCGGTTCGTTTTCATTCTACATACATACATGCTTCATACAATACAATGCAATATATTCATTTTATCGCGCATTCATACATACCATGCATACAAGGAATACAATACAAGTCATTCATTCATAATTACCATACTCACCACCGCATCACGGAGATACAATTCTCCAATACATACAAGGTCTTGTTAGCCTATTACACACCCGGGTTAATCGGGTGTTCAAACTTTTCTCCGGGTCAATGACTTACAATATTCAAGACCATACAATACAATACTTACATTCTTACATACTTTACTTCAGTTAAGTCGGTGTGACCTCCGGGCAGGGAGTACTATCTCCCACCACCGGCTTAAGATGGCACACTAATCCAGGATGCTACCCATACAAAGGGAGTTAGTCCAAGGAAAAGATCATAGCCAGGATTCGGTTCCAACCTCTTGTGGGTTCCTTATCCTCACGCGTGGCCGAACTATATCGGGCTTCTAATCATTCCATTACACATTACTCATGTCAGGAGTTAGATTGTTAGGAATTAGTAGAAGTCCATACTTATTTTCCATACATACTTACAATACACATGTACTCATACTTGCACATACACTTCATTCTCATACATACATTTCATGATTATACAAAAACTATTCGTTCAAGAAGGCAACAAAACATATAGTTCAAACACATTTATGTGCAATATAGATCCGATTCATGCATTTATCTTGTTGGTGATCACATAAGCACACAAATCGGGGTAACCAAGTTTAGGATACAGGGCATGAAGAATCAACCGTTCACCGTCGTTTACGTTCTACCCGGTTCCTTTGGAGCTCAACTATTTGATTCCTATACATACTGAAGTTGTATGATTAATGGTCTATTATTGATCCACTTATTTCCTTCATTAATACTCCTAATATATATCCTACTACTCTTTTCATTCATACTTGATTTATACCATTCTTTCTCATTACTCTATCC
The DNA here is from genome assembly GCA_023374045.1 of Limonium bicolor. NCBI lineage: Eukaryota > Viridiplantae > Streptophyta > Magnoliopsida > Caryophyllales > Plumbaginaceae > Limonium > Limonium bicolor. The sequence goes on from CM041776.1 coordinate 227,634,275, forward strand.
TTGCTTCCTTACCTTTACTACTCACTTATAATGTACCCACAACTATATGCACATAGGTATATAGGCATATATGTATATATACATACATATGATTGCTATAACATATGATAAAAATACTCTTTTTTTTTTTTGTCAGACCGGACTTGCGCCGACCTTGCAAGTCCTCCATTCCAGTAGCTATCTGCACCGAAAATTCCTGGCCCGACCGACTTGCAAGTCCGGTCGCAAGTCCGGTCGATTCCAGTAGCTACATTACGAAAATTTCCTGGCCGACCGGACTTGCATGTCCGGGTCGCAAGTCCGTCCATTCCAGTAGGTTGCATTACGGAAATTTTTCTGGCCGACCGACTTGCATGTCCGGTCGCAAGTCGGTCATTCCAGTAGTTACAGGCGGGAGATTTTTCTTCCGTCCGACCGACTTACAAGTCCGGTCGCAAGTCCGGTCGACTCCATAAAGCTTTTCCCCGCCTTTGTAACCTGGGCCCGACGACGCGACCTTGCAAGTCCGGTCGCATCCGGTCGGCCCCAGTACTGCAGTTTTAAATTTGTTTTCTCAATTGCATTCTTTACCCATTGCTTCTCCAATCTTTACCAATACTTCCCCACATGATTTAGCAGCTATTTAGACACTCTAAATCACCTTAGTCCACCCACCATACTTGTTCCACCCCCACCCTACCACCCCCATTCCTACACAATCTACAACAAATTCCTCCTCATCTCTATTCAACACTTACATTATTTTCTTTATACTCTAATGCTAAACAGATTTTAGTTCTCCTCAATTATGCTACAAGTTTTCCTCTCAATCTTATACTCCAATACTCCCTCAACTAATGTCTATTCCTAGCATCCAAAATACATTACTCACATCCTAGTCCATTCTCTTAACCTTACTCTTCAAATCTGTTACACCTACTAAACCACCCATTTTTAAACCTTCAAAATCGTTACAAAATGTGCCTAAGTCCTCAAATTCCTAGATGAATTTTGACATAGCCTCCCTATATTTTTAGCATTCTCCACACATTATTTCAGCTCACAAATCATTTCCATCTCATATCTGTTTCCAATACACTTCACACACTTCAACACTATGATCACAACACACAAAATTCCTGCACATCCACACTTACTACCCATGATTTCCCAAGCTTTTAAAACTCATTAAAACTTCCAACACTGTTACGAATATCATTCTTCATTATACTACAATACACTTACTACTCATTACTCAATTACTTATCATTACTCATTTTACTACTTAAAAACTGTTACAATACACAAGAATACAACTAGCTTCAGGTAAGAGATTTTACTTGTTCTTCTAGTTTTCTTTCTTCTTCCTTTCCTTCTCCTCTTTTCTTCTTCCTTTGTTCTTCTTCACACAATACTCGATACTACCCCACCATACCAATACACACTACCCATTTAGCATTCATTTTTATTCTAACCCTAGAATTCAATGTTTTAGGGTTTAGGAAGAATATTACCTCTCAATGGATGAATAGAGTTCTTGACTAGCAAGAGAACAATGTTTCTAGCCCAAGGAGGAGCCAAAATCGGCTGAAGCAACAAAGGCCAAGAGTTCAAAACATGGAAATTCTTAAAATGCTAATGAGAGCTAGAAACAATGAATTTTCGGAATTCTTTTTACCTCAAGATGAAGAGGAGGTGAAGGTGCTTCTAATGGTGGCTTCAAATCTCCAAATGGTGAACACCCTCGAAAACGAAAGTAGAGTTTTTGGATTTTTGAAGGGAGGAAAATGTTCTCCTTTGCAAGGGGATTACAATGGTACTAATTTTGTAATTTTTGGAGCAAGATTAGTGGGTTAACAAGATGAGAGAAGGTGGAAGTTGAGTGAGCTCCCTCTTTTCTCCATGGCTGTCGCAAGGTAGGGGAAGAAGAGAGAAAAGAGAGAAAAGAGAGGGGTGTGTACGTGAGGGGAAGAAGGGAGTGAGGAGAGAGAGTAAAATTTTTGCTCTTTTATTTACTTTGCTTGTCTTTTAGCACATAAGAGAAAATAAAGAGAGTGAGAGAGGGGAGAAATCGGATCCCACACCCACACACACACAGATTTTACTTTTTTATTTGCAAAGTGGACACACTAAGTTTCTTTATTTGCATCCTCACCCCACAACTTACCGGTTGTTACAGTTTTCACTAACCGGTACCCGTTTTCCGGAATTTTCTCGTTTAATTAATTTCCTTGGTTCTAAAGCTTCATTAATATTTATTAATGATTAGTTGGTTGACCAAATTTGTTACGAGTCTATTTGACCCGCTTAAAGTCACGTTTTCCCGGCTTCCTTGAAAAACGCGCTTTAAGGTTCGTTTATGCTTTTAACCCATTTTAAAGGTCCGTTTTCTTCGGGATTTGTTCCCTCGTATTTATTTAAGTGTAATTAAGCCTTTAAAAATATAATTAGCCTAATTAATCACTGTTTTTAATTACGGGGTATTTATGAATGGTTGACTTGTAATGTCTTCCTTGTATGTATGGAAATGTATGTATGTATGCTTTGTGATTACTGTAATATTATGATTGAAAGCATGTATGTATGTATGAGTAAAATGGACTGCATGTATTCGACCAAGTGGTCGGCGTATTCTCGCTAGTACGCGGGGTATGCGGATTTCATATGCAGCGTAAGCTGAGCCCCTTGGGGCACTGTTTTTATTGTACAGGTACCCGAAGCGGTTAAGGTCATAGTAAGAGACAGGCGGCTATGCTTAGATAACTAGGAATGAATTGTAGATAGTAAAGAATTGTATAAGGCTTGTAGCCTTTGAAGAGTCGGTGTACCTACCAAGGGGTACACCATTATGTATTTGGAAAGTATGTAGTTTGTGAGGAATGGGTATATGCTAGACTCTTAATGAGTATGTATATACTTGAAAGAATTGTTGTATTTGGATTTGGATCTTAGTAAACTCGGTATATTGTATTGTGATTATGGAGTATTGTATTGAATGAAGAATTGTAGTACCCAGTTGTAATTGGAGTATGGATTGTAATTGTGTAGTACTCGCGTGTTCCGGTCCATCAGACCGATGCTGTAAGTAGTAGTAGGCCTTGTTAGTCACGTGGGTGGCTAACGACATTGTACCACCCACCGTTGTGTAAGAAAGTATCCGCTGCATAAGTATGGAAGTATGAGGAGTTTAGACGGTAATGACGGTATTAGCGGTAGGGGTATTACAGGTCTGATTGGCATACCCAGTTCTCCTCCAGCAGATGGTAATGAAATTTACGAGTGGCTGTTTGCTGAAGTTGATAGATGGTCTGATGATAAGTTTGAACAGATTCTCAGTAACTTGTGTGCAATACATGATGCTAAGAATCTGGTTAGACATAACAGTGAAATGTCTTGGCTTGCTATTGTTAAGTCAAATCTTGCGTTTCCAACAGCTTTCAAATCTGAAATGAATAATAATTGTTTAAATCCTGATGCAACTTATGTATGGTATCCTCATGAACAGGATATAACCAAACTCAATGTAGGATGCAAAAAGGGGTGTGGTAAGGCCTTGATCTTAGCAGGGTCTCTGAGGAAGTCAGATTGATCTATTATTCAAGGATACAACAAGAAAATCAAGGGTTGGTGTTTGGCATAAAAAAAGCGGTGGAATTTGGGTTTACAGACTTGGAAGTTGATGTCTATTTCCCCCAGATGTTCTCCTTTCTTCAGAAGATCAAGGATAATCAGTTGATCCTAGTTTACTCAACTAGTTGGTCTAAATTATTTTGTCTAGCCATAATTTGTAATCTAGTCAAGTTAAACTTAGATAATTCTGGTATGAATTTCCGTATAATGCTTATTTCGCTGTTGTATAATAGCTCTACTATGATATGATGTAAACTGATATTTTGAATGGAGGAGCAGCAAGTTTATGATAAAAAAAAATCCAAACAATGAAGAAAAATCTCAAATAATTCTCAATTACAAAATAAATTTGTCTATTATTTTCTTTCAAAACTAATTTCTAAATAACACTCTCGTAAGAAATTGTTTTTACACTAATTCTTGAAATTGAAATCATTTTTTCAAAAAATGATTTCACCTGTTACCCTACACTAAAAAAAATTCTAAGTGTTGAAACGTCATGATGTCTCAGTTTAAATTAGAGAGAAAGTAAAAGATGATTTCTAAAGAAAGACGATTTCTCAGTTTTCTTGAAACAAATGAAATTGTCCTTTAAAGAGAAGATTTCAACTTCTGGAATTAAACAAATTGTATTTTGAGAGTGTTATTTTAGGAATTAGTTTGGGATGGGTTAATAACAGGAATATTTTTACACAAAGAGGTTATTTTAGACTTTTTTGATCATATATTTCCCAGAGAAAAAAAAAACGAAGCAATCAAACGGTAGGTCCCGTTTTTTAAGAAAAATAGAGGAGACAGTCACGGATTGCAATACGCTGTTTTATAACAATAAAATTGGTCTTATCTTACCATTTATCGTAGGCATAGAAAAATCCATGTCCAAACTACAAGCTATTACAATATTGGGGAAAGCAACACTCGTTGCCAAATTGCTATTATACAAGTTTGTCACTACTCAGAAACTAACTTCCCTAGTAGAAGAATTAAAACAAACACAATTACATATGATTCAAATAGTATTACACCCCACGGGATAGAGGCTACTATAAGGACAAGTTTTAACCAACAAACCATATCGCTGCTTGCACAAACCTTGATAGTTAGTTCCAAAGCAATAATAATAGCAGCGATTATTAGACTAAGTATATAGAGTATAGACTTTATGTATATAGAGTACATTAATTAGTAAACTGGTATATTATTTCCGGTTCACACTTTGCAATGTGAGTATATATATACTGTACTTCAATCTTAGCCTAGTAGTTATTACACATATAACTGTTATAACTAATACAATTAGTGGATGTATATCCAATCATCCTTTGGTCTACCTTAGACCTTTCATCTGTGTAACTCCCGTAACCTCCCCAAACTCTTCATTAGTAGACCTTTGATTTTTGCTTTTCTACCACTCAAAGGTTCGGTAATGTACACTATATAAGAATGTATAGTGGAATGATAAGGAGATATACCAATCTACGTCTATCTTGTCTACTATGCTCGCTACTATCCTCTCATTGTTACAACACGTTATCAGCACGATAGACTCTACTAAAAAAAGTATTATTCTCTCTGCTATACATCATCAACAAAGATCATCTCGGCTTCATCAGGAATTCCACGGGCTCTAGCTTGGAGAAGGGATGAATTGGGTAGTCTGCGCAAGCTACATGACATTATTTTAGATCTATCCCCGACTTTTCACTTTCATTCTCAAGGGAAGATCCAGATTTCAAGCGCCCACCACTTTCAATATTATATTTATTTTGTTTTTCCGATTTCAACTGCAAAATAATGGTTTCATAGTGATTGTTTATGTTCTGTGATTTCTTAGCAGGAGGTCTTGGGTCATGCACCTTGTGATGATGGTTATTATTTATCCTACCAGAAATCGTTGTGCTTTATCAAGAATCTGCGATGCCAAAAAGTTTATATGTTGAAGCCGCTTTTGATGGGTACTCTAACCAATTCTAGAAGGTGTAAGTAAGTTTAATCAATTTTACCGGCATAATCATTTTAACAAGCAGGTAAGTTAGACACAACTCAAAAATGATTTATATAAATGTGTATATGTGTTTTTAAATCAAAGGAGAAAATCCTTCTTTTCTTTATATTTGTTGTACAACATATACAAATTTCACTATTTAAACAGGGTACTTGTTTATAAATTTTCATTGTTTTTAAGAAAGAAAAAAGGTAAAAGGATTGTTTTTGTGAGATTCTGCGTGTTTGAGTTTTTCTTTATTGAATAAAAAGAAACTTTGAGTGAAAAGTAAAAACCGGGTAAAAAAAGCGGAATCTTCAATGACAATATATTGTTATAGTTTTTGAACAACTATCAGTTTAATCGCCAAAGAACTATATGTGTTTGTTGTTTTGAAAAGTGAACCATCTAATATGGTATGATTCATTCCATCTAGTTTTATTTTATGACTGAAAAACAGTTTTGCCAGGTTTGAATTATTGTTTATGAGGCAATCTCTTTTGAGATAGTAACAAAAAAAGGGTGATATTACCTCGTGCAAGATGTTGCACTAGAGGTTAAGAATTCTCCTATGTAATCATTGAAAAGGAGATTATAAATTATAATATTACCTCGTGCAATTTGGTGCACTTGAGGTTAATGATTATACGTTCTCGTGCAAGATGAGTGCACTGGAGAAAGAAAAAAAGGATCATGTTATTCGATTGTATACAAGCGTTGGAGGTTGAGAATTATAGTGTACTTTTTCCCTCATGCGAAATTATGCTCTTGAGGCTAAGAGCTGTAAGATCCTTATGCTCCCTCGTGCAAAATAACTGCATTGAAGGTTGAGAATGATAAATTATTATTTTTTTCCCACATGCATGACTATGCATTTGAGGTGGATTGGTTTAAAAATGGTCAACATTTGGTATAAGATGGACCAAATTGTAAAGCTCTTGGAGAGCTGGATAATTTTTGAAGAGTTAAAGATAACTCTATAAAAAGTAACTTTGGCATAAGTTACAAGGTCTCTCAAGTAACCATTGAGGAGTTACATTTGAGGATCATTATGGGAAGATTAAAGAGTTCCTCAGTAAATTTCCAACCCAAGCTCTAAAATGCTAATGTGTATCATGCATGATTATGAAAGAAGTCGAGCTTGAGGTTGATTTTGGCAAGATCTATATGTAAGATCATTGACAATATGGGAACTAAAAGCTTGAGTTAGCTTATGAAAATGACCATTTTATCTTGTAAAGGTCGATTGTAAAAGATGTTATAATCTATGACAGATTATTGTACATCCGTACATGGTTGGACCATATAAAAAGGAAATTGTGTGCAATTGACATCATAGTAGACCGTTACATTTCTATGAAGGATATTGTTGAGATGATGTTATTATTGATGAAAAAGTGTTAAGGTATCATCCTTAGTACATATTTATAAAGTGCGAAAGACGCACGCAAGTACATGAATTTTGATATATATTATAACCATGCTTTGGGTATTGGTTATTCATGGTACTCAAAAGGAATAAAATATGGTCTGTTGAACCATCTTTGAAATCTATAATAAATTTGCGAGCATGTTGTAAGTGATTAAATGACAAAGATTCACAATTTATTGATAGTGCTATAATGCACAACTGAAAATGTTTTATATACATCTCTATAGTCTATAAGAGGCTATCAAGAATGAGAGCTTGCTCTTGTGAGCCGTGAATTTTAAAAGCTCTTCATTATGTTCCTTGAGGGAATAAGAATAAACATTGATGATTCACTTATTTAATGACAAAGTATGCTCGTATGATGGGAAAACAAGCACAAAATGTCCCAAGTTATATAAGTTGATATAACGTAAAATCCAATCCCATAAAGCCCAAAAGAAAAAGGATGGGTCACTAATATGCGGTTAGTGTACAATAAAATCATTATATGTGAAACAGAAAAATGGGCCATCCATGAGAAAAGTGATGTCGAATCACTAGTTTTCTAAACTATCAAGAACTTCCAGGCTCTTACTCGGGTGACAATAGTTCACATAAGATATAGCGAGATCATTCAAAGGAAGTGGATGAGAATTTTTATACTCCCTTGAAATATCATGGATTGAGTATGGGCTGAAAAATTACCATGTGGACCTTTGAGATATATATGATGTTTGATACATCAAATAATGGTCACATGAAGTATTGTATACACTGGGCTATTGATTTTAAAAAAATCTAGCTATAATGAAATTATCCATGTGATTTTGAGATTAAGATGGATAATATGAAACTTGAAAGAATAGTGGTATTGAGTAACTTATACTCCCACTAAGAACGACCTTATTGGGTCGTTAATTTTGTATAGCAAAGAAAAAGGTTAGACAATTGGGTTTGTGTCTATACCTCCCCCATTAAAAAAATATCAAAAGGGTTACAAAAAAAAGGAAAGTTGAGAATAATGAACTTCTTTAGTTCTTAAGCATTCTCAACTTTAGGGGGAGAATGATATGTGTTTTGATATTTGACACAAAGTCTTACCAGTAAAATCAATTGTGCCTTATTGAAAGATTACAAAAGCAAGCACATATTGAATGTTGCTACAACCATGCTTCTGGGAAGTATGAGTCTCCAAGATGCTTATGAATTTTTAAGATGTCAAATTAGAGAGCGGTTGTCTCTAACTTGAATGTCCTTAACCAAATGTTAATGGACTATGAATTATGTCATGCATGACAAAGAAAAATGAACTAGAGGTTCAAAGAATAATTCATTTGGAAACTGTTGCAACTACTTGATGCGTTCATAGATATGAATAAAGTAACGCTATCATATATATACTAGCTGTGAATGTTCCAGCTCGGTTAGAAGCGTGGGAGACAACCGCTATGGCAAGTGAATCCCAAGTACGCTGGAGGCGTGGTCGACCCTTGGGATCTAAAGAACCCTCGAAAGAGGAGTTCGGACCCTCGAAAGAGGAGTCCAGTCCTTCGAAGGGGGGACAAAAATGCCAAAATGACATAAAAGAAAAGGCAAATTAGGAAAGATTTGAACCCTCGAAAGAGGAGTTCGGACCCTCAAAAGAGGAGTCCAGTCTCTCGAAAGGGGGAGAATCTTTATGTGGTTATGTTTTCTCCTTTGTTTTGGTTTTTACGTCACAGGGTTTCCTGAGCAAAAGTTTAATGAGGATTCTATCATGAGAACTATACGAAGAGGAGTGCTATGATATATACATGGTGGAACTGCCATTTCATGGTGTGCAATAAAGCAGAATACAGTGGCAACTTCATCAAATCATGCCAAATTGATTGCATTATGAGAAACAGGAAGAGGATGAGCATGGTTCAGATCAGTCATATATCATCTATTAAGTTATTGAGGTTTTCAGCCTGATCTAGAGACGCCAACAATGAAGATAATGTTGCCTATATTACATTAATATGGGAATGATACATCAAAGGTGATCGAATGAAGCATATATCACCAAAATTCTTCTCGACTCATCAACTTCAGACCAAGGGTATTTTTGATGTTCGCAAGATTCAGTCAGATGAAAAATCTAGATGATTTATTCACTAAATCACTTTCTTCAAGAGTCTTTAAGAAGCTCGTTCGTGATATCGGTATGCGACATCGAAGAGACATTCTGTTAAATTGAGGGGGAGAGAAACATTTAGACTGTACTCTTTTTTCCTTGACCATGGTTTTTGTCCCAATGGGTTTTTCCTGGCAAGATTTTTAATGAGGCAGTAGGATATACATCCAAGGGGGAGTGTTATAACTAATACAATTAGTGGATGTATATCCAATCATCCTTTGGTCTACCTTAGACCTTTCGTCTGTGTAACTCCCGTAACCTCCCCAAACTCTTCATTAGTAGACCTTTGATTTTTGCTTTCCTACCACTCAAAGGTTCGGTAATGTACACTATATAAGGATGTATAGTGGAATGATAAGGAGATATACCAATCTACGTCTATCTTGTCTACTATGCTCGCTACTATCCTCTCATTGTTACAACAATAACCAATATAGTGTGTTACTTATGGTGTAGAATGAAGAAAATAGGACAAACGATGAACAAAAAAAAGAATGTACAAACGATGAGACAATTTCTCTTTAATCCATAACCTTACGTGTCCAGGATCTTGATTTAGCATATCCCCTTTTCATACACCCATTTGACTTCACTAACCTAAATTTTGGAGAAAAACTCAATGGTAATGATTTTGATTTGTGGAGAAGGAGTGCAACCGTACAGTTAAAAGCTATGAAAGTATTTGGCTTGGTCGACGGGACAATCACAGAGCCAAAAAAATCAAGTGAGCAATATCCACACTGGCAAAGGTGCAACCATACCGTGATGTCATGGATCTTAAACTCAATCGCCAAGGACATAGGAGATAGTATAAAGTATTGTGAGGCAACAAAATTGATGTGGAAGAGTCTTTGTCAGTGGTACGATTTACACCATGGCCCAAAGATTTTCTCTCTGCAACAAGATATCGTTGCGCTCAAGCAAAATGGTGATTCGGTTAGTCAATTCTTTGCAAAGCTAAAGCGGAGTTGGGACTGTCTCAACGCTACAAGAAAACCACCCCAGCGCACATGTGGAGGCTGTACTTGTGGAGCTTCAAAGAAGGTTCATAATTAGAAAGATCAAGATTATGTCATGAAAGTTTCTTGATGGGCTGAATAGCAATTTTTTAAGAATGCAAAAGAGAGTATGCTATTAAAGAATCCTTTACCTAGTCTTGAACCGGCGTACTCTCTTGTCGCTTAGGATTAGAAACAAAGAGACAGAGAGCAATCGAAGGATGATACTCAAGAATCTCTTGCATTCAATGCAAAGGGTACTCCATCCAATAAGACAAAACCTAGAAACAAACAGACAAACCACATTAATAAAAAAAGCCTTAAGCTTGAGTGGGGGGAGCGAAGGCAAGTAACACCTGCTGAGATGTACAAACTGTGCTAAAACGGGTCACATGCTTGCAAAATGATGGTGGATAGTGGGATTTGCAAACAAAGAAACATTGAAAGACATTGTTGCATCTTTGGCCATCGGTGGGGAAGAACAAAGGAAAATCAAAAGGATCAGTCCCTAGTTCCAGGTTTTACAAGTCAGAAGTCAAATGGTCTAGTTAAATTCCTCCAACAAAACACAAGTTCGTGTAATGAAGGCCAAATTATTTTTGGTAACTGCAGGCAATCCTTCTTTTAAACCCATTAATTTGAATTTTCTTAAAACTCCAAATGATCTTACTAATTTTTCTTGTGGTTGTGATGCTCCTATTTTTGTTACATATAGTAGAGATGCAACTTGTTTGCGCAGCTTGATACATTCTAATGAATATTTGTTAGCTAAACTTGGAAGGTTATGGATATTAGATTCAGGGGCAACTGAACATTTGAGTAGAAATAGATCATTGTTTGTAAATGCTAGAAAGATACCACAAAATACAAACATTACCATGCCTGATGGACACAAACATAAATTAACCATGTTAGAAGATATCACTCTAAATCAAAGGTTTTAAAATGAACAATGTTATGTTTGTTGAAGGCCTTATGTTCGATCTTATTTTGTGTCAAAAAATTTATAGAACATATGGGGCGGGCTATTGTGTTTTATGATGAATATTATGTGTTGCATGACTCTGAAACACAACAAGAAATAAAATTTGGATATTAACAATCAAGACTTTCCTTCCTTGATTTCGTCTCTTTGGAAGATAACAAGAGGAGGAAAAGAAACTGCTCTCTAATAAACTTTGCTACCAAGGAAAGGAAAGTGTTATTGTAGATAGTTCAAAAGAAGTGATGCTATGTCACAACAGGTTAGGGCACATGTCTGTGAATAAATGTCTATGCTGAATATTAGCAAGTCTTTGAAAAATTTCACTGTTTTTTCATGTACCGTGTGCTTCAAGGCTAAGGCCAAAAGATTGAAATTTCCTACTTTGTGTATTAAAATGGTTCTTGTTTATGAAATGCTTCACTTGGATACTTGAGGTCCCTTTGGTACAGAGAGTGTTGATGGTATGAAGTATTTTTTTAACTATTGTAAATGATTTTTCTCATGCTACATGGGCTATACTATTAAGAAGCAAAGCCTAAGCTATAGAGAAAATCATTGACTTTATTAAACTAATTGACACTCAATTTGGAAAGAAAGTAAAGGTCATACAAAGTGATAATGCTAAAGAACTAGGCAGTTCACAAGAAGGTGTGTGTTTCTTCAAGAAAAATGGCATAATACATCAGACCAGTTGCTCTCATACACCCCAGAAAAATGGTGTTGTGGAAAGAAAACAAGGTCATATTACGCAAGTTGCTCAATACTTATTGTTTCATTTTGCCTTTGATAAAGAGTATTAGAGTCAAGCTATTTAACATGTTGTTTATATAATTAATAGATATCCTTAAAAGTTCATTAATAATCTTATTCCTATGAGAAATTTATAACCTTAAACCTAATTATATATAAATGAGACCTTTCGGGTGTTTGTGTTTTGTCATAAACAAAACACAATACCCAAAACCTTAACTACATTAATTAATCACGAATAATTGAATAAATGAGTTATTAAAAGGTTAATTATTGATTAATAAGGCTAAATTATTTCATAAGACTATTGAGGAGCAATTTAAGATCACATACAAGCAAAAATTATGCTTTAAGATCACTTAGAGCAAAAATGTGCCCTAAGAAACCTAAGAGATTGTGTAACCTCAATTAGGATCCAAAATGGATTCCTTAAACTTATATATAACGTAAGAACAAGATAAAACCATTACCCAAGAAAACCAAACTCAAAAATGAGTTAAAACACAAAATGGGGTCTTAAAACTCCTTAAGACACATTTTTATAAATGTGTCTAGAAATGAAATTTGGATGGTTAATTAGGCTTGTATACATCATATCTAACTTGTGTACTATAATGTACCACTTTAGGAAGCCTAATTCAAAATAATAATAAAAAAATCAGAAATGTGCCATCAATTTGTGAATAATACTCAAATAGTGCCAAACAAAGCCTTAATCTCCTAGCATGGTCAATGGTCAAACTTAAGCCTTAAAATATCATATTAAGGCAGAAATAAGGGGGGTGACTCACCACGTCAAAGTATAGACTCCTTCCTTAGATAAGAACAAAATTAAAAGATAAGTTCATTTCATTACTTATCACTTAAGAAAACAAAAATATCTTACCTTGGCTCCCTCCTCTCTCTTAATCCATGATATTGTCTACTGCTTTATTATTTCTTGGATTTTTCTTGAGCTTGAAGACCACCAAGAACACTCCCATGGTGACTTAAACCCACACATCACTTTCCTTCCAAATCTTCTCCTTTCTACATTAAATCAACAAGTAGAACTTTCCAAACACTTTTTTTCCACAACCAAGCTCAAAATAAAGAGATTTTTGGCGATACTTTTTGGCAACTACTCATACAAGGAGCAAGGAAGATCCTTTCAAGCTTAAGGTATAAAATGGTGCCTTAAGGTTCATCTTCTCTTATGATTTAATTAGAGCTGAGAATATGTAAGTTCTTACAAAAACGTTTCTTCACCTTTTCATTCATGAAATGAAGGGTCTTATAGCTCCTTTTGTTTGCCAAAACTTCGTCAAGAAATAAAATTCCAAGTGACTTCAAGGGTAAGTCACTTTTAAGGTTTCTAAGTACCTAAATCTACCTTGTATCCTTAGATCTATAAGAGATGTAACTCCTAGCTATTCTTGTCTAGGAAGCCATGATCTTGAAGCAAAAATACCTCTTAGATCACCGAGGTAAAACTCATTTCCTTAAAGCTCATTATGATGCTTTAAGTTTCCTTATCTTGTTAAGCTTCTTAAAAGACCCTAACTTGATCTTTGTTTCTATGTTGAAATCATGACCAAATGGGTCTTGAAAACCCTAGACTTGACCTTGACCAAGGAGGTGAAAAAAAGTTGGAGAAATCAAATTTTAGAGGGTAAGTGACTAAACTAAGTCCTAGAACTCTTTAATCAAGGTTTAAGCTAATGATTTGTGTTAGAATCTAACTTAACCTTGTTGTTATATGAAGACCAAGAAAAGGAGGTGATTAGAGTGGAGTTTGAAGCCTTAAACATGTAAGTTTAGCTTAAAACACATTTTAAAGCTTTAAGGTAACTTTTGTAGTGTAACAAAATATAGCCGAGAATATAATGGATGAATGGGTTAATTTGACCTAAAAAAGCACATAAAAAGTATGGTTACACATTTGGCTAAGTTACCTAGATGTTTAATGACTTAAAATGTCATAATTATAAGTTAAAGGGGTGGAAATGCAATTACCAAAAAGTATGGGGCATAACAAGGAAAAAGTCGAGAATGAATTATATTCTTATGAGTATATTATGTAATTTAAAGCTAAGTTTTAGCTTTGTAATAAGGCCATGTATTTAGGCAACTTTTATATGTAATTTAATGCTTTTATTGCATTAAAAGTTTAATTGTTTAGTATAATATTTGGTGAGAGAATATGGTGTTAAGGGGCTATTTGGTGAATTTTAATCACCTAAGAAAGTTAAGGTTAAATTACCTACGAATTTGGTAAAATTAAGTTGGAGTTTAATGTCAAAATAAGCTTTAAAAGTAATTATACACTTAAGGGATGTTCTAGTAAACAAATTGACATAACATGGGTGGTTAAATGTAAATAAATAATAATTAGGATGTCAAAATATTAATTGGCCAAAATTTAGTCCTTATTTGGGGTTTAGATGAAAAATATAAGTTTTTGTAAGATTAAGGACTTAAATGAAAACCTTAGAAAATTTTTGGGTTTGTTTGGTAATATGTGGAATGTGATTAAAACTTTGGGTTAAAATAAAATAAGAGTAGAAATATCATAATATATGATACTTGGAGTATAATGATAACATTATAAAATTTGGCATGGAAGATTTGTAATTTATGAAAATTAGGGGGTGAATGCGAGAATATAAAAAGATTGGGATGAAATTTAACATATGGTAGAGTATGTTATAAATGTTACATTCATATAAAGTCCAAAAGAAATTAAGTGGGAGCTAGTATAAAGTTAAGAGATATTATAATTCACATTAAATAATGTGAGTATTTAGGAACTTAATGAAGTTTAGAGTTAATATAATGTATAATATAACATTATATAACATTAAGAATATAGTCTTAATGTTGGTTTGTGAAAGATAGCACAATAAGAAAAATAAAGTGCTTCACATAAAATGATGAGGAATATCATTTATATAATGGATTCTAAAATTCATATAGGTTAATATGAATATATGGAGTGTGAAGAATTATGTAAAATGATTGGGTAATCATATAAAGATAAGGTATAGGATGATATAAAGTGAAGAATTCAATTATAAAACATTAGATATAAAGATCTAATGTTAAGGTTATAAAAAATTGAATAACTGATGAATTATATAATTCAATGGATTATAATATGAATTATATAAACATTTGTACTTGGATATACTAACCAAATCAACTCAATTGACCAAGTCAACCTAATTGACCAAAGAGGGTCAAGTTGACCAACTCGTAACTTAAATGAGGGTTAAAGTTAAACAATACTAGAAGGTCAATTATCAAAGTAATATATAGTAACAAACTATATAGTTCTATATATATATATATATATATATATATTAAACCTATGAATAAAGAGATATGTTATAAGGATTAAATCCTAAGTAGTAAAATAATATTACATGGTATTTACAACATAACTAACGGATGGTTAAACTAATCCCTAACACATTCGAAAACCCGAGTAATAATGACCAATTAATCAAAGGGGTTAGTTACCGGGGGAATTAGCAACTAGTCGGGATACCGACCTAGTAAATATTATAGAGGGCTAATGCTTAGTCACGTCTTCTAGATCTAAGTGCATTAGAGGATGTACATTAGAGGACGTACATATAGAGGACGGACGATGGGGTTCAGACGTCTACTCTCTCTCACCGTCGGGTGTACGGTGTGTTATTGTGTGCTCTAAATGTCCTAAGGGTTTCCTTGGGTTTAGACGTTTTGTGAGTTTAATTGTTAAGAGTAATATGTGTGATATATGCATGTGTTATGTGATTTATTTTGCTCGACAATCACACGTTATTTAACTGTGCGTGAATGTCTTTCAGACTAAAGTGATACCGATTATCACTCAACTTAAGATACGAGCAAGATTTGGAACTATCATTACTTATTAAAGTTCAATGAATATCATATTATTCCTAATCAATCTAAGTGGAAAACTTAGGAAAGAGATTCGGTATTACTAATCTCTAGAGCATGGACTCGAACATGAATATGACCTAGACGACTTCTAGGTATTATGTAAGACCTATATGGCAACTAAATGAAAATGTATTCTCCATAACCTAAGAGTACATCTTAGGTAAATTGATTAAGTTACTTAATCAACGGTGAGAATTGGTACATGGTGAGAGGGAAATCCAGGGTAGTCTAAGGACTAGCTGGTTGCGTAGTGTGATCACCAGAGAGGAATTCCAGATTTGGAATCCTCTCGTTGAGGAAATCCAACAAGCCAGATATGATCGTTCGTCAGAAGGTACTGATGTTGATACACGGCTACAGCCACATGAGACGCCTTTATTAGGCTGAGAGGAATTCTAGAGATCTTCGGATCGTTGGCTAGAAGGTACTGCCGTTGGTGCACCTTGGACGACTGTCCAAATTAAACAAACATTATGAGTTATAAAGGATTGTCCTAACATGACACCCAACATGAGATAAGAGTAATGGTAAAATGATTGATATTACAAATACTAGTATGAGACTTCGATGGACCTCGTAAACATGGATAATGAACAAGGGGCCTCGAAGGCCGAGTAATGAGAACCGTTCACAGGAAAGCGACTCTCGTTTCATTATTGTATTTATTAGTTTATTGTTATATGGATGATGTCTGTGAATTGTCTGTTTAAATTACAACATTTATAGCTTTAATATATGCTTGTAAACCATAACATCATGAAAATGAACTACATGTTAAGATGCCAAATGACTTAAGGTATCTCAAGGATTCTAGGATCATGCTTTAGCATATTCAACGTTTTGCTGAGCCTATACAGTAACAAATTACAGGGACTTGATCGAGACCGAAGCGGGATACTTTTGGGTAGTTAGCGGTATTTTGTTATCGCACTTATGGACTTGTATTACATTACATACCACAGTTGTATTGTGTTTTGGGATTAAATAGATTGCTCATTTGTACGGATTTGGTTATGGAAGGATGTATTATACGTATTGGTTTTCTATCTCTACCACCCGAGTTAGTGTTTTGTTGTATTCTTCCGCTGTACTATTATGTTAAGTTTTGACATGTTACACCGAGATTGTGATTATGGTGAGTTTACAAGTTAGGGGTGCAACACAAAACCAATAAGAACAAACTAGAACCTAGATCTATGGCCTGCATCTATCTAGGAAACCCAGATCATACAAAAGGTTACAAGGTGTTGAATAATGGTACCCGAGAAATAAGGATTAACACATATATTACATTTTTAAACATATTTACCCACTAAAAGATAGTTAGTGGATAAATGTTTGGCATGAAAAAGAAAAGAACAGTGTTCTAACCATTAATTTTAGTCATAGGGATAGAAATGGTTACCAGACAAATCATTCAGGGGGTAAGATTTTGAATACTGATCACGAAGCTGAAATTACAAATCAAACTATCAGAGATTCTGCTAATCATAGTAAAAGCCTTGAAATGGGTATCATTGATAAGTATACTGATAAGGAAATTAGTCTTAGTGAACAGAACCCATATACTACTGATTTTTTGAAAGATTTCACTCATCCTCCTATAACTAATCAACCTCCTCAAACTGTTATAGAACAGGTATCTTCACAAGTATCATGTGTACCAGGTTAGAAAACATAAAGAAAGTGAAGAAAACCTAAAACCTGCTCTCCTTAATACTTTGACAAATATAGACCTTGTCAATAGTTTACTTATCTCTAGTTTAGCATCTATAGAAACTAAAGTTTTCAGTAAGGTAGATAGCCTGTAAGAACCCTCTAGTTATGACCAAGGTAGGAAGAATCCTAGATGGAAACAAGCCATGTTGGAAGAATTCCAAGCTTTAGAAGGAAATAATACTTGGTCAATTGTTACATTGCTAAGGGGAAAAAAACCACTAGGATGTAGATGGGTTTATAAAACTAAACTAAAATCATATGGAAACTTGGAGTGTTTTAAAGCTAGGTTGGTTATTCGTGGTTTCACACAGAAATATGGGTAGGATAATGAGGAAACTTTTCCCCCCATTGTAAAAATGACAATAGTGCGTACTTTGATAATTTTGGCTATAAAAAGAGGCTGGAATGTCGATCATTTGGATGTCAACAATGCCTTCCTTCATGGAGATTTACATGAGGATGTTTATATGAAGATTCCGGAGGGTCTACATGTCACAGGATCTGATAAGGTTTGTAAACTTCACAAGTCGTTGTATGACTTAAAACAAGCCTCAAGATAATGGCATGAGAAATTAGGTAACTTTCTGCAATCTCTTCATTTTCAGAAATCTTTAAAAGATTATTCCTTGTTCTTTAGACTAAAAGGGAATAAGGTCATTTACTTGGGTATTTATGTTGATGACGTCCTAGTAATTGGGAATCGTAAAAAGGAAATACAGTGGCTTAAGATTAAACTGGACAAAAGATTCAAAATTACAAATATAGGCAATATTTATTTCCTTGGCATGTGGTTTATTAGAAATAACATAGGCATAGTTATGACACATTATAAGTATGCAAAATAGATTTTAAACAAATTTCGAATGAAAAAATGTTGTTCTTCTATTTCTCCTTTGTTGATTAATCTGAAGCTGCATAAAGACCACGACACACCAATGGAGGATCCCTGTTTATAGTAGACTAGTTGGGAAATTAAATTTCTTGATAAATACCAGGCCGAATATCTCATTCCTTGTTCGTTACTTAAGTTAGTTCCTTCAGTCACCAATAGAAGATCATTACAAGGCAGCAATACTTACCCTGTCTTACATCAAAGGAACAATTAGTTATGGGCTCTTCTTCAACAACACACCAAACTTTGGAGCTCATTGCCTACTGCGACTTGGATTGGGCTTCATGCTCAATCACAAGGAAATTCATTAGGGGGTATTATATCCTATTAAGAGATGCTCCCTTAAACTAGAAGTCGAAGAAACAAGCTTTGATATCCCTTTCTTCAGCACATGCAGAATATCGAGCTATGAGGCAAGTTTGTACGGAGCTAAGTTGGTTAAGTAGATTATTACATGAGCTAGGAATCGATGAAGTAGCTCATATTCCACTAGGATGTGATAACTTGGAAATAGTACATAGTGCACGGAATCCGGTATCTCATGAAAGAATGAAACAGATCGAAATAGATTGTCACTTTGTTTGACAAAAACTGCAAGGACTTATACAAGTGGAACATATTCTAGAGACAAGTTAACTTGCAGATCTATTGACGAATCCATAACAGGGAAGGATTGCTGATGCGTATTGCCTACAATAGGTTTACAAAAACAAAATATAGACAAGACCTAATTTTCTTCTAAATCCAGGTCTTGAAAGGGTGTATTAGACTGAGTATATAAAGTATAGACTAAGTATGTATACATTGTATATTAGTAAACCGGCATATTGGTCCTGGTTCACACTCTGTAATGTGTATATATATTATACTCTAGTCTTAGTCTAGTAGTTAGTACACATATAACTAATGTAGTGTGTTAACTATGCTCAATAATAATCTACACATTCATCATTTATGTCCTGTCTCTCTAATCTTGTTTACACAATTTCTCAGTGATATCTACAGAACACACATTATAAGATGTGTTCATTCTTTTGTTGAAAGTCAAAGCATGTGATCCCTTAGAATCCCTCATTATACCACTAATAGTTATAGGTTGTCCAACTTTCCTCTTGATGAACTAGTTAAGTCAGAGATCACCTAGGGGGAAGGTCTTCACTGTGAAGAACTGTAACACCCCTCTCGATAAACACATAATAATCTCTCACATAGCATAATTAAAAACGTCTTACAGCGGAAGTATAAACAACAATATTAATTCTCACTCGGGTGTCACGTGCCATTACTCGCCCATGCGAGTAACGAAGCAGAAACTAAATACAACAACAATACTAAACAATGATACTAAACCGCAGTGATAACGAGATAAATCCTATACATCATACTAAGTCCATAACCATATCCGAAGACAAGTGAGCGTCTACCCATCCTTGATTATATACAACAGTACCTATGGAGGGTGATTTTTCGGTATGAGGGGGTCCATCTATATATGGTCTGACAGAGAAGTCTAGATCCTAGAAAATGCCATTCTATGGAGGGTGAAAACCCGTTATTCTGGCATCCCTCAAATACCTACAAAATCGTCCGTCTTTCCCAGAAAGCATAAGGGGGAGTGCAAGTGTGCACTACAACCGCTCTCGATGGGCTCCACGCGGACTTATGCCTCTATAAGGCGGAGTTGACTAGAGTCGTCACCTAGTTTGACCTAAGGAACTAGGAAGGGAGGAAAAAGGTTCTAAGAACCGTTAATTGACTCTGATGATTTATTGCCTATGGATAGGACTTATCTGATCAAGCCAGCGAATCTACGTTGGGTTCGCACTGGGTTACACCCCTTAGAAGTGGCAAAGACCACGACTTTGGATTGGTGCCCGAGGAAACCTCGGTCTCCAATTGTCGGGATTACCTTCTTTCAAAACCTTTTTAGAGAGATTCATTTAAAAGCCCAGGATAGGATTAGGACAGGAGGGGAGAAAACGAGTGGATGAGGCGAGCTTTTCTGCCAAGCTAACGCCAAGAAGAAGAAATGATGAATTCGAATGAGTATTGAATAAAAGACTAGGAGTCTGATTTTGAGAGTTGAAGAAGTCGAGGGTTTGTGGGAGTTATAGTGGATTTGAATGTTTTGAGAGGTACGAAGAACACCTTAGAGTGGGAAAGGGTTTTTTGATTGGAATGGGGTTGCACCCTAGATGGGATGCCTACGTACTCAACTCCCTGTTGAGATCAGACCTTACGAAGTTCACAGTCTTTGGAGATTTTGGGGTTTTGAGGGTTTTTAAGGTGTTTGAGAGGTTAGTCTGTGAGACGCTTGGGTCTATGAGACGTTTGGGATGTTTAGGTAGTGGGGGGTATGGGATATCAAAGTCTGTGAGACGCTCGGGTCTGTGAGACATTTGAATCTTAATACGGTGGAGAGGTTGAGATGTTCGAGTCTGTGAGGCGCTCGGGCCTGTGAGACTTTGGAGGTTTTAGAGAAGCTGGAATTTGTAAGAGGATTTGAGTTTGAAGTGATTTAAAGTTTGGAAGATGATTCGAGTGTGTGTGAGGCAATTGGAATTTGGGTGGAGATCCCGGTTTTTTTGGGTTCGTGTTTCTAATAGGGTTGAGGTTTAGGGATGTCGGGATTTGAAGTAAGGAGATGATGAGCTGAATTGTTTGAAGGAATGATTGTCAAAATCGTCCCTCTTTTATTTGTTTTATTTTGAAAGGGTGGATGATCCTGATGGATAACCCTGTGTACCCCCTCGAACGCGACACTTAATTAATGGTAAGTGCCGAGGCTCGAAAGATGGGGCAATGTATCTATGTCGAAAACTAGGGTTTAGAGAGAAACACCATGAATGAGATGCCCTCGGTCAAACCCTAATAACGTCTCTAACTCCTGGGTTTTAAAACGTTAAAACCTAAAACATTGAAATCGAGTAGAAGGTAGTTAGACGATTCTAAAATCCCGGCTGCAACTAGGAAGGCAGTCACATCCCTAGCACCCCGCCTCGTAAAAATCAAGGCTGCAATTAGAGGAGGTTTGTCACCCTAATGCCCCGCCTAAAGAAATCCAGACTGTGACAAGGGATGTGACGACCCCAGTGCCCCTCCTCGGATTGTTTTGGAAAAGGTGACAAGTGATGTCCAACCAGGAAGGAAATATTTTGAAGGGGTTAGGCATTTCTTGTTCCCCAAGTTTTATTTGGATTTGAAAACTAAGTTAGAACTTTAAAAGTTGTTCGGAATTCTCGATGAAGAAACACTGATTTTGAGAAATGTTTTTAGGTGAAAACTTTCAGTATATGTGAGAAGAACTTTCTGCATTTGAGAACAGTTTTCTGTGATGTGAGAAGAGTTTTTCCATTAAAATTCCACAAAATGGTTTCTTTTGAAAACTTGATGAAGTTTGAATAAAATGATTGTTTGAAAATTTGAGAAAAGAGATTTTCAGGATTTTTGAATTAAAGCTGGATAATGAGGAATGTGTTTTTTTTTTTGGAGTTTGGATGGAATCTACAATTTGGGTTTGAATGGGATTGAGTTTGAATTGGACTAAATTGAATCGTGCTTGGAAAATGGGCCTCGTAAAAGTTGGGTCAAGGTCAATGTTTGGGTCAAAGTCAATGTTTGGGTCAAAGTCAATGTTTGGGTCAAGGTCAACATTTGGGTCAAGGTCAACATTTTGGTCAAGGTCAACGTTTGGGTCAAGGTCAAAGTTAGACCGGGTTGAAGTTGGACCAGATTGGGCCTTGTTTGAGGTTTTGGGCTGAATTGGACTTTATTTGAGGTTTTGGGCCGGATTGAGGCTTGTTTGAGGTTTTGGGCCGGATTGGGCCTTGTTTGAGATTTCGGGCCGGATTGGGCCTTGTTTGAGGATTCGGGCCGGATTGGGCCTTGTTTGAAGTTTCGGGCCGGATTGGGCCTTATTTGAGCAGAGCATGTTTTTGGGCTGAATTGACCTTTCGATTTTGGGCCGAAGTGAGCTTTTCAATTTGGACTGAAGTGGTTTTGGGTTTGCCTGATTTTGACCTTTGATTGTTGGGTTTTTTTATTCAGATGGGCTAAGAAATGTTTTTGGGCTGATTTGTGGCTTGGGTTTGGATTTGAATGTTGGGCTTGACATGGTTTTTTGGGCCTAGTGTAAACATTGGGCTTTTTTATTTGAAACAATTTAGGCTTTTAAGAAATAGGCCAAAGATGGGGCTTATTGATTTTTGGGCTTGATTTGTGAGATATTAACAAGTGAGAAGAATTGATTAATCAGTTTATTAACTCTTGATTATGGGTGTGTTGAAAGCAAAGGAGGATTCCACCCACATAAAATGATAGAGAGACCCGCTAGACACGGGGTGGTTTCACATCCTAAGCCTTCCTAAGATGGCCTTAAGGGCTTGTTTTTTTGAAGTTTTTGTTCTTATAAATATAACGGTGATTCAAGTGTTTTCTGAAGTTATAGGAGATTATTGCCCCAAAAAATGAATGAGAGACCCGTTAGGTGTGGAGCGATAATGCGTCCCAAACTTTTCTGTCAGTGAAAAGGTTCTAGAGGGCAATAACTAAGGCTTACTTAAAGGATAATAAAGCAAGGTTAACAAAGAAAATTGTCGTAAAACACAGATGTAAAATAGTATATGTATCGTAAAAGAAATGATAATAATAATAAATTAAGAACAAGTCCAAATTGATAGCAAATGCTAAATGAATTAGCTGAAATGAACAATTTCGAAACATGATGACATTCGGATGGGTTGGATGATGGTGGCATAAACAGTATAATTTCCAAACCGTATCAATATGGGAGGAGCAATTAAATATCAAATGTGATTGAATCGTCCCAAAGGTGGGAAGATAGAATTTCCAAACCCATTAGGCGTTGGATCCAAAGCCACAAGCAAGGTCAATTTGCAAGGTTTGAGGTCAAATCCAAATAGCCCGCATGTGCAAGTCTCAGCCCAAAGCCAATTGATTGTATTTGTACCTTGGTCCATGAAGAAACCTACTGTGTGTGAGAATCGAACTGGGATTTTATAACGATAACAAAAGGTAAAACGTAAATTCAATCTGTTACTCAGAAACACGTATCGCACTCGATACACAAGGAGCACGTAGTGCTTTTACAACACTACCTTCACACGAGTTCTAAACTCTCAACACGTTAAGAGTACATTCCACTCTTAACACTTACAATTCCTATCAGCACTCAGAACTCTCTTTGCATTACTAATACCGTTTCAATATGAAAAGAACCTAACTCTCATCTAACTCGAAACCCTAGCTCTCACAGCCGTATAACCTTTTTGACCTCTATTCTTTTTCCGTTTTGTCTTACACACCGTCGAACTTGTTTTTCTTCTGTTTATATAGATATACAAGCCGTATCAAAATATATCAAATAAGATCTTTATCTTTTACAGATGCGTATATCCTTATTTGTTATTTTATTCTTCGTGTGCTTGTAAGTTCAAGACTGACAAACTTCGTTTCTTAATTGTCTCAATATAGGTGTCAGTCTTGAACCAAGTTTGCCGATCAAAACAGCAACAACAGTTTCCCCCTTTTTTATGCGGCAAACTATTAAAGTCTTGAACTCAACGAGTTGTTCTTCAAAGATAACCTGCTGGTTCCCCCTGAGTTTTTGCCTCGATATCCACCAAAGAACGATATGACCACAGCTCAATTGTTCCCCCTGAATTTCTCTCTTCCGTGTTAATTACCTGTGTTCTGCTTTTATACCAAAAACTAAACAATATTTCAAGCATCAAGTGTTTCAAGTATAAAGCCATAGATAGTGAATATATGCTAGATCAAGGTTGTAAGTTAGATGCAAAACAAATTTAGCTAAAAGATTGTAACAACATCTAGCCAGACAGAGTATACGGCATACAAATACTAAGTAGTAATATCTAAGCAAATCCAGCAGTCACCAAACATAAACGTCAACCAAAAGAGAGTATATCCGAGACTACCAACTTTAAAGACTTCCAAATTTTCCCCCTTTTGCCACATCAAAAAGAAGGAAGATATAGCAAAAGAAATAGTAAGTGTCAATGAGGGGAGGGGTAGGATACAATCCAACTATAACTAGAACTTTTCTGATTGTTCATATGAGGAGTTAGTCGCTGTAACAGCCCAGTCTTAACCCACATGTGAGATATTGTCCACTTTGGGCCGCAGCCCGCACGGTTTTGTTTCTGAGGGTGATGTACTCACACCACTCAAAAGGCCTCTCACAAGGGGAGAGTATCCCCACACCTATAAGGTGTGGTGCGTGCGCTCTCCCGGTCGATGTGGGAGGTGACCCCTACACTGGGTATCACACTCTACCCCCCTTGGGAGCCCAGCGTCCCCGCTGGCACACCGACCTGGGCCTGGCTCTGATACCATATGTAACAGCCCAGTCTTAACCCACATGTGAGATATTGTCCGCTTTGGGCCGCAGCCCGCACGGTTTTGTTTCTGAGGGTGATGTACTCACACCACTCAAAAGGCCTCTCACAAGGGGAGAGTATCCCCACACCTATAAGGTGTGGTGCGTGCGCTCTCCCGGTCGATGTGGGAGGTGACCCCTACACTGGGTATCACACTGAGAAATACCGAGCTTAGGAAATACCGAGTTAGGATATAGAGACTTAGGGCTATGGGTTAAGTGGTAGCGGGAGAGATGCGCTAGTTAGGAACTTCCAGTATGATCTGGATACCTACAATACCAAACCCGCCCTCCACAACCCCCGCATTAAAAGCTTGGGAAAGAACGCCAGAGAGACGGGGAAACCTAATCTGGCAGTTACTAAATATTTCAACATGAACTAGAACATGTCATGCGGTAGATCCCGAGAACCGGGAATCCCGGAGACGGATCCCGCTGGAATGACAATAACCGCACTTAATGGCAAGGGAACGAGACGTCCTAATCCAAGGAGACCAGAATTTGTGGCAGCCCGGGGCGACATGCTTAGCAGTCGCGAGAACCTAGCTGGCCGAGCAGTAGCAAAAGAAAGCACTAACCGTGCAAGAAGGCGGATTAATGAGAAGCAATGATAATAACAAAAACCGAGACACATGTCTACGGACCGCCATAGTTAACTAATACCAACATCGGTACACTAACCGACCAAGAATCTAGTCAAGAGTAGGTACACCCACCCTGCCACACCCGAAGAGGTTGCAATACCTAACGGGCACAGCTTAGACAGCTACGAGTATAACTACGGAACATACCCGAATAGGACTACAGAAGTAGTACCTAAATAGGTTAAACCTCGGTAACCACAGTAAAGACGTGGGAACGAGCAACGAGGTAAAGCATAAAATTAAAGTAATTAAGGAACTCCGAGAGTGGAGGAGCACCTAAATGAATGACAGTCATGTCAAGATGAGTGAGAAGCATCTCTAAGGAGTAGTTATCCAACTAAAGAATCAGGGAAGAGCCGTCAAGGCTACCAGATAAAATGTGAACAATACCGTGACCGGTATGAGTTAACCCAAAAACCGCCTGTACCGCGCACTTGCCTCGGCAAGTGCAGTATAACAGACAGCTAAGAGGAACTTTGACACGCAATAAGTACTTAGCAGAGTACGTGGATGGCTAAGGAAGCCGACATAGCACCACAAACCCTAAGAATTGTGAAACTAAACCTTGAAAAGGCATAACGGCCTGATCATTATATAAAGAACATACCAGTCAGCGAGAAGTTGAACTCGGTAAGGAACAACCGGCATTGAAATGCCGCAAAGAGTTTACTTTCAAGACTCAAACTTTTCTTCAAAACATGAAATTTTCCAAAAACCCCCGAATTTTTAAAAACCAAACCAGAGAATCACGGTAAGTTATTATAGGACCATATAAGAGGAGTTGGCAACAGAATACTTCACTTAGGCGTGACCGACACTACAAGTGTACACAAACGAGACATGGAACAACCGCACTCCAAAGGAGCTTGCGGGCCTGACAGACCAGTTATGAGTTAGTCGGGTAAGTGGTAACGTATCAATAAGATACTCCATGTATGTATACAAGTAGAGTACGGTACACGGGAAGTAGCCCACTCCATACTACGGACGAAAGAGCCAATCAAAACCAAGACAGTAGACACCTCGAATGATCGAAGAACACAGGGAAGCTTACCGAGTTAAGGGAGTCTAGAATCCAGTAAGGTCACGGACCTAAGGATAAGGCGTTAATAAGTGCGAGAAGCACAGAGTATTAAGCACAGACATGAGATATGTCTCAGGAACCAAGGAGAAAATACCTGATAACTGGAATGGATACCAGTGTAAGCAATAAGATGAATACCTTAATTGATCATATCAATGTTTGATAAACGGGATAGAATTCCCACAGTATATCTCACTAAGAGAATAACGACCTAATTAAGTAGATAAAGGAAAAGTACTAATACTCTACCCAATAACGGGAGACATTACAACCCTAAACGGGATAGTCAAGGACATAGCCGCAAGGCGAAGTCACAATTGAACATAACCATGAGTACAAGCCAGATGTAATGACATTACTCAGAACACCCAGGAGCAATACCGAGAAGGGTGCGGGTCAACAAGTAGTGAACGAAAACTGTGTTGAGAACACAAGTGTTTAAGCAAACACTCGGGTAGAACCCGAAGGGATCCCTCGTAACACGGGATACCCTAAAATGCTAGAGGGCATGAATTAGAATCAAAATACTTAAGGGTCTTCCATGTTTGGAAGCGTGATGAAACTACCATATCTAAGAGCCCAGAAATACCTCCTAACCATTTAATGGCGTACGGAGAGGAAGAAACCTATATAAACAGCCCGCATGGGGCATGGCGAGGCAATGAGGCTTATAAGCCGGTAAACTAACTGCAACTTGTAGATCTAAACGTTGTAAACCTATGCATAGAGGCATAAGAGGAACAGTGGAGAACGAACCACTACCTTAAGTGGGGGATGCCACTTGTTATTATGGGGCCTATGGAGCGGCATTTGCGTGAATCCTCCAGAGAAAGGCTACCACCTAAGTATGTAATGTGAAACCGCTAAAGCGGTGTAGTAAAACTTGAGCATGTGTATATTGCCAATGAGTATATGAACAATAGTAGAGTATAAAGAGGAACCTCCATAGCAGCAATTCGAACCAAAAAGCAATCGGTTGAGTAGTAAACACTATAAGTGTGCAATATGAACTGCAGAGCAAGCAGCGCGCAAGTGCGCAGAGAGATTTAAAGAATAACGTATTTCATTGAGCCAAGTGAATGGCAAGCCATAGTATAAATGGCGGGAGTACATGAGCAGAAGCTAAAGTAGTAGCGGAGGCCATGTAAACAAATGTTGTAACGAGTAGAACAAGGTACGCAGTAAGCGACCATTGTAAGAGTATATTCGGATAGTGATTAGAGTTGATGAAGAAATGTGGTAAAGAAGACATGTTCATTCCTATCTCATGAGAGATTTACTGTCAAGGGTTTACACTTCTGCACTCTGTATGACTGAGTGTTTTGGTATTGCACTTGTGCGGTGATGATCGAGTGGGAGAGCCAGGAATTGAGAAATGTCAACAAAGCCTGTTGAGTGAGAATTTAGAGACATAACCGTGCGGCCATTGGCCAAAGATGCACAAAGAACGTGGGCAGTAACCCACAGGGCCCAGGATCGATATGTGGAAAAATGCAGAGTAGTATGAATGAAGAACTCTGATACAGAACCAAGAAACAAACATAATCCATGAGCCACTATTAACGAGGAAGCACTACATGCTAAGTAGTAGCTTGACCTCAACCGACAGTAAGTCGGGAAAAATAAGTGAATAATCACAAAGGTATACAGTGTTATACGAAGTAGATTCCCAGAGAACTGGAGAGACAATCTAAAATTCATCGAATTCGCATACGGTAAGAGATACCAAGCGACGATTGAAATACATGAAGAATACCAAAGAGCGAATTAAGCTCTAGTTATTAGGTCACGCAGCAGAAGCTTGTGGACCATAATTCAAAGGTTAAGTATACCTATATCATAACCCCTTGAAGCCCTAGAGGCTAGAACCGAACCCGGTTATGAGTTAATTAACCGTACTGAAGTTAAAACACTTCATAGTACTCGAATTAATGAACCAATGTTCAATGATAACATATGGTTGGTTACGCGGGCGTAACCCCTTTTAAGGGGGGGTAGGGCGAGAAACCGCTTAGAGTATGTTTTACGTATAGTTCGTAAACTACTATGTGCATAGCACAAAAGAAATTGTTTTGATGATTGGAACTTATGTTACATAAACATATGTACCCATTCATTGTGTAATAATGATTATTGTGCATGAGTGATGCAAGTAACGAGTATGTAATATTTATGAAAAGAGGAGTAGAGAGACTCCTAGGGAATGAGAATCCCTATAGTATATGTCTAGTGAGATTAGACATGAGTTATGATGAGTATGAATCGGCATTAAACCGATGTGTAACCTAAGAGGGAGTGAGTTCCCTAGGTGATTTTATTTGAGAATGATAGATGGAGTGAGTTCCATCCTTTGGAGTTGTATGTTATGTGTTTTAAATTGAGCAACAATTTGAGTAAATGAGGCCACAAGTATGGAATGCCTAGGCAAGGTAAGTGAAACAAATAGAGAATAATGGATGACTTAAGCTCTATGATAAAGATAAATTGAGACAGATTGTTTTATGAATACGACTAGAAAGAGTAAAAGATAGAAAACGAAAATGTTTGACTATCTGATTGTTTGAAACTGACGTGGGAGGTGGAACTTGATCTGCTAGCGATCAAGGGAAACCGAACACAAATTGGGGTGGAAGGATAGTTCAACACTGATGCTGATCACATCAGGGTTGGATGATTCTTGAAGCTCCCTATAAGTGGTCACAAGTAATCACGCTAAGAAAGGATACAACTACCATAAACCGGATTTGGAGTTGTGTGATGTTTTAAAAAGAATTTTCAAACAGATTTTGAAAAAGAATTTTCTTCAAGTATGAAGATGGAAATGAAAACTGGTTTTGAAACCGCTATCACCCGCCGATGGCTGAGCCTTAAGTCTTGATGACCGGTAGAACGGTGGGCGTGTATTAGTTTTGAAACCATTGCACCGTACGTGCGGCGGTCCTAAGTGACCGGTTGGGGCGGTGTCAGTGTGTGATTTTTCCAAAGGCAGCGGGACGGGGAGAGTACCCTGAGATGTTCCTGTGTTGAGTGAGTCAACCAGAGTGCCTGAGGATATGTATATGTGTAACGTTTTGATCAGAACCGAAGGGACCGTGGGCCAGAGAGAGTAAGTGCCCATTTGTCATGAAACGGCCGTGAACCAGAAAGAGTAAGTGTTCAACGTGACCGGTACCTGAGGGATCAGTAGTATATCACTCAACATGGATTCGAGGACTGTAGTGCCTTCTTGTCTTCGGACCGATTCCATGGGGAGAGAACAAAAAGTATTTTTGATTGCTATACATGCTGTGATATGTGTGTGGTATGTGTAGTATGAAATGAGACAGACTTGTGGAGTCTGTAAGGTTATACATGTATTATAACCTTGGCATAGTACGCCATGAGAGTAACCATCTAGATTCACCAACTTTGAGGACAAAGTTCCTAAGGGGGGTAGATTTTAATACCCCGGACCTAATAATGGTGATTTAATTACTCTAATAAAATTATTAAAGGCCTAAATGTGCCCAGAGAGTATTGGTAAAAAGGATAAAACCAAAAGAAAAGAGAAAACGCTTGAAAAGCGAAAAACGCTAAAATGCGTATTAAATTTAAATAAGAGATATAAGATCTCGTAAGGGTCCGAGATGGATTCCTAAGGCTTAGTTAGGCCTAATTAGTGTACGGGAATGATTTCCGAAGAAAACGGATCCAGATAAAGGATTAAAACGCTAACGAAGTTTTTAAGCACGTTTTTCGAGAAAACCGAAAACGTGACTTTAAGTGGTCAAACGGACCCGTAAAAATTATAGTTGATTATATAACTATAATTAAGTATTGATGGAAGCTTAATAGCCATTAAAAATAAAGAAACGAGAAAAATCCGAAAAACGGGCCCGGTTAGTGAATAGTGCCAAACCGGGTAAAATAACTAGCGTTTTCTGTAAGAAAACGAAAAACGCTCCAGCTCACTAATAATGTGGGACCAGTTTTATAACTACACACACACCTATACTTAAGTAATTAGCTAGCTTTTATTAAGTCACAAAAGGACAAAGTAATAAAGTAGAGGAGGGGAATAGTGAAAGAGATATAAGTAACTCTCTCACCTTCTCTCTTCTCACTCACGATTATTTCTTCCCCCTCCAAGCTGAGCTTCTTATTCCTCCTCTGTTAAATGGCGATTTCACAAGTGAGCACACAGCCCTCCTTCTTCCTCCATTAACTCACTCATTTCTCCACCAAATCACACAAAAATTATACCGCTAGATTCGTATCGGCGAGGGCTACGTTTTGTACCCCTCAAAATCTTGTTTCCTCCACCTTCACTTCCATGGGTGTTGGAGCTTTTGAAGCTAGAAGAGCTTATTTGACTCTCAATCATCTCCTTAATGCTCTAAGGTAAGAATATAAGCAAAAGTTCATCATTCCTAGCTTGTTCTTGCTATTTGGAAAATTTTCCCACGTTGAAAATTTTCTTCCATTTCAGTCGGTTTCTCCATGCCATTGTGGGGTGTTGGAAATTCCATTATTTGATTGCCAAGCTCTCCTTTTGGACACTCTAAGGTAATGGCAAAGTTAAGCCTTAAAAACTAGCTCTTAAATACTAGTTTTGTAAGGAGGGTTTGAATTAATAAGTTTGATATATGTGTATGGGGATATGATTGTAGTTGGCAATCTATGCCCCTTTGTTTTGATGTGGAAACATGAAGAGAAAGAGGGAACAAGAGAAAGAGGAAGAAGAGGGAGAAAACCGAAAAGGAGCAAGGTAAAAAGCTTACCTTGAGCTAGTTTTTATGTGACTTGTGAGTTAAATGATAGGTTGAATTAAGGACCTTGAATTGTGGTGATCATGATACTATAATGTTGTTTGTTGAATGGGAATGTTTCAATGGGTTTAAGTGTGTAAAATGAACCTAGGAAACCAAGCTAGTTTATATGTGAACAAGTGGGAATTTAATGTGATTGTTGATGTCTAAACCAAACAGTGGGAAGAAGTGCTTGTGAGTTGATTTTAGTGTGGTGAGAATGCTTAGTAAAGCAAGTAAGTGCTGTCAAAATTTACCTAGGAATGGAAAGTCTTGAGTGTTCTATGATGAGAAAGAGACTAGGTGTGCTTAAGAGGTTTAAGTGAGTAGTAACGGTTTGCAAAAATCAAGCTAAGGAGAAAGGTGTATTAGGAGTAAAGATAATGTCATTTGAGTGCTAAGAATGACATTGGTGAGGGAAGTTTGAATGGTATAATGATGCAACCAAAATCTGTTACAAGAGTTGAACAAAACAAGAAAACTAGTTATGGAATATAAGTGATGTTGAGTAAGAATTTGGGTAAGGTTTGAGCCTATGATTTGAAGAGTTTTAGAGCATGTTTTAAGGTGATTAAATATGTGGAAAACTTGTGGAAAGTTTATGGAAAAATTAAGGGTGGTTTAAGGATTGATTTGGAGTGGAAAAATCAAGTTTGGAGCAGGTTTTAGCAGGGTCCGGGACTTGGTCCTTGGACAAAGTCCCGGACCACACCTAAATTAAGGCCGAGAGTGCACATCCTGCTTTGGTCCGGGACTATACTCCAGGACAAGGTCCCGGACCATGTAATGTTTTTCACCCGAGAGTTAGTTAATGAATTGGTCCGGGACTTAGGGTAAGGACCAAGTCCCGGACTACCCCCAGAATTGCCCCGTGAGTGTTTTAAAGGTTGCTAATCATGGGGGTTTGAATGCTAATGATGTTATAAGATGTTAAGGCCTTGTTTGGTGACATGTAAAGGCCCTAAGAAGTGTAAGAAAGTATTAGAAGAGAGTGAGAAATGAGAACTCAAATTAACAAGTGTAAAACCGAGATAACGGGATGAACGGGGTTAAGTACGGGAGTATTAGTTTTACATACCGTAATGCTTTGATGTTAATAAAACATTTGAATGTTATCAGTGGATCGTGTGTGAACCAAGCATGGTGAGATGACACGGTAAAAGTAAAAACCCCGGTGAAAGGTATGATTTTCTCATGCCCCGTATGCTAACCGAGTTACTCTGATTTGTGTGTTTGTGTGCCGGCTTAATCAAGATTAAAGCATGAAAATAATCCCTTGTTTGATTATGCATGCATTGTTGTATGTTGAATGAGCTAACATACTTGTATGCCGGTGTGGTCTAACTTAGTGCATAGACCGACTCTTAGTGAGTACTGATTGACTAGAAACCCGTTGAACGGGTAGTCACATAATCAATGGTATTATGCAAACACACACAAGCTATCGATTAAAGTATAACGATATCGTAAACATATGAACTCCCTAGAATGTGAGGAGAGGTACGGGTTGAGTAAATACCCGATAACGGTTAGAAAACCTTATTGAAACAATCCACGAAATAAATATGAGTGGAGAGATAAATGAACCTCCATCGAGAGGATTGAAGTTAGTCCAATAATGTAAACATATAAGAAAGGTAAAAGAGACCTAAGGGACTATGTGACTCCCTTGAGATACGGTCGTCCTCTTATATGAGGATTCTACCCGGTATAAGAAAATATCCGAATGTACAAGCATGTGATTGTGAGGGTAACACTTAAACCTAAGATTACCCGAATTTAAGTAAAGTTCCCAAAGTCATTAGAAACATCGAGAATGATGCTTCTAAACTAATATACATGATATTATTATAACTCCGAGAGAGGAGTGTATGGGAACGAGAGTAGTCCGAGAGTAGTCGGACCTAAGTAAAGAGATAGGAACTAAGAGAGAGTTCCGTGAGCTAGTTGAACCTTCCCACCATGCTAGACCCAGAGTAGGGTCGAAACCGGGGAAGTAAGACTATGCTAGAGAGCCATGAGTTTTGGCTTAAGTATGTATAAGTAACAAGCGTGACGTAGGAGACCTGTAGTGTCTCGAGAATCTACAAAGCTTGAGTATGAATAACCCAAGAGTGTGGGTGAGATAATGAGTATAAATAACCCGAGAGTAAGGGGTGAGTAGATGTATGAGTAACCCGAGAGAATGGGTAAGTATAAGAATGAGTAGCCCAAGAGAATGGGTGTGTATACGAATAAGTAACCCGAGAGAGCGGGTGAGGTATTGAATAAGTAAACAAGGCATAGTGAGGAATAACCCTCAATGTCTAAGAGTAACCAGTTACCACTAACAACATTGTTATGTTAGTTAGGAATCGTGTACCGTGATTGGATGTAGATTCCTTGTGTGATATACATATATATTGTATTGCCATGATGCATGTTGTTTGATTAAAATGAACTCCATGTATATCCGACCCAAAGTAGTCGGCGTACCGCGGTTAGCACGCGGTATATGCGAATTTCATGCGCAGCGTAAGCTGACCCCCTAGGGGGAACGTTTTTAGTGTGCAGGTACTTGAAGCTGACCACCGTTCGAGAGAGTAGGACGGGGACTGCTGTGAGCATGGGTAGCTAAAATGTAATTACTTATGCGTTTGAATGAGGTGTAAGTCCGAGTATGTTATCGGCATCCGTAAATTGTAGACTCGGTATAGTAGAGATAAGTATTGAGTATTGTATTTGTATGAAGTACTCGGTTGTTCCAGTTCATCAGACCGTTACGATATGTAAGTTTAGCCTGGTTAGCCACATGGGTGGCTAACGGCGTTGTTTCACCCCTCGTTGTAATTAGAGTTCCACTGCGTGAGTAAGTGTAATTAGTAACGGATTATGAGGTAATGATGAGATTAACGTTTGGGGTGTTACAGTCGCAGTCATCAAAAAATTTATCTTGTCCTCCAGAAGACTTAGCCTATCCATCAAGCGCTTCTCCATCGCCGCCATTGAGTCTAGGACTAGCTGTAACATAGAAGAGGTAGAGGCGGTAGCATGGTCAGTCTTCTCTTCATATTGCACCGTTTGTTTGAATTGCCAGCCTGTTGCTGTCAGTTCCAGTCCCATCTTGGATAGAGTTGAAACAACCAGGTAGTTAGTTGGTTGAGCAGAAATGTAGTACGCATCATCCTGAACAAGCTTAAAATGACGAAGAACCTTTGTCATCCAGAATGGATAAGGAATGGAAGGCTTGGAGCTATTCCTAATTGACCGCAAATGAGAAATAATGATTCTTGGCAAGGAAAGTTGAATCTTTTTAACACCCAAGTCCCTTTGTGGATAGTGTTTGAGTCTAGAACTGGCACGAGACAAACCAAAATGTTGCACCACGTCAGAATGAGGTGCCACATCCACTTTCTGAGTATTGAGCTCAGCCAACCCATCTAGAGGTGCTTCAAGAATCATAGCAAGCCATGCAGGGGAGATTATCATCTTGATTCCAGCCACTTCAGTCTGAAACTCATATGGTGAAACAAATTCCAAATTCAGAACAAACGGAAATAGTAGCTTCGGGTAGTATGTGGTTTCAGAATTAAACAACCTATCCCATCCTTAAAACTTCACAATTTCCATTAAAGATTCTAGGGAATTCTTACCCAGCCATTCACAATCTATCAGCTTTCCAGGAATAATGTCGGATTCAAGCATAACATGATTAAAAATAGGTTTCTGTGGAAAGGTACGACCCGGATTTTGTAACCTTTCTTGATGAAACTCCTTTGCTTCCAATTTGGATGGAGGGCGTGCCACAGACTTCAGCCTCTTTGACGACCGCGGTTGCGTGGCTGGAGAATCATCATCTTTGCGCTTTGGATTCGCCGATGAAGCATCTTCGACACACATGGAGGCCTTT
The DNA here is from genome assembly GCA_023374045.1 of Limonium bicolor. Classification (NCBI taxonomy): domain Eukaryota; kingdom Viridiplantae; phylum Streptophyta; class Magnoliopsida; order Caryophyllales; family Plumbaginaceae; genus Limonium; species Limonium bicolor. Next base: position 227,669,533 of record CM041776.1, read on the forward strand.
TTGGCGGGTGTGGGCAATCGATGACGAGTTTTGGCCAGTGGAATGTCGTCCTCAGTTGGAACAGCAGAGGAGTCGTCATCGCTTACTACAATAGTTTCTTTAGGAGTTTGAGATTTTACTTCAGGTGAGGGTTTTGAAAATGAGTCAAGGACTGTGGTATTTTGGCTAATGTCAGTTGGGTTTTCAGTAGCTAGAGGTTCAATGTTTTCGTAGATGAGTTGTTCGAAGGAATCCATGGTCGAATTTTTGAAGGTGTTGAGGGAAATTCAAGAACAAAGATGGCAAAGAAGAAGGTTTAGCGTTGCTGAGAAGTGTCGGGACAAAGCTTAACCAAGTGAGAGAACAGTGAGAATTCGAAAATAGAGTAGTGAATAGAAGTTGAATCGGTTTTGTGTTTGTTTTTTTTTTAAATGAAGGAAAAATATTATGTAAAATAAAAGAAACCGAGTCTCCTTTTGCTAACCCCAATCAACAGTCCTATACTGAGTCTCGCAGAACATAACATTCAAGAAAGTATTAAGTAAGTCATTGTTGTCCCGAGAGATAACAACCAATATTCCTAAGTAGACGTATTCTTCATTCTCTTTTCATTGTTTTTTACCTAAAGTGAAAGAACAACAAGCAGCACGAGTGGATTTTTGGTTTTAATCTTATTCCACTCTTCAACTTCCTTTTGAAACGACAAGAGGTGAGAAGTAAAATCGTATTCCATTATACCTTTCATCACCACAGATTCATACTCACAGCTTATTGTTATATATGTTGAATGTATAGAGACAACATTTTTGTATTTATTAAACATCACCTTGACTTTTTCTCTCCATCCATGTAACGATGTTGGGTCAACTTACCCAGAGTAGTTACCCTTAGGAAGTTAGATGATAAAGCATCCTATAAGACTTAATTGTCAGATGAAAGAGGCAAAATTTGTGTTGTTGCTACCGTGAGCATTGGAATCTCTTGCCTTGTTCATTCCACCATATCAACCATCCAGTCAGGTTTCCTTAAATCCAAACATATTGCTTATTGTACATATCAAGTAAGTATATATGAAGAGAGATTATGAGAAAGTTCATCTGACTTAGTTATATCGTGAAGATCTACTTAAGGAAACAATAGGCTCAGCTTAACAATTTCCGTAACAGTCTATTCATCAAAATAACTTAGTGTAGAGCTTTATCAACCATGAATAGCAATTGGAGTATATTTATTTGAAATAATAGATAAGAAATATAAGAGAATAAGATTCAGTTCCGAACTGATGAGTACAAAATGTTAAGAGTGAATCCAGACTGAAGAAATGTAAAGAACTAGAAATTAAAACTGGAAGAACTATTAAAAAAAATATCTGGACCGTGTCTCACTTGGTATCGACCATGCCAATCTCAAAACGAAGTTTCTCAAAGGTTTCTCTGGGTAATGGCTTGGTGAATATGTCAGCTAACTGCTTGTCTGTGGAACAATGAATTAGAATAACGGTGCCATGTTCTACATGATCTCGAATGAAATGATGACGTATATCATTGTGTTTGGAACGGGAGTGATGAACCGGATTTTCGGTTAGCTCAATTGTACTGGTGATTTCACAATAGATAGGAATTGGAACAAAAGATAGACCGTAGTCCTCAAGTTGCTAATGAAGCCATAAGATCTGGGCACAACAAGCAGCTGCAGCCACATACTCAGCTTCAGTCGTAGACAGAGCAACCAAAGCTTGTTTTCTGGAAGACCAAGCAATTAGATTAGAACCCAAGAATTGAGCCGTACCAGTTGTACTTTCCCGATCAGTGAGAGAACCACCAAAATCTGCATCGGTGTATCCAGCAAGAGTGGGTAAGGAAGTGGTCATGTATAGAAGTCCAAGTGATTATGTGCCTTGAAGATATCGGAAAATACGTTTGACAACCTTTACATGTGGTAACTTTAGATTAGATTGGAAACGAGCACAGAAACACACACTTTGCATAATCTCATGACGACTTGCAGTAAGATAGAGAAGAGATCCTATCATTCCCCTATAAACGGTTGGATCTGTGGCCTCTGCGGTTGATTCCATTCCTAGTCTAAGAGTGGTGGACATCGGAGTGGACATCGGTTTACACTCATTGAATTTATACTTGGACAGAAGTTCCAAGGTGTATTTAGTTTGGCTGATAAACGTACCATCAACTGTTTGCCTAATTTGCAACCTGAAAGAATGCCAGCTCACCCATGTTACTCATTTGAAATTCTTTTGTCATCATGGACTCAAATTCTGTTGTCAGTTGTGGACTAGTGGATCCGAAAACAATATCATCAACGTATATCTGTACCAGAAGTTTATCCATTCCATATTGTATGATAAACAATGTGCGATCAACATGTCCCCGTACAAATTGTTGTCTAATAAGAATAAGAGGTCAGCCTTTCATACCATGCCCTTGGTGCTTGCTTAAGACCATATAATGCCTTTTTCAAACGATAAACATGAGTAGGATAAGTGGTGTCCTCAAAACCCAGTGGTTGAGAAACATATACCTTTTCCTTGAGATGTCCATTTAAAACAGCACACTTGACATCCATCTGGTAAAGTGTAAACCTATGTAAGGTTACAAACGCAATGAGTAAACGAATAGCCTCAAGTTGTGCTACTAGAGCATAGGTTTCATCAAAGTCCAACCCCTCCTGTTGATTATACCCTTTGGGCAACTAGAAGGGCTTTATTTCTAGATATTTGACCATTGGAATCCAGCTTATTGCGATAAACCCACTTTGTTCCTATGACATTTTGATTTTTGGGTTTCTCAACAAGTTCCCATACATCATTTCTTACAAATTCATTTAACTCCTCATGCATAGCATTTATCCAACTTTCATGCTCTAACGCCTCCTTCACGGTCTTTGGTTCTACTGTAGACACAAAACCAAAGAAAGCACAAAATGTTTGTGCATTTGACCGGGTTTGGACTCCTGAGTGATAGAATGTTGTTAATCTCTATGCCTGGGGAATTCCGAGATGTCAGACGATGCGTGATTCTGGCTTCCTGATTCACTACTGGAACCAATTCGGTTGGTTCTGGTGGTGTAGCTTCCGAGTTCTGAACTGATGATGGGGAATCGTCAGTTGTCACAACTTCATCTTCTGATTCAGCTCCAGAGACGTTATCCATGATTATTTCTTTATCCTTAGATTGAAAGAGATCTTCTATCTCTTTATGACTCACTCTTCCACCAAAGTTGTTCTCATCAAACTTGACATTTGTAGACTCTTCAACAATCAAGGTGCGTTTGTTAAAAACACGATAGGCTTTGCTGTTCATTGCATAACCAAGAAATACTCCTTCAATTCTTCTTTTATCAAACTTTCCTAGTTGATCTTTTCCATGGTTAAGGATATAACATGTACACCCAAACACCCTGAAGTATGATATGGATGGCGTACGCCCTTTGTACAGTTCATAGGGAGTCTTGATTAAAATTGGGTGGATTAAAGCTCTATTGAGAATATAACACGCCGTGTTTGTAGCCTCCCCCCAAAAACTCGGAGCAAGACCACTACCATTCAACATTGTACGAGCCATCTCTTGGAGTGTCCTATTTTTGCGTTCGACTACCCCATTTTGCTGAGGAGTTCTGGCTGCAGAGTAAGTATGAGTGATTCCATTTTTAGTACAGAACTGAGACATCTTCTGATTAATAAATTCCGTCCCTTGATCAGTTCGAATGCTCTTGACCTTATTCTCTGTTTGAATCTGAATCTTAGTAAACAGACACGTGATCTCTCTAAAAGTTTGATCCTTGCTATGAAGTAGGACCACCCATGTGTATCTTGAAAAATCATCAACTACCACCAGTATGTATCTCTTACCTGACCTGCTCTGTACGCTCACCGGTCCCATTAAATCCATATGAAGCAACTTTAAAGTATTGGTACTACTGACCACATTCGTTGGAGCATGTGAAATCCTAGTGTGTTTGTTCAAAGCACAATCAGCACAAATTGTGTCATGACCTATCCGCCTTTGTGGTAACCCATTAACTAACTCCTTTAGTCTCACTTTATTAATTAATCGATGATGAGCATGCCCTAATCTCCGATGCCACAATAGTTCTTCATCATCTTTGACCGTAAGGCATGTTAGATCCTCCTGGTCATTCAGATCTACCATGTAGAGATTTCCTACCCTGCAACCTTGTAACAGAACCTCCCGAGTGACCTTGTTACGTATTTGAAAACCATTTGAATCAAAGACAACCTCTGAGGGACCCTTATCACACACTTGTGACACGCTTAACAGATCATGACTGAGACCTTCCACCAGACTAACCTGATCAATACAGTTCTCTTTGCCAATCGTTCCTATTCCTATTATTCTCCCTTTGCTATTGTTCCCAAAAGTTACTTTTCCTCCTCGATGTTCAACCAAGGTATTGAACTTCTTCTTATCTCTACTCATGTGTCTTGAGCATCCACTGTCCATCAGCCACCAGTTCTCATATAACGAAGTAGCCAATGCCTAGTCACATCCAATCACTAATTAGCTTTAGGTACCCAAACTAGTTTAGGCCCTGTTCTACATGTAATAGAGGAATGGTTTTTGTTTGTATGAGTTCTAGACTGCCGTGTATTGTCAGCAAAAGTTTTTCTATAGTATAAACTCCTACAAAAAACTGATACTATGATCGTGTCTATGACAGTATCGACATAAATACGCTGATTTGGTATGATTAGCATTTGAAGCCTTCCTCATTGGTGCATAGATGGGTATGGTAATTTTTTTCTTCACAGTTAACATCAGAGTCAAATCTACCTTTCCAGTGTACCAAACTGGATTCCGTTGCTTTGCTTTATCTTTTTCTCTCTTAAACTTTGACAGGTTATCCTCTAAGACTTCATTTTGCTTTCTTAAGTTCTCATGTCTTTCTTGTAGTGTCCTAAATTCAGTTTGAGCCCAAGCGGGCAAGCATGCAACTCACGCTTTTATTGGTTTGACAAACTTAATAGAAGAATTTTCTTTAGTTTGGGATTCAGTATCAGGCTCTATAGGATTATCTATCCTTGACAATCTAGACTCATGCAGTTTAATCTTAGTAACAGCAGTTGTTAACAAATCAAAAATTTCTTTCTTTGACAAGGAATTGAAAGCATCATCTATGAGTTTAGGACTTACCTTGTCTGCATCTAGAACTTCTTGCCATTTGTCTCTGGCCATCATGCAGAAGTTCCTATCTGACATCACACTGATGCTTTCGTCATCTTCAACCACAACAGTCATGCACACCCGCGTTGTCTCTTCTGCATCTGACTCCTCCTGTCCCCACGCTGCCGCTGCTGCCTCTGTAAATTTCTTAATTTTATCACGAAAATCGTCCTTTGACTTTAGCACGCAATCCTTCACCACATGTCCAGGCTTGTTACATCGGAAACAGATGATTTGCTCCTTCTTAGACTTAAATCTATCAGTTCTGGACCCAGAGCCTCTTCTTCCGCCAAAGATCTTCCTGATGCCGTTAGCTATCATTGTAATCTCTTCATCCTCATTTGTGTCATCATCTTCTTTATCACTTGTCGCTTTTTTACCTTTAGTGCTAAATCCTTATTAACACTTAGACTCACTAGTCCGCCTTTCATCTTGCCCTCATACATTGTTAGTTCAGACCCCAGTTCTTCAAAAGATAATTTTGACAAATCCTTTGTTGGCTCCAAAACTATTGTGAAGTTCAACCATTCTTTGCACAGACTATCCAGAAACCTCTCATTTACTTGAGCATTATCCAGAGTTACTCCAACAGTTTTTTTTTGAGCTCACATAAAATTTTATCAAATTCGAGTGTCTCCGAAATCGTCTTGCCTTCAGTCATCTAGAAATTATCAAGCTGCCTTTTGAGTTGCTTTCCCTTTGCTTTTTTGATTGAATCCGTTCCGGCGTAAGCAGTCTTAAGAAATTCCCAAACCTCTTTTGCGGTGCGCAAACCCAAAACTTTATGTTGGTCTGAGTCTGATAGAGAGGACATTATAACCCTCCGAGCTTGTCGATTCTTGCTTATCAGTTTGTTGTCATTCTCACTCCAGCTTGATCTTGGCTTTTCCTTAGTGACTCCTTCTACGAATTTCGGCTTGAGATCTCCTTCAGTCACCACATCCCAAAGTTGAAAGTCAATAGAAATTAATTGATCCTCCATCTGTTCACACCAACTGGTGTAGTTGAATTTATTCAACTTTGGTGGTTTGACACGGTAAGTATTCATCTCGACCTACCCTGAGAAAGTTTCCTCGAAATTAAGGGTAACCTTGCTCTAATACCAATTGAAAAAACCTACTGTGTGTGAGAATCGAACTGGGATTTTATAATGATAACAAAAGGTAAAACGTAAACTCAGTCTGTTACTCAGAAATACGTATCGCACTCGATACACAAGGAGCACGTAGTGCTTTTACAACATTATCTTCACATAAGTTCTAAACTCTCAACACGTTAAGAGTACATTCCACTCTTAACACTTACAATTCCTTTCAGCACTCAGAACTCTCTTTGCATTACTAATACCGTTTCAATATGAAAAGAACCTAACTCTCATCTAACTCGAAACCCTAGCTCTCACAGCCGTATAGCCTTTTTGACCTCTATTCTTTTTCTGTTTTGTCTTACACACTGTTGAACTTGTTTTTCTTGTATCAAAATCTATCAAATAAGATCTTTATCTTTTACAGATGCGTATATCCTTATTTGTTATTTTATTCTTCGTGTGCTTGTAAGTTCAAGACTAACAAACTTTGTTTCTTAATTGTCTCAATATAGGTGTCAGTCTTGAACCGAGTTTGCCGATCAAAACAGCAACAACAGTCCAAACATGAAATCAAAGGTAGTAAGCAAGCCGCATTTACAAACATTGCCAGAATGAAAATCAGTTCATATCACGAGAGACGACAGGCCCATGACGAGCTGAACGAAAGCCACATATTAACAGCGAAAAGAGTCTTAAAAATTAAGAATGGGGTCTAGCCCACATCAGGTTATTGAAAGGTAGCAGGTGTTACAAATGGATAATCACTCAACAGTAATCATCCCTCATTTATTTTGCTCAAGATAACTCAGTCGATATACAAACAGCAGATATAGGCCTCAACTCCCAAAGGCCGGAAGGGGGTGAGGTCCCATTAAACACACGACCAGAGACAACCAGAAGTGATGCTAGGTCAAAAAATCCATATCAGATTCGTGAACTCCCATATCAAAATCCCAGCCGTACCGATCCAAGTACCTCAGTCAGCAAATCAAGGCCAAAGAAAAGGAGTGAAGCGATTCAGACAATTGACATAGTAAATTTCTCATAAAGTCAACATTAAGCCGTTTAAACGTATATTCAGTCGAAAGTAAACCCATTGCAACCTCCATTCTACACCGGTAGTTTGAACAAAAATGAAATCATAATGAAGAATTGGGAGTTTGATAAGCGGCCATGTAATCAGGAACAGAAGATTAAACCAATCTTAAGACCATGATTGTTTTAGTCGAATATGGAGAAACCTGTCATAAACCTAACTCGTAAGCCCACTTATGAAAATGAGAAGATGAGACTCACACCATATCTTAGCCAAAGCAGAAAAAAGCAACAGCAAAAGGCCAAAAGAAAATCTTCTCCGCAAAAGTCATCAATCGAATAGACAGGTTAGATTGTAGAGGTGGACAGACAAACAAGACGAAATGCACACGCATAGCATGAAGTCAAAAAAAGGCTCCAGTGGTATATCGAAACAATGCACCAGCATGACTGACTTCATATTGAAACCCAGAAGTGCACAAGGAGCTCAAACCAAAGTCGGGTAGATCTTAGCAGAAAAATTGAGCCGAACGATAACCAAAACAGAAAAGCAGCCAAACTCCTTCGCCTTCTGTAAGGAAGAAAGACGATAAAAGAATGCAAATATGATCGATTATACCCGACAACGGCGCTTCCAGCATCACAAATGTATCGATCTCACAGAACCTAAATAATATTCAATAAACCACGACAGATTGAGTGTCTACCAGAGGATGCATATGTAAAAGAAAACAAAATGGTTTGAAAATAAGGAGTGGGAGGGAAAACACCGCTGTATGGTTTGGGAATGGGCTTGGAAGACCACCTTTAACTCTCGATGTCGTCGCCCTTGTGGATTATCCGGCAGTGATGAAGATTCTGACAGATATTCCTCTTATTTTCAGTTTCGATTTGTGAATGGAGCCATTATGCTTGATTTCATTTCTTGCGAACTGTCGGGAGTGAAGGAATGAACGGGAAGAGGTTTAGGGTTCTCAGGTGTTACTGGGATGAAGATGAAGATCGAAGAAAATAAAAAAGTGGGTAAACGACAGACTTCGGTCGATAAAGAGCGTGAAATTCTCAGAGAGATGGACGAAGGCGTGGTCAATCGGGAATGAAGATGGATCGTGGTGACCTAACTGAGTTTTTTTTTTATTCTGGGGATCGACGGGCGGATGAAGAGACAAAGAAAGGAACCGAAGATGGATGGGAGGAAGAAGATGAAGGTGCTGGGTTTTAAGAGAATGGAGGCGGATGAGAAGACGACCGGTTGTTACTGTAGGGTTTATTCCTTGTTGTTTTGTTTTATAGATGGGGGATGAGGGTTTTATTTTAATTCTGGGTTGGGTCAAATGGGTCAGTGGGTCAAATATGGGTTAGATAACAGAAAAATAAAAACTTCATTTGTTTCACCACAGGAATCGAACCTAGGTGTTTTACATCCCTCGTACACACACAAGCCAACTAGGCTACTGACTTAACTCAATTGATAAGTGCAAGAAATAAAATGTAGATGTACTAATTTGAACAGAGTAATTCTAAAAAGAAAACACTAACGTTTTGAATGTACAGTACAACAAAATAGTTTTACCTAACAAAATGATTTGTTTTCCTCCAAAGAGTCATGAAATAATAGAATGTAAATAATGAAATACAAAACATAATAAAATATAAAATGACCATATACTATAATAGCAGATACATGAAATAATGAAATCGTACTAGTATGATAAAAGATACAGGCAAATATCCTAAAATAGAAATCGAATCAAATATGTACGAATACTAGTGAATATATATATAAATGTGATGAGAGAGAGCTTGATCGGATTAGCAAAAAATGTACATGAAATAATGAAAATGATTCTAAGAATAAAAATAAAAAAAAAGTACTAGCAGAACACAAGTAAAAGTATCATTGAAATGAAATGAGATAAAATAAACAAGTAATGAAATAGTATGAACTGAGATAAAACGAATGGGAAAATAACATAAGTGAGCAAAACGAAACCGGCTAACGTGAAATAAATCAAAAATAAAATGGTAAAATAAGTAAGTAACAAAAAGGGACGGGTTTGAAAACAGAGGGACGTTGGACATTCATTTTAAAAAGATTGGGTTTTTCGGGAATGCTTTCAAAAAATTGACTTAAAAAAGTTGTCATAAAAAGATGGTTTCATTTTGGCACGCATGTTGATATGTTTTGAAAAAGGAAAAACGACGACCCCCCTTATTTTATTCATTATTTTGGAATTTGCTTTAAGGGGTGAGAATTTTCGGTGTCTACAGTACCTTATTACAACCCGAAGCCCAACATAACTATACAAGTGCATTCCATGTGCGGTAAATAAAACAAAACCCTAACTACCCGGGTCCCGCACTTTGGCTTCAACGATGATCAGCAACCTACACAATGTTGTGAAGCTCAGCGATAAACGCTGAGTATGCCAGGCTTGCACTCAGACCCTATTGGTCACTTAGTCATTATTAACCATCTTGATATTAGATTGGTTACATGCTTTACCAGTTTACAGTTATAAGTAATACTGTAACAATCATGCGTAAACACAGAGCCATCCAACCAATACAATCATTGCATTTCACAATCAACAGTTGCATAAACGAATGCATCAAATAATTGCAATAAGGTGCATAATCGCTTTTAGCAAACTGTTTTCATACTTGTTAATATTCGGCCTTCAAGGCCCCATCCAACCAAACCATGTTTACTTATTTACCAGTTGGGTGTCATGTTAGGACAACCCGAATTAACCTTACAAATGGACAGTAGTCCTCCCGTACACACAAAGGTGCTCATGTTGCCAGAGGTTCGAAGGCCCCTGGTCTGCCACTGTGCCTCGTAAGGCGTTTATATAAAGGTCGTAGCCGTGTACCAACAGCAGGTACCATCTGACCCACGATCCAATTAGGGCTCGTTGGGAAATTTCCTGGATATATGCAATCCTGAATATGAATGTTTCTAGCGTATGTTTGACTAAACCTCTGAAAACAAAAACAGAAAGAAAGCTTAAGGGGTCCTCAATGGTCTTTCAAGTTCAGCAAAAACAGAGAATGATTTGAACATTAATAAAAAACTGAACTGCCGTGACGAGAATTAGTGGGAACTTTTCTTTAAAATGTGGAAAACAAATGATCTAAACGGTAAAAAACTGAAACAAGATTTATTGAATTGTTTTGCTATCCAATCTGCACAGATTGAAGGAAAGTGAATAAAAACAGACCACGACCTTTGCCTAAACCTTAGTTCAAGCAGGTCCACATGCTTATGGTAATAGCAAACGAGGCTTCTCAGATTTAATCAATTTTGATCAAAATCAGATGAGATCAGGCACACATGCTGTTGTATAAATAGATAACCAACAGCGCATATCAAACCATAATCATATATCAGAAGTGATTACATAACAGTAGTATAAGCCTAGAGATAAGGTTTAAGCAAAAGATTTGCCTCGATGGGGCAATGATAAACTCAGATCACGATTATGTTGTTTTGTCATTCTGCATCATACAAATTAATTTCATTTGTTCAGTTTCAGATGTAGGTAATCAATATTTATAATATAAAGTAGCCAGTTTTGATTTCCAGCATATATATATATATATATATATATATATTATATATATATATATAATATATATATATAACAGACCTTATCAGGTGGAAGTTGAGGAAGCATACTATGAAGTGCAGTGAACATATCTTTAATCTTCTTCCTTCTTTCCCTTTCTTTGACACTATTACGCAATGTCACACTTGAATATTCATCTTTCTTCCTCTTACCTTTATTATTAAACTTAACTAAAGATGATACTTTCATCTTTGCTGGGATAGACGTACCATCATAAATATCATTCTTTTACTCAACCAACGACGATCTAATATTCCTCCGACGATTGAAAAGAATCCCATCATCATCACTACCAAGTCTTCTGATCACTTTCCCTGTGTTGTGATCATTAACAAGCGGCAATTGATCATGATCATCAGTTAAGGCGCCATTCATGAGAGGACTCACTTCATCCTGCTCTGCTATAAGGTACCGAGCTGACATCAATGAGGTCTCCCCTCTTAACGAGTCTTATTGGAGTGACATCGACTACTGCAAAACACAAAACGTATGTATATAAACAGAATAGAGAAAAAAATCCAATTCATCATATTTAATTTGGGGCCTTACCGTCGGACAGAAACTCTCGACTCCAATATCTATCATTTCTCCAAAATCAAACATATTGACAGGTAGAATTAGCTATAGGGTAGGGAGATTAAGAGCACTATATAGCTGTCTTATCTTTGTATATATATATAGAATCATCGATCAAAGGGCAAACTTAACGGATATATATATAGATATATTACCCATGTGATGGGAGTAAGCGCAAGATACTTGTGTAGTAGCAGCTTTAATTTAATGATTCATATAATTTACAAACACGACTTTTGATATTTGAATTCAACTCTTATAGTTAGTAATAAGAGCGTTTCCCTTGCCTCCTTGTTTACGCGGTTTCATCACAACATTATAACAACATAATCGTGATCTGAGTTCATATGCAAAGCCTGATTTCTTATAGTACTAAACCCTAAATTCCTGATTTTTTGAGGTTGAAAGTTAGTTAGCATTTTTCCTAATCATATTGAGCAAGATACGCTAATAGGGCGAGCAGATTTAAAAGAGATTTACCTTGATTTTAGGAACGCCGAAAACCACTGATCGATCTGAATGTCGAAAAAATTGAAGAGTAAGAAGAGGAAGGATTGTCGCTTAGACTTGTCTGAACGGAGGAAAAAGGAATTAGCAGTGATGAAAAAATCGGCCACGTTCTAAAGGAGGGAGAAGGGGTGTGACCAGTCTGAATAGAGGAGAAAGGAATTAGGAACTACCAATAGACGGAGGCGGTATAAGAATAATCTAATTTTTGAACACAAATTACAACACACGCTTCTCACACGCAACAAAATTGAATTCTTCCTCTATCTCTACAAATCCCTGGCTGCGAATTACCCTAATCCATGAGCACGAATAAAAAATCCCGAACCTTAATCAACGAGCAGCTCCTCAAGCTACGGGAGATTTTCTGATCATTCAACAAGAAATAATGGCAGCCTAACACCACGAACTACACGCTTAGATCAGCAGACTATACCTAATTCGAAAATAGAATGTAGGACTGGTGAATACTCCTCTCCCGTGGCTTCTGCCATGAAGTTCTTCAAAAGTAAATAGGACTAGTAAATAAATAAGATTGGATTTCTTCAGCGCAATGGTGAGGGTGGAGAGAATCGGGAAAAGATGAAGCTTTGGAAAAATTAGCTCGTTGAGGTTGGAGATGGAGAAAAGGGATCATATATTATGATAACAAGAGGGCGATTGGAAGCAAATGCACTAACCGACACTACCTATTAGTGCCAGAAAAAGAGATGCACTAATTGATAATTTACAAACGGAGCGAAGAGTAAAAAGTGCCCTATTTGATGCAATCAAATAGTGCAAGCCGAAAAAATGCACTAATGATAGTGTCTATTTGGAGTGAACTTTCTGTCGCACCTATTACTATGTGATATAAATGCATATATTATGCACTAATGGGGCAACAATATAGTCATGCACTATTTCACTAAATCTAATAGGGCTAGGGAAAGGTTGCACCTATAAAATTTCTCTACTGGAGCAATATATTAGCTTTGCAACATTTGATCAGACATAAATAGGGCAACTATAAAAAATTGCACCAAGTAATACAAACTATTAGTGCAAGAAAAACCATGCACCAACAGATATAGTCCACATAAGGGGCAAAACCGTTCGTGTTGTTTGTGGTTTTAGGATGACATCGATATATAGGGCAATACAATAAGTTGCTCCAATTGATGTTATCTAATAGTGCAAGTATGTCATGGTGCACCATTTGTTGTGGTCAAGTAGTGCATTTTAAAAATTGCCCCATTTGCTGTAGCTTTAGGTGCAACCTTTTAATTGCACTAATTGGTAATCCAGAAGTTGCCCTAACAAAGCATTATTGTGGTAGTGCTAGTTCTAGCAACTGGTTAGGAATCGTTAGACTTAGCTGTTGACGAATTATATATAGTTTCTGAGTTTATTACAGAATAGGGAATAGTTTATCAATAGCTTTAAATAGAAAGGTTTGCAGAACAATCCAGGGGCTCCTTAGATTTAAAGTTTTAATCTTTGTGTCTTAAGTTAGTTTATTTTGATCATTTTGTTATTTTATATTGGTTTGTTGAATTAGTATTTTAGTTAGATTAAGTAAATTCTAAAAAAGTGACATTTCCTATGTTTTTAATGTAATTTAATCTCAGTTAATTAATAAAATTGTCAATTAATTGAATGAGGCGCGACAACCCCACCTAATTCATGATTCTGCAAAACAATAGGTACACTTGTCTATGTAGAGATAGTCATATATTTTTACTACAATGTCGTATTACTAAAGTATTAAAATACTTTTTCATGGCAACTCCGAGTTCTTCGTAGAGACGCTTTCGAATCCACCATCTTCCCACATGCCCTCAACCCAGTGTCGTTGATTTCATCTCCCTTGGCATAAGCAACAGAAATCACTGCGACCACTACAACTCCAAAAAGCCGGTGGCGGTGTTCATCCTTCTTAGTTTCAACATAAGATTAATTCTCAAGCATCCCAAAAGCAGTGGTTTTGTGGTCATTGAGCACATGCAAGATCCAACTAAGCCGGTGGAAAGCAACCACTTCTTCCCTGCCAAATTCAGTCGATTGGTTGCGCCAAAGCATAAGGGAATGGATCTGTTATCACCCAGTGTGGCACAGACCCCCCCTGATTTTCCACTCCTCTTGATTATTGTTTGTCCTTCCTTCTTTGCAGCCTTGGTTTGCTTCTTCAACGTTTCCACCGCTTTGACATGCCCAAGCATCACCGATCACTCTCGAGTCTTGTCGCAATAGCCACCGAAGAAATTTGTCTTCTCCTGTTCCTTTGTTCTCACCTGTTTCTGCTTCTCACCAGTTGGGCTGCTGGTTGGTGAATAAGTGTGAGTCCCACATTAAAAAATTATAAAATTAGTAAGTAGTTCATATAGTTTATGGACTATTCCACCTGATGTCAATTGGTTTTAGAATGGTACCCATAAATTTCAAGAAACGAACAAAGAGGAAGACGAAATAGTGAAACGCGAAACCAAAACCTCCACCTTAGGGAAGAGTACGATAACCATTTATAATAAGATTTAATTACTCATAATATACTATTCTAGTGTAAAAAAATGTGAACCAAATACCACATATCAGATTTAATTACTCATAATATACTATTCTAGTGTAAAAAAATGTGAACCAAATACCACATATCAGATTTAATTACTCATAATATACTATTCTAGTGTAAAAAAATGTGAACCAAATACCACATATCCGAACTCTTAAAGGAAACAATAATTACGACTAGCTATTTACCTTTCCAGTTAAAACTAAAGTTTGTGAACTTGACATCTTCTCCATTTAAAAATACTGAATTGTATGAAGCTTCAAATAAACCGAGTAATGTACATAATACTAATTGAACCATAATTAGTTGTGTTGGCACAACTCGATCGAAGTTGAAGCATTAAACAAATCTCTGACTTCTGTGGTCCAAATTACATAAATCATGTCTAACTTAAAGATAATTCCATCATTAGTAGAGACCTTGACCGGTTGATAAGTGACAATGTGCTAATGCGGAGAAATAGGGGGTAGTTTTCAACCATATTAGGGGTGGAGTTGGGTTATGTCTCAAGCGGCCAAGGAGGTGAAAAGAATTCAGGGGTGGAGTTGGGTTATGTCTCAAGCGGCCAAGGAGGTGTTAATTACAATGTAATATAGGCAATACATTCCTTTGTCATGAGTGTTATTAGGCTTCCATAAAGTGTGTTCTTTGATATTGATGCAACAACTGCTCGCTTCTAGAGGAATGGGAGTACAGTAAAGGGTTTCATTGGAAGAGATGGGAGTGCTTTATCTAGGGAAGAAACAAAGGGGATTAGGGTTTTGGGATTTGAGGAAATCTGGTTTCTCATAGAGAGGAAGAACCGTCATTAGATACAAGAGGACTGGGAGGAAAATAAACAAAGAGAATATAGACCTCAAGTAGAGAAGTAACCTACCTCCTTGAAAGACTTCTTCCCAGAGTTCCTTCTCTTCTATTTCCTTCCTGATTTTGTGGTACCATCCTTTTGGCTAGACACATTTGCCTTGCTAATGGGTGACTCCACTCTAAAACTATTCAATCCCTCAGCCACCAGGATAGCTTGTTGGACAGTGGTCACCGACTTCTTTCAGAGTTTGTTCTGGGCCGACAACTTTAGCCCCATTTGAAAATGATAAACTCTACTTTCTCGTGCATATCAGCAAGTCACTCATGATAGAGTTGAACTCTGAAATGTATTCACGTATGGTCCCCGTCTGCGTCAAAACCATAAGACGGTTTCTAGCTCGTCAATCAGTATCTTGTAGAAAAAAATTGAGCTTTGAGGGCCTCTTTAAGTTCGCCCGAAGTGCTCATGACAAGCACTCCACTTACACGGTCGTGATCAAGTTTTTCCTCAACTATTTATTCCCGTGGTCGTCAATAATATACGTCTTAGCAACGGTGAACTTTTGATCCTTTGGAGTTGTCTTCGCCTCGAAACATTCCTTCATGTCATAGAGGAAATTCTCCAACAACTCAGAATCCCGGTCACCCAGGTACGGAGTTGGATTATGAATCTCACCCTTACTAGGAGCTTCAAGTGCTTATGAAGCAAAGCCTTAAGCTTATAGCTTTCTCTTTTTGGCCGCTCAAGCCGGCCCACCGTTTTTGTGGCATTAATTTGCCTTCAAATGTTAGGTCAGAGCGATATGTGTCTTGGATAATCTACTTATCCACGAGAGTGTGAAGGAGAATATTATTAAAGGCTAGTTTACAAGAAAGGACGCAGTTAGGAGAGAAAGTGAGGAAGGATCAATGGGGATGGGGTCTTACTAAGAGTGAAGAAGCAGATTTAGCTATGTCGGAAGGGAAAGTTATAGACGCATCATCATCGAGTGGTAATTAGTCAAGGAAGGTGATGTGCAGGCTTAGGAAATGTCACGTACCGCCTAGATTTGGATTTTTGCATGGAAATTCTTGTATGCAAGTTTTTTGCATTGCAAAACGGTGTTGTCTCATAGGTTTGTGAGAGATTATGACATGCATTGTAGTTTATGGTGGGATGTAGAGGGGATTGCACATGTGTTCTTTCATTGTAATGAGGTGTATACCATATCAGGAAGGCATGACATTGCTTGCACAATTCACTTGCACACTGATGCTGAGGTTATAGATTGGTTTCTAAGTGTTTGTTTATGTGAATGTGTAGCCGCTATAACTAATATATCCTTGATGTTATGGAAGGTCTGGTACTCCAGGTGTCAAGTACTACAAGGGAAAGTAAAATTTTTGAAGTGGGGATGTGAACCGGCTCAATCTAATTTGGATGTCGCTTGTGCTCTCTCACGTAAGAAAGTTTTGGAGTTGTAGCAAAAGCAAGAATGGGATGTGGAGTATATGGAAGATGAATTCATAATGCATGATGATGGAAGTTTCAAAAAATAACAAGGCTTTGAAGTTGGAGCAATTTGCAAAAGTCGATCGGGGGAGACTGTGGCGGCATTACTTTGTATATTACAATCAACTTTAAAACGAGAGTAAGAAAGATAATGATATGCTCTGATTTTCTATCGATTGTAAATGATGTTAAAAATTTTGAGGGGTAGGGAATGTAGATTATAATGCAGGTGTTGTTTTTGGAAGATGTTAAGAGTTGGAGAAGAGCTTTGATCAGTTAGTCTACTCTTTTGTGGGTATGAAGATAATGTAGGTGTGCGTGTTTTGTCTAGCTTAGGAAGAGGGAGGGTTGAAATCATTTGGATTGGTAATGTCCCACCTTGTATACTTGACCTATGTAATGATTAATGAAGTTGATGCTTAGTTTTCAAAAAAAAAAAAGAGAAATAAATTTTAGTTCCAATATTCCATAAGCCACTAAATAGAAAACTTCCTTGTTAACCTTGATTGTCATACCTTTGAGTATGGCATAAGAATAGCATCGAAAGTTCATTTACGAGTTGGAGTGATATGTTGATGTTTCCGCTGATTCATTTTATCGAATATTTAGGCATGTTCTCTAGTGGATGATAAGAAAAGGTCCAAATTAATGTCATATTACTCGTAGATTATACCGGCCTAGTTCATCTTCTGTAAATTGGCCTTTTCATTAAAGAGGTAAATCCATGCAAGTAATAAGATAAGGAAAAAACTATTTTAACCCCCCGCCACCCATCTCCCTACTTCCCTTTTCTTCTGTCAGAAAAGGAAAAAGTAAGGGGCTAAAAAAACTACAGTGCATACCAACCTTTAAACAGGGAAACCCCAACATTTTTCATTAATGTCACACGCGGATTTAAACAGACCTCTAAAGAGAATATATGACAGATGTATGGGGTCTGAGCTACAGATTAATGCCGCACAAGTCACAACTACATTAATCAATGAACGAACACCCTTAGTCAAAGAATTCTCATTGTACAAATGTTCTCTTAATTTGAATTATAAATAAGGATCTTTTCTTTCTCCCTTCGATAGGAGCTTGCCAGCTCTACCTTCCTCCCCCGCATTGTCCTTTCGCCTTTCCACCTTCTTGTCTCCCAATTCTTCTGTTCCACTTCCCAATCACAACACCTTAGAAGCATCAAGCTATGATTAGATTCTTGCTTAATAAAAAGGTTTAACTTGTCTCTAGGTCTTCCTGTATGGATTTTTCATGTGTAATTATTCATGTCAGTGTAGCCTCATGTTCTGCATGTGTCCCATTGGAAATATCTAGACCATTGTTAGTGTGGGTATTTATCAGCCATGAGGTAGAGGATGCCTATCTTGTCTTGTACACTTTGATTATTCTTCAGCTGTACCTTTCTTCCCTTACGCCCAGCCTTCCCTCTACTTCACCTACCATCTGATGCGAACCTTCAAACTTCACAGAGTCATACTCATGGTTGATTTTTATATCCTTGGGAAGTCTTTATCCTATATTAATATTAGCCCTCTCAAGCATAGCTGGTCTCACTTTGGGGATTTTTTGTCTCTCTAAATTTGGTTCCAACCTCTTTGTGTTTAAGTTCGCTGATATCCAAGCCATGCATGTGGTCCTTGTGAGAGAACCTTGGATGGTGAATGACATGCTCTTTGCTTTAGTATCTTAAGCCAGGGATCCCTTGAGAAGACCATGTATTCATCTAGGTTCCCTCCTGGACCCTCGTCTTCAATGTTCCGAGAGACTCTTGTACCATTGAATTTGAGAAAGACTGGCATCCAAGACAAAACATTTTACTAGAGTTATGGAGGATCCAACCCCTGTAGATTTCTGTTATGTTCTTTCAAGGTTCTAATCTCCACCCATAAACCACTCTGGTGCTCCCTCTCCATCTCTCTGAATGGTAGAGATTTGGTGTTCACTATCACTTATGACAACATGCCAACAATTTGCTCGGTCTGTGGCCCATTCCTTCATACCATTGACCATTGCCTTACCCTAAAGGCTCCTGACGATGGCGATATCCCTTAGGGGATGTGGATCAGGATGGATGTGTTTCTTAAGAAGCAGCATCCTAGTAGTACTAGTCCTTGCCTAAAGGCCTTGATTTGCTCTAGTTCCATCGCTTCCAATCTCCTAGGCCAGGATCAGCCTTTGATCAACACAAAGCTTTGTCTCAGAGTTTCTAGTATTGGCTTTTCCTCCAGTCAGGACGTTACAGAAAATGATTTCTCTCCAGGCCTAAAGATATGTAGGTCGACCTACTTGCCCTGATGGATGAGCCAGGTAAGTGCTGCTTCCATCAGCTCATTGAGGCAGCCTCTAATGAAGGGTTGTGGGACTTGAGGTTGTCAGACACAATCCGAAAAGGTAAGAAGGCTCTAGGCTCAATCCCTAACTCAACTACTCAAAGCTCCCAAGAGGTAAGCGGGAATAGAAGAGTCAGTGGCTTTTTTGCTACAAAGAACACGTGGGGCCATCAGTGAAAATAATCCTTTTGTTCTCTAGCCTTTATGGGAATGCTTATCTTGATTGACTCTTGTGCAGAGTCACTTTTGCTTTTAGTTGTTAGTCTTTGACTCCTTGTGCTTGTTAGCCTTTTCCCGTAGGATTCGGTCTTTTTATGAACTATCTAGTGTTGTTTGTTGTTTGGGGTTTGGGTTTCTTAATTGTTGCAGTTTGTGCTCTGTGATCAAGTATTGGTCTATCTTTGCCTAGGTACTTTAAAGCAGCCCATTAGGACTAGTTGGTAATAGTATATGGCTTTGTTCCAGGGTAGGTGGTCTATATGTGGTATGTGTTCTTTCCTCTTTCGGTTTTGGTTGTTGACTAGGTTGTTTTCTTTATCGGTTTGGTCTCTCTCCTCTGTAAATGGTTATAATCAGTAACGATACAACTGTTTCAAAAAAAACACAACCTTAGTTTGTCAGCCTAATGCGGTGATCGGAGCACGATAATGGATAGACATGTAGTGTTGGTGTATCAAAACTGTACATTAGGTATATAAAAAGTATACTGATTAATATATAAAGATACACTTCAAATTCTGATATTAATGAAAATGTATTAAATATACATATTAATATCATGAAATGTACTGTAAGCTTAAAAAAGCTATACTTTTAATGTATACAAATTGTACCACTATAAATGTTACCAAAGATAAGCTACATATGGTTGTAGCTAAGAGTGATATAGATGCTAAACTTGTTGCTCCATTCGCTCAGCCAATTTTATGTGTCTTTTTGTTGTTGTTGTTGTTGTTGTTGTTTTCTTTCAAAACCATATTGCTTAAATTAATATCATTAGAGTACATAAACATTAGAAGACCTAAACATCATGGTCGTGGGATAGTGATAAGGGTATAATGCACAAAAAGGGGTGGTAGCCACTACTTGTCATCAGTCCATCGAGAATTAGACATAGTAGTTATGGGCTGTCGTGCGGATAAACTACAGACAACTATCTAGATATACTAGAGCTAAGTTAAGATAATAGAGATCTCATAGACACTAACTGGGTCAAGAACAACAAGATGCAGAGTCTATGAGGATCATTTGGATGGGTTTTCCTGGTTTGATGGGGTAGTAAGATCAGAGGCGGACACAACCCGGGAGGAGAAAGTCTTGTTCCTGCCTGTGGCTTGTCTCTTGCTATGAAATAACAGAAAGCCTCTGAGAAGATTGTGTTATGACCATTTTACTCTTCTTTTGGGATGGATCAAACACTAGTAGAAAAAACATTATATACCACGGTTATTTCGCTTATATACCACGGTTAAAAACCGTGGTATTTGCTCCCGTCGAAAATGTCAAAAATATTATATACCACGGTTCAAAAATGTGGTTTTAAATGAAGGTAAAAACCAATAAAAACCACGGTTCTATAAACCGTCATTTTAAAGTATTTCTCGTGCAGAACTTGTTAACTATAAACCACGGTTTACGCCAATAACCATCATTTATAGTGAGTAATAAATGACGGTTATTCTAAAAACCGTGGTATATAATGTAAAAAAACACGGTTATAAACCACGGTTTGTAGGGCAACCGTCATTTATAGTACATGCCGGAGAGACTAAACCACGGTTTTTTGGAGAACCGTGGTATATAACCGTCACGTTGGAGAAAATAAACCACGGTTTTTGGAGAACCGTGGTATATAACCTCACGGTTTGTAATAAATGACGGTTATTCTAAAAACCGTGGTAAATAAGGTGAAAAAAACAATGAATAAACCACGGTTATACATGAAACCGTGGTTTATAGTCCATGAATTTTTCAAATCTTGGCCTTCAATCTGGAAATCTCAACAGAGCGCATATACAAGACAATGAAGATGCTAGATTATGTATGTTTCTTGTTTGCGAATTAAGGTTGCAAAATCGTGAGTGAAGAATGGAGGCGCAATATGCTCCTTGTTCGTCGGTGGGTTCCAAAATTACCGTGAGGTTGAAGAGAATGGATGCGGCGTAGAGCATGTTCGTTGTTACCCAGCTGGGGTTGCAAAAATTACAATGAGTGGAGATGAGGATGAGACGCAGAGCACATACCTTGTTCCCCAACTGGGTTGCAAAATTACCATGAACAAGATAATGAGAGAGGTAGGAGCATGTTCCTTGTTCGCCAGTATGGGTAGCAAATGTACAGTGCGGTTGATATGGCATAGAGCATGTTCCTTATTCACTAGTATGGGTTACGAAATTACCGGGAGGTTAAAGAGATGGCTTAGAGCATGTTCCATGCTCGCCTGCGTGGGTTGTTAAAATTACCGGGAGGTGAAGAGAATGAGGAAGAGGCGCGTTCAATCCTTGTTCGCCAGTGTGGGTTGCAATTACAGTGAGAGAAATATATAAGAGAACAAAGAGAGCCACGTTAATTTGGGCCGAAAATTAAAATTTCCGCTCAGATTATATACCACGGTTCTCGCTCAGATTATATACCACGGTTCTCCAAAAACCGTGGTTTGTTCTCTCCGGCGTGATGGTTATATACCACGGTTCTTTAAAAACCGTGGTTTATTTTCTCCGGCGTGACGGTTATATACCACGGTTCTCAAAAAACCGTGGTTTATTCTATCCGGCGTGACGGTTATATACCACGGTTCTCTAAAAACCGTGGTATATAGTCTGAGCGGGAATTTTAATTTTCGGCCCAAATTAACGCGGCTCTCTTTCTTTACATATAAACCACGGTTTGTAGGGCAACCGTCATTTATAGTACATGCCGGAGAGAAGAGAGCCGCGTTAATTTGGGCCAAAAATTAAGACTCCCGCTCATACTATATACCACGGTTCTCCAAAAACCGTGGTTTATTCTCTCCGGCATGACGGTTATATACCACGGTTCTTTAAAAACCGTGGTTTATTCTCTCTGGCGTGACGGTTATATACCACGGTTCTCCAAAAACCGTGGTTTATTCTCTCCGGCATGTACTATAAATGACGGTTGCCCTACAAACCGTGGTTTATAAGTAAACTATATACTACGGTTCTCCAAAAACCATGGTTTATTCTCTCTGGCGTGTATTATAAATGACGGTTTCCCAGGAAACCGTGGTTTATAAAATTTAAACCATGATTTTTCATTTCTCCGTTGTTTATAAACTTTAAACCACGATTTTTCATTTAACCGTGGTTTAAGTGTCGTCATTTAAAATGTTTTTTCTACTAGTGAAAGTTTTGTAGCTTCTAAGTTTCTTTCACTGAGCTCTCATTAATATGATGACCCAAGTTACGTTTTCTAACTATCTCCGGGGCGTCAACAGCCTCCGGTGGGGGAACTGCCGGTGAGGATCTGTGGAGATCCCTATCCAGGTTGAAATTCTTTGCTTGGTTCCCATCTTGGCAAGAGGGTGACTTTCTTCTTTGCCTTCAAAGGTGCAAGAATTCCCAGTAAGGCCTCCTCTGGTTGAACTCTCTTCTTCCTCCGCATGCGGGGCTCGGATGTGGCTTTGGTTAGACCGCATAAAATTTTCTAGAAGGAATCAATATCATATGGGTCTTGCTTCTTCCTGTTACGAATGTTAGTGGCTCTCAACCAGGCCCCATAAGGGTAGATCTCTCATTCAATGGGCAGTTTAGCTGAACAACCTTTCATTATGTGAGTGAAAAAGCCACAAGTAAAGCAGATGTCTAACATACGCTCATGTGTAACACGCAAGACAATTTTAGAGCCCTTAGAGGAGATGATCGATGGCACATCGCATCACTGGGTTGTCAATGTCATGGCGGATTTTGATGCGTATGTAGTCCGCACCTAAATGTGCCTCATCTTCTCCATATTCAAGGAAGTTTCCTAGCTTATACCTAGCTTGCGTGCAAATTCCTTATGGTGGAAGGCGAAAGGAACATCATAGACCTGAGCCCATATAGGGACCAGGCTACAATCATGCTACCTGGGGGCTTTTGTGTTTATTGATGAGATCAAATACTAAGAGGGCACCATCAATATACCACAAACCTTTGGAGAGACTGCATTTGTCTTTTTCAGATTCTTAAACTCGAAGAGATATAGGTTCTTACCTTCCACTTGACAGTCGAGCTGCCAAGCATGCCCAAATGTGTTATCTAATACTCGGTTGTTAGGAGCGAAGGAGTTGAAAATAAGACATCGTTTCAAACGGATGAGTTAGTGGGTGATCTTCCAACTCCCAAACATCTGTAACTTCACCTTCCTCCCTAGCAAGGGACAGTCCAGCGAATTGCTTGAAGAGATTGTCCAGGCCGGTTTCAAGTGGACTTGTATTTTGGTGCCTAGGAAGAGGAAAGACCGGTAATCTTAGTTTACGACATCTTCAAGTGAAGGGATAAGCGCCAGGTGTGAAACTAGTAGTAGGATGACATACCATCTCTTTGTTGTCGTGCATGCAGGGAGTAATCATTTGGTTCAATTCTCAAGGACTATCGCAGGGGCGGCTACCAGGGGGTTTACCTGGTGTATTTGAACAGGCCTCAAATGTGAGGCCCCATATTTTAAGATTCTTTTTTTTTTTCAGTTCTATATAATTATTATTTATAGAGAAAAAATTACACAATCAAATCATCAACAATAAATTATATTTTAACATTATTTAGTATTTAAAAAATGAATAAGTAAATAATTTATTTTATCGTTATGTAATTGTTTTTCTGTTGACAAAAAAAATACTTAATAATTAATGAGTTTTTAAAGTGACTAGTATACATCGTTTTAGTTTGTAGCAACCGTTTATCTATATCTTTTAGATTTAACACTATTGTAGAATTCAATTCATAAGTATAAATGTGACAACTAAACTGAAATTTTTATACTTTATATTAACATTAATTTATATGGGGCCTCATTTAAACCGTTTAACACAGGGCCCCTCGAACTATGTATAGAATCACTAGTAAAAATCAGATTTTTTGTTACAAAGGTTCTGATAACGACTTAAATTCGTTACCATAATTGTTATTAGTGACAAGTTTTTCGTTACCAAAGATAGTACTAAAGATTAAAAAAAATTAAGACTATAGTAACGATATAAATGTTACGAAATCATATTTTTTAGTAACGATATAACTTTTAGTAACGAATAAAAGTCGTTACGATAAATAAATTGATCTTTGGTTACGCCATCTCGTGTAACGATATGTAACGACAAAAGTCGTTACAATAAATTAGATTAGCCTGGACCATCGGGACAGTGTGTTACCGCAAAAGCCAAGATATATTCTTTTGCACCGGGTTTATTTTATCAGCTAGTTTATTGTCTCTGTATGTCACATACATCAATTGTCATATCAACTATTTTTTTCCTCTACTTTTTCTAACTTTCAGCTGACAACTGACATCAGCTAGACATGCAAAAAAAATGGGGCCTAAACATAACACCAGTAGACTGGTGATGAGATAACGGTGACGGGCTGGACTAAGGGTTCGGGCGGAGGAGGTTATAGAGTAAGGGAGACATTTTTTTGCAAGCTGAGTCGTTCTGTTGCTTGGTGGCGCTTAAAGGACATTTGTTGTGTATAGTTGGGCAGTTAAATCCAAGCTAAGCCAAACAAATATGGACAAAGCTTTTATTTAAGTAAATGAGGTAAAGGATGGTCCTTAAATCTAAATGGCTCGTATCTAAGATTTATTTTATTCATATAAAATCTGTTGGTACATATGGTGAACGACTATCCTAAAATATGAATGAGTGATATATGTGTCGAGGCAAACATAGCATTTATTGAATTGAGACCAAGGTACATAGCTCAAAAATCACTATTCTAAGATATAAACCTGTTTGTCTTGATATAATTTATGGTAAGTTTAAACTGTATTAATATGGTCTTGATCTAGAATAACATAAACCGTCATAATTAAGTAAAACAAATTAAATAACTAAAAATATAGAAAAAGACATAAAAAAGACAATGACAACTAAATAAATTTGTGCTTACTAATTAAACATCAAATAATTAATTAGGCACTAAAATATATATATATATATATTTTGAGCACAGCCACCACGGCCTAAGCTCTTAAACCCTCATATTACATATATAGTCATATTTAATTATAAAGACATATAGTATAATTTGTCTTATTAAAATTTATACTTACTAATTAAAAAAAATATTATGTATAAATAATGTACTATCCTAAAATAAAAGCAAGTTTAGTAAAATGTGTACTGCTAACTTTTTAACTTAAATCCAAATAAAAGTAACAAATTATTATAAACGATATTGGTTCCGCTTGAAACAAAATTCATATTTTTTTTCCAAAACGGAAGTTGATATTATAACTGTTTTTTAACGCATATATATCCTCCTATTTTAGTGACTAAAGTTGATAGAAGTAGTTGGCACTAGTATATTCAATTGGTGAACTCCCACATCGGTAGATTCATGACCTAACACTTGTCCGCTACTCATTTTATTCATAAATAATCATTATCGTTTGTTAGCCCCATATCATTATGTTCATTGAATTGTACATCTGATAAGCCTAGTCCAATTGACCAAACAAAGAATATATTAATTACACCTTCTAGAAAATACAGCTTAATTGATCTTTCTTCTCGTTTTTTACGTGTTATTATATACCAACCAATCACATGGTTATACCAAGTGTGACTGCTATTAAAAGTCACATGAACCCGCCAACCATTGACCAGGGCAGATATAGGAATAAATAGTGATAATTAGTGAAAACTCAAACGCCTAGACGCGCGAAATCAGTAGTATAATTATTTCCTTAACTTTTTTAGAGCATAATTATTTTATAAAACAACCAACAAACCCATATAGCTAATCAAAACAACTACAGAACAACCCATAAAAAAGCCATGTCAAAGCCTAACCAATGGCTGTTGGTTGACTATTATGGAATATATTTTCGAAGGAGAAAGGTAATACTATTATACAGAATTCATACAAAAACTACTTCTAATGTATTAGTCCCTCCGTATTGATTGTCTTGTTTACTATTTGGATATGTCATTTAATTTCAATTTTTAATATATAAAATAAAATAATTTTAAAAATTTAAGTTTTGTATATAATTTCTTAGATAATAAACTATATATTACAAACTTGAGTTTTATAAAATTATTTTATCTTATATGTTTAATATTGAAATGAAAAACATACTATGTTTATTGGACATTCATTATACATTCTATAATAAACAAGACATTATTAACTGAATTATTTTGCGGGTCTGTTCAAGCATCTCTGTATCGTGGTGGATTTCCAAGATTACCAAAAAGAACAATTAAACAAACACGAGACACAAGGAGAAGGGAGGGACCCCTCGAAGTGGACGTACATGATGACGCCAATCGAGAATTTGTAATATTATTTATACTAATTTTGTATTGAAAACAGAGACTTGAATGGTTCATACTTCATTCCCGTGCGAAGAAGACTAGAAAATTGGGAACGTACGAATTATCGAGTCAACTAAACCATATTAGTCAAACGGAGACCGCGCTGTGTTGATTTGTGGTCTTTTCTTTCTTCTTTATACCATCTAGTGGATACCCTGTTCTCCTCATTCGGAGCTGCCAGGAACTTGGTAGAGGAAGAAAAGTGTGAGAGAGAAATAGTTCACATTACTCTTTGACGATTCCTCACTTATCATCACTTCCCTCGTTATATAAAACTATCTTCTTTCTTTTCTCTTGAGAGCTTTCCATATTGTTTGATTTTGCACAGCTATCATTCATTGATCCCTTTCATTCATTCTACCGTCCAGTCTGGCTCTAATATCTACTTACCTTCTGTAAATATCCCTTTCATTCTTGCTGGGTTTTTTGTCTGCATTTCCGCTTGAGGGTGAAGTTTTGGCGTTTCATTTCATCCTTCCCTTGGTGTGGTTGGTGAATTGGGAAGTTTTGGGGTAACCATATCTGACTTTTCCCTGGTTTGCTTGCCCCACTTTTCTTTACTTTGCCATCATTGATTGAGCCAGCAGTACTACAATCAGCAGCAGCTCCAGCACATTTGGTTAAGAAATTAAACTTCCCCCTTTTTCTCTCCCTCTTACGAATTAAGCTTCTTCCACTTCCTAATTAAGCTCGTCGATTGAGTCTGAGTAACTCCCTGTCTGGATAAACAATCCCTCATTTCACCAAAAAAGCAACAACAAAAATGGCAAACGGAAGAAGACGGAGGAAATTAAATTTCAGCAAGATTTATACATTCAACAAGTGTGGGAAGGACTCGTTTCCGCAGCAGGAAGAACAATCCCAGATCGGTGGACCTGGTTTCTCCAGAGTTGTTTATTGCAATGAGCAGGAAATTGGGTCCGTCAATTCTTCTCTCCTTAATTACCCAGATAACTACGTTAGTACCACCAAGTATACACCGGCAACCTTCGTCCCCAAAGCGTTGTTTGAACAGTTCAGAAGAGTTGCCAACTTCTATTTCCTTGTTACTGGGATTCTCGCTTTCACTCCCCTTGCTCCATACTCCGCTGTCAGTGCTATCGTTCCCTTGATTTTTGTTATTGGTGTCAGTATGATCAAAGAGGGTATTGAAGATTGGACACGCAAACTTCAGGTTCGTTAATTCACTCACTCTTTTCCAATTCCCTTGTTTAACTTTACTTTGTGAAGATTTAATACTACTTCTAAGTTTCAATCAATCCTTTCTTTTATGGGAGGAGACTAATTAATTTTGTACTGATGATGATGAACTTCCCTTAATTAATTACCTGCAGGATATTGGAGTAAACAACAGAAAAGTTCAAGTCCTAGACAATGATGGCAACTTCACACAGCGAGAATGGCGACACATCCTCGTTGGTGACATAGTCAAAGTCGAGAAAGACGAGTTTTTCCCAGCAGATATGCTCTTACTCTCCTCCAGTTTCGAGGACTCCATCTGCTACGTCGAGACAATGAATCTCGATGGCGAAACAAACTTAAAACTCAAACAAGCATTATCCGCCACTTCAACTTTCCTAGACCACACACCTTTCCGCGACTTCAAAGCCACAATCCGATGCGAAGATCCGAACGCTAGCCTCTACACTTTCGTAGGCACCATGGCGTTCGAAGACTCACAATACCCACTCAGCCCACAACAGATCCTTCTCAGAGGTTCAAAGCTACGAAACACGGATTACATCTACGGAGCAGTTGTGTTCACTGGACACGACACGAAGGTGATGCAGAACGCAACCGATCCACCTTCAAAACGGAGTCGGATTGAGAGGAAAATGGATAAAATCATCTACTTCCTATTCTCGATGCTGTTTCTGATGGCGTTTGTTGGGTCTGTCTATTTCGGTGTAAAAACGAGAGATGATTTGAAGAATGGTAAGATGAAGAGATGGTACTTAAGACCTGATGATACAACTGTCTATTACGATCCGGAGAAGGCACCATTGGCTGCCGTGTTTCATTTCTTGACTGCTTTGATGCTGTACAGTTACTTGATACCGATTTCACTCTATGTCTCGATTGAGATCGTGAAGATTCTGCAAACAGTGTTTATTAATAATGATGTGGAGATGTATTATGAGGAAGCGGATAAACCGGCTCATGCGAGGACTTCAAATCTGAATGAGGAACTTGGGCAAGTAGATACAATTCTGTCTGATAAGACTGGGACTTTGACGTGTAATTCCATGGAGTTTTTCAAGTGTTCGATTGCTGGGACGGGGTATGGACGTGGTGTTACTGAAGTTGAAAAAGCTATGGCAAAGAGAAACGGATCTCCGTTACCAAATGGGCTTTTCATGAATGGAATTCATGAAGAGGGAGGAGGATCATCAGATGAAGAGGCAAATGGGAATCATATTCCTTCAAAAGTGAAAGGTTACAATTTCAAGGATGAGAGGATAGTGAACGGAAAGTGGGTTAATGAACCGCATTCTGATGTGATTCAGAAGTTTTTCCAGCTATTGGCACTCTGCCACACTGCACTACCAGAGGTTGATGAGGAGACTGGGAAGGTTTCATACGAGGCTGAGTCACCGGATGAAGCTGCATTTGTTGTTGCTGCACGAGAGCTTGGGTTTGAATTCTATAACAGGACTCAGACAACAGTCTCTTTGCGTGAGTATGATCCTGTCACACGACGGAAAGTTGAGAGGTCTTACAAGATTTTGAATGTTTTAGAGTTTAACAGCACCAGGAAAAGAATGTCTGTTGTTATTGAAACTGAGGAAGGGAAGCTATTCTTGCTCTCCAAAGGTGCTGATAATGTGATGTTTGAAAGACTGAAAAAGGATGGTGGTGGTTCTGCATTTGTGGAGAAGACTAAAGACCATGTGCATGAGTATGCGGATGCTGGTCTCAGGACACTGATCCTTGCTTACCGTGAGCTGACTGAGGAGGAGTACAAGAAGTTTAGTGAGGAGTTCACGTCTGCAAGGAATTCAGTCAGCGCGGATCGGGAGACATTGATGGATGAAGTCGCGGAGACTATCGAGAAGGATCTGATTCTTCTAGGTGCCACTGCTGTTGAGGATAAGCTTCAGAGTGGGGTTCCTGAGTGCATTGACAAACTTGCTCAAGCAGGGATCAAGATATGGGTTTTGACTGGAGATAAGATGGAGACCGCCATCAATATAGGGTATGTATTCATCTGTTCTTTTATTTCCTCTTTTACTTGTTTTTGTTTGTTGGAATCTCTTGTGCGTTTGTTATTTATCGATTTTATGAGTTGTGTCTGACAAAAACTAACATGTCTCTGGTCTGTGGAAAGTGCAGTTTCCGATTGTAGCTTGCTGAGGCAGGATCTGACGAAAAACAGTGAATTGGACACACTGGAATAATGGCACACTTGAAAAGGAGGAAACAAGCGAGCAATCGCAAAGGCATCTAAAGAGAGTGTGACAACAAAAAACAACGGGAAGTCTCAGATTGATCAATCAAAGGGAGGATCGGCTTTGTTCACATCTGCTTTCGCATTGATAATTGATGGGAAGTCCCTCACTTACGCATTGGATGATGAAGTGAAGAACTTGTTTCTGGAGCTGGCTCTTGGGTGTTCTTCTGTCATCTGCTGTAGATCCTCTCCCAAACAGAAGGCTCTGGTCACAAGATTGGTTAAAAGTGGGACTGGAAAGACAACTCTGGCGATTGGTGATGGAGCTAATGATGTTGGAATGCTTCAAGAAGCGGATATTGGTGTTGGTATCAGTGGCGCAGAAGGAATGCAGGCTGTCATGTCCAGTGACATTGCAATAGCTCAGTTCAGATATCTGGAGCGTCTGCTACTTGTTCATGGACATTGGTGTTACAGAAGAATATCTTCCATGGTAAAGCCCCTAAAATTAAGAATTTGATTCATCTTCCCCTTTTATAGTCTTCAAACTCTTACACCTACTTTTGTTCTTTGTTGATGATAAATAGTATATCTTCCTGAGCCTTATATTCTCTGTTTCTGTAATGCAACAGATATGCTACTTCTTCTACAAAAACATAGTCTTCGGAGTCTCACTGTTCTTGTTTGAGGCATACACTTCATTCTCTGCACAACCAGCTTACAACGACTGGTTTCTCTCCCTCTACAATGTCTTGTTCTCCTCACTCCCCCCAATCGCACTCGGAGTCTTTGATCAGGACGTATCCGCTCGATTCTGTCTCAAGTTCCCTCTCCTATACCAAGAAGGAATCCAGAACGTACTCTTCAGCTGGACAAGGATCTTCAGCTGGATGTTCAACGGAGTCTACACTGGAGTTCTGGTCTTCTTCTTCTGCATGAAAGCACTCTCAACACCCGCGTTCAACAACCAAGGCAAACCCGCAGGGTTCGAGATACTGGGTGCCACAATGTACACTTGCATTGTCTGGGTGGTAAACACCCAGATGGCTCTGTTTGTGAACTACTTCACTCTGATCCAGCACGTTGTGATTTGGGGAAGTATCGCAGTCTGGTATCTGTTTATGTTGATATATGGCGCTATAAGTCCTGATTTGTCCACCACGGCTTACCAAGTGTTTGTGGAGGCGCTTGCACCCGCCCCCAGGTACTGGTTGCTGACGCTATTCGTGGTGGCGTCTGCGATGGTGCCTTACATTATGTACGTAGCGGTTCAGACGAGATTCTTCCCGATGTACCATGATATGATTCATTGGATGAGAGTGGAAGGTAGGGCAGAGGATCCTGAGTATGTTAGTATGGTCAGACAGAGATCAATAAGGCATAATACTGTTGGGACAACTGCGAGGTATTTAAGGGCAAAGTCGGAGAGGGTACAGAAGAAGTAAGAAAGAACACAGTAAGCCAAAAGAAGAAGATCGGCATTGAATTGTATTGTACAGTTGTAGGGTTTGGATTGAATTGACTTCTGTCTTTGTAATTGTTGCTGTTTTACCTCAACCGGTTTAGATCTTATGCTGGTGAGTTTTTTTGGTTAGATTGGTTTGTTTGTACATTAGTTGTAGATTCATTCTTCTCTGTTCCTTGTTAGGCATTTATTTGGTTATATAGTGCTGAAAGACCATACTTTGTACAGTAAAATAAAAGCAACAAGGAAATGTACTTAATTGTTTGGATAGATTGAACTACAGAAGAAGGGTGTAGTAATAAAGTCTTCTCGATGCAAGTAATTTTTTTTAAAAAAAGAAAAGTTGTATGCAATGAAGTAGATATTCCCAGGATTAGAATCAAAATGCAGCTGCTTTTTCAAGGGCAAAAAACCAACTTTCCCTTCTTCCTTTCTGTGATCAAATGACTCCTTGGTTACTTGCAGAATCATCAATAATCAGGAATTCTTTCTAATGCACAAATAGACACTTTGAATATATACCATTCTGTTTTTTGTGCTATTCAAACCCAAACCATGTACATTTGGAGTTTAAATCTTCTATTCAAACTCTTTCCTACACCAATAAATTGCCTTGCTTTAATCCGAGAAGATCAAGAACATAGCCAAGCCACAACTGAACTTGAAGGTGCAAGTAAGCATTGAAAAAAAAAAGGATAAAAAAGAATCATAAGTTCTCAGATACAATAGCCACAAAGGACAGGATTGATTCCATTAGAATCAAACCCATGAATATATATGTTAGACACTGAATAAACAAACATGCTGATCAATATTCTGTCAGTTGAGCATTGATATCATACACAAACAGTTCATCCTCCACAGGCCAATTCCCATTCCAAATTTGAAACGAACCCAAACCCAAATTCAGCAACTCGAAATATACAACACCCTACCCCATCCCCATCACACCCACCCACCATATCCGAGGCCCTCCAGACCAGAGAGCCCCATTCTCGTCACCCATTAGCTCCCACAAAGACGACAGACAATAAACAACAACACAAGGGCATCATCAATCTAGTCAATTCAAACCTCAACATTTCTTTTTTTTTTCTTCTTATCCTCATTTCATACCGAAGAAATCAGCTGCCGATCTCCCCATAATACCCGCGAATTCATTGAAACTAATCACACCATCACCATCCGTATCCGCTTGCTTCATCATATCAGCAAGTTCCTTATACGTCAACGGATGACCCATCTTCGCCATCGAACCCGCCATCTCGGACGCAGTTATGTACCCATTACCATCCCGATCAAACGACCGGAATACCTCGAGGAGCTCTCCTTGGTTGACCAGGATCTGGTTGTCCATCTCCGGGACAATCGCGGCAATTAGCTCGTCAAATTCCACGTACCCGTTGCCGTTAGCGTCCATGTTAGCTAGCAATGCGTGCATTTGTTCGCCGGTTGGTTTAAGACCAAGGGATCGAAGAAGGGCTGCGAGTTCTAGTTGGGTTAGGCTGCCGTCGGAGTCTAAATCGAACCGCTTGAATATGTCGCGGAGTTGCTTTACTTGTTCTGTCTTCAGGGTCGCCATTGAAGGGATTGGTTGAGATGGGAAAGTTAAGCGATGGAGAAAAGAAGAAAATTTGCGGGATGAAGAAGATGGTGATGATCGGGGATAGGGAAGGAGTGGAAGGGTTAATTGTTTGGGTTTTTGTGTCGGAAATGACGGTTTGATATTCTTTGAGGATATGGAAATTATCGTTGTTTTGACTATTTGAATGTTTCCAAAGATTTTCTATTACGTTTTGGCTTTTGATCCTTTTCTCCTATGGAAGGGAGAAACAAGATGACGATTCTAAAGGGATTATTTGTTTATATATAAACGAATGAAATGTCACATGCAGGGATCTAGGGTGCAAAGGGGTAGTACAATCATTCAAATTTGTTGGTGGTTGTTTCGGTGCCCACAGTGGATGTAGGCTGCGTTCGGTATGGTTGTTTTGTGGTTGTTTTGGTCTGGCTGTTTTGTGGTTGTTTTATATGTGGCAGTATATTATTGGAGTAGAACGTAGGACCCACGTGGGACCCACGTGGGACCACTCTCAAAACAGCCAAATAAAAGCGTTCACCGAACGCAGCCGTAATATGACGAACAGGAGATTTCCGTCCTGACTGAAAGAATCTTGACCATTGATATTTTAATTTTTTTTAACAAGACTTACGTAATTTGAAAATCAGAATACAAATAATGGGAGCCAAGACGCGCGTAGTTAATATAGTGAAGGTTACCATTTTTTTTTTTTTTTACTTTATCATTTTGCAAAACTTTAAAATGTTGTATCTTATTATATATAAATCCAAATAATATAAATTTTATACCACTATTCATCATAATTCGAGCTCTTCAAAATAAGACCAAACATGAATATGTTTTGATAAATTTAATTTTTTTTATTTTTTGTATGTAAATATGTTTTAAGATTCATTGTGAATCTTTAGTTTAGAAAAAGTGAATCAAAGGTTGTTAAAAAGTGAACCAAAGGTTGTTAAAAAGTGAATCAGAGGTCATAAAAATGCCATAAAAATACCTTCGATGTTTTAAGCATTCCTAGGGTGGTTTTTAGGGTGTATGGGGGTAGGCTAATCTTTTTGGCATTAGTTTACACTTTATATTGTCGTCACTGACTCGACAGTTTTTTAGGATTTGTGGTTTATGGTTTAGGGTCGTTCTTCGACGTTTTTAGCAAGGGTGGTTTTTAGGGTGTTTGAGGGTAGGGTAATCTTTTTGGCATTAGTTCTACGCTTTATATTGTCGCCACTAACTCGACAGTTTTTTAGGGTTTGTGGTTTAGGGTTTACCTGTACTACAAACCCTAAAAACGCCTTCGACGTTTTTAGCTATCCTAGGGTGGTTTTTTGGGTGTTTGGGGGGTAGGGTAATCTTTTTGGCATTAGTTCTACACTTTATATTGTTGTCACTAACTCGACAGTTTTTTAGGGTTTGTGGTTTAGGGTTTAGGGTCGTTAGACCCTAAACCCTGTACTACAAACCCTAAAAATGCCTTCGACGTTTTTAGCTATCCTAGGGTGGTTTTTTGGGTGTTTGGGGGGTAGGGTAATCTTTTGGCATTAGTTCTACACTTTATATTGTCGTCATTAACTCGACGGTTTTTTAGGGTTTGTGGTTTAGGGTTTAGGGTCTACGACCCTAAACCCTGCACTACAAACCATAAAAATGCCTTCGACGTTTTTAGCTATCCTAGGGTGGTTTTTTGGGTGTTTGGGGGGTAGGGTAATCTTTTTGGCATTAGTTCTACACTTTATATTGTTGTCACTAACTCGACAGATTTCCACACCACAATTATAAATAACGTTTCCAACGTTTTACATAAAGGTGTCCACAAATTCAAATAAATGTTTCCACATTTTCATTTAAACGTTTCCACGTTTCTACAATTCCATGATTATCTATAATGTTTCCACGCCACGAGTACATATAAACATTTCCACTACATGATTATATATAAACATTTTTATAATTATATATGATGTTTCCATGGCACAAGTATATAATGTTTCCACCGTTATACATAAAGGAGTCCACGAGTTCGGATAATGTTTCCACTTTTTATTTAAACGTTTCCACCTTTTTATTTAAACGTTTCCACATTGTTATATATACGTTTCCACGTTTTTATTTAAATGTTTCCCATTTCTATGATTCCATGATTATATATAACGTTTCCATGGCATGATTACATATAAACATTTCAATAATTATATATGGATGTTTCCATGCCGCATTACGTTTCCATGTTTTATATATAAATGTTTACATGCCATGATTACATATATACGTTTACACAATTATATATTCCATGCCACAATTAAATATAACGTTTCTACGACATATTTCCACGTCACAATCAAGTATAACGTTTCCACCGTTATGCATAAACGTATCCACGAGTTTATATAAACGTTTCCACGTTTTTATGTAAACTTCCACGTTTTTATGTAAACGCTTCCACGTTTTTATGTAAACGTTTCCACGTTTTATGTAAACGTTTCCACTTTTTATATAAATGTTTCCATGTTTTTTATATAAACGTTTTCACGTTTCTACTATTCCATTATTATATACAAACGTCTTCACGCCATGTTTTATAAAAACATTATACATCACTTTTTAAAATTTAGAAATTATAAAGATTAGCTTAGTATTTTATATTAACAATTTCTTTTCATTTAATAACTGATTAAAGTATTTTGAATTGTTATGCTCCATTTTTCACATATATACATAAACAACAAATATTATAAGATTAGAAAACTATTATACAATAGAAATATCTATTAAAAAAATTCTTAAAAATATGAATATTTAATTTTGTGTTTTTACATTAATTCAACTTTTTTTTTAAATTTATTCAACCAAATTAATAATCTTATATTTATGAAACATTTTTATACAAGTAGTGAATCATTTTATAAATAACTATATTATTAAAGTATATATTTAAAAAATAATAAAATAATGATATTCTAACATTAAAAAAATAAATAACAAAAACAAATACAAATGGCATGCATGCATGTAAGATGTCTAATAAAAAATAAAAATTAAGTCGGTGGGTGTGGAACGTCCAATGACGTGGATGGTGAGATTTGTTTTTTTTCTTAAAAAGGTGGTTTCCGTCACGTGACAGAAAAATTGTGTCCGTCATGCAATCCTCTCCCATTATGATGCGGCAATAATGGCTGGAACATGGTTGTTTTTGTTTTTCAACAGTTGTCCACGTTCTTTACATAATCTGTAACTAAACTTTTTTTATAGGTATTTTTTTTTGAAAGAATTTTTAGGTAAATAAATATGGAGTTGTTATAACATTGAGAGAATAAGAGAGAGAATAGTAGACAATGTTGATTGTAATAGGCATACCCCGTTTCATTCCATTGGGCGTCTTTATATAGTACATAATACTAACCGTTACTGAACATTTGAGTGGTAGGAATACAAAATATCAAAGGACTTCGAACGAAGAGTTTTGGGAGGTTACGAGAGTTACACAGACGAAAGGTCTAAGATAGACCAAGGGATGATTGGATGTACATCCACTAATTGTATTATTTATAACACTCCCCCTTGGATGTACATCCTACTGCCTCATTAAAAACCTTGCCAGGAAAAACCCATTGGGATAAAAACCATGGTCAAGGGAAAAGAGTACAGTTTAAAGTGTTTATCTCCCCTCAATTTAACAGAATGTCTCTTCGATGTCGCATACCGATATCACGAACGAGCTTCTTAAAACTCTTGTATGAAGTGACTTGGTAAATAAATCAACTAGATTCTCATCAGACCAAATCTTGTGAACATCAAGAGTACCCTTGGTCTGAAGCTGATGAATTAAGAATGTTTTTGGTGATATATGCTTCATTCGATCACCTTTGATGCATCCCTCCCTTATTAGTGTAATGCAGGCAGCATTGACTTCATATATTTGTTGTAGTCTCTAGATCAGGCTGAAAATCACAAGAACTTAATAGATGATAGATGACTGGTCTGAACCATGCACATCATATTCTTGTTTCTTATAACACAATCAATTTGGCATGGTTTGATGAAGTTGCCACTGTATTCTGCTTCATCGCACACCATGAAAAGGCGGTTCCACCATATCATAGCACTCATTTTCGTACATAAATCTCATGATAGAATCCTCATTAAAATTTTGCTCAGGAAACCCAGTGGTGCAAAAAGCAAAACAAAGGAGAAAACATAACCACATAAAAAATTCCCCCCCCCCTAAATTTGACATATATGAATGTATTCCAACATTCATTCCATAAAATATGTCATCAATCATCGTCATCTTAACGTTGATGAAAAGGGAGAACAATGGTGATTTATATTTACTGAGAATCATCACCTTACCAGATGGTAAGTCTTACATCACCATTAAATCATCCACAAGTATAACATATATAGTGGACTCTTGACCTGAGCCTCACACATTTTTTCTTTCATATAAAGGATGATAAATTTGTGTGATCCAATTTGCTCCCAACGTCTATTTGATATTCACAAAAAAGGAGTATCCTTTACTAGTCATGTATTATCAATATGACTTTACAAAACTCATATGTATGAGCGCAGACAAATAATGCAATCTCAAGTATTTGAACTTTATACCCACATATATGCCCTCTTAGAGGCTTATGCCATACCCTTGGCTCATTTGATATATCGATATTTATAATTTTATGAGTTGTGACTTGATACCATTCGATTATGGTTTAGATGGTTCTCCAAGTCACCATTTAATCATATAAAACATAAGACCTTTAGAGAAAATCATTCTCAAGATTTGCTTCGAATACCAATTCCCGGGAATTCATATGTTCACATTACGCTCTCTTTGAGAGTTTAGATCCTTTTTCAAGGGATACACATAAATTATCATGGTGCACTATTTATCATTAACTTTCTTTAAAAGTTTATAGCTCCTTTACCAAGGGCTAAACACCTTTTTCAAGGGTCTACTATTTTCCACCAAAGTTCATAGCTCCTTTTTCAAGGGCTCCGCACCTTTTCCAAGGGTCTACTATCTTCCACCTTTACGATATTACAACTCTTTTATCCAATAGGAGGAACACGTTCATTTCTCATATTGAGGTGGATTATAACATCTCATATGCACAAGTCTGGTGCATTATCATGCTAGCATCACACACTTTGGTGTGTTTATGATTTGCCTTTATCAACTATTGGAAGTCATATTCCGTACTTCTTTAACTCTTGGAATATATCATTTTGGCAGTTTCTTCCCCTTTCGAGGGTCTGAACTCTTCTTTCGAGGGTTCGAATCCTGAAACTCCTAATTCCCTTTTCCTTCTGTGTCATTTTGCATATCCGTCCCCCTTTCGAGAGACTGGACTCCTCTTTCGAGGGTCCGAACTCCTCTTTCGAGGGTTTAAATCTTTCCTAATTTGCCTTTTCCTTTTGTGTCATTTTGGCATATTCGTCACCCTTTCGAAGGACTGGACTCCTCTTTTGAGGGTCCAAACTCCTCTTTTGAGTGTTCTTTGGATCCTAAGGGTCGACCACGCCTCCAGCGTACTTGGGATTCACTTTCCATAGCGGTTGTCTCCCACGCTTCTAACCGAGCTGCAACATTCGCAGCTAGTATATATATGATCGCGTTACTTTATTCATATCTATGAACGCATCAAGTAGTTGCAACATTTTGCAAATGAATTATTCTTTGAACCTCTAGTTCATTTTGCTTTGTCATGCATGAAATATTTCCTAGTCCATTAACATTTGGTTAAGGACATTCAAGCTAGAGACATCCGCTCTCTAATTTGACATCTTAAAAATTCATAAGCATCTTGGAGACTCATACTTCCCAGAAGCATGGTTGTAGCAACATTCTATGTATGCTTTCTTTTGTAATCTTTCAACAAGGCACAATTGATTTTATTGATAAGACTTTGTGCCAAATATCAAAACACATATCATTCTCCCCCTAAAGTTGAGAATGCCTAAGAACTAAAGAAGTTCATTATTCTCAAATTTCCTTTTGTAACCCTTTTGATATTTTTAATGGGGAGATATAGACACAAACCCAATTGTCCAACCTTTTTTCTTTGTTCGACAAAATTAATGACTTAATAAGGTCGTTCTTTGTGGGAGTATAAGTTACTCAATACCACTATTCATATGAATAATTTCATTATAGCTAGATTTTTCTAAATCAATAGCCCAATGAATACAATACTTCATGTGACCATTATTTGATGTATTAAACATCATATAAATCTCAAAGGTCCACATAGTAATTTTTTCCGCCCATAATCGATCCATGATATTTCAAGGGAGTATAAAAATTCTCATCCAACTTCCTTTTGAATGATCTCGCTGTATCTTATGTGAACTATTGTCACCCGAGTAAGAACCTGGAAGTTCTTGATAATTTAAAAAACTAGTGATTCGACATCACTTTTCTCATGGATGGTCCATTTTTCCGATTCATATAAGAAATATTTTATTGTACACTAACCGCATGTTAGTGACCCCTCCTTTTTCTTTTGGGCTTTATGGGATTGGATTTTACGTTATATCAACTTATATAACTTGGCACATTTTGTGCTTTTTCCCATCATACGAGCATACTTTGTCATTAAATAAATGCATCTTCAATGTTTATTCTTGTTCCCTCAAGGAACATATGAAGAGCTTTGAACATTCATAGCTCAAAAGAGCAAGCTCACATGCGTCATAGTCTCTTGTAAACTATAGAGCTGTATACAAAACATGTTTCAGTTGTACATTTTTTTTACATATTGTAGCACAATCGATAAAGTATGACTCTTTGTCATTCAATGACTTACAATACGCTCACGAATCTATTATAGATTGGGAAGATGGTCCAACGTACCATATTTTATTTCTTTAGAGTATCCATGAATAATCAATACCCATAGCATGGTTAATAAATTTTTCAAAATTCATGTACTATAGTGCATCTTTCGCACTTTATAAATATGTATCAAGGATGACACCTTAAAACTTTTCATCAATAATAACATCATCGCAATATTATCTTTCAGGTATATATGATGGTCTACCATGATGTCAATTGTAACATTTTCCTTTGATACAGGTCCAACCATGTCCAGATATACAATAATCTATCATAAATAAACATCTTTTACAATCGACCTTTACAAGATAATTGGTCATTTTCATAAGCTAATTAAAGCTTTTAGTTCCCATATCATCAATGATCTTACATATAGATCTTGCCAAAATCAACCTCAAGCTCGACTTCTTTCATAATCATGCATGATACACATTAGCATTTCAGAGCTTGAGTCGGAAATTCACTAGGAAACTTTTTAATATTCCCATAATAATCTTCAAATGTAACTCCTCAATGGTTACTTGGGAGACCATGTAACTTATACCAAAGTTACTTTTATAGAGTTATCTTTAACTCTTCAAAATTTATCTAG
Organism: Limonium bicolor; assembly: GCA_023374045.1. NCBI lineage: Eukaryota > Viridiplantae > Streptophyta > Magnoliopsida > Caryophyllales > Plumbaginaceae > Limonium > Limonium bicolor. Next base: position 227,710,138 of record CM041776.1, read on the forward strand.
CTCTCCAAGATCTTTTACAATTTGGTCCATCTTATACCAAATGTTGACCATTTTAAACCAATCCACCTCAAATGCATAGTCATGCATGAGGAAAAATAATAATGTATCATTCTCCACCTTCAATGCAATTATTTTACACGAGGGAGTATAAGGATCTTACAGCTCTGAGCCTCAAGAGCATAATTTTGCATGAGGGAAATAGTATACTATAATTCTCAACCTCCAATGCTTGTATACAATCAAATAACATGAACCTTTTTTTCTTCCTCCAGTGCACTCATCTTGCACGAGGTAATATTATAATTTATAATCTCCTTTTCAATGATTACACAAGAGAATTCTTAACCTCTAGTGCAACATCTTGCACGAGGTAATATCACCTTTTTTTTTTTACTATCTCAAAAGAGATTGCCTCGTAAACGGTAATTCATATCCATCCTTATGGCAATATTGTTTTCAATCGTAAAATAAAATTGAACGAAATGAATCATACCATATTAGATGATTCACTTTCCAAAACAAGAATATATAGCGCCAAATAATACTTTGAGAGAGTGATTGTGCAAAAATCATTACACCACAAAAATATGTAGTTCTTCAGCGATTAAACTGATAGTTTTTCAAAACTAAACTATAACAATATATTTTCATCGAAGATCTTGCTTTCCTTTTAAGGCGGTATTTATTTTTCCTCAAATCTTCTTTTGTTCAATAAAGAAAAACTCGACCCGCCGAATCTCTCAAAACCTATCCTTTTACTATTTTCCTTTCTTATAAAAGTGAAACTTCATAAACAAGTATCAAAATTTCTTCCATATTTTTGAAAAATATCTCTTCCACTATTGTCACAAATTAAAGATTGTCATTTTGTATCATAATATAATAAATAGTGAAATTTGTACTTATTGTATAACAAATAAAAGAAATATAAGGATTTCTACTTTGATTTAGAAACTCATATATACGTAGACTCAAAAATATAAATGATTTTGAGTGGTGCGTCTCACTTACCTGCCTATTAATATGACTATGCCGATAAAATTAATTAAACTTACTTACACCTTCTGGATTCGGTAGAGTACCATGAAATGCGGCTTCAACATATAAACTCTTCGGCATCACAGATTCTTGACAAAGCACAACAATTTTATAGGATTAAAGATAAAACAATAACCATCATCTGCAAAATGGTAGTTAGAAAAAACGACTCAATAATTTTGTCTATGTTGTATGGTAAAGAGAATAATATATTTTGGTAGAAACTATCGTGCTGATAACGTGTTATAACATTGAGAGAATAAGAGAGAGGATAGTAGACAATGTTGATTGTAATAGGAATACCCCGTTTCATTCCATTAGGCGTCTTTATATAGTACATAATACTAACCGTTACTGAACATTTGAGTGGTAGGAATACAAAATATCAAAGGACTTCTAACGAAGAGTTTTGGGAGGTTACGAGAGTTACACAGACGAAAGGTCTAAGATAGGCCAAGGGATGATTGGATGTACATCCACTAATTGTATTATTTATAACAGGAGTGATCTTCTTTTTATTTTTTTCTTTTATGGAGTGTTCATGTTTGGCTCCATAAGCAGATGTGTGTTATTCTCTCATCTAGTTGGGCTTCATATTTTTATGGCGTAGAGTTGAGTCTCTTGTCGAAATTACTTCCAATTATGTAAAGCAACAATTAAGTGGTTTCCATGCATCAAAATTTCTTATCTGTACCTTAAAGCCCATGAGCACTAATTCTGTATCAAGTGGAAATAGTAGTTCTGCATCAGAAAATGGTAGTGGGAACAAAAAAACCTAGAAGAATGGAGCAACATGATAAGATTGCAATGAGTCTAAGGAGCTAAGATGAATACATCAAACAAGTAGAGAAGAGACATCAAGTACTTGAGCTCTCTAACTTAAAGGTTTGACTGGATAAGTATCTTTACAGCCGAGAATTCATTGTGCAACGCCTGTATAACATGGTCATAATAGATAGAGTGGTGAGAAGTACTTGTATGCATCCTCTTTGTTGTTGGAAGACAAGAAATGGAAGTTGTTTGAACTGCATAAGATAGACAGTTTGAAGTGACCCTTATTTTATTAGTAGAAGTTTGTAACAAGTTTCAAGTAGGAGGTTGTTTATTAGTTGATAATGACCCTTTGTGGAAGGTTCTGGTTCCGTGATAGATAGCTAAGTCCTTGAATGAGGTTGTGTTAGGGTACCTTTACTATTTATGTTATTTTCCAAAAACATGTAACACCCCGGTTTCCAGAACCTAAAACCACCACCATTTTTTTTCAAAACATAGACGTACTTGTATTTATATCCTGCTTATAGTTTACATCAGCGGAAGATTACAAAACCTAACCGGGAGAGTTACCGCCACACCTACTACCTACAGCAGATGCTCAGGCTAATCTCCATCACCAACTACCATCACCAACTACCACCGTCTCTATCTTCTTTATATACAACAAAATACTACTACCAAGTCGCATTCCCTTACACCTTACAGACCAACCCCTTCCTTTGCAAACTCTATGTTAGCTCTAGTGTCTATTTTACAACCAAAAGATAAAAGGGGAGACAAAAGAGTGAAACTGCATCTCTCCTCCTAATTCTCTCCTGTATATTCTACAAAGCTGTCAGCTAGATGTGTAGTGAACTGGTTACCCCCATACTCAGCATGTCTAAATCCTTGGGTTGTCTGAATCCATTCCTCGTACATAACTCTAGTAACCCCAGGTGACAACTCCTTACTACTGGTATAATAAGCATGCACATAGAGTGTATCATACATGATATTTTCATACCATATCAGCTCTCCAAAGAAATCATCCTGCAACCAGAAATCCATACAAGCACACAAATGAGTTACAAATAAAGTCAGCGAAACTGAGTAACAACTACCACACCCTGTAAAATTCATATTCTCTTAAAAACTCTTTATGCCAATATAACAAGCACACACATAATTCACAAGATAGCATGAGCAATAAGATACGTCTCACCCAATTTACCTTTCAGCATCATTGCCATACTTGTAAGTCACCTGTACTAGAATAACCACAAGGGATAAATCCCAATAAGCAAATCCATCATTACCTCCTTACCATATAACCCTTAAGTGTGCACACCCCCTAATGGTAACCATAACAATTAGAGTAGATTATAGGCCGCTTCTTTTCATGGGACAGAAGTGCATAGAACCCGACTGATAAATCAATAATGATTTAGATTGAGTAGTGGGGCTAACCATAGCCCAGGCTAACCATAGCCTTAAATAATAAATCCCCAGAACCAATTCACCACCATAAGCAATATCAATCCACCAAAACAGTCTCAAATAATTCAGAACATCAAAGTATTCATAAGGCACTATCAAACACAATATTTAATGAAATTAAACCCACTTCGAACCAAGGTCAAAACACCTCAAAATCATAAAAATATAATCAAATGAATTTATTATCACCAAAGAAACCCTATATAGTCACACACCAATTCCAAACTCAAGCGTAAAGATCTTTAAACATATTTTAAACCTCATTAGTCACCAAATATTACTCAACCTAACCACTACCTAAAACTTAATAAATAAGCCATTTATAGGCTATTAAGATCAAAGAAACAAGTAGAATCATCGACCAACACATGTAATCACTTAGGAAGGCTTAAACACACTTTTGAACCTTAAAGCTTATCTAGAATTTTACCGACTTCCCAAGATAAATTTCCTTGATTTTTCGACCATGTTTCTAATATCATAATTCAAGATCCTCCCCCAAATTTTAGCTCAAACTAATTTCGGAAACCTATCTAACCAATTCCCATGGCTTTAAGCACAATTTCACCCCTACCATTGTTATCTATCAATTCCTATGGTAAAATACGAACTCCACCTGTAACACCCCTCTCCATAATCACATAACAGTCTCTCACGTAGCAATAAATAAAACGTCTCGCAGCGGAAAATAAATAACAATAACAACACTCGCTCGGGTGTCACTGGCCATTACTCGCCCATGCGAGCAACGAAGCCAAACTACATCCAATCTTCCAACATAAACAAACTGCTAACCGTCGTGATAACGAGAAACTCCTATACAACATACTAAGTCCATAAATCATAACATCGACAAGTGAGCGTCTACCCAATCCTGAATATACATAACCTTATCATAATTCAATTCACCATCTTCATTGCTATACAACATCTCCATGTGTGGTGACAAAGGTAAACCCTAGTTACCCTGATCCTGCACTTCAGCTTCGACAATAATCAACAACCTGCGTATGGTGTAGTATCAGCGATAGACGCTGAGTATGCCGGGCCTGGACCCTAATGGTCACTTAGTCATTTTAACCATCTTATTATTAGATTGATTTCATGCTTTACCATTTTACAGTTATAAACAATACTGTAACATAAATGTATAATATACATAATCATCCATCCAAATATTCATAAACACTTAACCATCCATCCAATCCAAACAGTCATAGAATATTTCAAACAACATTTGTATATCGAACGTATCGAGTAATAACCATATAATGTACAATGTACAATCGCCGTAGCGTATACCATCCTTTTTAATTTAATTTAATTTGGCCTTCAAGGCCCCATCCATATGTACAATGTACATTCGCCGTAGCGTACAGTTCCCATAGTTAATTAATACCAGTTGGGCGTCATGTTAGGACAACCGGATAACCTCACCATGGACAGTAGTCCTCCCGTACACACAAAGGTGCTCATTTCGCCAGAGGTCCGGAGGCCCCTGACTCACTTATGTCTCGTAAGACGTCCATATAAAGGCCGTAGCCACCTGATCCACGATCAGTTTGGGCTCGTTGGATATAACCTGGAGCGGAACCCAATCGGGAACCCCTCAGTGATCACAAATGCGCAACCAAGTAGTTCGTAAACTACCGGGATTCCTCACCTCAACTCATACCATCTCTCTCTCATAATGTTTAAGATCTGCTTAGTCTTATGGAGAATATTTATTAGTTATCTGCCCAATGGGTCTCACGCATACCTAGAAGTAATCTATCTAGGTTATATTCATGTTCGAGATCCATGCTCTAGAGACCGACAATGTCGTGACTCATACCTAAGTGTTTTACTCAGGTTACCATATACTTAATATTAATACTATGGTATTATATCAAGTAACTGTCATGTTATCACATTAACGCATATGTATGTTTATAAAGCCGATCTATAGTCAACGTAGTGTTAGTCCCGTAGGACGCTCGTGCATAATAATTAATGCAGTAGCACACAATCACATACACGTATCCAAAACACTTAACACACAAGTGATAACAAACAAATCCGAGCCCAAGGAATATCCTTAGGACAACCCGGATCAAACCCCTTTACATACCGTTCACCAAGACCTAGGATGCGCAGTGTAGACCACTAGCTCGTCAAGCGCCTCCGTCTGTAGTATGATAAACGGTAATAAAACTATAAGTCAGTCTCCATGACTAACTAAATCCAGTATTTCTGAATAATAAGTAACCCCGATAGATCACCCCTGTTTTTCTACAGTTATTGTTACGGGTTTCTCTAAAACAGTCGGCTTGTTACTTAAAACTCGTACGTCATAATATTTCAACTGTTAAGTTTAATTCATTATATTTCTTAAATCTTATCCACCATTTAATATAGGTGTATAACCTATAGTTGCATGTATGCATGCATGATTATATATATTATATTCTTTTTCGTATTGTATCATTTATTATATTGTATCATTTTCCCACCATCCATTATAACACAATGTATTATGTAATCCATTATCTTTAGCAAATAATATTTGCATCCAAAAACTCATAACTTATAGTTTGTAACTATTTTTGTAATAACCACCACCATTATATTATATGGTTTCCAACCATAATATATATCCATCCTATATACATTATTCTTGTGTATGTATATGTTTACCACGTAGGTAAATTTCGTGAGTTTATTAAACTCTTATAATATATTACATTTTATCATCTTATGTTAGATTTATTCCCATTAGTTGTATTATATATACAACTTGTATTAAGATTATTATCCTAATATTATGTAACATTTTATGTTGTATATTTACAACTCCTAAGGTTTATTCAATAAATACCTTAGTTTATAAATCTCATTTATTTATAGTTTGTCACATTATTTTATGTGAATATCCTTACTTATATTAATCCCACCTAAACCATATAATTGTTATAACATTTATAACATTGTAGACCTTAGTCTAAAATTCATTTTCCAACTCTTTTTAATTCGGTACAGCCCTTGAATTTATTTAAATTCCATTTTGACGACATAACATTATGTAATGTTATACCATATACTAATATCATATAATATGATATTTTATTTCCTTTAACTATAACCTATAGTTTTTATACAAAACTATTATATATTGCCGCATAGGCATATATATTAACCTTATTCCTTTCCACAAACCTTAGTTTCCTTTACAAAATCACCCATTATTTATACCATGTTATATATACCATTTAATATAACATTTCTAACTTATAAAAGAGTATAACCTATGGTTATTTTTTGTAAATTCCGAACAGACCCCAAACTGTTCTATAATTGCCATTGGCCCTATTTATAACATATAGTTTTATAATATCATTAAAACTATATATTATACACATATCTTAATAAATACTCTTATATAATTCTAAAAATCTCCAAACTTCACCAAAGGGTAAATATCTTATTAACCCATATATTCTCGGTTATCACTATTCCACATATATTTCTCCAAAGTGTCATAATGACATAATAACTATATATACATATATAGTTTATCTTAATTCCAAAATCAACCCAATAAATTCCTAAAAATTTCTAATAGCCCATGGGTGTTTATAATACCATTATACACCCTTAATTTTTGGTAATAACATATTTACCACATATGTTATAAATATTAATAAATACTTATCTTATTATAAAACCTTAAATAAGTTATCTAACTTAATTTGGTCAAAACACCTACTATGGTAAGGTTGACCACCTTAATATTTCCTTGACCATTAATTTCCAAATTCGGTTTACACCCATACTTTCCAGAAACATTAACCCCAAAACTTTATATAATCTTATAATTTATATAAATCATTTAAAACCTCCAATTTTCGGGTATATCCTTTTATAGCCCCCAAATTTAGTTTAATTACACTATAACCCCTTATTCATTTCGGTAATATATAAATATCACCTAAAACCTACTTTAAACTAAATATAAATAAATAAAATGGCCTAAAGTACATGGCCTTATTACAAACACTTGCTCACAAAATAAATTACACATAAATGTCCCAAAAATACATATAAATCTCGGCCTCACCACATATTTTTCATTTAATTACCAATTTTCCACATAATGTCTTAAATTTGACAATTATGCTTGTTTAATTAGTTATAAAATTTATTAAACCATTCCTTAATCACCTAAGGTCAAAATAAGACCTTAATATACTCATTCACTCACGGCATATATGTATAAATATGTATAAACACATATTAATATACCAAGTGTAGATTTAAGTGATTTATACCTTGATTTAGCAAGGTTAAGACCTTGTTTGGTCTCGCCACCTTAAGGAGAATTTCTCCACAGCTTGATTTACTTGTCTTCATGTAGAAAACAAGACATGATTAAACTCCAACATGAGCTAACCATGGGAAGTAATTTAAGTCATGAAAACCATGAATTTTTACCTTAGATCTTCAAGTTTGTTGGAGATCTACCTCGGCCCTATTTTTTTCAGAAGAAAAGAGTATCAAAACACTCCTAAAAACAAGGTACAAAACCGTGGGTAACTATCTTGGAAGATGGCTAAGATTTACCTTGTTTAAGATGCCAAAAATGGTGTTTTTGGCTTGGATCTAGCTAATCCTTGTAGATCTTGGTATACCAACTGAATCCACATGAAAAGGAGAAGAAAATAAGGCTAGAGGACCAAGGTTTACAATCGAAATTTACAAGGAAGAAGAGATATGTGCTTAAAGCACATTTTTACCTTAAATGGTCAAGACTTGAACTTTACCCTTTAGATCTTGTTTCAGCCGAAAATAATCCTTCCTTTAACCTCCAAAACACTCTACATAAATGTATAGAAATGGTTGGAGTCTAGGTCAATGGAAAAAGGAAAGAAAGATGAAGAAAATGGACATTTTTAAGCCTTAGAAGCTTACCTAGAGCAAGAGCTCACACCAACTGAACTTGCTGCTTACCTACGGTCATGGAGGAGCCAAACGAGAGGGTTTGGCAAGGAGTCTTACGGCTGGAATGGAACTAATGGAGAAGGTAAGCTAGTTTTGTCCTTAAAGTCATTTTTTGCTTATTTTATGTTCTTATTGTTTTGATGACTCATTGCTGATTGATTGTAGTTGCTTAATCAGTGGAGACAAAGAGCATAGGCATCCGGCCATGATTGGAGTAGTGGGTGGATGATTGGTACTTAATTGATTCAATAATGGAGCATTAATGTCATTTTAATCAATTAGTAAAAGTGAGTCATCATCCATTGCCTTGGCTGGCTTGGAGACAACCGTATAACAAGGAGGAAAGGAGGCTCCAAATCGGCAGCCTTCACATGGGGTAAGCAAGTGGTAGACAACTTTATATTTAATATGTTAAAGTATACTTTTTCTTATTTTATGTAAAAGTAATGAGGTATATTTAATTATCACATGGGATTGGTCACATGGCCTGTTAGGAGCCTCACTAAACCGATTTTATGTGGTCCAACTCGTGGTCAATGGTCAACATTGACCAATTTAGTCAAATGTTGACTCAAACGGGCCCCCTTTTAGGGTTTTATTAATATTTTAATATTAAATTTGTAAATTTATGGAATTAAATTCCTAATATGATATAATATGATATATTATCATATTTAAAGGTAATTATAACCTTTAAGCCCATTAAAAACCAATTTAGAAGGCAATTACACAAAAACGTGCTTTAAGGTGTTTTAGTGCACATTTTGTGTCAAAAGGTGTCTCTGAGCTCAGTTTTCTCTGAGAACAGTTTTGTTGTGTTCCTTACATGATATTTGATCATGGTATCCAATTTTATATCTTTTAGAGGTCATTAGACCTTTAAGGTTCTCTTAGAGCATATTTTAGCCCTACTTGACCTTGAAGCATGAAAATGCTTGTTCTTTTGTGTTGGAGTGTTGCCCAACAATTGTAATGTGTTTAGTAATGTGTTAATATGCTTAGGACAAATTTTCAGGTCCTAAGTAGTTCATTTGGGTATTTATTTACCCTAAACAGTCAAAGGGTGCAACATCTTGTTTTGTGTTGACCACTGTTGTTCTCAGTTGACTTTTAAGGCATGTTTAGGCCTTAATCAATGTGATTAGATGTTTAATCCATGTTTTATTAGTTTGAGGTATTTCAATCTACCCCCCTTAAAAAGACTTCGTCTCGAAGTCTCTTAATCAAGTAGGTAAGTATATATAAATGTATAACTACCCATTGTTCCCATAATGTATATCTATGTGATATATCATTTACACACATCGTATTGCGCTTTTACAGCACATAGCCCTCACTTTGTGGCGTTAGTTCAATCATATATGGATATAGGTGATCCATCAGCACTGAAATACCCCTAACATTTAAATAATTAAATATAAGTAAATAAATATTATTTGAGGAATTATAAATATTATTTGGGGGTTTATTAAACCCTAAGAAAGCATATAAACACTTGGGCGTTAAAAACGCACCCAAACTCCTTAAGGTTAGAGACGAGCGTTAAAAGCCGACCTTAAGTTAAACAATTATATAAGCTATGGACATTATACGAATTTAATCAAGGATCATTTTATGATCTTTAAAATACAAGTTCTCAGTTAGAACTGAGTAAAAATACAAAGTTCTCGGAAGTTCCCGATGTGGGCCCCATAAAGGCCCGGGAATGCCTAGGAGGAGTGCCAAGGTGGCACGAACCCCTATATAAATTATTCTTAGAGTTCCTAAAATTATTATTAATTATTCTAAAGAGAATTCCCAAGCTAATTCTTCAAAAATAAACAAAGAGCTCGGGGGGAATTTCTTAATGCTCCTTTTACCTCGGGAGTGCCCCTTTAGACCGAAAATTGGGTTACAAGTTTATATAACCCTATATAACTCAATGTAACACCTTAATATATTATTATTGACTATAAACAATGTCAATAAACACTTGGAAGTCATAGCGACTAATTAATTCCCAGAAAAATCCTTAAAGCACAAAAACACACCTTCGGGTGTCATAAAAATGCGTTTTACGCAAATACCTTGATGTTTATGAGTAGCCACGAGTTGATAAACTTAAAAGTGGATCAAATTACCATCTAAATTAATTAATTCCAGTACTAAAATCATAGTACAAATGGGGCGATTTTTAGGACAAAAAGGTACCTAAAATCAGCATTTTTACCCTAGAACTTTAATCTTTTACCATAATAAAAATGTACCAATTAAATGCTGGAACCTATTACACATATTAGTATGATCTTAGTACAATATAGTGTAACAAAAATCAAATGAAAAATAAATCCCACATGAGCCCTATACCATGCGTTAATACATGCCTTAATTGGCTAGTTTTTGTAAAAATTATTGTCTTATTATATAGTGACTCATCTCCACCTTAGTATTTGATAGTGTATGATTATTGCTGTCATTAGGAGCCTTTCTCCAGTACGTGTACCTGCAAGAAGAATCAATAAGGTTAGCTCATATTAAGATAATGACAATAATGTATAATCTAGTCACACCTCACATAGTCAAATAAACAAAGTAGAATCATTTTGATCAAATGGACATGCAGCAACCGTATGAAATCAGTAGTGGGGTGATTGATTACTAAATTAATTAAGCAAATAAAGACATGTACCTAACTTATGTTATTATCATTTTACAAACAAACAAAATCTAACTATACTAGTATATATTACCGTAAGTGTGCAGGCAAATGGTGCTGACTACTTTCTGCATAATCGATCACCCTCCTGCATAAATAGACAAGATAACAAAGTTAATCAACTAATTAATCCTAAGCCAAAGCCTAATGAAATACCTCAAACCTAAGTATGTTAAGTAAACATCAAATCATGATGTAGTAGGGCTAAAATATGCCTTAGAAAGATTGGTAGACAATTTAAACCAAGGAAAACACAAGAAAGTGCCTTAAAGGCAATCAGGGCAAAAACGTGCTCTAAGCTTGGAGAGACTTGGGTGAGTATCCAAATATCATGATAAGACCTTAGTAATATTCTAATGGTCATTTTAAATCAATTAGCAAAGAAAACCAATCTTGAAAACAAGTTAAAACACAAAATGTGCTTTAAGAAGTCTTAAAGCACATTTTTGAGAAATTGTCTTAGAATTGAGTTTTGAGTGGCTAAATGTCCATCATTACTCTTTAAACAACATGTGTACTAATTAGTATCACATTAGGAGGTCTAAATCAATGAGAAATCAAAAATTTCCCGATTATGTGCCTTGATTAGTGAATAGTAACTATTTAGTGCTAGTTAAGTCATAAGTCAACATAAGTCAATAAGATGGTCAACCAAGACCATAAATATCTCCATTTAATAGAGGGGGCCGGTTTTGATGTGGGGAGTCACCACATGAGTCATCAAATGAGAAGGAAAAGAAGAGTAAAGTGAGAAAAGTTACTATTTGCTTTATAAAAGCAACTACCTTATATTAGTCTACCTCTCTCCTCTCTTCTTCATTTCTCTTCTTCTTCCACGGTTCTTCTCTTCTTTTCCTCTGTTCCAAACCGTTCCAAGCAGCCTCCATTGTTGCTTCACCTTGCTTTGGCAACAACTTACTCATTTTAACTCCAAACCAAAAACTAAACACATATTTTTCTTAGTTAGGTCAAGACCTATCTTTCTATCTTTTCAAATCTTTCAAAGCTCCATTTTGGTGCCATGAGGAAACTTCATTGATGGAGGAAAATCAAGTTTGAAGAGCTCATTAGCTTCTCCATTCTCTTAAGGTAAAGAATATGTAAGAAAAATCAAGTTTCCACCATTTCTTCTACATGGCCGAAAATTTCTACTCATGGGGCCTTGTTTTTATGCCTTGTTCTAGCTTGATTTATTCACCAAGGACTAGTGGATGTCCTATTTCATTCAATGCCAAAGTCTACCTTGAGACTTCAAAGGTAATCATCCACTTTTATGCCTTAGGTTAGTGCATTGTTTAGTACTCATATGAGTCCTTAAATATTGATTAGAACAATGGCAAAAGGAATTTAAGTGGTGGCCGAGATCTATGCAAGAAGAAGGCCTAAGGAGGAGATTAAGATAAGCTTGAGAAAACAAGGTAAAATGCTTACCTAATGGTGGTTTAAGATTAAGGAATGAGTTTTAGATAAATACCAATGTGGCTTAGAGCTTACATTGTATTGGGTTATATAACCTAAGGAAAAAGAACTTAAACAAGCTTATGAACTTGTGATTAAGGAGCTAATGAGAATGAGTTAGTAATATAAGGTTAAGGTGGATTTTAAGGGCATTATAACTACTATGAGATTGATGAGTGTATTTGCAGGTTGAAAGCTTATATATGTGGGAAATTCAGTGTTTAAGTTTAAGTCATTTAAGGGCCTAAGAGCCATGTCATTTAAGAGCCTTAGTGCTATGCAATTTAAGATTATTGCAATATCTTGAGTTTGTTGAGAATGAGTTGGTTTGGGTGATGAGATATGATGAGAAAGAACTTGATGTGTGTGAGATGGTTGAATGAGGAAAACAATGCAGTTGGGCATGATAAGATGCTAGAGAAGCTATGGCAAAATTTGAGTAGAAAACAAAGTGTTTAAGTGGTAGTGGTGAGCTAATATGCCCTAGGGTTTACTAGGGAGCATGAAAAGAAAATTGGGTGGAAATGAGTTAACTAAGGAGTTCTTGAGGTTTAGAATGACCTAGAGATGTCTAGGAGGAATTAGAGGATTGGTGAGTGTATTAAACACACCAAAATCATGATATGAGGAATGTAAGACTTGTGCACAAGTTTTAAGGAAATGATGTATAATGTTCTGAGATGAATTAGTTATGAACTAGAGAGTAAAACAATAAGAGTTTTGGGAAGTTTGTGTAAGTGGTGGTGATGCTAGTAGTGGACTAATAAGGTTTTAGTTAGATGACTATGAGTGGACTTGGAGATGGAAGAGAAAAGTGTAAGAGAATGTTGTAAAATTGTCAAGGAAAAGACTAGGAATGTATAAGAGTGTATGATTATGAGAATGGTGTGTAAGTTGAGTAAAAGAGGTGTAGATGTCTAAGAGGGACTAGGGGATCCAACTGGTTAATTTAAAGCACCAAAACCATAGTGAAGGAATCTAGGAAACTTGTACAAACTTTGAAGGAAAATAAGGTATAATGACTTGTAGGCATGTGCTAGAGTACATATAGCTTTGAGAAGTGTGAGTAAAGCAAATGGGTTGTGCATGATGATGCTTGAGGAGTACTTGAGATAGTTGTGAAGAAACACTTTGGATAGTTGAAGTTTTAGACAAAGTTTACATGTTGGAAATGTAAGGAATTAAGTTATAAGTGTTAAGAGTTTAGTAAGAACTTGAATAATGATCAAGGAATTTAGAGGTGAGTTGATCCATGATTTAGGAGGATTTTAAGTGCTAAAATGGTGTTGGAACATGTGTTAATACATGGGAAAAGATTAGAAGAAGTTTGGACAAAAGAACAAGTGTGGAAAGAGGTTCAAAACTGTAAAATTTGACAGTTTAAGATGTGGTCCGGGACTTAGTCCTTGGATAAAGTCCCGGACCAGCACTAAAATCAGGCCGAGAATGTACCCAGGGGTTGGTCCGGGACCTTGGGTAAGTACCAAGTCCCGGACCATAGCTAAATAAGGCCGAGACCAAGGACAGCCATTGGTCCGGGACCTTAGGTCCGGACCATGTCCCGGACCAGGCAAAAATACAAAGAAAGTGTGCTTTTCAAGAGGTAAATGAAGGGGGCTTGTTGGGGAATGTTATTATAAGGTTGTTAAGAGTTGTTTGGTGGAGTTTTAAGGATATTGGAGGTGTGAACAAGTGTGAGGTAAAATGAGAAATAAGTAACATAAGAGGTTAAGCTTAGACTACAATGACTTAGAGGTACTTAGTTGGAAATCATTAGTGATTAAGTAAGCTAGGTTAATTAAAAGTAATTAACCACCCAATTTGGTGAATGTTTTAGGGTTTGAGAATTTGGACTCCGGAGGAGAGTAAGCGACCGAACGACCAACGGTGAACGGTACAGTTCTCTTGTGACCTGCTTGCTAACGAGGTGTCCCTCGGCTTGTGTGCTATTTGTTTTGTGTGCTCACTAAACAAGATAAAGCATGCAACCGGAACATATATATATATATTGTATTGTTGTGTGATGTTTGAAAACTAACACAACATACCGTGAGAACTTACTAACCAATGCTTAGTAAGGAATTGAGTGAGACTAAGGAACGCCCCCTAATGAGGGACGATATGAACCGAAAGAGGTTAACCAACAAACAGGGTCTTGAGATAACTACTAACTGGAACTGGAGTGAGGAAACCCGGGACCGATCTCCGGTCATGCATGCTAAGGAAAGGGGGTCGTTATCTATAGCAGATTCGACCTCCGCTTAAGGACTTGTCTTCGGACTTGTTGCCTAGGGCCGGTTGCCGGCTCAGCTACGCTGGACTCCCGTCCAGAGTAGGTGGCATTAAGATGGTGCGGTGGGATCACCTAAATCCCAGGTTCGAATTAGATACAACCAATCCCTTCCAGGAAAGGTTTGTATACTGAGATTAAGATCGAGATTAAGATTAAGGTAAGGTTAAGTTAAGTTACAATCATTCCTTTTTAAAGGATGAATTGTATTATTAAGATTAAGATTAAGGTGAGGTTAAGATAAGATGCAACCATTCCTTTTTAAAGGATGGTTTGTAATATTAAGATTAAGATAAGCTACATCCACTCCTTATTAAAGGATGGTTGTTTCTAAGATTAAGATAAGAATCAGATAGAGGTAAGATAAGGATGGACTAAGATTAAGAGGGAACATTACTTAAGGAGTTAAATAACTAACTCTCTAATTAAGGGAACGCATTTAAGTCGTTCATTGTGTGTGAACTTTGATTGTTCATATCTGAGTTGTTGTTTACTGCACTTTCTATTATGTTGTGCATCTAATCAACCTCCATGCTATCGACAATTAGTCGTCGTAGCCACGTTAGCTTGGGGGCCATGAGAGGATCGTACCAGCATTCGTGCTGACCCCCTCGGGGGCTTTTTTTTTTACTACACAGGTGAACATCAGGAGGCGGCTGTCGCGAGAGTAAGAAGGAGTACAAGTGTTAAGGATTAAGTGTGACCTACGAGTTGTGCATGTACACTCGTATGGCAATCGAGTTAGTAAGATGTATAGGTTGTGAGAGGATTGTAAGAAGGATATGTAAATGGTTAAGGTTGTTAGACTAATGTTCGGTATATTCTGTAGTCAGACCGTGGCAAGGTCCTGGATTGTAAAGAATTCCGCTGTGACATGTTTATATATATACTGTTAAGTTGCGAGACTACATCTGGATTGAGTTGGGGTGTTACACCTAATGACATTAAGAATTCAAGTTAAATTCCTACCATGCACTTTACGTGGGATTTCATGAAGTGGAGCTTCCTTTGTGCTCCATGATAGCCGATCTACTCCACCTGCAAAGATAAACAAGTTAACAATATTAATCAGCTAATAAAGCCTAATCTAATGACAAAAAATAAAACAAATTGATAAACTTAATGTCGTAAGTTGCAGCAAGTGAAGCTACTTGTGTACCTCCATAATACCGAGCACTACACCTGCAAGGATGAAATCAGATAAGTGTTAATAATGAACCTAATAACCATAAACAAAGAGATAAACTTAGTACAATAATTAAGCTAATGAACATTAAATAGTTATCATGGTCATCATGTTGCAATTAACAAAAAAAAAAAACTAACTAGATTTAGTGCTCCATTACCGTGAGGCAACAAACAAATGGAGCCTTCCATTATGCTCCACCCAGCCGAACACCTAGCCAAATAAAAGAGCTTAGTAGCTAATTAAGAAATCAGAATGGTAATAATAATAACATAAATTAATGAGACTTGATTCAGCCTTAGTCTTGTTCTAATATCCTACGTGAATGCCCCTTCTCATTTGCTCTCATTCACGGAGGTAAGTCATCTCTTTCTTGTCCTCTCTTTTCCTCATTTCCTAAGTTAGTTCCTAAGTTCTAATAACTCCATTAATGGTGAATTAAATCCTAACACCATTTCTATGTAAATTCTTAGTTAATCCTATCAAGTTTTGAAGCAAGAATAATCCTAGCAATCTTGCAAGAATTCACCAACAATTTGTACTCCAAGGAGTTGTCTTGATTCAACATCAATCCAAGGAGTAATCAAGGTTAATCTAAGGTATTTTCATGTTTGGAAACCCTAGACAAATTACTCCTATATGTCCGAAAATTGTGTCTTCTAAATCCATATTCTTTTCATTATTTCATGAAGGAAACTTGGATCTACAACCATCTCAAGGTGTATCAAAAATACCTTGTCAAATTCCTAAGGTAAACTCTTGTAAAATTACTACAAATATTATTTATAAACTCTAGTTAGAAGTCTAACAAATAAATCTCCTATATATGTTCAAGGAGTTCGAAATATCTTCATCAAGATATTATTTGAAGAGCTTGGAAATTCAAGGAAAAATCAAGTACAAGAATTGTCTTGATTTAAGGGTAAGTTACATAATTAAGGTTTATTAAGTATAAGCTTAATTTAAGCTTCAAACTTTGGTATAAAAATTATGTTTAAGCCATGTTAATAATAAGGCCGAAAATTATTGAGTTGAAATACCAAGAAAATAATTTATAACATATAAGGTAAGATTATTACCTTAAGGTATAAAAATGTGTCACAAGAATTAATTAGAATACACATATATTAAAACCGAAATATCTAAGGATAATATGTTCTATTTTTAGTTTATAATCATTCTAAGTCATTAGCATAATTTTAGAAGTGTTATATGGCTTATATACATTTATATGTATTTATTATAAGGTTTAAATCAAGTTTTAAAACTATATAGTAAAAGTATATTACAACCGAGAGTTAAATATGTAATTTGGGTGATTTTCGAAATATATAAGTGTATTAACTTATTTTATGAATTTTGGGAATATTAAAAATAGCTACAAATATTTAAATGGCTAGTTTAATAAATTATGTGGCTAAAATATAAATTTTGAAAAGTTTGGGGTGCTTGATAAAATTACCGAGAATGAAAGGGTGAGTTTGGTATATTTATAGTATAATATAAGGTAGGAATTAATATTATGAATATTGATGAATTTAAATAAGTGTTTAGGTGTTAAGAGTAACATTTTATAAAGTTTTGGGACTATTTTGTAATTATTGGGAAATTTAGTGTATGGCCGAGAATTACTTATGATTTTATGGGTTTATTAAAGTATTAATTGTGAAATTAAGTCTTGGTCAAAGTGTTGACCAAAAACTTTGGGTTAAAATGATTTATGACATAAAATATCAAGTTTTATAAAAGTTATGGGGTGAATATGTAATTTATGGATGTATATATGAAAGATAGAATTTAATATGGGCGGAAATGTATTATAAGAAAACATATGGGTTACTTTGGTTATTTAAAGAAATAAAATATCTAAGCCATAGTTTATAAGTTAATATGTAACTTATATAAAGTTTTGGGGTAAAAGAGTAAATATAGAAACTATATGATTTTACCGAAGAGCTTATGGGCTTAATTAGTAATTTGTAAAAATTGGTGGTATTAATTTGTAACTACCGAAATAATAAGAGTATTTGGTAAGTTGTAAAGTTAATGGGATCAATTATGATTACCGGAAATTATATGTGGTTATTTTTAATTTATTAAGTTGTTTGGGTATATATATACCATCCCGAATTAATAAGGTTGGTTTTGTAATTCTCCGGAAAGGAAGTGAAACTAGTTAATATAATGTATTATGGAATATTATGAAATATAATATAAAGTTTATGAAATAAAGGTGGTTATAACATAAATAGCTAAATGATATGATATAAATGATAAGTAGAAATAATTATGAGTATGTAATTAATGAGGTAAAGATATACCGTATAAGTGATAATTCATTATCACATGTGAGCTTCACATAAAATAATGAACTGGTAGGTTATCTAGAACCACTGTTAAAATAACAGGGGAAAATAAATAACATACAGAGTTATTATACGACGAGAATAAACTCTACAGTGACGGTACTATAATATTTAATGAGTAATTATATTAATATTACCCTGTATTGCATGTTTAAATAACAGCGTACGGGAAAGGACTACTGAACAAGAGTTTGACAAGCTAGCAGTTTCTTGGTGAACAGTATGTTAATTGTGTGGTCTGGATGTCCTAAGGATTATCCTAAGGTCCAGGCATTTTGTGTGTTTAAATGTTTAAGAACGATATCTATGATTTTATGTGAATGATATTGTATATGGTTTTGCTTAAACTGTTGCGTTGTGTTTTATACGCGAATGTCTTATGACTAAAAGTTTATACATCTAAACTAAAAAAAAAGAGACTAACTGACCTTTAGGTATTATTGAACCTAACAAGGGTCTATTGTTATAGTCTTATTCCAAGTATTGGTTATTATGTCATTGACAAAAAGGGCTAACTTATAAAGAGAGGAATCCGGATTGTTTAGACTTTCTGGTTGCGCATTGTGATCACTATGAGAGACTCAAGAAGGGAGTCACTCTAAATCCATCAGCCACATTCGGGGATGGCGGAATGCACTGCCGTTGGTGCACAGTTTCAACCGGATCGGTCAAAGTATATATTTATCCAGGACCATAAGGTCAGCTGGTAACGGTTCCTTTGGAACCCAGTGGGACACACAGTCCATTTCCACAGGTTATTTAGGGTTGTCTTGACAGGACGCCTGAGGTAAAATCAATTGGAAAGGTTAAGTGGTTGGTTTAAAAGGATGAGGGTCATGTGACCTACTAACAAGAACAGTTGTTTAGTATGTGCACCTTATTTGGGTTGATGGTATTGATTATTGTTTGATGTGTATTATTATGCACTAAATGTTTGGAGGTGAATTGTTATGTGATTATTCTGTGTCTACAGCATTACTATTACTCTTGTAAAACGGATTATCTTGTAATGAATCTAATATCAAGATGGCTAAACGACTTAAGGAATCTAGAAGACTTAGGACTACATTTAGCATACCAGCATAGTTTGCTGAGCCCTTCATTGGGCCAAACATTTCAGGTCACTGAAGAATACACAAGCCAGAGTGCGGGGAACAGGGTAGCTGCTGTGTTTTAATAAACACTTGTGGATTTGTTATGTGTTATATTTTGGAGTTTGTTGTATTTCATCTAGTTGCTCATTTAGTTGGGATTTGGTCTGTAATAATTAGAGTGCTCAGTATCTGTTCATCACAACGTTGGAAGTTGTAATGTTGGAAAGAGTAAGGATGCCTTGTTACTCACAAGGGTGAGTGACGGCGTGTAACACCAAGGTTAGATAGTTTTATTTTCCGCTGCGATTTGCTATTTATTATACTACGAGTTATGACGTCATTACAGGTTTAAGATTAGGGGTGTTATAAAAAGTGGTATCAGAGCGGAGTACCGCTCTGATGAAAGATACTGAGTCTAGGACAATGAGCATAGGAATATTGGGTTACGGGAAACGTCCGTGAGGATTCGTGACCTAGAAAGGAAAAAAAACCCTAGGGATATTTTATTGCTAGTAGTTAGCTTACTTACATGTTTTTGATTGTGTATGTGATACCGTGTAGCAACCGAGTAGAAATAATAATATACTATCTTAGATGACGACAAGCGGAAGACCACGTGGAGACGGCAGTGAACGCAGTGGCGAGACACCGGCTGTTCCAACAGTACAAGACCTAACAGCAGCCATGGCAACTTTCGCGCCGGAACTAGGAGTTCAATTTACGGGAGAAATTCTACCCCGAACACGTAAAGCAGAGGAAAAGGCAAGAGATTAAGTCCTTAATCCAAGGGAGTCAAACAGTTGACCAGTACTACGCGCGGATCACTAGTTTGCTGGACAATATACCAGGAGTCGACTACTCCGACCCAGGAAGAAAGAAAAGGAAGAGTACTGAGGGAGATAATGATGGAGCAACCTCTGGCGGTTACTGCAAGAAGCAGAAGAAATTCTTTGAAAGGAAGAAGGGGCGGAAGGATTTCCATGGTCAGAAGACGAAGGAGCAGATCCCTCATCTGGCCGGCCCAGCTATTGATGCTCAACCACTAAGAACAGCACCACCTAGAAGCAATAAGCCAACCCGACGTCACTATTACTGTAAACGCTGTGGAAAGAATCACCCAGGCGTGGATTGCGCGGGAAGAAAGGTGGAGTGCCGTTATTGCAAAAAGAAAGGTCACAGAGAGTATGAATGCTTTTCCAATCCAGGGAGTCGAGTATACAGAGGAGGCAGACGCAGCAGAACAACACCTATATAGAGCGGACCGGCAGGACAACCATCCTCATACGGAAGTCAGAAGGGAAAGGAGATAGTTCCATGAAGAAACACCCGTAGACAGTGGGAACTTCAGGCGCTGAGGTGAGCGCTCAGCGCGAGACCGGTAAGCCTAGAACTTAAACCTAATGCATGATGCATAAATGGGTGTTTATAATTATCAGTCAATAAGACTTATATGTGATTAGTAAGTATCAACTTTAGAGAGACCTAACTTAGGTAACCTCTCACATAATAGGATACTTCAACATTGTTTTCCCTTACCTAAGAGACCGTAGTTATCTGAGCCTATGAGCGAAGGTCGGGAATAACCCGAGGCATAATGCCAAGTAATTTGACCCGGCATGATCCTACTCAATAAATACTTAACTATAAATGAACGAATAACTATTATGAATGAATGTAGAACTCGAGGATAAGCCTTGGAGGATTTATATTCCAGGATATAAGAGTGGATCAAAACTTAAATTATATACGATGAGTATGGATAAGGATTGGGATACTAGTTGTAGCATTCTCCACGGGGAGATGATGCTGAGTTAATATGGTGACAAGAAGAAGATGAAAAGGCGAACAAGATTATTTTAAAGTCAGGAGACGCATTGATTTATAGTGGAGAATCCAGGTTAAGGTACCATAAGATTAAGGGTATTAAATCGAATACAAAAATGAGTTTATCTTTGGGATAAAGGGTGTTAAATAGTACAGTGAGATACAACAAGTTAGTTTTACTTGGACTGCCAAAGGGCATTAACAACTGTCCAAACTTACAATAACTACAAATTATGACCTGCCTAAATGACGAGCAGATGTCATGTAGAAGAATACATTAATTAATATAACTATTTAAGACTACAGGAACTGTCAAAAGAACTCACGTAAAGAGCAAACACGGAAATTTTATGGGATACCCAGGCACCGAGCTTACCGCTCAGTGCGAGACTAGGAAATCTTACAATCTCTTATAAACTTCGAGAGAAGATAGTGAGAAACCTTGAAAGACGACAATAAAGAAACAGGATCTCAAAATATATAACTAAACATCCATTATGGATAAGTACGAGTTTTAAATACCTGAATAAATACCAAGGGTCTCAGCTAGTACCAATATATAACAGAGCTGGACTCCTAATTAATGAAGGGGAGAGAACAAATTTTGAATACATATTTTCTGAAGTCAGGAGAACTACCTAATTAGCAATACCAAATGCTACATATAGAAATATAATTTGGAGGTTATTAACCTAAAACATTGAGGGTATTAATACGTTTCAGAGGGCTAATGTATCATTAAATATACCTACCCTGTTTTAAGGTTATCGCCCTACATTATTCTTATGGTTTTATACGAGCATATGTCTTGTATGACAGCTCAAATTATAAATGCGAATAAGGATCGCAGTAAATCAACTAAGGTTAAAACATATGTAATATAAACTGTAGTATGAACATAGTAACGAATAACTCTTCTTGGCACTTGCAACGAAGGCAGTGTAAGTTATATAAGAATGTGAAACAATATATACACAAAAATGAGTGTATATTAAATATAAAAGTAGGGAAACATACCCTAGGTTTGTAACCATTGTTGTATACGTAAACCATCCTAACGTTATATACTAAACCCTGTGATTCTAAATCCTCTATTTGACATACCTAACCGACTTATTTTTGGAAGCCATTGAGCTAGTGGATTAACCACGTTTCTAAGAGATAGAAACAAACAATAAGCCTTGATTGTCCTATTACTAAACAGTAGGATTCAAACTGGAAACCCTTAGTTTGAGATGGTACTAATATTAAGAGATACTTGACTAGGGTGAACATATGATTCACCTGAATTATGGATTTTAGATGGAATAAGGAAAAAGCTAAGCTTTAAGGTGAAGAAATGATACTTTATGGAAAGGTAGTTGTGGATGGAGTCATGAAAACTTTTCTTGAAGTCTAACTGTGACTGTCTTTGCTCCAACTGATGATAATCAGGTATAGGCAATAATCAAGCCCTGATAGGAGAAATACTAGATAAGCCTTTTAAAGTGAAGAGAGTATTCTAAAGTATGCAAGTCCATGACGGAATTTATTACTTGTATGATGGATTTAAGAGTTGAAATGATTGATGGATATAGTTACTAGACAGTACGAGCCTAAATGCCTTAGTAAGAATCTACCTTTTAAGCCAAGAGGAAAAACTGGCTTCCCCGCTTGATGATTTGATCAAGAAAATATGGTTCCGGGGATTTGGGAATACACTAGATTCGAGTATAGGTTATAACAGATATTGGATCAATAGTATAGTGGTCCAGAGGAAATGTATTACTCACCACGTCACAAAGTTTAATAAGATAAAATTTGGAAGATGACAATTATGTGATTGTTTGATATTTGACGTGGGAGGTCGAACTTGATCCTGGTCAGATCAAGGGAAAACCAAACACAAAATGGTGTGGAAGGATAGTTCAACACTGACGCTGACCCCGTCAGGGTTGGATGATTCCTGAGACTCCTTACAAGTGGTCACAAATATTTCTGTGATAAGTAAGAATTTATTACTAATTTTAATATAAAAATTTAATAAATGAAGTATATGAGTTATGGGAGGTGTAAGTTAAGAGTTAAGTTGTCTAGGTTACCCCGAGGAGATTAAATAGCTAAAACAACTCCGCATATGTCGGAAAAATAATCAATTATGAAGGAAATACTAACCATTATTATCCCATGAACCGTGTTGATAAATCAAATATGAGATAAAGAGAAAATTACTTATAATAACAGTATTCTCAAGCTACCTTCTAAATTGTGGCCAAATTACCATCAGGAAGGAAAGATCGACTTCCATGTCTTTCTATATAAATTAAAACCCAATCTATTAAATAGGAACCTACCTATAAACATGGTAGAAAATAAAGAGTATAGACATTATACTAATACTCACCAGAGTGGATTCACAACCGCAAGAACATGATTAATTGAGAGGAAACTACACCTTGTTAGAAACCTTAACAGGAACCCTACTGTGGTATACTTGAGGAACAGACGATAGTAATCGTGTATATACTACGAACAATTAGTGAGTCAATAATATCAAGAAATATTTCTCTAATATACATAAGAAGCACGGCTCGACCGTGGCTCAGACTTTACATTGAAAACGAAAGCCGTATATGGCGACAGTAAACTCAAATACCAGAATCACAAGATGATGACCTAAAGAAAGGGATTATAAATATGCCCAATATTAATACAAAGACACGAGCGTCGATGACTACAACTAAGAGGCGATTAATGGAAGTATGTTATACACAAATAGTTTAAACAAGCCATGAAATAATATTGGCAATTTACAAGATAGTAGATCACCTTCACCCTTACATACAGGATTCAATTATAAAAGCATACTAATGCACTAGAGAACATGTCAAAGAATACATAGCTTCTTGAGGGCTATACCTCGTAAACAGACAGAAGTCATATACTGACATCCATAGGAGAGACCTCGAGTTTGCAATAGGCGATCGAGTCTTCCTTAGAGTTTCACCTATGAAGGGAAATTTTAGATTAGGGCAGAAGGGCAAGCTTAGCCCGAAGTATGTAGGACCGTACCTTATTACGGAGCGAGTGGGCCCATTAGCCTACAAATTAGACTCATATGTTAAGCTAGGGAGAGTGCACAATGTGTTTCACACTTCTCAGCTAAAGCAATATGTGCCTCACCCATCACATAACTTCGAGCCCGAGACACTCGAGCTAAATCCTACATCTAGATATGAGGATACCCCAGTTCACATTATAGACTCCAACACTAGGGAGACCAGGAACAAGACCATTAGAATGGTCAAAGCTCTGTGGTACAACCACGACATTAAGGAGGCGACATGGGAGTTCTAAGACTCCATGCGAGACAAGTATCCAACAATTATCTTTTCGTTCTATGTATACTTGTAGGGGTACATGGGCGTAACCCTTTCTAAGGGGGGTAGAGCACCACATGCGACTTGCATATCTGCAGTCTATATTGGTTTCATGTATGACTATTTGTGTTTGTTGTTGCGCATGTGTGCAATTAATTAGATGGTTATGTCCTATGTGACATTTGGTTGGTTATTAGTATGCCCTATGTGACATTTGGTGATTAATGATATGTCCTATGTGACACTCGAATGATTATATGTGTGTCCTATGTAACACTTGAATGTTTATGAAGCACTTAATTATTTTACAGTATATTTATATTTATTCCTACAATCACACAAGAGATTCACTGCCAAGGGTTTACGCCTCTGCACTCTGTAGGACTGAGGATTTGGTATTGCACTTGTGCAGTGATGACCGAGTGGGATAGCTAGGAAGTTGGAACATGTATGGTTTTACAGTATTCACCAAGTACTTATACTATAATTACATGGATTATTATGAGTAAAGATATGTGTGCATGAATTGCATACACTTGGACTATAGATGGAATATAGTAGTGTCAATACAGTATCGACACCCAAGGATGATAAGTAGACAAGAGCAGATATGAGGAACTTGATTCCATAGGATGAACAAGTATAAGTTATGACTTCGGGACGAAGTCCTTTTAAGGGGGGTAGACTGAAATACCCCTAACATTTAAATAATTAAATATAAGTAAATAAATATTATTCGAGGAATTATAAATATTATTTGGGGGTTTATTAAACCCTAAGAAAGCATATAAACACTTTGGCGTTAAAAACGCACCCAAACTCCTTAAGGTTAGAAACGAGCGTTAAAAGCCGACCTTAAGTTAAACAATTATATAAGCTATGGACATTATACGAATTTAATCAAGGATCACTTTATGATCTTTAAAATACAAGTTCTCAGTTAGAACTGAGTAAAAATACAAAGTTCTCGGAAGTTCCCGATGTGGGCCCCATAAAGACCCGGGAATGCCTAGGAGGAGTGCCAAGGTGGCACGAACCCCTATATAAATTATTCTTAGAGTTCCTAAAATTATTATTAATTATTCTAAAGAGAATTCCCAAGCTAATTCTTCAAAAATAAACAAAGAGCTCGGGGGGAATTTCTTAACGCTCCTTTTACCTCGGGAGTGCCCCTTTAGACCGAAAATTGGGTTACAAGTTTATATAACCCTATATAACTCAATGTAACACCTTAATATATTATTATTGACTATAAACAATGTCAATAAACACTTGGAAGTCATAGCGACTAATTAATTCCCAGAAAAATCCTTAAAGCACAAAAACGCACCTTCGGGTGTCATAAAAATGCGTTTTACGCAAATACCTTGATGTTTATGAGTAGCCACGAGTTGATAAAATTAAAAGTGGATCAAATGACCATCTAAATCAATTAATTCCAGTACTAAACTCATAGTACAAATGGGGCGATTTTTAGGACAAAAAGGTACCTAAAATCAGCATTTTTACCCTAGAACTTTCATCTTTTACCATAATAAAAATGTACCAATTAAATGCTGGAAACTATTACACATATTAGTATGATCTTAGTACAATATAGTGTAACAAAAATCAAATGAAAAATAAATCCCACATGAGCCCTATACCATGCGTTAATACATGCCTTAATTGGCTAGTTTTTGTAAAAATTATTGTCTTATTATATAGTGACTCATCTCCACCTTAGTATTTGATAGTGTATGATTATTGCTGTCATTAGGAGCCTTTCTCCAGTACGTGTACCTGCAAGAAGAATCAATAAGGTTAGCTCATATTAAGATAATGACAATAATGTATAATCTAGTCACACCTCACCTAGTCAAATAAACAAATTAGAATCATTTTGATCAAATGGACATGCAGCAACCGTATGAAATCAGTAGTGGGGTGACTGATTACCAAATTAATTAAGCAAATAAAGACATGTACCTAACTTATGTTATTATCATTTTACAAACAAACAAAATCTAACTATACTAGTATATATTACCGTAAGTGTGCAGGCAAATGGTGCTGACTACTTTCTGCATAACCGATCACCCTCCTGCATAAATAGACAAGATAACAAAGTTAATCAACTAATTAATCCTAAGCTAAAGCCTAATGACATTAAGAATTCAAGTTAAATTCCTACCATGCACTTTACGTGGGATTTCATGAAGTGGGGCTTCCTTTGTGCTCCATGATAGCCGATCTACTCCACCTGCAAAGATTAACAAGTTAACAATATTAATCAGCTAATAAAGCCTAATCTAATGACAAAAAATAAAACAAATTGATAAACTTAATGTCGTAAGTTGCAGCAAGTGAAGCTACTTGTGTACCTCCATAATACCGAGCACTACACCTGCAAGGATGAAATCAGATAAGTGTTAATAATGAACCTAATAACCATAAACAAAGAGATAAACTTAGTACAATAATTAAGCTAATGAACATTAAATAGTTATCATGGTCAACATGTTGCAATTAACAAAAAAAAACTAACTAGATTTAGTGCTCCATTACCGTGAGGCAACAAACAAATGGAGCCTTCCATTATGCTCCACCCAGCCGAACACCTAGCCAAATAAAAGAGCTTAGTAGCTAATAAAGAAATCAGAATGGTAATAATAATAACATAAATTAATGAGACTTGATTCAGCCTTAATCTTGTTCTAATATCCTACGTGAATGCCCCTTCTCATTTGCTCTCATTAACGAAGGTAAGTCATCTCTTTCTTGTCCTCTCTTTTCCTCATTTCCTAAGTTAGTTCCTAAGTTCTAATAACTCCATTAATGGTGAATTAAATCCTAACACCATTTCTATGTAAATTCTTAGTTAATCCTATCAAGTTTTGAAGCAAGAATAATCCTAGCAATCTTGCAAGAATTCACCAACAATTTGTACTCCAAGGAGTTGTTGAAATACCCCAAACCTTGGTATGTTGTGTAAATGTTAAGCTATGGTATTTAAAGGCTAAAAAGTGCCTTAGAAACATGAATGAACCATTTAAACAATAGTAAAGTGCAATAAAGCACTAAGACACGGTTTGAGCAAAAACATGCTCTAAGGTTGGAGTGAACTTGGTTAGGACCCAAAGAGCCTACCAAGACTTGATAATGTTTAATTATGATTTTAAAAGGCTAAATAAGTCCTTAGGAAACTTTGGTAGACAACGAAACCAAACAAAACACAAATAAATACCTTAAGGTCAATAAGAGCAAAAATGTGCTCTAAGCTTGGGATAAATGTGTATAAGGCCTAATGGTCATACCTATGCCATACTTATATGTTAATGAACATATTAAATCAATTACCAAAGAAAACCAAGCTTGGAAACAAGTTAAAACACAAAATGTGCTTTAAGAAGTCTTAAAGCACGTTTTTGAAAAATTGTCTTGTAAATGAGTTTTGAATGGCTAAATGTCCATCATTACTCTTTAATTAACATGTGTACTATATAGTATCACATTTGGGTGGCCATATTAGTGGGAAATCAAAAATTTCACTTCTATGTGCCTTGTTATGATGAATAGTGATTTTTTATAACTAGTTTGTAACATATGATGTTATAAGTAATTAAATTGGTCAACAAAGACCAAAACACCCTCCTAGGCATAATGGTGGCCGGTTTTTGTAGTGAGGAGTCACCAAGTATGTTAACTTGTTAAGTAAATAAATGTGACTCATAGTTACTATTTGCTTTAAGACTTAAATATCTTCAAAAGTAAGTTCTATCTTCATTCTCCTTTCCTTTCCTCCATTTCACACGGTTCCAACTCCTTCTTCCTCTCTTCTTCTTGTTCTCTCTCGGTAATATATCACTACAACCATGGAAGTCCATCTTTGACCACATGTAAAACCTAGCTCACTTAACCAAATCAAAAACAAACACCACCATTCTCTTAGTTAAGCCAAGCTCTACAACCTTGTCTCTTCAAAACTTCAAAGCCTCCATTTCGGTGCCAAGAGAAACCACCATGGGAGGAGCTTGAGCTCATCTTTTCACATATTCTTGTTCTCCTTTGCTTCAAGGTAAGGAAACTCAAAGAAAAATGACATTTCCTTCATGTTTTGTCATGTCCGAAAATCACTCTTAATGGAGTCATTATATTGCCTTGTTCTAGCTTCATTCCAAGCTTTCATGGACTAGGAGGAGTCCTCTCTTGATATATATTCAAGCTCTCTTTCCATTCCAAGGTAAAACAATCATGTTAATACCTTAAGATAATATAAACTAGGGTTTACAATGAGATAAAGCTTAAAGCTTATATACTCATTTTAATGTTGGCATATTGTTTAGTTGTTGGCAAGGAACCAAATGCCCTACCGGTTCTACAAGGAAACAAGAAAGAAATTTGTGAGGAAAAGAGGTAAACAACCTATCTTGATGTGGTTTAATGCCTTAGGAGGAATAAACTTATAATGCTTGTTAAAATACCTAAGGAGCCAATGGTGAATGAGCTAGTAAAATGCTCTCAAGGGGTTTATTAGAGGCATATGAATTGTTGGATGTATTTGCAGGTCAAAGGCATTATTATGTGGGAAATTCAGTGTTTAAGGTTTATGCAATTTAAGGGCCTAAGAGCCATGCATTTAAGGGCCTAAGTGCCAAGCAATTTAAGTTATGCACTATATTGTGATGTAGTGCTTAATGTGTGAAGTTTGTGTATAAAATGTGTTTGATGGATTTTAAGTGTTCTTGGATGAATTAAGGTGAAAACCTAAGTGTTTGGATGTGGGTATATGCTAGAGAAGCTATGGCCAAATTTGGGAAATGTGTGAGAAGTTCTAAGGGTTGTAAGTGAGTTTTGGTGAACTAGGAAGGGTTAAAGGTGAACGAATGTTTACTTGAGAAGGAAACAAGTATTAAGGTGATTTAGAGTGATGCAAGGACTTAGGTGTTGTCTTGGAAGTTCTAGAAATTCAATGTGTGTTTTAAGAATGTATTTAAGCCATGGAGAAGTTGTTTAAGGTTTAGGTAATGTTGATGTTCAAGGAACAAGTGATGCTTAAGAGATGATGTTAAGATGAGGAGAAAGTGTTTTGGGATAGTAGTTATGATAGGTGAAATGCCACCTAGTAATCATAAGGAGAAAACATTGTGAGTGTTAGGAATTTTGTGGAGATATGAGTAAAGGTTTAAGGAAGTAGGAAAAAAATAGTTTTGTGAGTGTTTAAGAATATCTTAAGGGTGTGTTTGAAGTGCCAAATGGTGTTAGAACACATTAAGAGGTCTTAGGAGAAGTTCGGTGAAGATTTGACAAGTTTGGGTAAGTTTAGGAGGCGACCGACCCAGGGGCCGACCCAGTTTGTGGGTCGGTCGAGCCTCTGTAAAATGTTAGGGAAGTGTTCGGTAATGGACCGACCCAGAAGGTTGGGTCGGACATGGGTCGGTCGGTCAGGTTTCAAAGGAGGGAAAAAGTTCGCACATGGACCGACCCAGGATGGTGGGTCGGACGTGGGTCGGACGGGCATGTTTATAAGGAAGTAAAAGGGGTCTGTAATGGACCGACCCAGATGTGGGTCGGTCGGTGGGTCGGTCGGACCAAAAACATGGTTTAAGGTTATGAAATGATATGAGATGATGCGGGTTGGTAGGTAATGATGCTATAAGGATGTTGAGGTGTTGTTAGGTGAGTTTAAATGGCAATTAGGTGGGTGAAAGTTGTATTTAAATGTGAGGGTAAAACGTGTTAAAAATGTAAAGTTATTTAACCAAGTTAACGGGGAAAGTTATAGCATTAGACTTTAAAACAAACATGCTACCCCAATGTTAATAAAAGGACATGTCATGTTAACAGTTGTTCGAGAATTTGCTCGAGGAACAAATATGGACAGGATAAGTGGACTCCGGTGACAGGTATGGTTTTCTTGCAACCTGTGTCCTAACGGATTACACCGGCTTGTATGCCAATGTGTTTTTCTGTATGTTTGCCACGTTATGATATAAATCATGAAACGAGTTTACAGTCGTTATTGCTATTGTATGTTTACGTGCCGATACCGGTAACCTCTAATGCGCTTGAAGGGCTAGTTAACCACTATTAGGTAAACGTAAGAGAGCGGTATCCGGTAATAACGTTTCCGACTTAAGGAACGTTCTAACCACGGCTATGCATGAGTTGGTTATGTGATGTTTGTGCGTAATGTTTGTATGTGAATGTATGACTCTCCCTCCCTTGTGTTTTAACTCGGTTATGATGCCGTATGGTGTGTGGTTGTGGTAGGCTCCATAATGGATCTCTAACTACTTATTTCTAAGAGTCTATGGGCTAACGGGGGGTGAGGAGTCCGGCAGTTTCCGGCCACGCGTGTGATGGTGGGGGTCGTTATCATGTCCAGTTCGGCTCCCTTGGTGTATTTTAGGTGGTATTCCAATTTGGTTTCAACCTTCCCTTAGCTTATCCAAAGCTAGTTTACTGACTCACGTCGGGCCATAGGGGCATACTGTGTTGTTTGGTGTGCTTGGGATCACTATATCCGACACACCTTGGGTTTAAGTCAACCGTTCAAATAACAGGATGGTGATGAGGTAATTAACGAGCTTGGTATGAGTTTGGCAACAATCTCTATGCTCATGGTATGGACTAACTATGATGGAAGGTTCCTTGTGAGAACCGAATTTATGATGTTATGTAATGTTATGGTGCTATGCAAATTCCCTTGCTATGCTAAGGTATTTATATACATATCGGATGTTTAGAATGATGGTGAGGTTATCATGTGTATGTAGAAACCAGAAAGGTTGTTATGTTTGTCATATAAGGAATGAGATATGTTGTACGTTATGGAATGTGTGGATCATGGAAATGAATCCCAGTTTGTGACAAGAGGCGTTTAAGGAAAACCCGATTGATGGGTACACGTCGTTCGTTAAGGAAGTAGCTCCGTTTAGAGGAGAGCCACTCTAGGGTTTAAGGAATTATTGGATGGTTGGTTAAGTGTGGATGTTTTGGTTATAGGTTGAGCCCATTGAGGCGAATTATTATTATGTGTGGTATGTTTATGGTTAGTGTGCATGATTTAAATATAATCAACTGCATGCTAAGACGACAATTAGTCGTGCGTGGCCCGGTAGCATGCGGGCTGCGGGATTACCATACCAGCAAAGGTGCTGAGCCCCTTGGGGCCACCCCTTTTCTCTCTTTCCTATTTCAGGTACAGAAGTGCTGGAAGCCGTTCGAGAGTAGGACGGGTAGTCGTTGTACATGGGTAAACTTTTAAGTGTATGTATACAGTAGGTGTAGTAAGACCGAAATTGTTATCGGCAGCAGTTTGTAAATACTCGGTACAGTGGGAATGTATGTATATAATAAATGTTGAATTGGGATGAGGAACGTATTGTGTAGTTGCTCGGGAATCTAGTCCATCAGACCGATATAATTGTGTATGTATTGTATTAGCCTTGTTAGCCACGTGGGTGGTTAACGGCGTGTAACACCATTGGAATAAGTAATGTGATGAGTTGAATTTCCGCTGCAGTTTGTCGTTATGTGGTTGTTGTTGGATGGGGTGTTACAAAAAGTGGTATCAGAGCGAAGTATCGCTCTGATGACTGAATTACCGAGCTTAGGAAATACCGAGTTAGGATTTAAGTA
The DNA here is from genome assembly GCA_023374045.1 of Limonium bicolor. Taxonomy (NCBI): domain Eukaryota; kingdom Viridiplantae; phylum Streptophyta; class Magnoliopsida; order Caryophyllales; family Plumbaginaceae; genus Limonium; species Limonium bicolor. The sequence continues at coordinate 227,742,298 of CM041776.1, forward strand.
CTTTGGGTTAAGGGTTGAGTGATAGCGTGAGAGATACGCTAGATAGGAACTACCAGTGACTACTGGAAACCTACAATATCCATCCCACCCTCCACAGTCCCTGTTTGATAACTTGGGAAAGAACGCCAGAGAGATGGAAGTCCACTCTCATACTCGGGAATACCCGATCTGGCTGTTATTAAATACCTTTAGGGTACGAAGAACCTGTCATACGGTTGATCCCGAAAACTGGGAATCCCGGAGACGGTTTCCATCTAAACAGTGTTAACCGCATTTCATAGCAATGAAGGAAGGACCTTGTGTAAAGGAGAATAGAATTTCGGCAACCTGGGTCGACATGCTGAGCAGTCAGATGACCAGCTTGCAACGCACCGCATCGTCGTGCAACAGACAAGAAGTGGATTAATAAAACCCGAGACGAATGTCTATGGGACCACAGTTGATAAATGAACACCAACGGTGTACCAACCGTCAAGGAACTACAACGTAGTGCCCAAACAAGAGACAAGTCTCAGTAACCACGACAATGTGTGGAACGGGCTACAAGGTGAATATAATACTAAGACAAAGGGGTCTCCCAGAAGGGAAACACCCTAGCTACTGATTATTATGTGAAAACAGTGATAAGTTACCTAGAGGAGTATTTATCAAGGCAGTAAGACCAGTGAGGGCCAACAAGGCCACTGATGATAGTACGGGTAAAAACAATACCACAACCGGTATGTGTTGAACTGATAGCCAGTTAGCATGGCGCACTTGCCATAGCAAGTGCTGCTATAATAGGACTGTTCGGGAAATACAAACCTCTACAAAATACTTGGAGAAGTACAATAAAGTTAAATGTGAATGTCATAACAGTGGAGGGCCTGTTAGCCTAACCTCTGTAATTGGAAGTACACCAGTCAGCAAGAGGCTAGACTTGGCTAAGGCAAGAAGATGTTGTGAAACCATGGGAATTTTTCTTTCAAACCTAATTTTCACAAACCCTTTTCTTTTCAAAACCAGATTTTCCTTCAAACCAACACTTCTTTCCAACCTTCTTTTAAACCAAACCAGTCAAACCAGGGGCAATTGACAAGGATGCAACAGTGGATAAACTTTCCCTCGATTAAGTTCGGGAAGTAAGGAATGAATATTGTCACGGGACAATATAAGGGAGTTGACAACAGAATACTTCACCTAGGCGTGTGACGGACACTACAAGTGTACCAACTGTGTTGTGGGACGACCGCACTCCGATAGGAGCATGTGGACCCGACAGACCTACTTATAGGTTAGTTGGGTAAGTAGTAATGTATCAGTATGATACCCCATATATGTATACGAGTAGAGTCCAGAACACGGGAAGTAGTCGACTCCGTCTACGGTAAGCAGTATAAATTAAACAGGAGCTAGAAAATACAAGGAATGCTTGAAGTAAAGGAACTCAGTTAAGTTAACGAGACTAAAGGAATTAGTAAATTCCTTTCAAGGAAATGTTTAAGAGTCAGGAGGTGCGAAGTGCACTAACTGAATGTAAAGACAGTTGTATGACTTAAGGGTCCCCAGGGATAAACATGATAGCTGAAAAGCAGGGCAAGGCAGATGCCTAATGTAGACACATTAATGTGCAACGAACGGGATGAAACTCCCAGAATCAGTACCTACACTATCTGGAAATGTTGATCTTTACAGAAGAAGATAATAACAGAATGTACCAAAAAAATGTGAAACATATGTAAGGCATAACGTAACGACACCCAGGAGAAGTCCTCGAAGGGTGTGCGCATCAACAATTGTTGAACGAAATACATGACAGAAACACAAGGGTTGAAATTAACACCCAGTTTAGACATAAGTGGTCAGGAGACGGACTGACAAACCTAAGGGGCATCCCATGAAAGGAAACGGAATACAACGACCTTGTCATGGAGCCCACTACACCATCTAAACATGTAATAGGATACAGAGGAGTACATGTGTGTGGACAGCCTACAATGAGCCCAGCTCAAGGCAAATAAGGCTTATAAGCCATAGACAAGATATGTCATATAGATTCGATTGATGGTAGAAGTTTATGTGGTATAAGTGAATAGAGTGGTAAGCGAACCACTGCATTAAGAGTGGGGATACCTCTCGATATTGTGAGACCGCAGAGGCGGTAGTTATGTGAATCAAGTTCAAGAGATATGTGGAGGTTGGACCACGTTGTTATTACCCCAGGGTGATTTGAATAAAATAACACAAAAAAAAAAGGTGCTCGTACCTGTTGTGTACACAGGAAGAGTAATAAGTCTGATAGCAATCACCGTAGGTGTGTGAAGCTAAATGTGTAGCGAACAACGCTCAAGGGAAAGATAGTAACATATTCAAAAACCAGCCAAATAAGTGGCCAGATAAACCCAGCATAATAGAAGCTATATAATAGCAGATGCAGTATAAGTTGATGTTATATAATGAGAAAGGACACGGCGCGCAATAAGCGACCGTTGTATGAGGATGGTTAGATGATAAAATGGTGAGTAAGCAGAGTTGTGAGTTAAACCCAGTGGAGGTACAACATTAAGCGATAGCAAACGAACCGAGCAGTAAGCCGGTGGCAGGTGTTAAATGATAAGGATTTCAGTGAAAATTCCTATCGCAATCGCATAAGGGATTTACTGTCAAGAGTTTACGCCTCTGCACTCTGTATGACTGAGTGTTTTGGTATTGCACTTGCGCAGTAATGATCGAGTGGGATAGCTAGGAATTGGAAACATGTTGATGGTGGAAGAATAATGTTATAATGGCGGTTGCATAGGAAATGCAAGGCCGCACCAATGAAAGAATACATGTACAAAACCAAAGGTGGAGACATGATTAACAGTAAATAACTACAGTAACACTAAATACCAAAGGTCGGTATGAGATATACCCCAGGTGTGGGAAATAACTGAGAGAGCACTACACATTAGGTAGTAGCTCAATCTCAACCGACAGTAAGTCGGTAAAAGTAAGTCAATCATTGTGAATTACATAGTAGTTTACGCGGTAAGCTATAGGAGAAGTGGATGGAAAATCGTGAAACTCACCGAATTCGCTCAGGGTAAAAGATACCATGCGTCGGTTGAGAACACATTGTTCCCAAGATAAGGGTAATACATTGGAGATGTGCAATACATTAACAGTAACGAATGGGGCAAACCAGCTCTATAATTATCAGGGTTGCGCAACAGAGGCCAGTAAGCCCATGCGTTAGGTACCGGATATATATTGTGAATATGAATGGATGGCTAGTTATCAATGTCTAAAAGCCTCACAGGCCAGGACCGAAACCGGTTATGAGTTACAACTCCAATGCGAATTCTCGGTTTAGGGACTAAACCGCTAATAAGGTTAACATCCTCTAATCAGAATCCATTGTGTAATGGACCGCGTGGAAGTTAAAACACTTCACGACGGCGGAACATTTTAAGCCAAGGTTTAGTGATTGATTACGTGGGCGTAATCCCTTTTAAGGGGGGTAGAGCGCAAAACCACTTAGTGAGTTTTACCGTACAAGTGTACGCGAACTAGTTGTGCATGGCACAAAATGATTGTTATGATGGTTGGCGCGTGTGTTATATAAACATACGCATTTATTTGTGGTCATTTATTTGTGGTTAAATTGTGGTAATTACGCACAAAAGATGCGAATACCATTGTGTGAAGTGTGTCATTTTGTTAACAGTGGTGTGAGAGAGTACAAGTGGAAGGGAGTAAAGAAACTCCCGGGGATCTAAAACCCCGATGGTGCATAAATGTAAGCCATGTATTGTATTTTGATAAAAAAAATGTATATATATACAGTGTTGCGATCTATGAAGGGGTACGAGACCGACATAGAACCTAGTGAGAACTAAATTCCCTAGGTAACTTGAATTAAGTTGGATTTGGGTGATGATTGATAGACGGAGTTCTATCCCTTGGAGATGTCATGATTATGACTAGAAGGATTCAAAGATAGAAAATGGGATATGCTTGAATTAATTGTTGGTTGAAAATGAAGTGGGAGGTGAAACTTGATTATCATGAGATCAAGGGAAGCCGAACACAAATTGGGGTGGAAAGATAGTTCAACACTGATGCTGATCACATCAGGGTTGGATGACTCTTGAAGCTCTCTGTAAGTGGTCACAAACAACCATGTTAAAAAATACAAGGAGCATAAATCGGACTTGGAGTTGTGTGGTGTTTTCAAAAGGATTTTCAATTGGTATTTTCAAACAATCGATTAATATTTTGAATAAAAGATCTTCTTATACTTAACCTCACAAGGAAATTTTAAATTTAAGTGATTGTTTTAATTTCCCAAAGGCACGGGGACGGAAGGCGTCCATCGCGACCGGGTTCTGCGGGATCATAGTCTATATCAAGGATATTTTTGATTGTTGTACATGCTCCGACATGTTGTGTGGTATGTGTAATGAATGTTGTTTTGATTTGGATTTCCTAAAGTGTATACTATCAAGGCCTATGAGTCTAAATGTGTGTTGTTACATAGACCTATGTGTCTAAAGATTGTTATGTTATGGGGACCTATGTGTCCAAATGATGTGGATATGTTGCCCGGACCATTAAGTCCGAGGTTGGATGTAAAGGGTGGTTGGTAATGGAAGTTTTATGGACATAAGTAATTCCCGTATTCTAATCCAATGATGCGAGGAAATGTGAACTTCGAGGACGAAGTTCTTTTAAGGGGGGTAGATTGAAATACCCCAAACCTTGGTATGTTGTGTAAATGTTAAGCTATGGTATTTAAAGGCTAAAAAGTGCCTTAGAAACATGAATGAACCATTTAAACAATAGTAAAGTGCAATAAAGCACTAAGACACGGTTTGAGCAAAAACATGCTCTAAGGTTGGAGTGAACTTGGTTAGGACCCAAAGAGCCTACCAAGACTTGATAATGTTTAATTATGATTTTAAAAGGCTAAATAAGTCCTTAGGAAACTTTGGTAGACAACGAAACCAAACAAAACACAAATAAATACCTTAAGGTCAATAAGAGCAAAAATGTGCTCTAAGCTTGGGATAAATGTGTATAAGGCCTAATGGTCATACCTATGCCATATTATATGTTAATGAACATATTAAATCAATTACCAAAGAAAACCAAGCTTGGAAACAAGTTAAAACACAAAATGTGCTTTAAGAAGTCTTAAAGCACGTTTTTGAAAAATTGTCTTGTAAATGAGTTTTGAATGGCTAAATGTCCATCATTACTCTTTAATTAACATGTGTACTATATAGTATCACATTTGGGTGGCCATATTAGTGGGAAATCAAAAATTTCACTTCTATGTGCCTTGTTATGATGAATAGTGTTTTTATAACTAGTTTGTAACATATGATGTTATAAGTAATTAAATTGGTCAACAAAGACCAAAACACCCTCCTAGGCATAATGGTGGCCGGTTTTTGTAGTGAGGAGTCACCAAGTATGTTAACTTGTTAAGTAAATAAATGTGACTCATAGTTACTATTTGCTTTAAGACTTAAATATCTTCAAAAGTAAGTTCTATCTTCATTCTCCTTTCCTTTCCTCCATTTCACACGGTTCCAACTCCTTCTCTCTCTTCTTCTTGTTCTCTCGGTAAATATCACTACAACCATGGAAGTCCATCTTTGACCACATGTAAAACCTAGCTCACTTAACCAAATCAAAAACAAACACCACCATTCTCTTAGTTAAGCCAAGCTCTACAATTGTCTCTTCAAAACTTCAAAGCCTCCATTTCGGTGCCAAGAGAAACCACCATGGGAGGAGCTTGAGCTCATCTTTTCACATATTCTTGTTCTCCTTTGCTTCAAGGTAAGGAAACTCAAAGAAAAATGACATTTCCTTCATGTTTTGTCATGTCCGAAAATCACTCTTAATGGAGTCATTATATTGCCTTGTTCTAGCTTCATTCCAAGCTTTCATGGACTAGGAGGAGTCCTCTCTTGATATATATTCAAGCTCTCTTTCCATTCCAAGGTAAAACAATCATGTTAATACCTTAAGATAATATATGTAACTAGGGTTTACAATGAGATAAAGCTTAAAGCTTATATACTCATTTTAATGTTGGTATTGTTTAGTTGTTGGCAAGGAACCAAATGCCCTACCGGTTCTACAAGGAAACAAGAAAGAAATTTGTGAGGAAAAGAGGTAAACAACCTATCTTGATGTGGTTTAATGCCTTAGGAGGAATAAACTTATAATGCTTGTTAAAATACCTAAGGAGCCAATGGTGAATGAGCTAGTAAAATGCTCTCAAGGGGTTTATTAGAGGCATATGAATTGTTGGATGTATTTGCAGGTCAAAGGCATTATTATGTGGGAAATTCAGTGTTTAAGGTTTATGCAATTTAAGGGCCTAAGAGCCATGCATTTAAGGGCCTAAGTGCCAAGCAATTTAAGTTATGCACTATATTGTGATGTAGTGCTTAATGTGTGAAGTTTGTGTATAAAATGTGTTTGATGGATTTTAAGTGTTCTTGGATGAATTAAGGTGAAAACCTAAGTGTTTGGATGTGGGTATATGCTAGAGAAGCTATGGCCAAATTTGGGAAATGTGTGAGAAGTTCTAAGGGTTGTAAGTGAGTTTTGGTGAACTAGGAAGGGTTAAAGGTGAACGAATGTTTACTTGAGAAGGAAACAAGTATTAAGGTGATTTAGAGTGATGCAAGGACTTAGGTGTTGTCTTGGAAGTTCTAGAAATTCAATGTGTGTTTTAAGAATGTATTTAAGCCATGGAGAAGTTGTTTAAGGTTTAGGTAATGTTGATGTTCAAGGAAAAGTGATGCTTAAGAGTGATGTTAAGATGAGGAGAAAGTGTTTTGGGATAGTAGTTATGATAGGTGAAATGCCACCTAGTAATCATAAGGAGAAAACATTGTGAGTGTTAGGAATTTTGTGGAGATATGAGTAAAGGTTTAAGGAAGTAGGAAAAAAATAGTTTGTGAGTGTTTAAGAATATCTTAAGGGTGTGTTTGAAGTGCCAAATGGTGTTAGAACACATTAAGAGGTCTTAGGAGAAGTTCGGTGAAGATTTGACAAGTTTGGGTAAGTTTAGGAGGCGACCGACCCAGGGGCCGACCCAGTTTGTGGGTCGGTCGAGCCTCTGTAAAATGTTAGGGAAGTGTTCGGTAATGGACCGACCCAGAAGGTTGGGTCGGACGTGGGTCGGTCGGTCAGGTTTCAAAGGAGGGAAAAAGTTCGCACATGGACCGACCCAGGATGGTGGGTCGGACGTGGGTCGGACGGGCATGTTTATAAGGAAGTAAAAGGGGTCTGTAATGGACCGACCCAGATGTGGGTCGGTCGGTGGGTCGGTCGGACCAAAAACATGGTTTAAGGTTATGAAATGATATGAGATGATGCGGGTTGGTAGGTAATGATGCTATAAGGATGTTGAGGTGTTGTTAGGTGAGTTTAAATGGCAATTAGGTGGGTGAAAGTTGTATTTAAATGTGAGGGTTAAAAGATGTGTTAAAAATGTAAAGTTATTTAACCAAGTTAACGGGGAAAGTGAAAGTTATAGCATTAGACTTTAAAACAAACATGCTACCCCAATGTTAATAAAAGGACATGTCATGTTAACAGTTGTTCGAGAATTTGCTCGAGGAACAAATATGGACAGGATAAGTGGACTCCGGTGACAGGTATGGTTTTCTTGCAACCTGTGTCCTAACGGATTACACCGGCTGTATGCCAATGTGTTTTCTGTATGTTGCCACGTTATGATATAAATCATGAAACGAGTTTACAGTCGTTATTGCTATTGTATGTTTACGTGCCGATACCGGTAACCTCTAATGCGTTGAAGGGCTAGTTAACCACTATTAGGTAAACGTAAGAGAGCGGTATCCGGTAATAACGTTTCCGACTTAAGGAACGTTCTACCCACGGCATGCATGAGTTGGTTATGTGAGTTTGTGCGTAATGTTTGTATGTGAATGTATGACTCTTCCTCCCTTGTGTTTTAAACTCGGTTATGATGCCGTATGGTGTGTGGTTGTGGTAGGCTCCATAATGGATCTCTAACTACTTATTTCTAAGAGTCTATGGGCTAACGGGGGGTGAGGAGTCCGGCAGTTTCCGGCCACGGTGTGATGGTGGGGGTCGTTATCATGTCCAGTTCGGCTCCCTTGGTGTATGTTAGGTGGTATTCCAATTTGGTTTCAACTCTTCCTTATCCAAGCTAGTTTACTGACTCACGTCGGGCCATAGGGGCATACTGTGTTGTTTGGTGTGCTTGGGATCACTATATCCGACACCTTGGGTTTAAGTCAACCGTTCAAATAACAGGATGGTGATGAGGTAATTAACGAGCTTGGTATGAGTTTGGCAACAATCTATGCTCATGGTATGGACTAACTATGATGGAAGGTTCCTTGTGAGAACCGAATTATGATGTTATGTAATGTTATGGTGCTATGCAAATTCCCTTGCTATGCTAAGGTATTTATTATACATATCGGATGTTTAGATGATGGTGAGGTTACTATGGTATGTAGAAACCAGAAAGGTTGTTATGTTTGTCATATAGAAGAATGAGATATGTTGTACGTTATGGAATGTGTGGATCATGGAAATGAATCCAGTTTGTGACAAGAGGCGTTTAAGGAAAACCGATTGATGGGTACACGTCGTTCGTTAAGGAAGTAGCTCCGTTTAGAGGAGAGCCACTCTAGGGTTTAAGGAATATTGGATGGTTGGTTAAGTGGGATGTTTGGTTATAGGTTGAGCCCATTGAGGCGAATTATTATTATGTGTGGTATGTTATGGTTAGTGTGCATGGTTTAAATATAATCAACTGCATGCTAAGACGACAATTAGGTGCGTGGCCCGGTAGCATGCGGGCTGTGGGATTACCATACCAGCAAAGGTGCTGAGCCCCTTGGGGCCACCCCTTTCTCTTCTCTTTCCTATTTCAGGTACAGAAGTGCTGGAAGCCGTTCGAGAGTAGGACGGGTAGTCGTTGTACATGGGTAAACTTTTAAGTGTATGTATACAGTAGGTGTAGTAAGACCGAAATTGTTATCGGCAGCAGTTTGTAAATACTCGGTACAGTGGGAATGTATGTATATAATAAATGTTGAATTGGGATGAGGAACGTATTGTGTAGTTGCTCGGGAATCTAGTCCATCAGACCGATATAATTGTGTATGTATTGTATTAGCCTTGTTAGCCACGTGGGTGGTTAACGGCGTGTAACACCATTGGAATAAGTAATGTGATGAGTTGAATTTCCGCTGCAGTTTGTCGTTATGTGGTTGTTGTTGGATGGGGTGTTACAAAAAGTGGTATCAGAGCGAAGTATCGCTCTGATGACTGAATTACCGAGCTTAGGAATACCGAGTTAGGATTTAAGTACTTTGGGTTAAGGGTTGAGTGATAGCGTGAGAGATACGCTAGATAGGAACTACCAGTGACTACTGGAAACCTACAATATCCATCCCACCCTCCACAGTCCCTGTTTGATAACTTGGGAAAGAACGCCAGAGAGATGGAAGTCCACTCTCATACTCGGGAATACCCGATCTGGCTGTTATTAAATACCTTTAGGGTACGAAGAACCTGTCATACGGTTGATCCCGAAAACTGGGAATCCCGGAGACGGTTTCCATCTAAACAGTGTTAACCGCATTTCATAGCAATGAAGGAAGGACCTTGTGTAAAGGAGAATAGAATTTCTGGCAACCTGGGTCGACATGCTGAGCAGTCGAGGATGACCAGCTTGCAACGCACCGATCGTGCAACAGACAAGAAGTGGATTAATAAAACCCGAGACGAATGTCTATGGGACCACAGTTGATAAATGAACACCAACGGTGTACCAACCGTCAAGGAACTACAACGTAGTGCCCAAACAAGAGACAAGTCTCAGTAACCACGACAATGTGTGGAACGGGCTACAAGGTGAATATAATACTAAGACAAAGGGGTCTCCCAGAAAGGGAAACACCCTAGCTACTGATTATTATGTGAAAACAGTGATAAGTTACCTAGAGGAGTATTTATCAAGGCAGTAAGACCAGTGAGGGCCAACAAGGCCACTGATGATAGTACGGGTAAAAACAATACCACAACCGGTATGTGTTGAACTGATAGCCAGTTAGCATGGCGCACTTGCCATAGCAAGTGCTGCTATAATAGGACTGTTCGGGAAATACATAACCTCTAAATACTTGGAGAAGTACAATAAAGTTAAATGTGAATGTCATAACAGTGGAAGGGCCTGTTAGCCTAACCTCTGTAATTGGAAGTACACCAGTCAGCAAGAGGCTAGACTTGGCTAAGGCAAGAAGATGTTGTGAAACCATGGGAATTTTTCTTTCAAACCTAATTTTCACAAACCCTTTTCTTTTCAAAACCAGATTTTCCTTCAAACCAACACTTCTTTCCAACCTTCTTTTAAACCAAACCAGTCAAACCAGGGGCAATTGACAAGGATGCAACAGTGGATAAACTTTCCCTCGATTAAGTTCGGGAAGTAAGGAATGAATATTGTCACGGGACAATATAAGGGAGTTGACAACAGAATACTTCACCTAGGCGTGTGACGGACACTACAAGTGTACCAACTGTGTTGTGGGACGACCGCACTCCGATAGGAGCATGTGGACCCGACAGACCTACTTATAGGTTAGTTGGGTAAGTAGTAATGTATCAGTATGATACCCCATATATGTATACGAGTAGAGTCCAGAACACGGGAAGTAGTCGACTCCGTCTACGGTAAGCAGTATAAATTAAACAGGAGCTAGAAAATACAAGGAATGCTTGAAGTAAAGGAACTCAGTTAAGTTAACGAGACTAAAGGAATTAGTAAATTCCTTTCAAGGAAATGTTTAAGAGTCAGGAGGTGCGAAGTGCACTAACTGAATGTAAAGACAGCTTGTATGACTTAAGGGTCCCCAGGGATAAACATGATAGCTGAAAAGCAGGGCAAGGCAGATGCCTAATGTAGACACATTAATGTGCAACGAACGGGATGAAACTCCCAGAATCAGTACCTACACTATCTGGAAATGTTGATCTTTACAGAAGAAGATAATAACAGAATGTACCAAAAAAATGTGAAACATATGTAAGGCATAACGTAACGACACCCAGGAGAAGTCCTCGAAGGGTGTGCGCATCAACAATTGTTGAACGAAATACATGACAGAAACACAAGGGTTGAAATTAACACCCAGTTTAGACATAAGTGGTCAGGAGACGGACTGACAAACCTAAGGGGCATCCCATGAAAGGAAACGGAATACAACGACCTTGTCATGGAGCCCACTACACCATCTAAACATGTAATAGGATACAGAGGAGTACATGTGTGTGGACAGCCTACAATGAGCCCAGCTCAAGGCAAATAAGGCTTATAAGCCATAGACAAGATATGTCATATAGATTCGATTGATGGTAGAAGTTTATGTGGTATAAGTGAATAGAGTGGTAAGCGAACCACTGCATTAAGAGTGGGGATACCTCTCGATATTGTGAGACCGCAGAGGCGGTAGTTATGTGAATCAAGTTCAAGAGATATGTGGAGGTTGGACCACGTTGTTATTACCCCAGGGTGATTTGAATAAAATAACACAAAAAAAAAAGGTGCTCGTACCTGTTGTGTACACAGGAAGAGTAATAAGTCTGATAGCAATCACCGTAGGTGTGTGAAGCTAAATGTGTAGCGAACAACGCTCAAGGGAAAGATAGTAACATATTCAAAAACCAGCCAAATAAGTGGCCAGATAAACCCAGCATAATAGCAGAAGCTAATATAATAGCAGATGCAGTATAAGTTGATGTTATATAATGAGAAAGGACACGGCGCGCAATAAGCGACCGTTGTATGAGGATGGTTAGATGATAAAATGGTGAGTAAGCAGAGTTGTGAGTTAAACCCAGTGGAGGTACAACATTAAGCGATAGCAAACGAACCGAGCAGTAAGCCGGTGGCAGGTGTTAAATGATAAGGATTTCAGTGAAAATTCCTATCGCAATCGCATAAGGGATTTACTGTCAAGAGTTTACGCCTCTGCACTCTGTATGACTGAGTGTTTTGGTATTGCACTTGCGCAGTAATGATCGAGTGGGATAGCTAGGAATTGGAAACATGTTGATGGTGGAAGAATAATGTTATAATGGCGGTTGCATAGGAAATGCAAGGCCGCACCAATGAAAGAATACATGTACAAAACCAAAGGTGGAGACATGATTAACAGTAAATAACTACAGTAACACTAAATACCAAAGGTCGGTATGAGATATACCCCAGGTGTGGGAAATAACTGAGAGAGCACTACACATTAGGTAGTAGCTCAATCTCAACCGACAGTAAGTCGGTAAAAGTAAGTCAATCATTGTGAATTACATAGTAGTTTACGCGGTAAGCTATAGGAGAAGTGGATGGAAAATCGTGAAACTCACCGAATTCGCTCAGGGTAAAAGATACCATGCGTCGGTTGAGAACACATTGTTCCCAAGATAAGGGTAATACATTGGAGATGTGCAATACATTAACAGTAACGAATGGGGCAAACCAGCTCTATAATTATCAGGGTTGCGCAACAGAGGCCAGTAAGCCCATGCGTTAGGTACCGGATATATATTGTGAATATGAATGGATGGCTAGTTATCAATGTCTAAAAGCCTCACAGGCCAGGACCGAAACCGGTTATGAGTTACAACTCCAATGCGAATTCGGTTTAGGGACTAAACCGCTAATAAGGTTAACATCCTCTAATCAGAATCCATTGTGTAATGGACCGCGTGGAAGTTAAAACACTTCACGACGGCGGAACATTTTAAGCCAAGGTTTAGTGATTGATTACGTGGGCGTAATCCCTTTTAAGGGGGGTAGAGCGCAAAACCACTTAGTGAGTTTTACCGTACAAGTGTACGCGAACTAGTTGTGCATGGCACAAAATGATTGTTATGATGGTTGGCGCGTGTGTTATATAAACATACGCATTTTTGTGGTCATTTATTTGTGGTTAAATTGTGGTAATTACGCACAAAAGATGCGAATACCATTGTGTGAAGTGTGTCATTTTGTTAACAGTGGTGTGAGAGAGTACAAGTGGAAGGGAGTAAAGAAACTCCCGGGGATCTAAAACCCCGATGGTGCATAAATGTAAGCCATGTATTGTATTTTGATAAAAAAAATATGTATATATACAGTGTTGCGATCTATGAAGGGGTACGAGACCGACATAGAACCTAGTGAGAACTAAATTCCCTAGGTAACTTGAATTAAGTTGGATTTGGGTGATGATTGATAGACGGAGTTCTATCCCTTGGAGATGTCATGATTATGACTAGAAGGATTCAAAGATAGAAAATGGGATATGCTTGAATTAATTGTTGGTTGAAAATGAAGTGGGAGGTGAAACTTGATTATCATGAGATCAAGGGAAGCCGAACACAAATTGGGGTGGAAAGATAGTTCAACACTGATGCTGATCACATCAGGGTTGGATGACTCTTGAAGCTCTCTGTAAGTGGTCACAAACAACCATGTTAAGAAAATACAAGGAGCATAAATCGGACTTGGAGTTGTGTGGTGTTTTCAAAAGGATTTTCAATTGGTATTTTCAAACAATCGATTAATATTTGAATAAAAGATCTTCTTATACTTAACCTCACAAGGAAATTTTAAATTTAAGTGATTGTTTTAATTTCCCAAAGGCACGGGGACGGAAGGCGTCCATCGCGACCGGGTTCTGCGGGATCATAGTATATCAAGGATATTTTTGATTGTTGTACATGCTCCGACATGTTGTGTGGTATGTGTAATGAATGTTGTTTTGATTTGGATTTCCTAAAGTGTATACTATCAAGGCCTATGAGTCTAAATGTGTGTTGTTACATAGACCTATGTGTCTAAAGATTGTTATGTTATGGGGACCTATGTGTCCAAATGATGTGGATATGTTGCCCGGACCATTAAGTCCGAGGTTGGATGTAAAGGGTGGTTGGTAATGGAAGTTTTATGGACATAAGTAATTCCCGTATTCTAATCCAATGATGCGAGGAAATGTGAACTTCGAGGACGAAGTTCTTTTAAGGGGGGTAGATTGAAATACCCCAAACCTTGGTATGTTGTGTAAATGTTAAGCTATGGTATTTAAAGGCTAAAAAGTGCCTTAGAAACATGAATGAACCATTTAAACAATAGTAAAGTGCAATAAAGCACTAAGACACGGTTTGAGCAAAAACATGCTCTAAGGTTGGAGTGAACTTGGTTAGGACCCAAAGAGCCTACCAAGACTTGATAATGTTTAATTATGATTTTAAAAGGCTAAATAAGTCCTTAGGAAACTTTGGTAGACAACGAAACCAAACAAAACACAAATAAATACCTTAAGGTCAATAAGAGCAAAAATGTGCTCTAAGCTTGGGATAAATGTGTATAAGGCCTAATGGTCATACCTATGCCATATTTATATGTTAATGAACATATTAAATCAATTACCAAAGAAAACCAAGCTTGGAAACAAGTTAAAACACAAAATGTGCTTTAAGAAGTCTTAAAGCACGTTTTTGAAAAATTGTCTTGTAAATGAGTTTTGAATGGCTAAATGTCCATCATTACTCTTTAATTAACATGTGTACTATATAGTATCACATTTGGGTGGCCATATTAGTGGGAAATCAAAAATTTCACTTCTATGTGCCTTGTTATGATGAATAGTGATTTTTTATAACTAGTTTGTAACATATGATGTTATAAGTAATTAAATTGGTCAACAAAGACCAAAACACCCTCCTAGGCATAATGGTGGCCGGTTTTTGTAGTGAGGAGTCACCAAGTATGTTAACTTGTTAAGTAAATAAATGTGACTCATAGTTACTATTTGCTTTAAGACTTAAATATCTTCAAAAGTAAGTTCTATCTTCATTCTCCTTTCCTTTCCTCCATTTCACACGGTTCCAACTTCTTCCTCTCTTCTTCTTGTTCTTCTCGGTAATATATCACTACAACCATGGAAGTCCATCTTTGACCACATGTAAAACCTAGCTCACTTAACCAAATCAAAAACAAACACCACCATTCTCTTAGTTAAGCCAAGCTCTACAACCTTGTCTCTTCAAAACTTCAAAGCCTCCATTTCGGTGCCAAGAGAAACCACCATGGGAGGAGCTTGAGCTCATCTTTTCACATATTCTTGTTCTCCTTTGCTTCAAGGTAAGGAAACTCAAAGAAAAATGACATTTCCTTCATGTTTTGTCATGTCCGAAAATCACTCTTAATGGAGTCATTATATTGCCTTGTTCTAGCTTCATTCCAAGCTTTCATGGACTAGGAGGAGTCCTCTCTTGATATATATTCAAGCTCTCTTTCCATTCCAAGGTAAAACAATCATGTTAATACCTTAAGATAATATATGTAACTAGGGTTTACAATGAGATAAAGCTTAAAGCTTATATACTCATTTTAATGTTGGCATATTGTTTAGTTGTTGGCAAGGAACCAAATGCCCTACCGGTTCTACAAGGAAACAAGAAAGAAATTTGTGAGGAAAAGAGGTAAACAACCTATCTTGATGTGGTTTAATGCCTTAGGAGGAATAAACTTATAATGCTTGTTAAAATACCTAAGGAGCCAATGGTGAATGAGCTAGTAAAATGCTCTCAAGGGGTTTATTAGAGGCATATGAATTGTTGGATGTATTTGCAGGTCAAAGGCATTATTATGTGGGAAATTCAGTGTTTAAGGTTTATGCAATTTAAGGGCCTAAGAGCCATGCATTTAAGGGCCTAAGTGCCAAGCAATTTAAGTTATGCACTATATTGTGATGTAGTGCTTAATGTGTGAAGTTTGTGTATAAAATGTGTTTGATGGATTTTAAGTGTTCTTGGATGAATTAAGGTGAAAACCTAAGTGTTTGGATGTGGGTATATGCTAGAGAAGCTATGGCCAAATTTGGGAAATGTGTGAGAAGTTCTAAGGGTTGTAAGTGAGTTTTGGTGAACTAGGAAGGGTTAAAGGTGAACGAATGTTTACTTGAGAAGGAAACAAGTATTAAGGTGATTTAGAGTGATGCAAGGACTTAGGTGTTGTCTTGGAAGTTCTAGAAATTCAATGTGTGTTTTAAGAATGTATTTAAGCCATGGAGAAGTTGTTTAAGGTTTAGGTAATGTTGATGTTCAAGGAACAAGTGATGCTTAAGAGATGATGTTAAGATGAGGAGAAAGTGTTTTGGGATAGTAGTTATGATAGGTGAAATGCCACCTAGTAATCATAAGGAGAAAACATTGTGAGTGTTAGGAATTTTGTGGAGATATGAGTAAAGGTTTAAGGAAGTAGGAAAAAAATAGTTTTGTGAGTGTTTAAGAATATCTTAAGGGTGTGTTTGAAGTGCCAAATGGTGTTAGAACACATTAAGAGGTCTTAGGAGAAGTTCGGTGAAGATTTGACAAGTTTAGGAGGCGACCGACCCAGGGGCCGACCCAGTTTGTGGGTCGGTCGAGCCTCTGTAAAATGTTAGGGAAGTGTTCGGTAATGGACCGACCCAGAAGGTTGGGTCGGACATGGGTCGGTCGGTCAGGTTTCAAAGGAGGGAAAAAGTTCGCACATGGACCGACCCAGGATGGTGGGTCGGACGTGGGTCGGGGGCATGTTTATAAGGAAGTAAAAGGGGTCTGTAATGGACCGACCCAGATGTGGGTCGGTCGGTGGGTCGGTCGGACCAAAAACATGGTTTAAGGTTATGAAATGATATGAGATGATGCGGGTTGGTAGGTAATGATGCTATAAGGATGTTGAGGTGTTGTTAGGTGAGTTTAAATGGCAATTAGGTGGGTGAAAGTTGTATTTAAATGTGAGGGTAAAACGTGTTAAAAATGTAAAGTTATTTAACCAAGTTAACGGGGAAAGTTATAGCATTAGACTTTAAAACAAACATGCTACCCCAATGTTAATAAAAGGACATGTCATGTTAACAGTTGTTCGAGAATTTGCTCGAGGAACATATGGACAGGATAAGTGGACTCCGGTGACAGGTATGGTTTTCTGCAACCTGTGTCCTAACGGATTACACCGGCTTGTATGCCAATGTGTTTTTCTGTATGTTTGCCACGTTATGATATAAATCATGAAACGAGTTTACAGTCGTTATTGCTATTGTATGTTTACGTGCCGATACCGGTAACCTCTAATGCGCTTGAAGGGCTAGTTAACCACTATTAGGTAAACGTAAGAGAGCGGTATCCGGTAATAACGTTTCCGACTTAAGGAACGTTCTAACCACGGCTATGCATGAGTTGGTTATGTGATGTTTGTGCGTAATGTTTGTATGTGAATGTATGACTCTCTCCTCCCTTGTGTTTTAACTCGGTTATGATGCCGTATGTGTGTGGTTGTGGTAGGCTCCATAATGGATCTCTAACTACTTATTTCTAAGAGTCTATGGGCTAACGGGGGGTGAGGAGTCCGGCAGTTTCCGGCCACGCGTGTGATGGTGGGGGTCGTTATCATGTCCAGTTCGGCTCCCTTGGTGTATGTTTAGGTGGTATTCCAATTTGGTTTCAACCTTCCCTTAGCTTATCCAAAGCTAGTTTACTGACTCACGTCGGGCCATAGGGGCATACTGTGTTGTTTGGTGTGCTTGGGATCACTATATCCGACACACCTTGGGTTTAAGTCAACCGTTCAAATAACAGGATGGTGATGAGGTAAAACGAGCTTGGTATGAGTTTGGCAACAATCTCTATGCTCATGGTATGGACTAACTATGATGGAAGGTTCCTTGTGAGAACCGAATTTATGATGTTATGTAATGTTATGGTGCTATGCAAATTCCCTTGCTATGCTAAGGTATTATATACATATCGGATGTTTAGAATGATGGTGAGGTTATCATGTGTATGTAGAAACCAGAAAGGTTGTTATGTTTGTCATATAAGGAATGAGATATGTTGTACGTTATGGAATGTGGGATCATGGAAATGAATCCCAGTTTGTGACAAGAGGCGTTTAAGGAAAACCCGATTGATGGGTACACGTCGTTCGTTAAGGAAGTAGCTCCGTTTAGAGGAGAGCCACTCTAGGGTTTAAGGAATATTGGATGGTTGGTTAAGTGTGGATGTTTTGGTTATAGGTTGAGCCCATTGAGGCGAATTATTATTATGTGTGGTATGTTTATGGTTAGTGTGCATGTTTAAATATAATCAACTGCATGCTAAGACGACAATTAGTCGTGCGTGGCCCGGTAGCATGCGGGCTGCGGGATTACCATACCAGCAAAGGTGCTGAGCCCCTTGGGGCCACCCCTTTCTCTCTTTCCTATTTCAGGTACAGAAGTGCTGGAAGCCGTTCGAGAGTAGGACGGGTAGTCGTTGTACATGGGTAAACTTTTAAGTGTATGTATACAGTAGGTGTAGTAAGACCGAAATTGTTATCGGCAGCAGTTTGTAAAAACTCGGTACAGTGGGAATGTATGTATATAATAAATGTTGAATTGGGATGAGGAACGTATTGTGTAGTTGCTCGGGAATCTAGTCCATCAGACCGATATAATTGTGTATATTGTATTAGCCTTGTTAGCCACGTGGGTGGTTAACGGCGTGTAACACCATTGGAATAAGTAATGTGATGAGTTGAATTTCGCTGCAGTTTGTCGTTATGTGGTTGTTGGGATGGGGTGTTACAGTTGTCTTGATTCAACATCAATCCAAGGAGTAATCAAGGTTAATCTAAGGTATTTTCATGTTTGGAAACCCTAGACAAATTACTCCTATATGTCCGAAAATTGTGTCTTCTAAATTCATATTCTTTTCATTATTTCATGAAGGAAACTTGGATCTACAACCATCTCAAGGTGTATCAAAATACCTTGTTAAATTCCTAAGGTAAACTCTTGTAAAATTACTACAAATATTATTTATAAACTCTTGTTAGAAGTCTAACAAATAAATCTCCTATATATGTTCAAGGAGTTTGAAATATCTTCATCAAGATATTATTTGAAGAGCTTGGAAATTCAAGGAAAAATCAAGTACAAGAATTGTCTTGATTTAAGGGTAAGTTACATAATTAAGGTTTATTAAGTATAAGCTTAATTTAAGCTTCAAACTTTGGTATAAAAATTATGTTTAAGCCATGTTAATAATAAGGCCGAAAATTATTGAGCTGAAATACCAAGAAAAAATTTATAACATATAAGGTAAGATTATTACCTTAAGGTATAAAAATGTGTCACAAGAATTAATTAGGATACACATATGTTAAAACCGAAATATCTAAGGATAATATGTTCTATTTTTAGTTTATAATCATTCTAAGTCATTAGCATAATTTTTAGAAGTGTTATATGGCTTATATACATTTATATGTATTTATTATAAGGTTTAAATCAAGTTTTAAAACTATATAGTAAAAGTATATTACAGCCGAGAGTTAAATATGTAATTTGGGCGATTTTCGAAATATATAAGTGTATTAACTTATTTTATGAATTTTGGGAATATTAAAAATAGCTACAAATATTTAAATGGCTAGTTTAATAAATTATGTGGCTAAAATATAAATTTTGAAAAGTTTGGGGTGCTTGATAAAATTACCGAGAATGAAAGGGTGAGTTTGGTATATTTATAGTATAATATAAGGTAGGAATTAATATTATGAATATTGATGAATTTAAATAAGTGTTTAAGTGTTAAGACTAACATTTTATAAAGTTTTAGGACTATTTTGTAATTATTGGGAAATTTAGTGTATGGCCGAGAATTACTTATGATTTTATGGGTTTATTAAAGTATTAATTGTGAAATTAAGTCTTGGTCAAAGTGTTGACCAAAAACTTTGGGTTAAAATGATTTATGACATAAAATATCAAGTTTTATAAAAGTTATGGGGTGAATATGTAATTTATGGAAGTATATATGAAAGATAGCATTTAATATGGGCGGAAATGTATTATAAGAAACATATGGGTTACTTTGGTTATTTAAAGAAATAAAATATCTAAGCCATAGTTTATAAGTTAATATGTAACTTATATAAAGTTTTGGGGTTAAAAGAGTAAATATAGAAACTATATGATTTTACCGAAGAGCTTATGGGCTTAATTAGTAATTTGTAAAAATTGGTGGTATTAATTTGTAACTACCGAAATAATAAGAGTATTTGGTAAGTTGTAAAAGTTAATGGGATCAATTATGATTACCAGAAATTATATGTGGTTATTTATTAATTTATTAAGTTGTTGGGTATAATATATAAATACCGAATTAATAAGGTTGGTTTTGTAATTAATAAGGAAAGGAAGTGAAACTAGTTAATATAATGTATTATGGAATATTATGAAATATAATATAAAGTTTATGAAATAAAGGTGGTTATAACATAAATAGCTAAATGATATGATATAAATGATAAGTAGAAATAATTATGAGTATGTAATTAATGAGGTAAAGATATACCGTATAAGTGATAATTCATTATCACATGTGAGCTTCACATAAAATAATGAACTGGTAGGTTATCTAGAACCAATGTTAAAATAACAGGGGAAAATAAATAACATACAGAGTTATTATACGACGAGAATAAACTCTACAGTGACGGTACTATAATATTTAATGAGTAGTTATATTAATATTACCCGGTATTGCATGTTTAAATAACAGCGTACGGGAAAGGACTACTGAACAGGAGTTTGACAAGCTAGCAGTTTCTTGGTGAACGGTATGTTAATTGTGTGGTCTGGATGTCCTAAGGATTATCCTATGGTCGAGGCATTTTGTGTGTTTAAATGTTTAAGAACGATATCTATGATTTTATGTGAATGATATTGTATATGGTTTTGCTTAAACTGTTGCGTTGTGTTTTATACGCGAATGTCTTATGACTAAAAGTTTATACATCTAAACTAAAAAAAAGAGACTAACTGACCTTTAGGTATTATTGAACCTAACAAGGGTCTATTGTTATAGTCTTATTCCAAGTATTGGTTATTATGTCATTGACAAAAAGGGCTAACTTATAAAGAGAGGAATCCGGATTGTTTCGACTTTCTGGTTGCGCATTGTGATCACTATGAGAGACTCAAGAAGGGAGTCACTCTAAATCCATCAGCCACATTCGGGGATGGCGGAATGCACTGCCGTTGGTGCACAGTTTCGACCGGATCGGTCAAAGTATATATTTATCCAGGGCCATAAGGTCAGCTGGTAACGGTTCCTTTGGAACCCAGTGGGACACACAGTCCATTTCCACAGGTTGTTAAGGGTTGTCTTGACAGGACGCCTGAGGTAAAATCAATTGGAAAGGTTAAGTGGTTGGTTTAAAAGGATGAGGGTCATGTGACCTACTAACAACAACAGTTGTTTAGTATGTGCACCTTATTTGGGTTGATGGTATTGATTATTGTTTGATGTGTATTATTATGCACTAAATGTTTGCAGGTGAATTGTTATGTGATTATTCTGTGTCTATAGCATTACTATTACTCTTGTAAAACGGATTATCTTGTAATGAATCTAATATCAAGATGGCTAAACGACTTAAGGAATCTAGAAGACTTAGGACTACATTTAGCATACCAGCATAGTTTGCTGAGCCCTTCATTGGGCCAAACATTTCAGGTCACTGAAGAATACACAAGCCAGAGTGCGGGGAACAGGGTAGCTGCTGTGTTTTAATAAACACTTGTGGATTTGTTATGTGTTATATTTTGGAGTTTGTTGTATTTCATCTAGTTGCTCATTTAGTTGGGATTTGGTCTGTAATAATTAGAGTGCTCAGTATCTGTTCATCACAGCGTTGGAAGTTGTAATGTTGGAAAGAGTAAGGATGCCTTGTTACTCACAAGGGTGAGTGACGGCGTGTAACACCAAGGTTAGATGGTTTTATTTTCCGCTGCGATTTGCTATTTATTATACTACGAGTTATGACGTCATTACAGGTTTAAGATTAGGGGTGTTACAAGCACCATCATTTCCTATCAGTTCTACAAACCCTGACAACCTCCCCGAGGTGTCCATAACATACCATCGTTCCACATTCCATATCTAATGATTCATTTCGTATCTAAGCGATACCATATGTAATCATTCTACAAAGCAATATAAATATATATATCACAAGTAGCATAAAAAAAAGTACTACACACATGAGTGTAAATACAACATTCAATCAGGTATCTCATAAGATACATACATACAAGTGCACAACACACACAAACAAACCAAACAACGTACGCCCCGCGTACCAACCATAACCAATAAAACCAATTCACTGTATGCCATGCATACGAAACAATTCACTGTATGCCATGCATACTAAACAAACAAACCTCATATGCCCCGCACACCACCAGTTCTTTGTATGCAATGCATACGAAACAAACAAAACTTAGTGCACACATGTGCATAGCCAAGAGGCTCTACCCCCCTTAAAAAGGGTTACGCCCCCGTACCCCACAAGTATACCACAGCCGCTCAACAAGGAGCGCTGAATACTTGGCTCTCAAAGAGTTTACCAACTCGTGGATTATCCTCATATCAGAGAGACGGGTATGACTCTAGCCCTTCTAGGCTCCACAATACATTTTTGTGAGGCACTGATCTATTTGTGCTTTCTCTTAAGTTTGTTCTTATGGGCCCACTCGCTCCGTATGAGGTGCAGACCCATGAACATAGGCTCAGTTTGCCTTTCCCATTGATGTGCATCCTCTTGTTTGGATCGCTAGCATATTTGCGTGTGTCTTCTCTCACTGATATTCAGCTTGGTATGTAATATGACATTGGCTATTGTTAGTACTTAGTGCTCTTTGCACTTGTCTTGTAATATTAAGACGTACCAGCCTACATGTCCACGGAGATAAAGCTTGTCATCCGTGTCTCCAAGTGGTCTTGTTCCGGAGTAACACACTGTTGTAGTTCTTTTTTTTAAAAAATAATACACACTCGTGTTGATAACCATTACATCTTCCTGTATTCCCACTAGATTAATAACTACACAATTGCAATACCAAAACACTCAGTCCTACAGAGTGCAGAGGCGTAAACTCTCAGCAGCTACTATCTAATGAGTCAAACAGATAAGATGTGCGAATTATCCTGTGAGTGGTACATTCCAAATCCACTGTTCCTTGCTTAAGGTATCTGCTATTATATAGCTTTGTCTTTTATCCTCGCGTAGTCACGCGTTTATGTCCATATCATCTGGTAGATTTCCTCTGGATTGGAAGAATTTACTCGATCCTTATAAGGATTCTACATATTATTCCATAATGGGTTTCCATGTTTCTTTCTTTCGGTTTGCTGTCCTTAATAGGTTTCCCTGCCATTCACTGTATACTGCCTACTGTTCTCTGTAAAATGTTCTTGATTTCTCTAGCCCGTTGGTTTAACTGCGGCTCTTCTCGTCCATCTTTGAGGTACTCTGTCTTACTGTCCTTAGTACGGAGTTGACTACTTCTCGTGTTCCTAACACTACTTGTCTACTTGCATGGGGTACCGTACTGATACATTACTACTTACCCGACTAACTCATAAATAAGTCTGTCAGGCCCACATGCTCCTATCGGAGTGCGGTCGTCCCATGTCTGATTTAGTAAACTGGTAATGTCTGTCACACGGGTATTGTGAAGTATTTGTTGTCAATCTCCCTTTGATGGATATCCTCTTTTTTTTATGTTATTGGTTATCTTGTTGTAAGTGCTATTGCCCTGGTGGCATAAGTGGTAATTCGTGCCATTAGCCGGTGTAAGTAAAATCTATGCTATATTTAGCAAACTTGGTTCTCCTAATTCGATCTCATTGAGTCAACTCATATTCCTTTTTTTTCCTGTTTATCATGATCATATCTCATCTATAGTTTATATTCTTTCCCTTATCCGTTTAATTGGATATATTGCAGATTGCATAATAGCTGGAGCAACATGGCTCTTCACTTCCCAACCATCCTCACTGACGGTGGTGCATCTACAAAGGGTATGCTTGTCCATAAGGACTAAACATGTATCACTAGTAGTGGTTAGCATTATATGCGGGTATACTCTGATGGTATTTGGCTAATAAGCCCTGTCTGAAAATTCCCAAACAATTAAACTGGTGTGGTTTACAATCACAATGGCTGTATAATTTCTCAGTTGCTGTGGTTGGACTAACGGTCCTTCCCAAGGTTGCATAGGTTTCTAATCTTGAGGTTTATATGAAAAAGTTTTGAAAAACATTTTTTTTTGGTATATATATAATAAAGACTAAAAAGTAGTAGTTGTTGCAATTGCATTTGCAGTTGCTGTTGCTGTTGCTGTTGCTGCACTTGCTGTTGCTGTTGCTGTACTTGCTGTAGCAAGTGCGCAAGACAGATGGAAATTTCAGTGGTTTACTTGTCATAGCGCTTGAAACAGCAAGTGCGCCATGCAGGTAGAAATTCTGGTTCAGTAATTACCGGTCTCATTGACTCAGCGTCGTCGAGTATGGCTACATGATAATGTAAGTTTTAACATCATGTTCATATATAATATTCCGTCAAGGTTCCAAGTTACTCGCATCGAGTCCACAAAACTAGTCTCAAAAGTCATACACAAAAGGTAAGTGGTCAATGTCACACTCCCACATACTTATAACATAGCTCCGTCTAACATCCAAGGTAAATACATAACATAGTAAGCAAAAGTTTTCCACCAGCGGTCTCATGGAGTTAGGGTACTCATGCCCTATCTACTCCCTTGCCTTTGTAGGCTCCAGCATCAGTAGATGTCTGGCCATCCTGACCGCCTCGTGGTACTCCAGATCCTCCAGCTGAGGTCTTCTGAGTATTCTTTGGTGGCATGTAGTTACGGCTCTCTGGGTTCATCCAGCATTCGAATTCCCTATGGCCCTCTTTGTGGCAGCACCGACACTCGACTTTGCGGCCTTCGCAGTCGACCCCAGGACGGTCCTTCCCACAACGCTTACAGTAAAAATGGCGCTGGGGCTGTCCGGTGCCTGATGGTAGTATTTAAGTTTAAGTTAAATCTGATGGTATAATGGTTAAGATCACAATTGAATTTAAGAGGTAGGTGTTCTCACCCTTAGGAGGTGCAGATCTCAGAGGCTGAGCATCTATAGCTGGGCCGGTCAACCGAAGGACGGGCTCTTTTCCCTTTGTTCCCTGGTGACCCTGGTGCCCTTTCTTTTGAAAGAATTTCCTGTTAAAGGTTTCGGGTCAGCATTCATAAGGTAATACTTAATATGATAAGTAGTTTGGGATGGGATAAGTCCTTACTTTCCCTTCTTCTGGCTACCGCCTGGAGATGCTCCTCCACCCTCAGACTCTCCCTCAGGGTTCTTCCTTTTCTTGGCCCCTAGAGTCTCTTCCCGAGTCTGGAGCATTAGCTCCGTCCTCGAGGCAGCATCGTAACACTCCTGGAATCTCATTGGTAAGTTCTCATAAAGTCAAACGGTACTGTAGTAAGTAAAGAATTTATGGCTTTCATGTTAATACCTGGATGGTAGTGTAGAGGGTAGCACCCATAGCCATCTGGATGCGAAACAATAGTCCTCCCCGGAACTTCTCGACCTTCACGGTCTCTGAGTAATCCACACCGGGGATGAAGTCCAGTAGACCAATGAATCGAGCGTAATACTCATCCACGGTCAGACCTCCCTGGGTCAATGTCTTGAACTCATGGCGCTTCTTCTGCTTGAGATGCGCCGGGTAGTACTTCCCTCTCAGCAACTCGACAAAGGCAGCCCATGAAAAGTTGGGCGTAGCCAGGTGATGGTCCTTGACCAACCTCCACCAAGTGCTGGCTGCATCCTTCAGATGGAAAGCAGCAATGGCGACCTTCTTGTCGTCAGGTACTTGTAAAGCTTCATAGGCCTTCTCATGTTCAACAATGTAATGCTCCAAAGCTACGGGGTCTGGCTCCCCTGAATATGTAGGAGGTCGGGTCTCAGTAACTGACTTCAGCCAGTTCGTTTCCCTGGGCTGTGGCGGGTGGGCTGGTGCTCCTCCTATCTGAGTACCAAACTGTGCGAGTACGGCAGCAACCGTCTCTGCAACTCCTGGAATGACGGGGTCACCGCCTCCACCTCTTCCAGTACCACGCCCTCTAGTTCCCCCAGACATCTGTAGTACAGTATGTCACATAAGTACTCGGTAAATTACCGTACACAACCAATAGATATTGAATTGCCTTTAAGGGCTACTATATCACGTAATCTGCGTTACT
Source organism: Limonium bicolor (assembly GCA_023374045.1). NCBI lineage: Eukaryota > Viridiplantae > Streptophyta > Magnoliopsida > Caryophyllales > Plumbaginaceae > Limonium > Limonium bicolor. The sequence goes on from CM041776.1 coordinate 227,768,454, forward strand.
AGACACAATATCTTTCTAAGACGAATCGTCTCGTACCTCCCAAATGTTTCCCATAATTTCCCAAGTCCTAAGCTCACTGTCTTAACCTACTTTCTCGTCATTAGAGCGGTACTCCGCTCTGATACCACTTTTGTAACACCCCTCTCCATAATCACGTAATAGTCTCTCACGTAGTAATAAATAAAACGTCTCGCAGCGGAAAATAAATAACAATAACAACACTCGCTCGGGTGTCACCGGCCATTACTCGCCCATGCGAGCAACGAAGCCAAACTACATCCAATCTTCCAACATAAACAAACTGCTAACCGCCGTGATAACGAGAAACTCCTATACATCATACTAAGTCCATAAATCATAACATCGACAAGTGAGCGTCTACCCAATCCTGAATATACATAACCTTACCATAATACAATTCACCATCTTCATTGCTATACAACATCTCCATGTGTGGTGACAAAGGTAAACCCTAGTTACCCTGATCCTGCACTTCGGCTTCGACAATAATCAACAACCTGCGTATGGTGTAGTATCAGTGATAGACGCTGAGTATGCCGGGCCTGGACCCTAATGGTCACTTAGTCATTTTAACCATCTTATTATTAGATTGATTTCATGCTTTACCATTTTACAGTTATAAACAATACTGTAACATAAATGTATAATATACATAATCATCCATCCAAATATTCATAAACACTTAACCATCCATCCAATCCAAACAGTCATAGAATATTTCAAACAACATTTGTATATTGAACGTATCGAGTAATAACCATATAATGTACAATGTACAATCACCGTAGCGTATACCATCCTTTTTAATTTAATTTAATTTGGCCTTCAAGGCCCCATCCATATGTACAATGTACATTCGTCGTAGCGTACAATTCCCATAGTTAATTAATACCAGTTGGGCGTCATGTTAGGACAACCCGATAACCTCACCATGGACAGTAGTCCTCCCGTACACCCAAAGGTGCTCATTTCGCCAGAGGTCCGGAGGCCCCTGACTCACTTATGTCTCGTAAGACGTCCATATAAAGGTCGTAGCCACCTGATCCACGATCCAGTTTGGGCTCGTTGGATATAACCTGGAGCGGAACCCAATCGGGAACCCCTCAGTGATCACAAATGCGCAACCAAGTAGTTCGTAAACTACCGGGATTCCTCACCTCAACTCATACCATCTCTCTCTCATAATGTTTAAGATCTGCTCTTAGTCTTATGGAGAATATTTATTAGTTAGCTGCCCAATGGGTCTCACGCATACCTAGAAGTAATCTAGGTTATATTCATGTTCGAGATCCATGCTCTAGAGACCGACAATGTCGTGACTCATACCTAAGTGTTTTACTCAGGTTACCATATACTTAATATTAATACTATGGTATTATATCAAGTAACCGTCATGTTATCACATTAACGCATATGTATGTTTATATAAGCCGATCTATAGTCGACGTAGTGTTAGTCCCGTAGGACGCTCGTGCATAATAATTAATGCAGTAGCACACAATCACATACACGTATCCAAAACACTTAACACACAAGTGATAACAAACAAATCCGAGCCCAAGGAATATCCTTAGGACAACCCGGATCAAACCTCTCTACATACCGTTCACCAAGACCTAGGATGCGCAGTGTAGACCACTAGCTCGTCAAGCGCCTCCGTCTGTAGTATGATCTAAGCGGTAATAAAACTATAAGTCAGTCTCCATGACTAACTAAATCCAGTATTTCTGAATAATAAGTAACCCCGATAGATCACCCCTGTTTTTCTACAGTTATTGTTACGGGTTTCTCTAAAACAGTCGGCTTGTTACTTAAAACTCGTACGTCATAATATTTCAACTGTTAAGTTTAATTCATTATATTTCTTAAATCTTATCCACCATTTAATATAGGTGTATAACCTATAGTTGCATGTATGCATGCATGATTATATTATATTATATTCTTTTTCGTATTGTATCATTTATTATATTGTATCATTATCCCACCATCCATTATAACACAATGTATTATGTAATCCATTATCTTTAGCATAATATTTGCATCCAAAAACTCATAACTTATAGTTTGTAACTATTTTTGTAATAACCACCACCATTATATTATATGGTTTCCAACCATAATATATATCCATCCTTATATACATTATTCTTGTGTATGTATATGTTTACCACGTAGGTAAATTTCGTGAGTTTATTAAACTCTATATCATATATTACATTTTATCATCTTATGTTAGATGATTATTCCCATTAGTTGTATTATATTATACAACTTGTATTAAGATTATTATCCTAATATTATGTAACATTTTAGGTTGTATATTTACAACTCCTAAGGTTTATTCAATAAATACCTTAGTTTATAAATCTCATTTATTTATAGTTTGTCACATTATTTTATGTGAATATCCTTACTTATATCAATCCCACCTAAACCATATAATTGTTATACCATTTATAACATTGTAGACCTTAGTCTAAAATTCATTTTCTAACTCTTTTCAATTCGGTACTGCCCTTGAATTTATTTAAATTCCATTTTGACCACATAACATTATGTACTGTTATACCATATACTAATATCATATAATATGATATTTTTATTTCCTTTAACTTATAACCTATTTTATACAAAACTATTATATATTGCCGCATAGGCATATATATTAAACCTTATTCCTTTCCACAAACCTTAGTTTCCTTTATTTACAAAATCACCCCATTATTTATACCATGTTATATACCATTTAATATAACATTTCTAACTTATAAAAGAGTATAACCTATGGTTATTTTTTGTAAATTCTGAACAGACCCCAAACTGTTCTATAATTGCCATTTGGCCCTATTTATGACATATAGTTTGATAATATCATTAAAACTATATATTATACACATATCTTAATAAATACTCTTATATAATTTTAAAAATCTCCAAACTTCACCAAAGGGTTATAAATATCCTTATTAACCCATATATTCTCGGTTATCACTATTCCACCACACATATATTTCTCCAAAGTGTCATAATGACATAATAACTATATATTATACATATAGTTTATCTTAATTCCAAAATCAACCCAATAAATTCCTAAAAATTTCTAATAGCCCATGGGTGTTTATAATACCATTATACACCCTTAATTTTTGGTAATAACATATTTACCACATATGTTATAAAAATATTACCATAAAATACTTATCTTATTATAAAACCTTAAATAAGTTATCTAACTTATTTAATTTGGTCAAAACCTACCCTATGGTCAAGGTTGACCACCTTAATTTTCCTTGACCATTAATTTCCATAAATTACGGTTTACACCCATACTTTCCAGAAATTACCATTTAACCCCAAACTTATATAATTTTATAATTTTTATATAAAACTCATTTAAACCTCCAATTTTCAGCTATATCCTTTTATAGCCCCCAAATTTAATTTAATTACACTATAACCCCTTATTCATTTCGGTAATATATAAATATAACCTAAAACCTACTTTAAACTAAATATAAATAAATAAAATGGCCTAAAGTACATGGCCTTATTACAAACATTTGCTCACAAAATAAATTACACATAAATGTCCCAAAAATACATATAAATCTCGGCCTCACCACATATTTTTCATTTAATTACCACTTTTCCACATAATGTCTTAAATTTGACAATTATGCTCGTTTAATTAGTTATAAAATTTATTAAACCATTCCTTAATCACCTAAGGTCAAAATAAGACCTTGATATACTCATTCACTCACGGCATATATGTATAAATATGTATAAATGAAATACCCCTAACCTTAAAAACTCAATTAAATGATATACAAATGATTAAAGATGGTTATTAAACATCTTAACACTATTGCGGAACAATCTAAAAGATCTCAACAAGGCAAACCATGCCTTAAGATCGGTAAGGCCAAAAATGAGCTTTAAAGCACCATAAAGATTGTATGACCTCAAATAGGATCCAAAGTGGATTCCTAAACATTGTAATGAAGTAAGGAACACAACAAAACTATTCTCAGAGAAAACTAAGCTCAGAAACACACGGTGACACAAAAAGTGCCCTGAAATCACCTTAAAGCACGTGTTTGTGTATGAGCTCTAAGATAATGACTTTTTGTCATTTTAGAGACTGGAGTATGTCATTTAAATCATTAATTTGACATGATAAACTATATTTTAAAGTCTAAATCCAAGTTTGAAAATAAAAATCCAAAACTGACAGTTTATTGTGAATAGTACCCAAATAGTGCAATTTTTAAGCACATTTATTAAGTTTGACCATTGGTCAACAAATGGCCAGCCTTATCCAAGGGGTGTCGGCAGGCAAGGGGGAAGGGAGGACAGCACACAACGTCACTTATTCAGATTGCTACCTAATGTGGTAACTAAGCTAGTTACTATTCCATTTTATATGATTTTAAGCCTTTAAACACCTTAGCCTTCCTTCTCTTGCTTCTTGTCCCAATCCAGCCGAGCCATCTGAGCTTTCTAACTCTCCCAAGCTGTGTTCTTGAGTTAGGAAGACAATTCAATCCATTAAGCTCCTAAGGTAATGTTTTAAGTCATAATTTAGCCCTTTTTCTTCATTCCTTCACTACCAACACTTGGATCTCGTGGCTTATCTTTTCCTATGGCTTATTCTCAGTGTTCTAAGGTTAGAACAAGAGCTAAACTCGGCTGAACCAAGTTTAGGGACCAAGGAAGTCCAAATCTACATTTTAAGGTAAAAACATACCTTAAGGTTCTACACTTTGCATCCGGTTTCTTTCTTCTGATTTTTGTGAGTTTATACACTCATAATCTTCATATTTACATGTTCAATCAGTTGGTTAACCATTTGGAGCAAGGGTGACCGAAATCCAAAGGAAATACTCTTCTTTAAGGCATTTTGCCAAGGTAAAACCTATTACCATAGCAGCTTGTTGTTGTCTAAGTGTTTCCTATGTTTATATGGTGAATTTAACACCTTGTGGTGTGTCTAAACCAGGCCGAATTCATAAGGAAACTTCCAAGCATTTTTAAGGTGATTTTTGCCTTAAATCTTACATTAATTGTTCTTTATGGTTAAGCTCAAGCTTGGAGTATAACCATATCTTGTTTTGGTGTATTAAACATGTCTAAATGATGTGGTGAATTTTCCTTCAAGCTGCCGAGTTCATACAAGGATAAACTAAGGTATAAACACCTTAAACTTATGATTTTATGTTATTCTTAGCATATATAATTATGTGCCGAGAGTGTAACATAATATATGGGTTATATATAACCTAAGAATGGAAAAAAATGACTAAGATAAATTAAGCTAGTCATTTAAGTGATTTAATTAACATAATGGTCAAATTATGACATTATGTGGAAAAATATATAAACCATGGTGAGGCCGTGAGTTTATTGTGTTATTTGAGACATTTATGTGTAATTTTATGCTATAAAGCAAGGTTGTAATAAGGCCATGTCATTAGGCCATTTTAATTTAAGTTTACAAGCTTATTTAGTTTAATTTATGCTTATATATTTAAGTTTGGGGCCAAACGGTAATTACTAGCTAAATATTAAGCCGTGGGCTTAATTTAGAGGAACTTAGGGTTTTAAAATGAATTTAATAAAAATTACAACATTTTATAAAGTTTTGTGTCAAAATTGTAAAAATAGAAAACTATAGGTTAAGAATTGTAATTACCGAAAGGTTTGGGTCCAATTTGGGTATTAGAAGTCAAGTTGACTATATAGGAGACTTTGAATAAGTTTGGAGAATTTAAGGAATTAAAATACTACCTTATAATAAGATAGTTATTAAATTGTAAAGATTTATGATATTTGGGGTGATATTGTTATTTCCGAACACTAGGGGTACTAAATGGAGTTTAGTACAAACCTTAGATTATTAGGAATTTTTAGAAGTTGATTTGGTTAAATTTGGAGTTTATATGAATTATCTAGGTATAATATAAGATATTTCATAACATTGTTACAAATGGGTAACTAATGTGGTAAAACCGAGATTTTGAGAAAGTATAAGGTTAATAATGATATTTATAATCTTTTGGTATAGTTTGGTAATTTTTGGAATTATATATAAGGTTTTATGAAGATATATGTATAATATATAGTTTTGGTGATATTAGAAACTATATGTTAATAGTTGGGGTAAATTGGTGAATATAGAAAGTTAAGTGGTGGAAAAATTAAATAAGAATAGACCATGGGTCTGTTCGGTATTTTGGAGAAAATATAACCATAGGTTATAATTATATTAAGGAATAAGGATTATAATATAAGGTATATATTATAAGTGTAACAATGGAATATATTTTGGGGTTGATTTGTAAATTATGGAAGTTGGTGGGAATTAATTAAAAACCGAGAGTTTAAGTGCTGTTTGGATTTTATTAACAAAATATAACTATAGGTTATAATTGTTTTTATGACTTAAATGTCATAATAAATGTTATATAACTATAATATAACATTATATAAATTATGTGGTGGATTTTGTAAATATTTGAGAATTATAGGTGCTGTTCGGAAATATTACTATTTTTGAATGAAATTTATAATATGGTTTTTAATGTTATAAGAGTTATAACATTTATAATATAAGAGGTATTCATTAAAAAGAATGAATATATATTATTATGACTTACCATATAATAAATAGTCCTATAATGCATATATATAAATAAATATATGTTATTTTGTGGAAAATATAATATAGTTCAATAACTATATATTACCATAATTAAAATGATTTGAGATAAAAAGGAAAAGAATTACAAACATTAGATATGGAATTCTAATGTTAGGAGTATACATGAAATAATAAGAATTTATATAGTTCATGGTATTTTATATACGAATTATACTCCATTAAACTTGGAAAAACAAACCTTAGAAAAATAAATACTAAGGTGAGATGTATAATACATGGTAAAGAATTATACATGCAATATAGAAACAAATTATAAAATATACAAGGGTATATTAAGTTACATGCGATAACAAGTTCAAACGTTAAGTATATTAATATACGAGAGGAGACTACGCATGTAATGTAACGTTTTTCCAAATCCTGAGTTAAACCAAAAACCCGACAAACGTTGACAGTTAATAACGGGGGATTAACCGGGAGGTATTAGTGACGGTACGGGGTGCCGTAGAGTTATGTTGTTATACAGGATTCTAATCAGTAGCATTATGTATTATTTAGACTATTAGAGACGACACGTGGAGCATCGGACTTTTGCTGATTCATACTCCACCGTACTATATTCAGGGTGAACGGTATGTTGTTACGTGTCTCTGATTGTCTCTGAGGTCTTCCTCAGTTCAGACTTCTGTGTGATCTGTGATAAGATTGTTTGTCTGAATGTGTTAAAGATATACGTGAACTGTATATTTATAGCTGCTTATTATTTACTGTTGTTGAGTTAACAGTATTGGTTCGTATATATGAACATATATATATAAAACGAACTAGCGGCTATGGTGCTATCTTATATGAATTATAAGGATCGTCAGAAAAACGTTGTAGCACTAGGATAATAAGATATATATATATATATCCGAGACTTTTTACAGAGCATTGGCCTTTCTAACGCCGCTCTTGTATCTGACACTGGATCCCGAGTTTACAGACTCCGGATTGGACTAACGACCTTAGTCTACTGTGTTAGAAATTTGGTAATGCGATGCGATGGTATAATTAAACAAGGATTGGAAAGCCAAGAGGATGTGGCTCTTGGTGCGCGCTGTGATCACAAAAACGATACTAGGATGTCCGCGTACGGGTCCGTAAGTATCAAGAAAATTTCCCGTGAGCTAGGATGGCTCGTTGGTCGGAGACTCTACCGTTGGAGTGGCTACTGCCTTGGGTGACCCGCCATAGTATATGGGTATTAGAGGCACGTCGTTTTAATGAGACGTTGTCACTAGGTATAACTGAACAATTATTACAGGTGAGACTTGTACAGTGGCGAACAATATTGGTTTCTATGCCAAGGACGGGAGTTAATACTTGTTTATTATCCTCGTTGTTTCGCTTTGTTGTTCACTGGTTATACTGTGTGGTATATATATTATGTGTATTGATGGTTGTGTTTTTGTATGGATATTACTGTTAATTGTTTTACAGTTTAATATTAAATTGGTATCGCATGTAATGAACCCCATGCTCTCGACCAATTAATTGAGGGGTCCGAGGGGGCATGACGGGGCATGTGATAACATACTCAGCAGGGGCTGATTCCATACCACAAACCATATTTATTGCAGGTGATTAGCTGAAGGGTCGACGCGGGGCGCGACAGTTGTTGTTTACAGTTGTTTAGACTTGGTACGGTATGAGACTACAGTTGTTTATGGACTCGGGTTTTGTAAACCGAGGTGTATGTTTTGGATTAGATGCTCACGAGTACGGTTTGTAATAATGGTTGATGTTGGATTTGTTTTTAGATTGTTTAAGCACTACTATCTATCTCTTGTGGTCACTGCGGGAATACGTTTCGTATGTTGATTATCAGGTAACAGTTATCACCCGTATGGGCGAGTGATAACAGTGACACCATTAGAGTGACAGTATTTTATTTTACCACTGCGATTATATTGTTTTTAGGAGCAGGTTTAGTAGGGGTGTTACAAAAGTGGTATCAGAGCGGAGTACCGCTCTGATTACAAGAGATAGTAGTTTAAGTACCGTGAGCTTAGGTTATACATACACCAGTACCAATGAGGAAGTTGTGAACTATTTGAGTTAGGAAATTGTCGGGGACAATGTTTCTTATGCCTTTTTATGGCTATGTGAACTTTTAGTTGAGAAAAGTACGGTATTTATACCGAGTGTTAACCTTTGATTCTGAATTCTTCAGATGTCTTCCGGTAGACGTTCGGCAGGCAGAGGAAGAGGTGGAGGCGGCGGGGCTGGAGGAGGACCTCCTGAGCCCAATGTCGCAGGCGTTGCTGAGGCGGTAGCAGCCGTCTTTGCTCAGTTAGCCTTGATGGGAGGGTCCAGATCGGAGCACCACCCGTAGTCCCACCCGTACCCGCACCTAGAGGGCCAAACTGGCTCAAGAGCGTGGCTGACACGCGAGTACCTACATATGATGGGGTAGCTGACCCCACCATCCTGGAGAGATTCATCATCGAGCATGAGAAGGCCTTTGAGGCCATTCAGGTGCCTACTGAGCACAGAGTTGGTATAGCTGCTTTCCATCTGAGGGACGCCGCCAGTATTTGGTGGAGGTCCGTGAAGGCACATCACACGGCTATAGAGGGATTTGGTTGGACTGGTTTTATTGAGTTGCTGAGACAGAAGTACTATCCTGCTCATCTAAAGCAGAGGAAGCGAGAGGAATTCGAGGATTTGAGGCAAGGTAGTAAGACTGTAGACCAGTACTACGCCTCATTTATTGGGCTGCTGGAGTTCGTCCCTGGAGTTGTTTATTCTGACACCGTGAAGGTGGAAAAGTTTAGAGGCGGGCTAAAATATGCTATCAAGGCCGCCATGGGTGCTGGTTTATACCATACGGTCCAGGTAAATTAGTTGACAGATTATATCTATAATTCAGTTTGTTTGGTTACAAGTTCGGGGAACTTATTGATGCATTGTAGGAGTGCTACGATGCTGCTTCTCGGACCGAGCTGTTGGTGAACAGTCGGGAGGACAGCCAAGGGCAGAAGCGGAAGGCCCCCGAGAAGGAGTCAGAGGTGGTGGCTGGAAGCGGAGGCAGTAAGAGCTGGAAGTAAGAACCGCTTTAAGTTATTTAATTCATTTAAATTACTTACTTGCTGCCTGCTTTCATACCTGCTACTCCTAATACTTTGACGATCTCAGGAAGAAAAAGTTCTCCTGGAGGGAGAAGAAGAAGGAGCAGGCCAGCCAGAAGGGCAAAGAGAAGGTCCCGATGCTGACCGGGCCTACATACGATGTCCAGCCTCTCAGATCTGCACCCCCTAAAGGTAAGCGATCTAACCTTGAGAATGAGTTGTGTACTACACTAACCATTGCCGACCTTGTATTGATCAGATTGTTGTGTGATATTAGGTATTGTACCCCAGCGCCACTTTCACTGCAAGCGCTGTGGGAAAGATCATCCGGGTGCTGACTTCCACGGGCAGGCTGTAGACTGTCACCACTGCGGGAAGAAGGGTCATAGGTCGTTCGAGTGCTTCTCGAATCCGGAGAGCCGAACGTACCGCCCGCCGAAGGGGACTCAGAGCGCACCTACTGGAGGAGGTGGAGCTCGTGGTGGCCAGAAGGGGCCGGCGCCCCAGGTCCAGAGGGGACAGCAGCAGCAGCAGCCGCAGCAGCAGAACCAGAGGAACCCGCTGGGCAACCGTGTGCTGAACGCAGCGGGAGCTTCGGGCGCTGGCACTAGCTCCCAGCGCGATGAAGGTTAGAATTGAAACCTTAAACCATTGTATGAAAGCATGATCAGGTGTTACGACTTACCCTAGGAGACTTCGATATCTGCTATCCCACACTTACAAGACAGAGACCACCTAGACCCGTGGAAGAAAGACGGGAGTACCCTGGCGAGTTGTGTCATGTAGTCAGACCGGGCATGATACTTCTCAAAGAGTTCCTAACCCTAGATGAGCAAATCACCATAGTGAATGAGTGTAGAGCTTTGGGTAAGAGCATGGGAGGATTTTATACCTCTGTATTTAATAATGGTTCTAGAATGAAACTGCACATGATGTGCTTAGGAAAAGTTTGGGATCCACAAGCTAGGGTTTATCGAGAGGTGAGGATGGTAGACGGCGTATCAATACCTAGGATACCTGAGAGTTTCCTAAACTTGGTAAGAAACGCAATGGATATTGCTCAAGACTGTGATACCTATCCATTACCCGACATGACACCTGACATCTGCATCATCAACTACTACGAGCAGGGAGGTAAGCTTGGGATGCACCAGGACTGTGATGAGACAGTTGAGTCCATCACCAGAGGAATACCGGTTGTGTCATTCTCCATCGGCGATGATGCTGAGTTCTTGATTGGAGACCAGAAGAGGATGGATCTAGCAAGCAAGATCATCCTCAAGTCTGGGGATGTGTTGGTATTTGGTGGAGAGTCTAGGCTTGTATACCATGGTATTAAGAGCATTAAGCTCAATACCGCCCCGCCAGCCCTAGTGAATAATACCCACATCCGACCTGGCCGTTTAAACTTGACTTTCAGACAGTACTGATGTAATAGCAGTAGCTAAGTGTGTAACCTTGTGTAATACAGTTGGATAAATGAAATAAGAGTTTTTGTACCTTCAAGTATATGTGTTCAGTTTGTTGATACCGTTAATTCATAACTTCAAGCCACAGAGATGAAAAGGAGGGTACCATTTGCATCTTAGATATGGCGCAAGCCAAGGAGTCCGGTAATGTCATCACAGGTATGACAGTTACAACAGACAGTACATTAGTGATTTATTGGTACTCGATGCTTATACGAGAGTTGAACTCAGGTACCTTTCCTGTTGATGGTGTTAGTGCTTCCGTATTGTTCGACTCAGGGGCTTCACATTCTTTTGTTTCCTCGGCATTCGCTAAGAAGTTGGGGGTAGCCCCCGAACAACTTTCAGACTTTTCAGTCACCCTTCCTTCGAAGGAGAAAGTAGGTTGCACCAGGCAGTACACCGGGTTAGAGATCAGCATCATGGCTGAGACCTTTCCCATAGATTTGATCGAGTTCAGGAACTTGGGCTTCGATATTATTGTGGGCATGGATTGGCTACAGAGGCATAAGGGCCGCCTTCATTGTGCAGAGCATCGATTACTGCTGAAGGGGCCGAGCGGCAGGACAGTGTCATACCGCAGTGTAAGGAGAGAGCCGACTGTCAAGATCGTGTCAGCATTGTCCCTGATGAAGGACGTTAGGAAGGGCCGACAAGCCTTCCTCTGTTACGTACAGGACACGAGACAGTGCGACGAGATGGATGTAGATATTCCAGTCATGGCAGACTTTCCAGATTTGTTTCCTGATGAGTTGCCAGGCTTGCCGCCTGTGCGTGAGGTTGAGTTCGCAGTCGACCTATTGCCAGGTACGGGCCCTATTGCTAAGGCACCCTACCGTATGGCACCGGCTGAGATGAGGGAGCTGAAGATACAGTGGAGGACTCCTCGACAAGGGTTACATTCGACATAGTGTTCTTGGGGTGCTGTATGTTCGTCAAGAAAAAGGACGGCAGTATGCGACTCTGCATCGATACCGCGAGCTGAAGCGGTCACGGTCAAGAACAAGTACCCGTTACCACGAATTGATGATTTGTTTGACCAGCTGAGAGGGGCAGTGTGTTCTCAAAGATAGACCTCAGATCTGGCTACCATCAGATCAGGATTGCAGAGCATGACATAGAGAAGACACTTTCAGGACACGGTTATGGACATACGAGTTCACCGTTATGCCATTCGGGTTGACGAATGCACCAGCTATATTCATGGATTTGATGAACCGTCTTTCAGAGAACAGCTTGATAGTTCAGTTGTGGTCTTCATCGACGATATTCTGATCTATTCCAGGACCAGGGAGGATCATGAGTTACACTTGAGACAGGTTTTGACTATCATGAGACAGAACCAGCTGTATGCCAAGCTCTCGAAGTGTGAGTTCTGGCTAGACAGCGTGTCATTTCTAGGACACATCATATCAGCAGACGGGATATCTGTAGACCCTGCTAAGATTGAAGCAGTAAAGAGTTGGCCAAGGCCAAAGACAGTTACAGATGTCCGCAGCTTTTTGGGTTTGGCCGGGTACTATAGAAGGTTCGTGAAGGACTTTTCCAAGGAGGCCAAACCGTTGACTAATCTCATGAAGAAGGAGACCCAGTTCTTATGGACTGCAGAGTGCGACCAGTCCTTTCAGACACTGAAGGATCTCCTTACATCGGCACCCATTCTTACTATTCCTGAGGGCACCGATGGGTTCGAGGTATACTGTGATGCCTCTGGAACCGGTCTAGGCTGTGTGCTTATGCAGCATGGGAAGGTAGTTGCTTACGCTTCCCGGCAGCTAAAGAAGCATGAGGTGAATTACCCCACACACGACCTCGAGTTAGGCGCAGTAGTCTTCGCTTTGAAGATCTGGCGACACTATCTCTACGGTGTGACAGTCACCATCTACTCTGATCACAAGAGCCTACAGCATCTCTTCTCTCAGAAGGAGCTGAACATGAGACAGAGAAGGTGGGTCGAGTTCTTGAAGGACTACGATATAGACCTTAGATATAAGGAGGGCAAGGCGAATGTAGTAGCTGACGCCCTGAGCCGCAGAGCTCATTCTTTGTTCACGTTATTAGCAAACAGCAGCATGATCGATGAGATACGAGCTGCACAGGAGAGTGATCATTACATGCAGAGTATCAGGCTGAAGATGTTGGATGGTTGTTTCGAGAGTTTGAAGTATGACTTCGAACTATGTGATGATGGCATGATTCGGCTGAATGGCCGGTTGTGTATTCCGGAGTCGTCTCCTGATCTGAAGGAGAAGATACTCCAGGAGGCTCATAGCTCTTCCTTATCCGTCCACCCAGGTTCTTCTAAGATGTACAAGGACTTGAAGGTCCATTTCTGGTGGAGCGGGATGAAGAAGGATGTAGCTGAGTATGTTGCTAGATGCTTGACCTGTCAGAAGGTTAAGTTTGAGCATAGGAGACCAGGAGGTTTAGTGCAGTCTATGCCTATTCCTTGCTGGAAGTTCGAGGACATCTCCATGGATTTCGTTGTCGGTCTCCCACCGACTAAGGGAGGACTGAACACGATATGGGTCATTGTGGACCGTTTGACTAAGGTGGCAAAGTTTGTTGCGATGAAAGATACCTGGAAGGTCCCAAAGTTAGCGGACTTGTTCCAGAAGGAGGTGATCCGGCACCATGGGGTGCCAAAGACTATTGTTTCTGATAGGGACCCTCGATTTTTGTCCAGATTCTGGGGACAGGTTCAGGAAGCCTTAGGTACGAAGCTGAAGCTTAGTACGGCATTCCATCCACAGACCGATGGTCAGAGTGAGAGGACCATCCAGACACTGGAGGACATGCTGAGAGCATGTGCCTTAGACTTTCAGGGGAGTTGGTTAGAGCGCCTACATTTGATAGAGTTCGCCTACAACAACAGCTACCACTCCTCGATACAGATGCCACCGTTCCAGGCACTTTACGGTAGACCTTGTAGGACCCCCTTATGCTGGGATGAGGCCAGCGAGAATACGCTTCTAGGACCAGAGTACCTAGAGCAGATTAAGGAGGATGTCCTACAGATCCGTAGGAACATGAGCGCAGCTCAGGACCGGCAGAAGTCATATGCAGACACCAGGAGGAGGGACATTGAGTTCACTACCGACGACATGGTATTCCTCAGAGTGTCACCCATGAAGGGGATTTTCCGGTTTGGGCAGAAGGGCAAGTTGAGCCCAAAGTATGTTGGACCTTATGCGATTAGGGAGCGAGTGGGCCCATTAGCCTACAGACTGGATTTGCCAGCAGAGCTCGGGAGGGTGCACGACGTCTTTCACGTTTCACAGTTGAAGAGGTATGTGCCCCATCCATCGCACGTTTTACAGCCAGAGACTTTAGAGTTGGACCCCGCTCTACGATATGAGGAAGTACCACTCCGCATTCTCGATACGAAGACGAGACAGACTAGGAACAAGACCGTTAGCATGGTCAAGGTTCTCTGGTCGAACCATGAGGTGGAGGAGGCTACTTGGGAGTTAGAGGACTCCATGAGAGCGAAGTACCCAGCACTCTTCGAGTAGTAGCTGTGATACTTATACGGGTTCGTGGTCAAACCCTTTTTAAGGGGGGTAGACACCACTTGGCTTGCGCATATGTTATGCACTAGGTCTTGTTTTTGTGGTGTGTTTTGGTGGTATGCTGCGTCATACATGGTTGTTGGATGATTGTATGTTTGATACATCTTTTGTATGTGCCTTAGTGCACCTGTTTGAGATATATATATATAGTACCGCTGAGTACTTTTTGTTGATGGTTTGGATGTGCACCTTGTCTAGTGCTATGATACAATGAGTTATACCATGAGTTCAGTTATTTGATATGTGCTGTATCAATCTTGATACATATATACTAGGTTTGAACCTAGTGGGAGTTACTCCCTAGCGATGATCTGTTTGAGTACTTAGTGGAACTTGATTCCTTAGGTGAACTGTAGATGAGTAAGGACTTCGGGACGAAGCCTTTTTAAGGGGGGTAGACTGAAATACCCCTAACCTTAAAAACTCAATTAAATGATATACAAATGATTAAAGATGGTTATTAAACATCTTAACACTATTGGGGAACAATCTAAAAGATCTCAACAAGGCAAAACATGCCTTAAGATCGGTAAGGCCAAAAATGAGCTTTAAAGCACCATAAAGATTGTATGACCTCAAATAGGATCCAAAGTGGATTCCTAAACATTGTAATGAAGTAAGGAACACAACAAAACTATTCTCAAAGAAAACTAAGCTCAGAAACACACGGTGACACAAAAAGTGCCCTGAAATCACCTTAAAGCACGTTTTTGTGTATGAGCTCTAAGATAATGACTTTTTGTCATTTTAAAGACTGGAGTATGTCATTTAAATCATTAATTTGACATGATAGACTATATTTTAAAGTCTAAATCCAAGTTTGAAAATAAAAATCCAAAACTGACAGTTTATTGTGAATAGTACCCAAATAGTGCCATTTTTAAGCACATTTATCAAGTTTGACCATTGGTCAACGAATTGGCCAGCCTTATCCAAGGGGTGTCGGCAGGCAAGGGGAAGGGAGGACAGCACACAACATCACTTATTCAGATTACTACCTAATGTGGTGACTAATCAAGTTACTATTCCATTTTATATGATTTTAAGCCTTTAAACACCTTAGCCTTCCTTCTCTTGCTTCTTGTCCCAATCCAGCCGACCATCTGAGCTTTCTAACTCTCCCAAGCTGTGTTCTTGAGTTAGGAAGCAATTCAATCCATTAAGCTCCTAAGGTAATGTTTTAAGTCATTTAGCCCTTTTTCTTCATTCCTTCACTACCAACACTTGGATCTCGTGGCTTATCTTTTCCTATGGCTTATTCTCAGTGTTCTAAGGTTAGAACAAGAGCTAAACTCGGCTGAACTCAGTTTAGGGACCAAGGAAGTCCAAATCTACATTTTAAGGTAAAAACATACCTTAAGGTTCTACACTTTGCATCCGGTTTCTTTCTTCTGATTTTTGTGAGTTTATACACTCATAATCTTCATATTTACATGTTCAATCAGTTGGTTAACCATTTGGAGCAAGGGTGACCGAAATCCAAAGGAAATACTCTTCTTTAAGGCATTTTGCCAAGGTAAAACCTATTACCACAGCAGCTTGTTGTTGTCTAAGTGTTTCCTATGTTTATATGGTGAATTTAACACCTTGTGGTGTGTCTAAACCAGGCCGAATTCATAAGGAAACTTCCAAGCATTTTTAAGGTGATTTTTGCCTTAAATCTTACATTAATTGTTCTTTATGGTTAAGCTCAAGCTTGGAGTATAACCATATCTTGTTTTGGTGTATTAAACATGTCTAAATGATGTGGTGAATTTTCCTTCAAGCTGCCGAGTCATACAAGGATAAACAAGGTATAAACACCTTAAACTTATGATTTTATGTATTCTTAGCATATATAATATGTGCCAGAGAGTGTAACATATATGGGTTATATAACCTAAGAATGGAAAAAAATGACTAAGATAAATTAAGCTAGTCATTTAAGTGATTTAATTAACATAATGGTCAAATTATGACATTATGTGGAAAAATATATAAACCATGGTGAGGCCGTGAGTTAATTGTGTTATTTGAGACATTTATGTGTAATTTTATGTTATAAAGCAAGGTTGTAATAAGGCCATGTCATTAGGCCATTTTAATTTAAGTTTACAAGCTTATTTAGTTTAATTTATGCTTATATATTTAAGTTTGGGGCCAAACGGTAATTACTAGCTAAATATTAAGCCGTGGGCTTAATTTAGAGGAACTTAGGGTTTTTAAATGAATTTAATAAAAATTACAACATTTTATAAAGTTTTGTGTCAAAATTGTAAAAATAGAAAACTATAGGTTAAGAATTGTAATTACCGAAAGGTTTGGGTCCAATTTGGGTATTAGAAGTCAAGTTGACTATATAGGAGACTTTGACTAAGTTTGGAGAATTTAAGGAATTAAAATACTACCTTATAATAAGATAGTTATTAAATTGTAAAGATTTATGATATTTGGGGTGATATTGTTATTTCCGAAAACTAGGGGTACTAAATGGAGTTTAGTACAAACCTTAGATTATTAGGAATTTTTAGAAGTTGATTTGGTTAAATTTGGAGTTTATATGAATTATCTAGGTATAATATAAGATATTTCATAACATTGTTACAAATGGGTAACTAATGTGGTAAAACCGAGATTTTGAGAAAGTATAAGGTTAATAATGATATTTATAATCTTTTGGTATAGTTTGGTAATTTTTGGAATTATATATAAGGTTTTATGAAGATATATGTATAATATATAGTTTTGGTGATATTAAAACTATATGTTATAAATGGGGTAAATTGGTGAATATAGAAAGTTAAGTGGTGGAAAATTAAAAAGATAGACCATGGGTCTGTTCGGTATTTTGGAGAAAATATAACCATAGGTTATAATTATATTAAGGAATAAGGATTATAATATAAGGTATATATTATAAGTGTAACAATGGAATATATTTTGGGGTTGATTTGTAAATTATGGAAGTTGGTGGGAATTAATTAAAAACCGAGAGTTTAAGTGCTGTTTGGATTTTATTAACAAATATAACTATAGGTTATAATTGTTTTAATGACTAATTGTCAAATAATGTTATATAACTATAATATAACATTATATAAATTATGTGGTGGATTTTGTAAATATTTGAGAATTATAGGTGCTGTTCGGAAATATTACTATTTTTGAATGAAATTTATAATATGGTTTTTAATGTTATAAGAGTTATAACATTTATAATATAAGAGGTATTCATTAAAAAGAATGAATATATATTATATGACTTACCATATAATAAATAGTCCTAATGCATATATATAATAAATATATGTTATTTTGTGGAAAATATAATATAGTTCAATAACTATATATTACCATAATTAAAATGATTGAGATAAAAGGAAAAGAATTACAAACATTAGATATGGAATTCTAATGTTAGGAGTATACATGAAATAATAAGAATTTATATAGTTCATGGTATTTTATATACGAATTATACTCCATTAAACTTGGAAAAACAAACCTTAGAAAAATAAATACTAAGGTGAGATGTATAATACATGGTAAAGAATTATACATGCAATATAGAAACAAATTATAAAATATACAAGGGTATATTAAGTTACATGCGATAACAAGTTCAAACGTTAAGTATATTAATATACGAGAGGAGACTACGCATGTAATGTAACGTTTTTCCAAATCCTGAGTTAAACCAAAAACCCGACAACGTTGACAGTTAATAATGGGGGATTAACCGGGAGGTATTAGTGACGGTACGGGGTGCCGTAGAGTTATGTTGTTATACAGGATTCTAATCAGTAGCATTATGTATTATTTAGACTATTAGAGACGACACGTGGAGCATCGGACTTTTGCTGATTCATACTCCACCGTACTATATTCAGGGTGAACGGTATGTTGTTACGTGTCTCTGATTGTCTCTGAGGTCTTCCTCAGTTCAGACTTCTGTGTGATCTGTGATAAGATTGTTTGTCTGAATGTGTTAAAGATATACGTGAACTGTATATTTATAGCTGCTTATTATTTACTGTTGTTGAGTTAACAGTATTGGTTCGTATATATGAACATATATATATAAAACGAACTAGCGGCTATGGTGCTATCTTATATGAATATAAGGATCGTCAGAAAACGTTGTAAACGTGTAGCACATATATATATATATATATATATATATATTATCCGAGACTTTTATACAGAGCATTGGCCTTTCTAACGCCGCTCTTGTATCTGACACTGGATCCCGAGTTTACAGACTCCGGATTGGACTAACGACCTTAGTCTACTGTGTTAGAAATTTGGTAATGCGATGCGATGGTATAATTAAACAAGGATTGGAAAGCCAAGAGGATGTGGCTCTTGGTGCGCGCTGTGATCACAAAAACGATACTAGGATGTCCGCGACGGGTCCGTAAGTATCAAGAAAATTTCCCGTGAGCTAGGATGGCTCGTTGGTCGGAGACTCTACCGCTGGAGTGGCTACTGCCTTAGGTGACCCGCCATAGTATATGGGTATTAGAGGCACGTCGTTTTAATGAGACGTTGTCACTAGGTATAACTGAACAATTATTACAGGTGAGACTTGTACAGTGGCGAACAATATTGGTTTCTATGCCAAGGACGGGAGTTAATACTTGTTTATTATCCTCGTTGTTTCGCTTTGTTGTTCACTGGTTATACTGTGTGGTATATATATTATGTGTATTGATGGTTGTGTTTTTGTATGGATATTTGTTAATTGTTTTACAGTTTATTATAAATTGGTATGCATGTAATGAACCTCATGCTCTCGACCAATTAATTGAGGGGTCCGAGGGGCATGACGGGGCATGTGAACATACTCAGCAGGGGCTGATTCCATACCACAAACCATATTTATTGCAGGTGATTAGCTGAAGGGTCGACGCGGGGCGCGACAGTTGTTTACAGTTGTTAGATGGTACGGTATGAGACTACAGTTGTTTATGGACTCGGGTTTTGTAAACCGAGGTGTATGTTTTGGATTAGATGCTCACGAGTACGGTTTGTAATAATGGTGATGTGGATTTGTTTTAGATTGTTTAAGCATTACTATCTATCTCTTGTGGTCACTGCGGAATACGTTTCGTATGTGATTATCAGGTAACAGTTATCACCCGTATGGGCGAGTGATAACAGTGCACCATTAGAGCGACAGTCTTTTATTTTACCGCTGCGATTATATTGTTTTTAGGAGCAGGTTTAGTAGGGGTGTACAATAAACACATATAATATACCAAGTGTAGATTTAAGTGATTTATACCTTGATTAGCAAGGTTAAGACCTTGTTTGGTCTCGCCACCTTAAGGAGAATTTCCCACAGCTTGATTTACTCTTCATGTAGAAAACAAGACTGATTAAACTCAACATGAGCTAACCATGGGAAGTAATTTAAGTCATAAAAAACCATGAATTTCACCTAGATCTTCAAGTTTGTTGGAGATCTACTCGGCCCTATTTTTTTCAGAAGAAAAGAGTATCAAAACACTCCTAAAAACAAGTACCAAACCGTGGGTAACTAGCTTGGAAGATGGCTAAGATTTACCTTGTTTAAGATGCCAAAAATGGTGTTTTTGGCTTGGATCTAGCTACTCCTTATAGATCTTGGTATACCAACTGAATCCACATGAAAAGGAGAAGAAAATAAGGCTAGGGGACCAAGGTTTACAACCGAAATTTACAAGGAAGAAGAGATATGTGCTTAAAGCACATTTTTACCTTAAATGGTCAAGACTTGAACTTTACCCTTTAGATCTTGTTTCAGCAGAAAATAATCCTTCCTTTAACCTCCAAAACACTCTACATAAATGTATAGAAATGGTTGGAGTCTAGGTCAATGGAAAAAGGAAAGAAAGATGAAGAAAATGGACATTTTTAAGCCTTAGAAGCTTACCTAGAGCAAGAGCTCACACCAACTGAACTTGCTGCTTACCTACGGTCATGGAGGAGCCAAATGAGAGGGTTTGGCAAGGAGTCCCACGGCTGGAATGGAACTAATGGAGAAGGTAAGCTAGTTTTGTCCTTAAAGTCATTTTTTGCTTATTTTATGTTCTTATTGTTTTGATGACTCATTGCTGATTGATTGTAGTTGCTTAATCAGTGGAGACAAAGAGCATAGGCAGCCGGCCATGATTGGAGTAGTGGGTGGATGATTGGTACTTAATTGATTCAATAATGGAGCATTAATGTCATTTTAATCAATTAGTAAAAGTGAGTCATCATCCATTGCCTTGGCTGGCTTGGAGACAACCGTATAACAAGGGGGAAAGGAGGCTCCAAATCGGCAGCCTTCACATGGGGTAAGCAAGTGGTAGACAACTTTATGTTTAATATGTTAAAGTATACTTTTTCTTATTTTATGTAACAGTAATGAGGTATATTTAATTATCACATGGGATTGGTCACATGGCCTGTTAGGAGCCTCACTAAACCGATTTTATGTGGTCCAATTCGTGGTCAATGGTCAACATTGACCAATTTAGTCAATGTTGACTCAAACGGCCCCCTTTTAGGGTTTTATTAATATTTTAATATTAAATTTGTAAATTTCTGGAATTAAATTCCTAATATGATATAATATGATATATTATCATATTTAAAGGTAATTATAACCTTTAATCCCATTAAAACCCAATTTAGAAGGCAATTACACAAAAACGTGCTTTAAGGTGTTTTAGTGCACATTTTGTGTCGCAAGGTGTCTCTGAGCTCAGTTTTCTTTGAGAACAGTTATGTTGTGTTCCTTACATGATATTTGATCATGGTATCCAATTTTATATCTTTTAGAGGTCATTAGACCTTTAAGGTTCTCTTAGAGCATATTTTAGCCCTACTTGACCTTGAAGCATGAAAATGCTTGTTCTTTTGTGTTGGAGTGTTGCCCAACAATTGTAATGTGTTTAGTAATGTGTTAATATGCTTAGGACGAATTTTCAGGTCCTAAGTAGTTCATTTGGGTATTTATTTACCCTAAACAGTCAAAGGGTGCAACATCTTGTTTTGTGTTGACCACTGTTGTTCTCAGTTGACTTTTAAGGCATGTTTAGGCCTTAATCAATGTGATTAGATGTTTAATCCATGTTTTATTAGTTTGGGGTATTTCACCACCACCCAAGTTAAGTCATATTAAACCTAATTAGCATAAATAACTCAACTAACCAACAAATTCTCATTGGTTCTACTCTAGAGGGCTTTAAACACATTTTTAGGTCTCAAGGTTTGACTAGAATTTGACTACCTTCCCAATTATAATTTTCTTTGATTTTTCGAACATAAGCCACATGCTAGAAACAAGATTACTCCCAAAATTTTAGGCCCAATGAATTTGGTAACCTATCTAACCAAGTCTCATGGCCTAAAGCACCTTTTTAGCCCTATCATCTTTACCTAGCATTTTTATACCTAACCATGAACTTCCACCACCTAGAATCACTTAGTATAAGTTAATATAGGTAGAATAACTCATCAAACCCAAGGAAATCCCATCAAAATCACTCTAGAGGTTTTAAAACACATTTTTCCTCTCTTAAAGTCTCCTAGAATTTATCCTACCTCCCAAGAGTATTTTCGCCTAATTTTTCAGCATAACCTAGTATTATTAAGCTAAGGACATGGTCAAAATTTCAGCTCAAAAGAAGCTAGGGTTCGTAATGAAACAATAACAAGAAGTTAAAGCCAAAAACAGGGTTTAAGGAAAGAATTGGTGTGCATAGTTGATACCTGGACTCTTCTTGCCATTCTAACCACGTCCTTAATTGTTCCTTAGATAGTTGAGTCAAGTTCCTCCACCAAACAATTCGCCCAAGATCACCAGCTAATTTCTCCTCCTTGAAACCTTGTTTTTCTTGATTTTTAGCTTGAATTCTCCTTCTCTAATGGTGTTTGTTGTCTTCTACCAACTCCTATAGACTTCTGGTGGCTTGTGAGTGTGTAAAGAGTAGCAAGGAAACCAGATCCTATCTTCTTCTTATAAAGGCATGAATGGACTTTAAATGGAATTAATTTTTCTTTCATTAATTAAGGGTAATGATTATCATGATAAACCTTATCCTTAAGAAGCCCTTGGATGATAGCCACCTTGCTGAGTCCTAATCCCAGCCATCCATATGCAACCGGCCACAATTAATGAAGGGGACAAGTGGCCTTGTTAATAATGAGAATAAGACAAGAATAGTGAATAGTAAGGAGGTGGATTGGCAAGAAATCGGCCACCCCCTTAAGGCCTTGTTTGGCTGAGTCTTTCATGGCTATTAAGGCTAACTTTGTGTGTAGATCAATACTAGGTTGGGTACTCATGTGAAGGAAATTTCCTATGGCCACTCTTGAAGCTTTCCTTGAGCTCGGTTTACCCGAAATCACCAAAATACTGAAAATGCAACTAAATTGTTCTACATTGTAAAAGAAGGTATTTGGTTGTATTTAACCTCTAAACATCCTATAAAGTCTAAAACACACCTCCTAGGGTTAGTAGCCATCACTAGTTCCTAAGGATTTCAGTCATTTCCGGGAGTTTGAAGAATCCCGAGAAATTAGGGTTTACTGAGTGTTTTCCAGGAATTAGGGTTTCTAATGTGCTTCTAGCATTTAGGGTTCCAATTAGGGTTCATAAAATGGTGGGTGTTACATCCTCCCCCCTTAAACCAAGCTTCATCCCCGAATCTTACACTCATCATTCACACAGAGAACCACATAACAATGAAATATAATTACTGCTTGCATTACAATATTCAATACATGCATCATGTGGAGCAATAATATCCATCACATATTCACAATAAAATCCCTTACAATAAGGTCCAACACACATTCACCTCACCAAGGAACAATAATAGTTCAATTGGTAGCACAAATAGTGCATATAACCACCCTTTATCATTATAATAACACGCAGAACAATAGCACCACCATTCCACTTTATTAAGTGAACAAGAACATTTATACAACATGCAGAACAAACATACCAGTCATGTAACACTTCCAAGATTTATCCATGCTTCTCCCCCCCTTAAAAGAAAAAGTTTCTCCCAAAACTTTTATTACTAACCTTAATTGAAAAGTTCAGGGTATTGACTTCTCATTTTGCTTTCTAGCTCCCACATGGCTTCTTGAATCCCATGATGAGTCCACAAGGCTTTGACTAGGTCCACGGATTTACCTCTAGTTTCCCTTGTTTTATGATCCACAATCTTAATAGGTTGCTCCTCATAAGTAAGATCGGACCCTATTTCCACCTCTTCTGGGTGCAAGATATGTGATTCATTGGGAACATACTTTTTCAGTTGTGAGACATGAAAAACATTATGCACTTTATCCAACTTCATTGGCAGGGCTAGCCGATATGCCAACTTCCCAACTCTTTCCAAAATGCCGTAGGGACTAATGAATTTAGGAGCAAGTTTCCCCTTTTCCCCAAATCGTACCACACCTTTGGTGGGTGATACATTTAAAAATACTTTGTCTCCCACATTAAATTCGATTGGTCTTCTATGTAGATCAGCGTATGACTTTTGCCAGTCTTGAGCAGTCTTCAACCTCTGTTGAATATTTCTGACCTACTGTGCCATCTCCTCCGTTAATTCTGGTCCTATTATAACTGACTCTCTCGAATCATCCCAACATAACGGAGTCTGACATTTCCTTCCATATAACGCCTCATAAGGGGCCATGCGGATACTTGAATGATAACTGTTATTGTTAGGGAATTCAATTAGGTGTAACTTATCAAGCCAAGATCCCTGGTATTCCATTGCACAGGCTCTTAACATGTCTTCCAAAGTTTGTATAGTACGCTCAGTCTGTCCGTCAGTTTGAGGATGATACGCAGTACTGAGATTTAACTTCGTTCCCATAACTTTCTGAAACTGTTGCCAGAAGCGAGAAGTAAATCTTGGGTCTCTGTCAGAAATAATTTCCATAGGAACACCATGATATTCAACCACAAGCTTAATATAAGCATCCACGAGTTGCTCAATTGACCACGTGCTTTTCATAGGAATCAACCTAGTAGTCTTGGTTAATCGATCCACTATCACCCAAATTTGATCTATTCCTCCTTTAGTCGACGGTAACCCAACTATAAAATCCATAGATACTGAGTCCCATTTCCACTTGGGTATATCCAAAGGTTGCATCATACCTCCAACTTTCTGACGTTCAAATTTCACCTTTTGACACATCAAACATTTGGATACATGTTCTACTATCTCCTTTTTCATATTTGGCCACCAAAAGTGTTTCTTCATGTCCTTATACAATTTATCTCCTCCAGGATTCATCGAATAACTGGAGCTAGGAGCATCCTTCATTAATCTTTCCTTGAGATCCCCACAGGTATCTGGTACACACCATCTACCCCTGAATCTTAAGCTCCCATCTTCGTGAATTTTAAAATCTAGAGCTTCTTCTTTTTCCACCTTGTCCTTAATCTTCTTCAACTTCTCATCAGCTTGCCGATGATCTAATATTTCCTGGTATATATCAAGGAATGCCTGCATACTAGCACAAATTTCCTTTCTAACCTCTCCAGGTGTTACTACCTCAAGATTCATTCTTCTAAAGTCCTATACTAGTTTGTCTTGTAGAATCCAATTCGCCTCACCTTCATGAGTCATTCTTCGACTCAGGGCATCCGCTACAAGATTAGCTTTGCCTTCATGATATAAGATTTCTAGATCATAATCTTATAAAGTTTCAACCATCTTCTCTGCCTCATATTAAGCTCTTTCTGAGTGAAGATGTATTTTAAGCTTTTGTGATCTGTATAGACCTTACATGAGGTGCCATATAGATAATGTCTCCAAATCTTTAGCGCGAACACCACAACAGCAAGTTCTAAATCGTGCACTGGATATCTCGACTCATATTCTTTCAGTTGTCTTGATGCATAAGCAATCACTCTGCCATGTTGCTTCAAAACGCATCCTAGACCGTACTTGGACGCGTCACTGTTAACTTCAAAACCTTCAGTTCCACAAGGTAATGCAAGGACCGGAGTTGAAGTTAATTTTTCCTTCAACTTTTGGAAAGCTCCCTCACACTTTTCCCATGTATGGTACTTCTTTCTTCATTAAATTCGTAAGTGGTTTTGCAATCTTGGCAAATCTTGAACAAATTTCCTGTAGTATCCTGTTAAACCAAGGAAACTTCGGACTTCTCTAACATTTGTTGGTCTAGGCCACTCTTTAACTGCCTGAATTTTTGCACGATCCACGGAGATTCCATCTCCTGTTACCACATAACCAAGAATCGATACCTCCTTGAGCCAAAACTCACACTTTGTTAACTTGGCATACAGTTTCTTTTCTCTCAAAAGCTTGAGAACTTGGCGAAGATGATTCGCATGTTCCTCTTCACTCTTTGAGTATACTAATATATCATCAATAAATACTACGACGAATTTGTCGAGTAATGGACTAAAGATTCGATTCATCAAATCTATAAAGATTGTTGGAGCATTAGTTAACCCAAATGGCATGACTACAAATTCGTAGTGTCCATACCTTGTACGAAAAGCTGTCATGGATATGTCTTTCTCTGCTATCTTCAGTTGATGATAGCCTGATCTCAAATCAATCTTTGAGAATACTTTAGCTCCTTGCAGTTGATCAATAAATCATCAATCCTAGGTAAAGGATACTTATTCTTAATGGTAACATTATTTAATTCCCGATAGTCAATGCATAACCGCATGCTTCGATCTTTCTTCTTGACAAACAAAACAGGAGCTCCCCATGGCGACGCGCTTGGGCAAATATAACCTTTCTTTAACAGTTCTTCTAACTGCTTCTTTAATTCCTCCATCTCATTTGGTGCCATCCTATAAGGATGCTTAGATATTGGAGTTGTTCCTAGTACCAAGTCGATAGTAAACTCAATCTCACGACCTTGACTCTTGTAACCTCCTCTTTGACTTCCTCCTTGTGCACCTCCACCAACATATGGGGTTGTTTCCCTTCCACCCTATTGATTCCTTGGGCCATTGTTTGTTTCGCTGGCCACCGCACTAGTACAAAAATGACCTATTTCAGCGCCCCTATCTCGGTGGTTGTGACTAGGAACCACCGAAATAGGTCCTTTGTATTTTTTTAAACTAAAAAAATAACATCTATTTCGGCGGTTCCTAGTCACAACCGACGAAATAGATATATTTGGTAGCCTATTTCGGCGGTTATGACTAGGAACCGCCGAAATAGTTTTTTTTTTATTTTAAAAAAATACGAAGGACCTATTTCGGCGGTTTCTAGTAACAAACGCCGAAATAGGTCGTTTAAAAAGACCCCCACCCAGCCCCGACGCAGTTAGGCGCGCTGTCAATCCCTAACCCCCTCTTCTCTGTTATTCGGCGATTTCAACTGCGACTTCGACCACCACAAGGCCGCCCCGCTCCTACGTTGCCCGCCCTCCTCCCGCCTTCACCGGTCGTCGCCGCCGTCACCGGTCGTGCGGTGGTTGTCGTCGGAAGTTGTTGCTGCAGCAACAACAGAAGCTACCAACAAGGTAAAAAAAACCCAAACTTGTTAGTTTCAGTTTTGACTACAAAATTGTAAATGTGTTGTTAAAATTGATAGATTCATGTCACATTATGATTGTGGATACTGATATTTATTGTGTGTGTCAAATCTTTGAAAGATTTGGTTGTTAAACTAATAAAATTATGTATGCACACAAGGTGTTTGACGAAATGTCCGAGTGATTATTTATGTTGTTTTTTTGCCCTTCTTTTAAGTATAGTTAGGTTAGCTTATTTGAGCTAGATTTATTATGCTTATATATGGGGTGGAGCAATGTTTGAGCATTATTTGTGCTTATAATTATAAGCAAATTATAAACATTATAAGCAATATAGTTTTACGCCCTCAATTCATACTTATTTTGCGTCTGCGTTTGCCTCTGTAGAGATTGGTACTGCTACACGTCTCGCACGCCCGATTGAGAAGAGGGGCTGAAAATAATTCATTTAGGAACCGATAATATACTTTAACTTATCTCTTCATTCTCTCCACTCACTGTAAATTTGCAACCTAACTACAAATAAGGAACATACACAACTACTGAGTTTCTCTACTATCTACATGTATTTGTGTCTCTTCAGATGAATACTTAAGAAGCTCCTCAACCATTGCATGGTAGATCGAAAGCGAAGCGGAGAACAATTCATTTACGAACCAGTAATATAATCTAACTTATCCTTTTTCTCTTTTGTACGTTGTATTTGATTTCCACAAATTATTGGAATTTGGTTTGATGTATAAATTTGGTATATATTAGTTTGGTTTATGATGGAAATTTGTGTTGTTGAATGATTGGTGAATGCTTAATAATAAGCATGGTTGTGTCTTGTCGCTCCCTGTCTACCAACCATCCTCCTTCTCCCTCTATTCATCGTACAAACTACAAACAAGTAAGTAGTTTAACTTATGTTTTTGTTTTAAAAAATGCAATTATTTGTTGAAATTAAAATGCTACTTTATTTGGGTTTGAACCTTAGAGTTAGGCTTGAATTTTGAAATTAAAATGCTAGTTTGTTTGGGTTTGAAAATTAGAGTTAGGCTAGATGTTTGAGGCAAAACTGCTAGTCTATTTGGGTTTGAACCAGTCGCGCTCCACTAGGATATAAACACGTGCAAACAAATTCAATCTATACCATCGATTTCGGTAATGTGATTCTCATACCAGTTGTGTGTTTGACATATAGTATGGAGCGTGACTGGATGTATGTGATCGAGGAGATCACTTTGACAAGATGTTGAAAGAGTTCTGCAAAGCGGTAGTGCAACACAAGAACATGACAAAGGGGAAGAAAATTCCATGTCCTTGTGTTGACTGTGGTGTGTTAAGACAATATTCAAGCATCGAGGAAATTGAATTTCATCTGAAGACCCGTGGATTCATGGCTCATTATAGAAGATGGACGTTCCAAGGTGAGCCTGTTGAGGATAACGACGTCTCCTCATGCAGTCATGATCGGAAGAGGATGAGAACCGACCACATCTTTGATACTGTCAATGAGTCAGAACTCCCAGATAATTTAGGTGTCAATGAAAGTGAATAGATGGCTTACCATGATGAGCAAATACACGAGATGTTTGACAATGTCGAGGATAATTTTGCTGATAGGCCGGATGAGTATCAAAGATTACTGGACGCATCCAAAACAGCCATGTACCCCATGTGCATTAAGTACAGCAAATTGACCGGTGTATTGAATTTGTTCAATCTGAAAGGGACACATGGGTGGAGTGACAAGAGCTTCACGACACTTCTTGAGTTGCTTCATGATATGTTTCCTAACGGTAACGGTCTGCCTACCACCACCTACGAAGCAAAGAAATGGATGTGTCCAATGGGAATTGAGTACAAAAAGATTGATGCATGCCCAAACAACTGTGTGTTGTATAGGGGAGATTACGAACAATTAGACAAGTGTCCAAAATGTTCGTTGTCACGATACAAGCATAAGGATGGAGACTCCCCCGTTCATAAAAAAAAGTCCTCCAACTAAAATGTTGTGGTATTTGCCGATCATACCTAGATTCAAACGGTTGTTTGCCAATCCGATAGATGCAAAAAACTTACGATGGCACGCAGAGGGTAGAAAAAGTGATGAGAAGTTAAGACATCCAGCAGATGGACCTCAGTGGAGAAACATCAACAGACGGTTCAAAGATATCGGTGATGAAAACAGGAATCTGAGGCTTGGATTATGCACTGATGGGATGAACCCGTATGGTACGTTGAGCAGTCAACATAGCACTTGGCCTGTTTTGCTAGTGATATACAATTTGCCCTCATGGGTATGTATGAAACGAAAGTACATAATGTTATCACTCCTGATATCTGGTCCCAAGCAGCCAGATCATAACATTGACGTATATCTCACCCCACTAATTGATGATTTGAAGTTATTGTGGAATGAGGGTACCGTGGTGTATGATGCTTATGCAAGAGAAAATTTCACGCTTAAGGCGTTGTTGTTCTGTACAGTCAACGACTTCCCTGCGTATGGTAACTTGTCTGGATACATAGTCAAAGGAACATTTGCATGCCCTGTTTGCGAGGATGACACATGTTCAGAACGTTTAAAAAACTGTGGTAAAAATGTTTACATGTGCCATCGAAGGTTTCTACCTGAAGATCATCCTTTTCGAAAGAAAAAAAACTGTTTAACGACAGAGCTGAGACTCGTGCAGCCCGTCTACCATTAACCTCCGAGGAAGTTTATTCAAAGGTTAAGGATATCGTAAATGTTTTTGGAAACACGTCAAAACCGCCAAAAAACATTTGGAAAAAGTGTTCCATCTTTTGGGAGTTACTGTATTGGCGTCATTTGCCTGTCGGACACTGTTTGGATATCATGCATATCGTGAAAAACGTCGGTGAGGCAGTGAGCGGGACTTTGCTCAATATACCGGGTAAAACAAAAGACGGGTTAAAAGTAAGGAAAGACATGCAAGCCATGGGTATACAACCAGAGTTACACCCACAAGAGAACGGGAAACGAATTTATCTACCTCCTGAGTGCTACACTCTTTCAAAAAATGAAAAAATCAGCTTCTGCAAATGTTTGCATTCAGTAAAAGTACCCTCCGGGTACTCTTCAAACTGGAAGAACATAGTCTCGATGAAGGATTTGAAGTTGCTAGGCATGAAGTCTCACGATTATCATGTGTTAATGTTACATCTTCTTCCAGTAGCAATCCGAGGGATTTTACCTGATAATGTCAGAAATGCTTTAACCAGATTATGTTTCTTCTTCAATGCCGTCTGCTGCAAGGCAATTGACATGAACTCCCTCAGTGATCTACAACATGAAATTGTAGTCACATTATGTCAACTTGAGATGTACTTTCCACCATCCTTTTTTGACATAATGGTGCACTTAATTGTCCACATCGTTCGAGAGATCCAATTTTGTGGTCCGGTCTACTTATGATATATGTACCCTTTTGAACGATACATGGGTATCCTAAAGAGTAGAATGAAGAACAGATATCGACCGGAAGGGAGCATAGTAGAGGCGACGGTCACTGAGGAAGTCATAGAATTTGTGACTGATTATTTGAAAGAAGCAGAGGCGATTGGTATTCCAAAACCACGATACTACAATAGGTATAAGGGTAAAGGTGTCATCGGCAGAAAGATTGTACATGTGCCACATGATCTTATTCACCAAGCACATCTTTTTGTATTACAACACGTTGAGGTTGTTGAACCTTTCTTCGACACCCATATGGCTGAGTTAAGGCAACAAAATCCAACTAAAGGTCATCTTTGGCTCACAACTGAACAAAACCGAGTGTTTGTATCATGGTTCAAAGATCATGTGTTTGAACTAGCTTCATCAAATCCAAATTTTGTCAGTGAAGAGATTAGATGTTTAGCCGTTGGACCTGAAACTAATGTTATTTCATTTGAAGGGTATGACATAAATGGATATACATACTACACTGCACGCCAAGATGCTAAGTCAATAAATCAGAACAATGGAGTAAAAATAGAAGCTGCAGTCACTGAATACCAAACCGGTAACCAATCTCGACCATTTAGCAGTTCTAGTTGGATTATGGTGTTATCGAGGACATTTGGGAACTAGACTACCACGTCGATTCTTTTCTAGTGTTTCGTTGTAAATGGGTAGACAACCGACGTGGATACCAAAATGACGGAGGACTCACTTTGGTTGATCTTTCACGTAGCGGCTATACAAATGATCAATTTGTCCTAGGAAAGGATTGTGAGCAAGTGTGGTATGTTCAGGACCCGCAAGACTGTAGGTGGTCTGTTGTTCTTCCTGGGAGAAGACCAGTTTTGGTTGAAAATGAAAACAATGATGAAGACGACCACGAGGTGATTGAAGAGACAAACTTTTTTCCTACAGGATTATGGGATTCAAATGATGATTTGCAAAATGAATTGTTTTACACAAGGTCAGACCATGATGAGGGTGTCTGGGTTGAAAATGGAAAATAATCTAAATTTTGGTGTCAGGTAATACTAAAAATCGAGTATGTATTTTCTAAGTTAGATAGAGTATCTTTTTTTAATGTTATCTCAACTATTTTTGTTGGTATGTTTAATTAATCTTTATATTAATATGTCTTGATCTAATGTTTTATTTTATCTCAGTGGCTGATCACCGATGGATGACCCGATGGACGATCCAGTTGGACAGTTCATCACGACTAGAGAAGCTGAACCACCACAGCAGACGAGACTAGCTAAGCGGGTCACACATGGTGGTAAGAAGGCTTCGAGGAAGTCCGCGCCAGAACAAGAGGCTGAGGCTGGCCCATCATAGCAAGCTGAAGAGCCAATAACTAATTCATCATCTCAAACATAACCAAAAAAGCGGGGTGGCACACGAGCGCTGAAGGCAAACAAAGCCCCCCCCCCCCCCCACGAAGCCAGTGCGCTTCAATGAGTACCAGCAGCCGAACGGAGAATGGAAGAAGGATTTTGTTTCTTACACGGGGCATCTGGTTAAGACATACTGCAATATCAACCACAATTGGAAGATGGTGCCTAAGACGTTGAAGGAGACCATGTTTGAGCGTCTTCAGGTAAACGATCACACATCTTTAATAGTATATTTGTTTTTATATAAATGCAAGAGCTGCTTATAATGTGTCACTAATCTTGTGTTTGTGTATGTAGACTAAATTTTGCGTAGATCCCTCTCATAAGGATCATGTGCTACAAGCAATACATATCAATGAGGTCTTCTTCTTCTCCGGTTACCTCCGATGACTTCCCCTTCCTACTTCCTTCCCCATCTTTCAGTGTATCCTTGGCTTTCAGACTTTTGATTATGCTCGCCATTTCGTCCGTCTTCTTTTGGTGCTCCAAATCTTTGTCCATCAACTCCTGTTGAAACCTCTCGTTAATCTCGGCCATCTTCTCATTGACATCTCGAGCGAAACCTTGCATCAGATCACGGAGGTCCTCTTTCGAGAATGAGCTCCCTCCTTCCCCCGTAGTCTTCCCTTTCCCATTGTCAGAACGTGGTGCCACGATCAAGCGTAATGTGTTTCCGTGGACTGAATCGTGGTTGTATTTCGACGTTTGATTCCCACAGACGACGCCAAAATGAAATAAAAGGTTACTCTCTCTCTCTCTCAAGATCTTAAGTATGAAGCAAACGACTTGTGTATTGATAGCGTGATCTTTTACATGGGGTGAGTCTTCTATTTATAGGCTCGGGGCCATATCTTTCCTATATAACTCGTGGGGTCTACCCTTCTAGAATATTCTTTATCTTACAAAGTTTACTTGTACAACCTTACTTTGTCTTACGTCCGACCGATCCTCCTAGATTATACCCTACTTTCCGAGCTATATCTACATGGTGTGGACATCTCTTTAACCCTTTCAGAAGTGCTATGATCCTTAAAGCGTCCGACCGACTCTATCGTGGCTTGGGAAAATTGTGACTTTAGCCCGTCCGTCCGACCTCAACAGAATCTCCTTTCGGTGAGGTTGTAGTCTTAATCCGTCTGACTGACTTCAAAAAGGAGCGCCTATCGGTAAGACTGTGGCTTCGATACGTCCGATGAAAGGACTGTGGCCTTCGGTATTGCTCCTCTTCATCCAATAAAAAAATCAATCCAATTCAACTGCCCAATTCAAAAACTCAAATTGAATTCAATTGAAAAAATACGACCAGCCCAAGTTTACCCCAAATTTGGCCCATAAAATTTATCCCAAAGTCACCCGAAATCCAGCTCGTAACTCTAACTCAACTTTGGCTCATTTTCAGTTCACAAGTTCATCTCAATCTCGGCCCAATCCTTGCCTACAAATGCAGTCCAAATTTAGTCATATTTAAGTCCAAAATTCCATCCCAAGATCCACATCAATATCTTAAAAAATCAATCCAATTCCACTTCAAAAAAAAATCCTAATACTCAAAATCCTCCCTGAAGTCCCCAAAAATCATTCTTAAGCACCCATACACATAGAAATTACCAAATTCGTTCTCAAAAACACCAAAAATCATTCACAAAATGAAATACCCCAAAAATCTATTTTTGAGATTTAACAGCTTAAAATATTATTATGATCACTTTTGATGATAATTCGGGAATAGAGCCTTTACAGAGTTGTTTTAAGGGATGAGATGTGTTCTATTGGGTTCAAAATACATTTTTCCTAAAGTTGGCCAAAAGGGTATTTTGGTAATTTTGACCCAAAAGTTGACTTTGACCACGAGGGTATTTTGGTAATTTATCTTGAGTCAAGAAATTGATCCAACATGGAATATAGACGGGTGTAATGTCCATTAACAAATTATAGAGCCAAAATAAGTAGGTGGGAAGTTACCTTATCTTAAAGACGATATTTTACCTTTAAAACACAAAAGTATTCTTGTGTCCTAAAATGAGAATTTACCCTTTTAAGTGGTGTGCTACCAGGACTTTTATACTCTTAATTAAGTTAGAGAACCATTTCCACCTAGCATTTAATATTTACATCATTAATCCTTTAAAGCACAAAAAGTACCTCTGTGTCCTTTAAATAAGTTTTTATTCTTGGTTGCTGGAAGAATTTATTTAATTTTATTCCAGATTAGCTAATCCATTCAAACAGATTTTCCACTCAACATTTAATAGTTACATCTTCTATAATGCGTTAAAGCACAAAAATGTCATTAATGGCCTTAATGTCATATTTTGACCTTTGGTCTTCTTTTACTGTTTTCAAATGTCTTCTCTCTCCTAATCAATGCAAGAAAATTAATATTCAAATCTTATCCCTTTTATAAAATCAAACCCTCTTTAATTCCCTAATACATAAAAATGTGATTAATGACTTTAAGGTCATATTTTGATCTTTGGTCTTCTTTTTACTGTTTTCAAACACCATCTCTCTCTTAATTAATTCAGAAAGATCAATATTCAAAGTATCCTGTCCCTTTTACCAAATAAAATCCTCTTTGAAGCTTAATTGTCATAAAAACCTTGGACTTATCTTTTACTTTTGGCATTCATATTCTAATTTTACAAAACTCATCACTATTAAATAAGACTTTATATTTCATGTTGAAAGATAATTACTATCCATTCTTTCTGTTACCAATTTAAATTCCCTTAATACCTTAATTTCCATAATGGCCTTTGGATTTTCTTTGTCTATCTTCTTGTGATTCATTACTCCTTATTAAGTCTTTTGACCTGTTATTTTAAATTACTCTCTCCTTTGAATCAACCTCTACCAGATTAAGTTTTCCAACTTCCCTAAATTATTCAAGCTCCAATAAATTACATAGGATCTCTCTCTCCTTATTCCACTATATATAGGGATGTAAACCGATCTTTTTTTAGGGCGGAACACACCTCAATCCTTCTCCATTCTTGTTGATTAGTAATCTGAGTGGGTTCGGGAATTATTCTAGTAGGTACTCCTCCTAAACCTTTTGAATTTAAACTCTACTATCATCTTTGGTGTCGTTAACCTTCTTCAAGAGTGTTACCTCACGTCGATGGTGTTAGCCTTCTTCAACGGTCTTAATCGTCCTTGGGTTAACTATCCTGTCCAGTAGTTCATAGAGGGTTAGGGTTTTTTATTTGTGCTTTTATTGTGTTGGGATTGATACCCTGATCACCCTTATTACATTTTGTGATTCAAAGCTTTGTGTCATTAGACATAAAAATTATACTTCAAACCCTACAATAGTCTTTGACGGTATTGGCTTTCTTTGGCGGTGTTAGCTGATTTCGATAGTGTCAACCTTTTTTGGTGTTGTGAACCTCCTTCAATTGTTATTAGTTTTAAGGTTGATCATTACCCCCCAAAATCTAGATTTTTGAACGTCATCAATGGAGTTAACCTTATTCAATAGTGTTGGCCTTCTTCGACAGTGTTAGCCACCGAGAACGGTGTTTGCTGCTTTTGACTGTATTAGCGATTAGAAGGTTGATCACTACTTTAATGTTTATCTTTTAGGAGGCGGGAATAAAATTTTCTTATTATTATTTTAAAGTGGGTTCTCTTAACTCTTCACATTCTATGATGTGTAGTTTGAAGTTTATGGTCGTTAGAAATAAAAATCAATTACATCTTTGTAAAGTGTACAAGTCTATGTTTGTCAAAACATATTCCCTACTAGGTTTGCTTTGTTCAGATTACAATCTGTAATCTTTGGCATAAAATGTATAACTTCATATTTTATAAGTTATACTTTTTAGAAATTTTTAATGAAAAGTAAAATGAATATGAAAATAAAATTGTAAATAAAATGAAAAACTTATATACATGCTTAGTCCATCTAAGAGAAAATTTAATAAAATAGAAAATGTCTCATTACATTTGCTCAGTGTGTACCCAAAATAAGAATGTAAAAGACAGGGAACATGTCATCAAATTAGTAGTCAAACCGAGTGTTTTATTAGCAAGAAGTAAATTGTCCTACCATATAATCAAGCACTCATTTTAGGATGACAAATTAACCATTTTAAGTTAACAAGTTAACTATTTTAAAGATAAAGGTTAACCAATTTAGAAAGAAGATAAACCAATTTAAAAAGACATGCTAATGAGTTTCAGTAGACATGTTAACCAATATAAGGAGTCAGGTTAACCAATTTCAAAAGACAGGTTAACGAATATAAGGAGTCATGTTAATCAATTTCAAAGGACATGTTAACCAATTTCAAAAGACAGGTTAACTAATATAAGGAGTCAGGTTAATCAATTTCAAAAGACAGGTTAACTAAGTTTAAAAGACATGTTAATCAATTCAAAAGATTGGTTAACCAATTTCAAAAGATAGGTTAAGCAATTTCTAAAGATTGGTTAACCAATTTCAAAAGACAAGTTAATCAATATAAGGAGTCAGGTTAACCAATTTCAATAGACAGGTTAACCAATTTCAAAAGATAGATTAACCAATTTATAAAGATATGTTAACCAATTTATCATATTAATCAACTTACAGAAGCATGTTAACCAATTTAAGGAGTCAGACTAACCAATTTACATATATGAACGTAACAAATTATGGGAAAAAAGATTCTAAAAGTTTCCCGTAACCAACTGAGAAACACAAGAGTTTGTCGTAAATTATTCCCTACAAACAAGTATAGTTTTGTACAAGAACTAAAGTTATTCTTATTTTCTAAAATTCTTAATACAGTAGTGAAGTCTTTTCCAATAATAATGAATTTAATATCTACCAATATACAATATAGATGTTTCAAAACGTACTCATATAATAATTTAACATAAGTACACATGTTAGATAAAAACAATTATCTAGTTAGTTGTTTGATCATAAAATTGATTAAAGTGGACTTTGGCGTGAGAGCTAACGTATAACTAGACCACAACTCTAACTAGCTTCACAAGTTCAACATTTACGAAACCATCCCAATCTCACTGCATTAGTGAACTTCATAACTGATGTCTTATCCATTCTATTTAAATAAGAGAAAACAACTCAAACAATTACCACCAACTTAGAAGGAAAAATGATCAAACATACTGACATTCACAATGGATGAAATGGTTTAGAAACTTTAATCTACCAAGTGACATGTAAGTTTTTTTGGGAGATTACATAAGTTAAAGCAGTTGAATGGAGTGCATGTAAAACATAAAATCTAGAAGCAATAAGAGCTAAGACTTTAGCATTATAAGCTCAAAGTCATAAGACACTTTCGGAAACATTTTTACTTCAAGTATAAGAATACAAATCTTGACAAAATTGACTATGATATTGTTGTGGTTCTCTTTTTCAAAATTGGGGAAAAGAACTACATATTATAGACGAGAGCAATGTGTATAGCCTTGTTCTCAAACGTTGATGTGTAAAATTGCCTAATATCACTTAAGTCGAATAACATCTTATAGATTGATATGGGCGAAGAGCCAAAACTAAACTTTGAATTGTAGTGATTAGCAAGTTAACAAAAATAATTCAAGATAGAGTTGACACGTAATTCGATGACATGAAGAATTTGACGTCAAATTTTGAATATGATAACAAAATTGAAGAATAATAAAATTCAGTTTACCCGGTGCTCAAAATAAAGAGAGAACAAAATTTTTTTTTTCTCTTTTTTCACGTAGAAAATAGAAGTGATATGACATTTTGTTTGGTGCTGTTGCAAATTATTGATTTAGTTTATGTATGATAATCAATATTAAATTATGAATAAATATTCTAAAAACCAAATATTAAAATTCTATTTAGTTTATTGATTTAGTTCAGCGCATCAAATCCCTTGATATTGTGCTATGACTATTAATGGTAATTAAAATTTATTTACTTAACTCTTCAAATTTTATATTGTAACATTATAAAATATCTTGTAAAATTAAAACTAGTTTTAGAATAAAAGAATAAGGCATATTATTATAACAATGTAATTGTTTATAAGTAAATAATTCAATTTTTTGAGTAATAACATATTTTTATTTTAAAGTAGAGCATAAATATATAAACTGCGAGTGTAACTTTTAGATGGAGTAAAATAAAAAAAATATCTAGTCTAACTAATACACTTAATTTTATAATTAGTACTATTTTAGATAAATAAAATATCCATAAAATACACACTATTGATTAACAAGTTTTTAAATGACATCACTATTTACAGCCTGTCGGTAGACGTACGTTTGTAGCAGCACTACCGGCTCTTCCTCTTGTTCCCGCCTTCGTCTACGACTGCGCTCACGCTATTTCATTCTAGTGCTGCGCGAGCCGTACTCCTCGATCGATTGCGCTCGAAGCTTCTCCAGAAACTCCGTCAATTTAGGTACCGCAGCCTCTTCCTCCTCTCCTCTTCCTGTCTTTCCTCCTCTCCTCTTCCCGTCTTTCAGGATACACTCTGTTTACATATATGCTAATGAATGCTCTGAATTGATCTTATTCTTGATATGTCAATGTCTGTATGAGTATCGTAGGTAGTGTAGTAAACAGGAGTGTAAGTCCAAAATAAGATAACTAGCCTTGATGTACGGCAAAAACAATCCAGAATACAATCTGTTTTTTCATAGTGAAATTCCTCCCCGGGTACCCCCTTAACGCTTCCGTACAGTAATCGCCTTGAGAGTGATCGTCATTCGAACGCTCTGCTGGCCGTACCGCCGTAGCCATGGGGATTGAGGAGCCAACAGAGTACGAGCGCCAAAGACTGGAAAATATCAAGCGCAACCAAGAAATGATATCCTCTTTGAAGATTCATTCTAAGCTCGCTGGACTCTCTGCCTCCACCAAACGCCCGAGGGTGGAGAAGAACTCTTACAATTTGCGCTCACAGAAGATCCCAAAAGATGTCATTCGAAGGTCTGGTCGCATAGAAGCGATGCGTCTTGATTCCGAAAATCTTACCGACGATTTTCTCGAGTCGCCTGTTAAAATCTCACAATCAAATAATCCCCCTCACCGGATGGCGTTTGGACCCGGGCTATGTTGCGCATGTTCTTCACGGGAGGATTATGTCAGTGAAGTTCTTTCCTACTACTGATATTGAAATGGTCGCTGTGGGGAATAATTTTGGGAAAGTTGGGTTCTGGAATTTGAAATCTGATGGTGATAACATTCATCTCTACCAACCCCATTTTGCTCCTGTTTCTGGAATTTTGATCCATCCATCTAATCCGTCTTCGGTGCAGGGTTGCATTATGGAGCTTGTTCCAGGCTCTGCGCACAATGAGATATGGGAGGTTTTATCCCCTTGGTATATAGTATTTCCAGTGGGTGCATGGCTGTTCCGCTTTTAGCTGATCTAATTTGTGTTTATTTGGAGCTAACTACGGAAGGTGTATACTAGCTTTTATATCTATATTAGATAAGTTTGTATGGTTAAAGCATAGTGTGAACTCGGAGAAATAACAAAATCATGTAAATCATTTACTGGATAACAGAGAATTGGGGCGCCACTAGATTTTTTGTTATAAGGGGATTCATCCAAACTGGACTGACTCTGCAAACTGAATGATGATCCGCAAGATCTGAAGTGACGATTAGACTGAAAGTCTAGAATCTTTGTGTATTATCCTCCATGTGAATACTACTTATTTTCTACCTAGTTTTTCTTTTTGTAAAGGTATCACTGCAAATTTCTTCAGATTACTGAACATCAGTACATTCGTTGTGTCTATTTATTTATTGATTGTATTGATTCGCCGGCTATTTCAAGTATTGATTATGTGGTATGGTACTCTTTCTCAACCGTTGATTAAATTACACTTCTTCAATGAAAATCTAAAGCTGCTGGTGTATATCTTGGTAATTTAACAGCTTAGTACAACTATCCGTAATCATTTCTAAGCTGTTATTGCTAGACAACTATTGTTACTTACTACTATTATTGAACAGGTTGATTTCACTTAATTACTGCTCACAGGCTGAAAATGAGCCCTGCAAAACCTCGAGATGATTTAAGAGGTTGTGCTTCAGTTATGAAGCCCCCTTTTGACAAGGATAAATGCATGAGAAGAGCTGACAAATTCATTAAAAAGGTCACCAAGCATAGCAAGCTTAATATCTTGGATGACCCTCCCGAAAAGCGGTTGGTGAAAATACACTGGAGATCAGATAATAATGAAGATATTCGAATAAAAGTTTTCAGGTGGACTAAGGATCCACCTGAAGTAGTGTTCAAGAAGGGGTTTTCATCAAGGCCTAGGGGGGAAGTGGCAACCAAGGATTATTGGAGTCTTAAGAGACATGTTGTTGAAGCGGCGCCCCCCTTGGCACCCCAGGCGCCTTCTGCTTTTATAAGCACCTCGACATCCATAGATTGGGTCCCACAAAATCTTTCGGAATGTGGAGAGACTTTTTTCAGGTATGAAATTATGCCATGGGGGGTATCTGTTGTAAGGAATCTTTTGAGAGGTACAAGTTCAAGAGTCAAATAGAGGTCACTTTCGTAAAAAGAATTTGACCTGAATACATACGTTCAGCGGAGGCCTTTAAGCTCGAAAAAAGGTCGTTTGAAAGGTTTGTATTTAATTTTTTTCGGTGATATTTGTTTTAATATTGTATCTTTTGTTCTAACAATTTTAACTCTTTATTTAACAGTAAGGGGAGAATGCGCACTGTACTAAAAAAAGAGGCTATTGATGAGACACTGTTCATGAATGGGGCGTTCGTGGTAGAAAAAAAGTTAGGATATAACCTTAGATATAGAGTTGGATTTAACCGCAAAGGGCACGTGGATTATGTATGGCTGTAGTTGAGTGATTTGATTTAAGACAATCGCACAGTGTAAATGGAAAGTGTCTCCATGGTTTCGTATGTTTATTACTGGTATAACATTTTATAAAGTTTTGTGTCAAAATTGTAAAAATGAGAAAATATAGGGTATAAATATACATCTACCAGTAATAAACATACGAAACCATGGAGACACTTTCCATTTACACTGTGCGATTGTCTTAAATCAAATCACTCAACTACAGCCATGCATAATCCACGTGCCCTTTGCGGTTAAATCCAACTCTATATCTAAGGTTATATCCTAACTTTTTTTCTACCACGAACGCCCCATTCATGAACAGTGTCTCATCAATAGCCTCTTTTTTTAGTACAGTGCGCATTCTCCCCTTACTGTTAAATAAAGAGTTAAAATTGTTAGAACAAAAGATACAATATTAAAACAAATATCACCGAAAAAAATTAAATACAAACCTTTCAAACGACCTTTTTTCGAGCTTAAAGGCCTCCGCTGAACGTATGTATTCAGGTCAAATTCTTTTTACGAAAGTGACCTCCATTTGACTCTTGAACTTGTACCTCTCAAAAGATTCCTTACAACAGATACCCCCCATGGCATATATCAAGGAATGCCTGCATACTAGCACAAATTTCCTTTCTAACCTCTCCAGGTGTTACTACCTCAAGATTCATTCTTCTAAAGTCATATACTAGTTTGTCTTGTAGAATCCAATTCGCCTCACCTTCATGAGTCATTCTTCGACTCAGGGCATCCGCTACAAGATTAGCTTTGCCTTCATGATATAAGATTTCTAGATCATAATCTTATAAAGTTTCAACCATCTTCTCTGCCTCATATTAAGCTCTTTCTGAGTGAAGATGTATTTTAAGCTTTTGTGATCTGTATAGACCTTACATGAGGTGCCATATAGATAATGTCTCCAAATCTTTAGCGCGAACACCACAACAGCAAGTTCTAAATCGTGCACTGGATATCTCGACTCATATTCTTTCAGTTGTCTTGATGCATAAGAAATCACTCTGCCATGTTGCTTCAAAACGCATCCTAGACCGTACTTGGACGCGTCACTGTTAACTTCAAAACCTTCAGTTCCACAAGGTAATGCAAGGACCGGAACTGAAGTTAATTTTTCCTTCAACTTTTGGAAAGCTCCCTCACACTTTTCATCCCACTTGTATGGTACTTCTTTCTTCATTAAATTCGTAAGTGGTTTTGCAATCTTGTCAAATCTTGAACAAATTTCCTGTAGTATCCTGTTAAACCAAGGAAACTTCGGACTTCTCTAACATTTGTTGGTCTAGGCCACTCTTTAACTGCCTGAATTTTTGCACGATCCACGGAGATTCCATCTCCTGTTACCACATAACCAAGAATCGATACCTCCTTGAGCCAAAACTCACACTTTGTTAACTTGGCATACAGTTTCTTTTCTCTCAAAAGCTTGAGAACTTGGCGAAGATGATTCGCATGTTCCTCTTCACTCTTTGAGTATACTAATATATCATCAATAAATACTACGACGAATTTGTCGAGTAATGGACTAAAGATTCGATTCATCAAATCTATAAAGATTGTTGGAGCATTGGTTAACCCAAATGGCATGACTACAAATTCGTAGTGTCCATACCTTGTACGAAAAGCTGTCTTGGATATGTCTTTCTCTGCTATCTTCAGTTGATGATAGCCTGATCTCAAATCAATCTTTGAAAATACCTTAGCTCCTTGCAGTTGATCAAATAAATCATCAATCCTAGGTAAAGGATACTTATTCTTAATGGTAACATTATTTAATTCCCGATAGTCAATGCATAACCGCATGCTTCCATCCTTCTTCTTGACGAATAAAACAAGAGCTCCCCATGGCGACGCGCTTGGACGAATATAACCTTTCTTTAACAGTTCTTCTAACTGCTTCTTTAATTCCTCATCTCATTTGGTGCCATCCTATAAGGATGCTTAGATATTGGAGTTGTTCCTAGTACCAAGTCGATAGTAAACTCAATCTCACGACCTTGACTCTTGTAACCTCCTCTTTGACTTCCTCCTTGTGCACCTCCACCAACATATTGGGGTTGTTTCCCTTGCCCACCATATTGATTCCTTGGGCCATTGTAGTTGTTTCGCTGGCCACCGCACTAGTACAAAAATGACCTATTTCAGCGCCCCTATCTCGGTGGTTGTGACTAGGAACCACCGAAATAGGTCCTTGTATTTTTTTAACTAAAAAAATAACATCTATTTCGGCGGTTCCTAGTCACAACCGACGAAATAGATATATTTGGTAGCCTATTTCGGCGGTTATGACTAGGAACCGCCGAAATAGTTTTTTTTTTATTTTAAAAAAATACGAAGGACCTATTTCGGCGGTTTCTAGTAACAAACGCCGAAATAGGTCGTTTAAAAAGACCCCCACCCAGCCCCGACGCAGTTAGGCGCGCTGTCAATCCCTAACCCCCTCTTCTCTGTTATTCGGCGATTTCAACTGCGACTTCGACCACCACAAGGCCGCCCCGCTCCTACGTTGCCCGCCCTCCTCCCGCCTTCACCGGTCGTCGCCGCCGTCGCCGGTCGTGCGGTGGTTGTCGTCGGAAGTTGTTGCTGCAGCAACAACAGAAGCTACCAACAAGGTAAAAAAAACCCAAACTTGTTAGTTTCAGTTTTGACTACAAAATTGTAAATGTGTTGTTAAAATTGATAGATTCATGTCACATTATGATTGTGGATACTGATATTTATTGTGTGTGTCAAATCTTTGAAAGATTTGGTTGTTAAACTAATAAAATTATGTATGCACACAAGGTGTTTGACGAAATGTCCGAGTGATTATTTATGCTGTTTTTTTGCCCTTCTTTAAAGTATAGTTAGGTTAACTTATTTGGGCTAGATTTATTATGCTTATATATGGGGTGGAGCAATGTTTGAGCATTATTTGTGCTTATAATTATAAGCAAATTATAAACATTATAAGCAATATAGTTTTACGCCCTCAATTCATACTTATTTTGCGTCTGCGTTTGCCTCTGTAGAGATTGGTACTGCTACACGTCTCGCACGCCCGATTGAAAAGAGGGGCTGAAAATAATTCATTTAGGAACCGATAATATACTTTAACTTATCTCTTCATTCTCTCCACTCACTGTAAATTTGCAACCTAACTACAAATAAGGAACATACACAACTACTGAGTTTCTCTACTATCTACATGTATTTGTGTCTCTTCAGATGAATACTTAAGAAGCTCCTCAACCATTGCATGGTAGATTGAAAGCGAAGCGGAGAACAATTCATTTACGAACCAGAAATATAATCTAACTTATCCTTTTTCTCTTTTGTACGTTGTATTTGATTTCCACAAATTATTGGAATTTGGTTTGATGTATAAATTTGGTATATATTAGTTTGGTTTATGATGGAAATTTGTGTTGTTGAATGATTGGTGAATGCTTAATAATAAGCATGGTTGTGTCTTGTCGCTCCCTATCTACCAACCATCCTCCTTCTCCCTCTATTCATCGTACAAACTACAAACAAGTAAGTAGTTTAACTTATGTTTTTGTTTTAAAAAATGCAATTATTTGTTGAAATTAAAATGCTACTTTATTTGGGTTTGAACCTTAGAGTTAGGTTAGAAACCTAGGGGGGCTTGATAATTCGTCTACAAGTATTATACAATAAAATCTTTGAAGAAATAATCATTAATACTTGATTGGATAGAAGAATGTAGTTGAAGAGGCCGTTATTGTTTACGTAGAAAAAGAAGAAAAATTAATATATCTATATTTTTTAAAATAGATATTATTAGAATATAAACAATTTTATCTATAATTTTATTTATTTGTCTTCTAAAAGACTTAATACTGTTAAATTCAATCAACTATTATTTATATGTTCTATTGAATAGGTTAGAAACCTTCATAGCCTTTTAATTATATAAACTACAAGATAATTGA
This sequence comes from Limonium bicolor, assembly GCA_023374045.1. Classification (NCBI taxonomy): domain Eukaryota; kingdom Viridiplantae; phylum Streptophyta; class Magnoliopsida; order Caryophyllales; family Plumbaginaceae; genus Limonium; species Limonium bicolor. The sequence continues at coordinate 227,813,432 of CM041776.1, forward strand.
TTATACTTAAAAAAAATGGGTCCCCAAAAATTTGGAGCCCCCTAAAATTGGGGGCCCTCTTCCATGTCACCACCTAGACATGCTAATAGCCGCCCCTGCTCACAGCACATATTATATCAATGCACATATATACACCAGCTCCTACGAGTGACAGACCTAGACAAACAAGAATTCAACCTTTTATACTCAACTAAATATGAACGAAGCAATCTTATCTGTTTTCATAGTTGTCTTGATCTCGATATGTTCGCTTATTCTTCAGGTTTGCTGAAAATGAGCCCTGCAAAACCTCGAGATGATTTAAGAGGTTGTGCTTCAGTTATGAAGCCCCCTTTTGACAAGGATAAATGCATGAGAAGAGCTGACAAATTCATTAAAAAGGTCACCAAGCATAGCAAGCTTAATATCTTGGATGACCCTCCCGAAAAGCGGTTGGTGAAAATACACTGGAGATCAGATAATAATGAAGATATTCGAATAAAAGTTTTCAGGTGGACTAAGGATCCACCTGAAGTAGTGTTCAAGAAGGGGTTTTCATCAAGGCCTAGGGGGGAAGTGGCAACCAAGGATTATTGGAGTCTTAAGAGACATGTTGTTGAAGCGGCGCCCCCCTTGGCACCCCAGGCGCCTTCTGCTTTTATAAGCACCTCGACATCCATAGATTGGGTCCCACAAAATCTTTCGGAATGTGGAGAGACTTTTTTCAGGTATGAAATATATGCCATGGGGGGTATCTGTTGTAAGGAATCTTTTGAGAGGTACAAGTTCAAGAGTCAAATGGAGGTCACTTTCGTAAAAAGAATTTGACCTGAATACATATGTTCAGCGGAGGCCTTTAAGCTCGAAAAAAGGTCGTTTGAAAGGTTTGTATTTAATTTTTTTCGGTGATATTTGTTTTAATATTGTATCTTTTGTTCTAACAATTTTAACTCTTTATTTAACAGTAAGGGGAGAATGCGCACTGTACTAAAAAAAGAGGCTATTGATGAGACACTGTTCATGAATGGGGCGTTCGTGGTAGAAAAAAAGTTAGGATATAACCTTAGATATAGAGTTGGATTTAACCGCAAAGGGCACGTGGATTATGTATGGCTGTAGTTGAGTGATTTGATTTAAGACAATCGCACAGTGTAAATGGAAAGTGTCTCCATGGTTTCGTATGTTTATTACTGGTAGATGTATATTTATACCCTATTTTTTCTCATTTTTACAATTTTGACACAAAACTTTATAAAATGTTATAATTTTTATTTAAATTCATTTAAAACCCTAAATTCCTTTTATTTATGCCCACGGCTTCATATATTGCTAGTAATTACCGTTTGACACCAACTTTAATGCTATAAGCATAAATTAAATTAAATAAGCTTTTAAACTTAAATTAAAATGGCCTAATGACATGGCCTTATTACAACTTTGCTTAATAACATAAAATTACACATAAATAGCTTAAAAATTACTATAAACTCTCAGCCTTTCTCCATATTATTAATTCTTCCACATAATGTCATAATTTGACCATTATGTTACTTAAATGACTTAAATGACTAGCTTAATATATCTAAGTCATTTCTGACCACACTTAGGTTAAAATCAACCATTTAAATAACTCCTCTCACGGCACATATATTATATGAGCTTAAAAATCATAATAACATAAGTTTAAGGTATTTATACATTGATTTAGGTGCCTAATGACCTAAAACCCTCACTGCAGCTTGGAGGAAAAATCAGCCCAGCACTTTAACATGTTTAATACACCAAAATAAGATATGGTTATACTCCAACCATGAGCTAACCATAAGGAAAAAATTAATGTAAGATTTATGGCAAAAATCACCTTAAAAAGGAAAGGTTGTCTCAAGATGGTTTCGGCCTGAATACAGAACACCACATGGTGTTAAATTCACCATAAAAACATGGGGAATAGCTAGACAACAGCAAGGTGCTATGGTAATAGATTTTACCTTGGCAAAATGCCTTAAAGTATGAATTTTCTCTTGGTTTTCGGCCACTCTTGCTCCAAGTGGTTAACACACTGAACCAACATGAAAATATGAAGATTATGTGTATATAAACTCATAGAAAACAGACCAAGAAAACCGGATGAAGAAAGAAATTCCATAAGGTATGTTTTTACCTTATAATGGAAATTTTGACCACTTTGGTCCCAAGGGTTGCTTCAGCCGAGGCAGTGTACCTATCGTTTTGCGGAATAGTGGATATGTGGGTTGTCGTACTCTTGGGGACCTCGCTGTGGATAACTGATAGTGTAGTAAATTGACTGAGAATTCTATAAACAGATTTTATCTTTTTTGGAAGAGTATGATTAACAGCTAACTCATAAGACAATAAAACAATTAATTAAAACAGAAAGAAATAGAAATTATAAATCTTTTTGTGTTTTTAAGAAGCATCCCGGGTTACTCTGCTTACCTATTTTATTTAATTAAATCAATATAACTTTTCCACTTTAGCAATAAACTCAAGAATCTTAATTAGTTTATTGACCGTTTCCTGTCTAATAAACCCTAATCAATTTAAACAACAAGTGCAAATCTTGCTCAAGTCATAAATAAATTAATCGCATTATTAATAATCCCTATTGGAGATAGATTAACCTATACGGCGAGAAACTCTCGCTTCTAGTCGTTAACCCATTTGACTTCCTGTGTCTAGAACCTTGTTTCAGCACTGCATTTTAACAAAGAACTACAAATATCACTTTAATAATTGTACAAAGAATTAAGCGCATTAAGGAGAGGAATCAAAATACTGCTTAAATAAATTATACTGGAAAGCTTATATGAAACAATTATATAAAATAAGCTCGCTTACTAACCCGGGAAGCTAGATTTATTAATCACACATAATTATACAGTAAAACATAAGAAATAAAATAGTTGGAACCAACGAAGAAGAACGAACAGACAATCGATTCCTTCGTTGGTTCTCTGGAAACTAACAGCATAAGGCTGATGAAGAAAGAAAATAAAATGGAGAAGCGGGGGATAAGAAGATGGAATGGATCGTAGGCGATGGATTATTTTCTGGATGGCAGGAATTATCTATTTGATGCAGAGGTACTGGGTTTATATAGAAGGAAGGAGAGGAAGAAGACAGAGGGAAACACCGCGTGAGGAAATTGAGGAATGGATTGGGGTGGCAGAACGCGTGAGAAACTGTCGGCAGTCGCCTGATATTGCTGCTCGGGTAGATGGATAAGTTGCAGGCGCCGCGAAGCAGATAAGCAGCACCCAAGTTGTCTCGCGTTAAAATCTGGATCTGGGTGCATTTTTAGACAGTCCGCCCCTGTGTCCGCCTAAGCTCACGCGACACACACACGTCCGCCTTGTTGTCCGCCCAGACCCACGCGGACGTCTCTGTCGTGTCCTTGCCTCTGTCCGCCCAGGCTCACGCGGACACAGCTGATGTCCGCTCCTCTGTCCGCCCAGGCTCACGCGGACACAATGAATATGTTTTCTATTTTCACGCGATCTTCAACCGGCTCCAGATTCTTCATTATAAGTCCGTTTTACTCGCCGTTTGTTGCGTCGGAAAGCTTGTGAAATAAACCATTTGATTCCAACACTTTTTCCTGTATTTGATACATAAAATATATCAGTCCATATCAAGACATAAATCTTAGGAAAAACATACGATAAGTGAGAAATACTATCCTGAAAGTGAGTAATAGGGTAAATTAAACCCTTAAATGTCTATGTATTTCTCACTTATCAAACTCCCCCATACTTATCTTTTGCTTGTCCTCAAGCAAATCTTTCTGACATAATGTTTAAACAAGTTAAACAAACAATAATCAAGTAAGGAGAGCACAGAAGAGGTAATTGCCAATCTTTTTAGATTTTAAAAGGGTACTAATAACATTAATTTATTAGATATATTTCTCTATTTCTGAGAATAACTCTGTAGTCCTACAAAAGAAAGAGAAGTAATACCATGAGAATTCTGCTTTTAACCCTGAGCCAATCCACCATTTTCTTTCACAATTCCTTGAACGATAAGGGGCATGAAGTAAAATATTATTCCATTATACCTTTCAATGCCACATACTCATGATCCATAATGACGATTTTTTCTTTCATTTTTCATTTTAGTACCGAATGCACAGGTTCTTCAATTTTGAAGTTCATTTTTCTTTCACCTCACACTTTTCTCTCCACCCTTGTAGCGGTTTTGGGTCTATCCCAGATACCGAGTACTTTAGGTAGCCGGGTGATGAAGCACCCCTAAGAACTTAATAACCGAGTGGACGAGGCCTGTTTAGGATCAGAATATGTCTGTTTGGATCAGAGGAGTACCTTGCCTTGTTATTTTTCCACCGTTTCATTCCAATTCAAATCCAGGCTCAAAGTCAAAACAAAATTCAAATGATAATTTCCTCAGATTTTTTTTTGCATAAGGAGCAGAGTGTTTTTTTTTGTGTGTACCCTTTAAACCTGTTAATACCAGCATTACTCCCTCTATGGCTCCTTCTTTGATTATTAATCACTTAACAAATTTAAACACAATGTCTAAAAAGAAAACTTAAGAGCAAGCTTTTGATTATTATCTCTCCCCCACACTTGAACCAAAGCAATGCCCTCATTGCATAGAAAGAATTAAAATAACAGGGCATGCAAACTACCTGGGGAATGATCAAAAAGCATGGTAATAAGAGATATTTAAATTTAAAGAGCAAGGTATGGATAGTGTACTCCCTAGAGTTTGGCAGAGTATGTAGTGTAGCTCCCACACACTTGAGTTCAGCTGTCGGAATGTGTAAGATGTTCCTGTAATAATTATTCTAAACAGCCAGAAGAACTCAAGTTAATTCTCCACGTTCTCTCTCCTCTCTTTTTTTTATTTATAAAAACATATATAAGGATAATAAGAAAGACAAAACATAAAACAAAAAATAGTAGGGAAATAATATTTAACCACTAGGTTGTCTCCCAGTAAGTTGCCCGTAATTATAGTCTTTGGCTAGACTCCCGCTTCGTTATCCTGGATCAAAAATAAAAGTAGACAATAGCTTTGCCAGGAAAACGAAGTTAGCAGTAATTAAGAGCAAACCACCTGGATCAAAACAGAACGTTAACTCGGCAAATAAAATAGGAAACTGTATACTCCACAAAACCTGGTGTTTGAGGAGGTACTGCCGGTAACGTAGTTCTAACAGGAGACCAGGTGGTGATGACTTTTCTTCCTCAAATTGGAGGATGTAAACATCCTCCTCTTGTTGTTGAGTCTTATGGAGGCAGGGTGAGAGTTTATGAGAGACTGGTGGTAGCGCTTTCTCCTCAGATTCGAGAATATAAATATCCTCTTCTGGTTGATGAGGCTCACACAAAATACCTTCAGCTTTTAATTGCTCCTCTTGTGCTGGGGATGGAGATGGAGGAGAATTGTAACTCTCAGACATTTGCTCCAACTCGGCGTTGGAGAAAAATGTCCTGATAAGTTTCTTTATCTCCTCATCAGAACTTGTAGCTTCAATAATATCTGGCTTGAATCGATCTTCACTCATTGGACTTACCACTGGAATCTCTTCTAGTGGCTTGGTCTGACTCGGGAGGAATTCGTCTGGCCCTTGTGTAGATTGCTGTTCATTCTGATTGAAGTAGCAGTATCCCAACTGATCTTCTTGGTACTGTGTATTAGCCTGGTCGACTTCCCACAAGTACGGCTCTCGATTTGACTGTTGAGGTGATTGATAATCCTTGACCAACCTTTGATATGAGGACAACTTCTCTTGCATGTGAGTCCATTCCAAATTGATCAACAATCTCTTCACCTCATTGTCGCCGCTCTCCATAATCAGTAACTATCCTACAAAAAACAAAAATAAAAATACCAAGTAGAATAGAACTAAAAATAGAAAAGAAATACAAAAACAAAAATTAACTAAATAGAAAAACTAAATACGAAATAAAAAAAAAGAAAATAGCTAAAAAAAAAGGTAAGTAAAACTAAAATTAAATAAAGTGAGAATAAAATAAAATAAAACAGATATAAACAAAATTAAACAGATATCTCAATCAAATTAAAAATTATCAATTAACCTTGCCGGAGGTCCCCGGCAACGGCGCCAAAAACTTGTTGGAGAAATATGTGACTACTTCTTCAACCTAGGCAGTGTACCTATCGTTTTGCGGAATAGTGGATATGTGGGTTGTCGTACTCTTGGGGACCTCGCTGTGGATAACTGATAGTGTAGTAAATTGACTGAGAAATCTATAAACAGATTTTCTTTTTTGGAAGAGTATGATTAACAGCTAACTCATAAGACAATAATAAAACAATTAATTAAAACAGACAGAAATAAAAATTATAAATCTTTTTGTGTTTTTAAGAAGCATCCCGGGTTACTCTGCTTACCTATTTTATTTAATTATATCAATATAACTTTTCCACTTTAGCAATAAACTCAAGAATCTTAATTAGTTTATTGACTGTTTCCTGTCTAATAAACCCTAATTAATTTAAACAACAAGTGCAAATCTTGCTCAAGTCATAAATAAATTAATCGCATTATTAATAATCCCTATTGGAGATAGATTAACCTATACGGTGAGAAACTCTCGCTTCTAGTCGTTAACCCATTTGACTTCCTGTGTCTAGAACCTTGTTTCAGCACTGCATTTTAACAAAGAACTACAAATATCACTTTAATAATTGTACAAAGAATTAAAGCGCATTAAGGAGAGGAATCAAAATACTGCTTAAATAAATTATACTGGAAAGCTTATATGAAACAATTATATAAAATAAGCTCGCTTCCTAACCCGGGAAGCTAGATTTATTAATCACACATAATTATACAGTAAAACATAAGAAATAAAATAGTTGGAACCAACGAAGAAGAACGAACAGACAATCGATTCCTTCGTTGGTTCTCTGGAAACTAACAGCATAAGGCTGATGAAGAAAGAAAATAAAATGGAGAAGCGGGGGATAAGAAGATGGAATGGATCGTAGGTGTGAGCGATGGATTATTTTCTGGATGGCAGGAATTATCTATTTGATGCAGAGGTACTGGGTTTATATAGTAGGAAGGAGAGGAAGAAGACAGAGGGAAACACCGCGTGAGGAAATTGAGGAATGGATTGGGGTGGCAGAACGCGTGAGAAACTGTCGGCAGGCGCCTGATATTGCTGCTCGGGTAGATGGATAGGTTGCAGGCGCCGCGAAGAAGATAAACAGCACCCAAGTTGTCTCGCGTTAAAATCTGGATCTGGGTGCATTTTTAGACACGTCCGCCCCTGTGTCCGCCTAAGCTCACGCGGACATCACACACGTCCGCCTTGTTGTCCGCCTAGACCCACGCGGACGTCTCTGTCGTGTCCTTGCCTCTGTCCGCCCAGGCTCACGCGGACACAGCTGATGTCCGCTCCTCTGTCCGCCCAGGCTCACGCGGACACAGCTGATGTCCGCTCCTCTGTCCGCCCAGGCTCACGCGGACACAATGAATATGTTTTCTATTTTCACGCGATCTTCAACCGGCTCCAGATTCTTCATTATAAGTCCGTTTTACTCGCCGTTTGTTGCGTCGGAAAGCTTGTGAAATAAACCATTTGATTCCAACACTTTTTCCTGTATTTGATACATAAAATATATCAGTCCATATCAAGACATAAATCTTAGGAAAAACATACGATAAGTGAGAAATACTATCCTGAAAGTGAGTAAGTATAGGGTAAATTAAACCCTTAAATGTCTATGTATTTCTCACTTATCAGAAAGTGATAGATTATTAGCTCCATGTGTAGGTAATGAAGAGATGAAGAAAAAGAGCTAAAATATGGCTTAAACCACCTTAGGTGGAAATGAGTTAGATTTCCCTTGATAACTCAAGAACACAGCTTGAGAGGGTTTGGAACTGCTGAAAGAGGAAAGAGAAAGAAATATTTTGTGTTTTAATGAATGAAAAGTAAGGAATGGAATAATAGTAAAGTGATGATTCACTAAATTGGCAAGATATTTTGATTAAAGGCTGATGTCCTCCATCCTTAATGCTGCCGACTTACATAAGAATGGGTGAAATACCCCAAACCTTGATATGTTGTCTAAATATTAAATGGTATAATTAAGGCTAAAAAGTGCCTTAGAAGCATTGGTGAGCAATTTAAACCATAGAAAACACAATAAATTACCTTAAAGGCAATTAGGATAAGACCCAAAGGGCTTACTGAACATGTTAAACCAAATACTAAAGAAAACCAAGCTTGAAAACAAGTTAAAACACAAAATGTGCTTTACGGAGTCTTAAAGCACATTTTTGAAAAATTATCTTGTAAATGGGTTTTGAGTGGCTAAATGCCCATAATTACTCTTTAATCAACATGTGTACTATTTAGTATCACATTAGGAAGTCAAAATCAATGGGAAATAAATACTTTCACAATTATGTGCACTAATTAGTGAATAGTACTCAAATAGTACTAGTTTAAGACATAAGTCAATATAAGTTAACTAATTGGTCAACAAAGACCATGAAACAACCTATACACTAAAAGGGGGCCAATTTATTTTCCTTAATTATAGTGATTAAAATTATTCTAATATGGTATTTAAGGGCCTAATAGTGCCTAAGTAATTTTGGTAAGGAAAATAAATCCAAAAGAAATGAAGAAACGCTTAAAAGCGAAAAGCACTAAATAAGCGTTATATAACCATAGGAGGTATGAGACCTCGGTTAGAGTATTATGTGGATTCCCAAGGCTTAATGCCTAAATAATACATGGGAACAATTCCCAAAGAAAACGGATCCAAATAATGTATGAAAACCCCAATAGAGCTTTAGCGCACGTTTTTCGAGAAAACCCGAAAACGTGACTTTGAGTGGTCAAACGAACCCGTAAAAATTATAGTTCATTAAATAACTATAATTAAGCATTAATGGAAGCTTAATAACCAATAAAATTAAAGAAACGAGAAAATTCCGGAAAACGGACCTGGTTAGTGAATAGTACCAAAACCGGGTAAATTAACGAGCGTTTTCTGTAAAAGACGAAAAATGCTCCAGCTAGGATTACATTGTGGGGCCGGTTTTAATAAGTCAATAAGATCTCACACACTCACAAGTACAAAATCAAAAGTAGAAAAAGAGGGAAAAGTACAAAAGTGAGAAATACTCTCTCACCTCTCATTTCTCTCTTCTCTCTCCCATTTCTTTTCTCCCAGCCGATTTCCCCCCCTTCTTTTTTCCTCTGGTTGGGCAATTTTGAAGCTCCCAAATAAACAACAATGGCTTCTCCTCTTCTCTTGCATGCTCTAGCTCCATTTGAACTCCAAATGCAAAAATAAGTATATATTCTTGCTCCTCTCTCCAAGCTCTACCTTTCTATCTTTTCAAAATCTCAAAATGAGGAAGTTCATCTCCATGGGTTTTCCCCATTTGAAGAGAAAATGGCATCAATGTGTAGCTTGGAGTCTCCTCTCCATTAAGGTAAAAAATTCCAATTTTCCCCATTTATAATGCTCTATTTTTCTCTCTCTTTTGAGCAACATTCCAACCTTCCAATGGTGGTGGGATCATCTTCTTGAACCAAGGAACCACTCTTAAAAGTTCCAAAAAGGTAAACCCTAACTTATGGTAATTTCAGCCTTTCATTGGATTAGTGTTATTCAAAAGGATTAGAAGTCTAATTATATCCTTTTTGTGTAATTTGGGTGTTGAGATGGAGTTTGGCAACTCCATTCCCTATTTGGCCGATTTCGTGCAAGAAAAAGAGAAGGAGGAGATTGGAAAAGAAAAGGAGGAATTATGAGCTTAAGGTAAGCAATCCTCCTTAATGCTAATTTAAATGCATTAGAATAATGGGAATGGGTAAAATAATGAATGAACCCAAAATATTGTACTAGTATTGTAGTTGATGGAAGTTTGAGCGTATTTGTGAATTAATATTTGGATTGAAGGCCTTGGAGCCAAGTAATTGAGTATGTGTATTGGTATTGTTGTTTGAGGAGGTTTTGGTAAATTATAATTGCCTTGATTGCTGGTAGGACCCTTGTATGGGTATGGCTAGCTTAGGAGCGATTTTGGTAAGAATGAATGAGCTATGAGCTGAAACAATGTGTGGGCAATGTTTAAAATATAGGGGAACCTCTGCCCAAATTCGTATGGAAATTAGAAGACTTAGTTGTGTAAGGAGAGGGAGTAACCTAGGGAGTAATTAAAGGTGAGTAGTTTGACACCTTGAAACTGATTTGTAGAAGAGCTACGTAATGGGAAGGAACTATGATAGAAGTAATGAATTGAGAATGCTAGGAATATATAGCATTGGTAGAGGGAGTATTGAATGGTAAAGGTTAGAACAAAAATCTGTAGCATTACAAAAAGGAAATTAGCATGAGTGCTCGAATGAAGTGAGGAAAAATTGGGTAAGTTGTCTTAGGAATAAGTAATGGATTTCATGGATGAATTAAGGTATTTTAGGAAGCCTAAATGGTACTAAAACATGTGGGATTACATGTAGGAAGATTGGGAAAGAAATGGGTAAAAGAATAGAACTAAAACAAAGCCAAATACAAAATTCTGCTCTCGACCGACCCAGCAGGTTGGATCGGTCGTGGGTCGGTCGGGGCATAAATCACTGTAACGGAACTTACTGACTTCGACCGACCCAGACGGGTGAGTCGGTCGTGGGTCGGTCGGGTGTAGAATTTGCGGAAGTCAAAGTTTCTGACTTCGACCAACCCAGGAGGTTGGGTCGGTCATGGGTCGGTCCCGGTAAATTCCAGAGTCGAAATCTTTCTGACTTCGACCGACCCAGAGGGTTTTGGGTCGGTCGGGTCACCTCTGGGTCGGTCGGGCCACCTCTGGGTCGGTCGGACCCCAAACTAAAAAAATGGTATATATATATATATATACATATATACATATATATATGTATGTATATAGGACCTTGGTAATACACCATTAAAAGCATTAAATGGTGAGAAAGTAAGTATATAAGTATGAAAGTAAGTTCAAGATGTAATGAGTAAAGAATGATTTTTAAATAAAGTATGGAAAGTAAAGAACTAGTAAGTATGTAAAGGAAGTAGTAAAGTAAGGATAAGTTGGATCAATAATAGATTATTGACCATGCAACCCTATGTATGTCTATGACTTGGATAGTTGAACCCCGAAGGAAGACGGAGTTCGAATACGACGGTGAACGGTATGATTTCCTCATGCTCTGTATCCTAATCTGGTTACCCCGATTTGTGTGCTTACTTGATCACCTAAATAAGATAAACGCATGAATCGGATTATAATGCACTTATTTGTGCTTGTTTTATATTGTTCTTGTTATGTCTTGAACATTTAGTTTGTATAATTCATGAAATGAATGGATGAGAATGAAGTGTATGTGTATCTTGTGGTGTACTTGTGTATTGTATTATTCCTTGGTATGGATGTGATGACTTCTACTAATTCCTAACCATCTAACTCCTAGCTTAAGTATTGAATAAATTGGAATGAGTAGAAGTCCGATATAGTTTCGGCCACGCGTGAGGATGAGGAGACACAAGAGGTTGAATCCGATTCCTGGCCTGAATCCTTTCTTTGGACCAAATCCTTAAATGGGTAGCATCCTAGATTGGTGAGCCACCCTAGAGCCCAGTGGTGGGACGGTGTAGTCCCTGACCGGAGGTCACACTGACTTGACTTGAGTAAGTAAGTAAGTAAAGTATTGTATGAGTAATAATGGTGTTGGCTAGTGTAAGTCATTGACCCTGAGTAAAAGAGTAATTTACACCCGATTAACCCGGGTGGGTAAAATAAGCTAACAAGCATTGTGTATGTATTGTAGAAGCGTATTTCCGTAATGGTAAGTGTGAATGGTTGACTTGTAATGTCTTCCTTGTATGTATGGAAATGTATGTATGTATGCTTTGTGATGTATTGTAATATTATGATTGAAAGCATGTATGTATGTATGAGTAAAATGAACTGCATGTATTCGACCAAGTGGTCGACGTACCCTCGCTAGTACGCGGGGTATGCGGATTTCATATGCAGCGTAAGCTGAGCCCCTTAGGGCACTGTTTTTATTCTACAGGTACCTGAAGCCAACATGGTCGCTGAAAGAGACCGGCTGCTATGTTTAGTTAGCTAGGGATGAATTGTAGATAGTAAAGAATTGTATAAGGCTTGTAGACTTTGAAGTGTCGGTGTACCCACCAAGGACACCATTAAGTAGTTTGAAGTATGTAGTTGGTATGTAGTTGTGAGGAATGGGTAGATGCTATACTCCTAGTGAGTATGTATAAACTTGAAAGAACTGTTGTATTTGGATTTGGATCTTAGTAAACTCGGTATATTGTATTGTAATTATGGAGTATTGTATTGAATTGAGAATTGTAGTACCCGGTTTGTAATTGGAGTATGGATGATGTGTAGTACTCGGGTATTCCGGTCCATCAGACCGATGCTTTAAGTAGTAGTAGGCCTAGTTAGTCACGTGGGTGGCTAACGGCATTGTATCACCCTCCGTTGTTTAAGGAAGTATCCGCTGCGTAAGTATGGAATTATGAGAAGATTAGACGGTAATGATGGTATTAGCGGTAGGGGTGTTACAAAAAGTGGTATCAGAGCGATACTTCGCTCTGATGAGTGGAAATACCGAGTTAGGAATTTGAAGCTTAGGGCTAAGGGCTGAGTGATAGCGTTAGAGATACGCTAGTTTGGAACCACCGGTGTGTACCGGATACCTACAATATTAGACCCACCCTCCGTATCCCCATTGTATAACTTTAGAAAGAACGCCAGAGAGAAGGAAAGTCCTCTCATACTTAGGAAAACCCGATCTGGCAGTAGTGAGATATTCCTATAAGAGGAAAGAACCTGACATATAGTAGATTTCAAGGATTGGAAGTCCAGGAGATGGTTCCCGGTTGATCAACAATACCCGCACTTAATAGCGGTAGAATGAGTGCTCCAACTATAAGGAGGCAACAACTTACAACAGCATGGGGTGACGTGCTTAGCAGTCGCAAAACCTGGCTAGTCAACCAGCAGCAGGAAAAGAAGCACCAAGCGTGCAACAGAGCGGAAAAGGAACAGTAACAAAGCCCGAGACACAAGTCTACGACACATCAATAGCTAAATAACACCACCAACCTTATGCTAGCTGACTAAGGACATAGTCGGGAGTGGTTAACTCCAAAACTACAATGCTAAAAAGGTTACAATACCTGGCCAGTATGCTTGGACAGCTACGAGAACGTTCACGGGATATAACCCAACGGGACTACAGAAGTTGTCTTGAACAAGCTAAGGCTCGGTAACCACGGTAAACGTATGGGAATGAGCGACAAGGAAAACACAGAACAAAAATGTAGGGATCTCCAAGGATTGGAGAAGTACCCCGATCAACAGCAGTCATGGCAAGATCACTGAGAAGTTACTTAAAAGATCGAGTAGCCCAAACATAAATCAATAGATCAAAGAAAGAGTCGAGAAGACTACCAAATACGAGTGGAAACCATTCCGTGACCGGTATAGGGTTACCCAAAAACCACCAGTACCACGCACTTGCCACGGCATGTGCAGTAAGAACAGGAACATGTAGAGGAACCCTAACACACCACAAGTACTTAGTAATGTACCGTAACCACAATGAAGCGGCTACAGGATCACACATCCAAAAAACTGGAAGAATGGAACCTTGAAAAGGCCTAACGGCCCGACCATTGTATTAAGAACAAACCAGTCAGCGAGAAGCTGGACTTGGTCAAGACTTCAGACATGGCCACGCCGTGAAGAATTTCTTTTGACACCGAACTGTTATTTCAAAACCAAAATCTTTTTCTTCTAAAACCACAACCCTTCTTTTAAACCTTGGATTCTTAAAACCAAACCAACAGAATTACGGTGAGTATCATAGAATGATACAAGAGGAGTTGACATTAGAATACTTCACCTAGGCGTGTGACGAGCACTACGAGTGTACCCAAATACGGGATGTGGGACGACCGCACTCCGAAGGAGCTTGCGGGCCTGGCAGATAGTCAGGTAAGTGGTAACGTACCAACAAGGTACCCCATGTATGTATACATGTAGTGTACGAAACACGGGAGGTAGTCAACTCCGTTCTACGGATCATGAGTAAGTTCAAAGCAGAACAGCTGGACACCTCAGACGATCAAGGAGAAGGAACCCAGCTAGGTAATAAGTATAAAAGAACTCAGAGAATCCATCTGAAGATAAGGAATGAGGAGTAGGAAGCGCAAAGAGCGCAGACTAGTAAGTATAGACATTGGATATGTCTCAAAGACTTCAAGCGAATACATCACAGCTTGAAGGGATACCCAGCCTAAACACAGTAAGGTAAATGAATAACGTGAACACAACGATGTTCAACAAACGGGACAAAGTTCCCAAGAACAATTACAAAGACTACCACGGAGCATAAATCACCATTGGAGAGGATTATTAAACCTAGTCTAAAACACTAGGACAAAGTATAACAGTCTACCCAAGAACGGGAGACGTTATAACCCTAAGGGGGATAGCTCAAAATACGATGCCGCAAGGCGGTATAGTGAACATAACATATCATAAACATTAGCCGGATGTAACGGCGTACCCTAACAACACCCAGGAGCAATCCATGAAGGGTGTCTGAGTTAACAACATTCGAATAAAGCGTCTTGATAAGAACACGGGAGCTAGAACGAACACTCGGTTAGGACACCGAAGGGATTTCACTTTACAGGAAATACCCTCAACCATAAAAAGGCACTGATTAACACCAGATTGCCTAAAAGCGCCCCCCATGAACACCCAGTAAATACCTCCAACCCTATGACGACACGTACGGAGATGGAAACATGTATAGACAGCCTGCAAAGAGCATAGTTCACAGCAATCTGGCTTAAAAACCATGAACCAACTGCGTCATGTAGATTTAAATGGTTACAAACCCACGTTAAATGATAAGAAGAACTGCTAGGAATGGCAAGTTGAGAAATGTTATTTCCTACATTGGGCAGAGTGTCAACTGAACCACCCAATTTGAACTCAACATAATGAGTGGCTTGGAGTAATGGCTACCTGTTATACCCAAAATTTTGACGCCCCTGGTTAGGGTCTATGAGGTTTTGGTGTAGTGAGGGGCACTTCAATCAAGTCATGAGAGATTCCGGCTCGATCGGCACGTTCCGAGGCATGGGGAGCAGTTTCGTCATTGTCAGGGGCGTTTCCGTAATTTTTAAAGGCTCATAAGACCTCCTATAGGCTTTCTCTCTCCTCCAAAAGATGCTCAACCAACTTGAAATACTTTTAAATTTTAATCCATGATAGAGGATGACATTTTAAGCATAATGGTGTTGGAATTTTGATTTTTTGAATTTCCAATAATTTTCTAGCAATTTCTGATTGAATCTAACGAGAAATTGAATTTAAAAATATTCCAACATTTGAAAAATTCGATTCCACTTCAGAAAATTCATAATTGCCATCCTTGACACATGGTTAAAATTTCACAGCAAAATTCCTTTCGGAAGTCACTTAATTAAAATGCCAAAAAATCTTACTTTTACTAGAATTTCTTTATCTTTAAGAAAATCTATATAAAGGGATAGATCTTTTGGTAAAGGCACAATCTCACAAGCTCTTAGAACCCTAGGCAGTCAAAACTCTTCTCCATAGCTAGCCTCCCACGTTTTTACACCTTTAAGCACCAAAACAATACCGAAATCTCACCAAAATCAACACCGAAACACGTTTTTCAATTCCCATCACATCCACAATCACCAAAACACCTTCAAACCACCACCAGGACGTGAAGAACATCACCAATTCTCAAGGGTCAGATGCTCAGTTCGAATTCAATTCGGGAACGGCTTCAACGGAGCACTGAAAGATTCCCGACGTGAAGAATCTTATTAACACAGAAGGTAAAACAGGTTGGAACCTCCTCCTTTGGATTCACCACGGCTTCATTGTTCATTAAGTTTCGCATTAAATTCGATTTCAAATTGACAACTTTTAAGCACTAACATCTTGTACAACTTTCAGGCTACACGTACATAAAATTTGAGCCAAAAACACCGTCGGGAACCATCAAAAACCCACTGTACGTGGGTGGTCCGTGACCTCGGACGCTTTGTCCGGGACCACGGACGGGTTGTCCGTGACCACGGACACCCACGGACGGTGGCGGGATTTCTTATTTTTCAATTTTTCAATTTTTAGGGTTTTTGTCAATACATGTCCGGGCCCACGAACACCTTGTCCGTGGCCTCGGACTTTTCAAGTTTGCGTTTTTATTTTAGTTCTGTTTTTGAAATCATTTAATTCAATTGGGGTCCATGGTCTCGGACATTAGGTCCGTGGCTACGGGCCGAAATAAAATTTGACCTAATTCTGCCTCCGAAACCCTAGTTTAGGTAGTTTTAATTTTACTTTAATTTTCTATCAAAAAAACGTTAAAAAATAAAAAAACAGAAGGGCGCACTTAGGTTAAAAACAACTTTGAAGTAAGCCGTAAATAAACTAAGTAGAGGAAAAATGACCTAGGAGGGGTAATGAAAGTAATTTGAACCCTAAATAAGTTGTATACCAAGCGCCCGAACCCGAACTATCCTTTCCTAATTTGATCTAGGTTAAAATTAGGTGGCGACTCATAATAGGTTCCAGTGAGCTAGCTTAGGTTTTAATAATTATTGTTATATGACATAGTTATTAATCTTAGGTTATAAGTGGACCTAAAACCCGGTTAGATCCTAATCAGCTTTAATCAACATAGGATTGGGTTTAAAATCGAGGCTCACAGAATGACGACTCTACTCGGGACAACTTCTTAATATTAACTTGTTTAATTTTTAAGAAAGAGGGCTTAACTCCAAAATGTTTATCTATGGCTTTATTATATTGTTTGTTTACTTTTGTGCGCACTTTAATTTCTGTACCTCTGCATCATATGAGAGCGAGGGTCCACGCAAACCAATTTCACCCCGGGACCCGTTCGAGGGTCCCCTGTCAGGGACTCACACCTTTTAGGTGATGTGAATAAGTGGGGGAAAAGAGGAGGGTGTCGTCTAACCACACCCCCTTAATACCTGGGCTTTAGCCCCAAGCATTTTCCTGGCAGTACCCTTACCTAGCCCATTGTTTGGTCAGTCAAAGACCCGACCGTAGACGCACACCTTCAGGTGATGTGAAAAAAGTGGGGAAGCCCAAAGAGAATAGCGTGCAAGCCCTATTCCTTTGTGGTGACCTGGGCCCTCACCCTAAGCACCTCTCCGGGTCGCTATACCCGTTGGACTGAGTCATCTCGTGAGGACATTTGCATTAACTCCCTATGCAAGACTTCTATGTATATGTTTTTCCTGGGCCACAAGCCCAATATCTGAATCGATCCTTCAACCTCTTCCAGTCCAAATGAAACACTTGAAGGTTTCAGAGGCCCGAATGCCTTTACCTCCAAGAAATCATCCCCTCAAGACAAGCGCGCAGGTTTCCATTATTCCCTTTAGGATTGCTGGCCCATTCCACATGCCAAAAATTTCCGGCCTACTCGTTTCGAACAGTCCAAAAAAAAGGAGTCCTGTGATTAGAACATAATGGTCCTTAGAGGAAAACCTTTCCATGTCATTGAAGGCCGTGCCCTAATGGTTTTTATTTTATGCTCTAAAACAGAAAGAAGGCAAGCTTTCAGAAAGGCGTTGGGACAGAAGTTCCGGACGTTTGACCCGATTGCCTACTCCCCCTCTTCCATCATTCCAGCCCGAAGTAGACTCCAGCTCATCTGACATGTCGGTCCAGGTTCATGACGATATCTCTCAGGAGAATCAGCAAGCGGGGGGGGGGGGGGGGGGGGGGGAACCAGAACACTTCTGTTGAGGAGCTCAAGAAATTTTTTGATTTGAAACACCAAGAGGCAATCCAGGCACTCTAGAATAAATATGTGGATGCAATCACTAAGCTGGAGGATAAGTTGGCCGCGTTGGAAATGGCAGCTCAAAGCGGGACCACCGGGGTTCCGATGGGAGAGCAGGATCAAATAGCCGACCTGGTTTGAAAACATCAAGCCGCCATCGAAGCCTTGGAGGCACGACATGTAGCAGCAACAGTTGAACTCCATGAGAAGATTGGATCTCTGGAGGCGGCAAGACAGGAATGACCACTCCAAGGATTTGTCAACCCTTTATATGGCATGGACAATATCTCCTTGGAGGGACAAGACACCCAAGTAGGGCATGGAGGTGGCACCCACGAAAACCAGCTAGCCGCGGAAGTTCAGAGGGCTCTAAGGCGCATTGAGCGCATGGAAAAGGCCGGTAAACCCGCTGGTTTTGACTACTTCTCCATGGGGTCATATCCGGACGTCGAGCTACCTGTGAAGCTGAAGCTCCCCACCTTGGCTCTCTACAAGGGCTCGACCGATCCCCAAATCCATTTGGCGATGTTTGATCGGGAGATGTCTATTCCGAGGCTCAATGATATGCAAAAGGCTAAGGTTTTTGCTCGATACCTAGATAAGATTCCTCAACGATGGTACCTAACTCAAAGAATGAACACCAAGACATACGAGGAGGTATGTGAAGCTTTCCTGACTCACTTTGAGTATGCTAAAAATTCAGAAATCACTCGGCCTGACCTCGCCAGCACACGCCAAACGGGGAGTAAGTCCATGTCTGACTTTATAAAGCGATGGTGGAGGAAGGCAGCAGGCATGCCTATAAGGATGGATGAGCATGAACAAATTTGCATGATTGTTGAGACATGCAGAAGCAGTACAATGATGAGCTAAAATATATGTACTTTCCAAGCTTCGATATGCTCATGGGCCAGGTAGGTGTTTTGGAGGAGAAGATCCACAAGGGAGACTTAAAGCTTGGATATCCTCGGGGATCCGGTAGTAGTTCAAAGTTCCCAAAATCTGAACCAGCGAAAGCTTCCTACTCAACCGCAGCTTACGCACAAAGCGCACCGCAGAGGTACGCAGGACAATACGAGGTGAATGTAGTCCAACAACCAAGGGAACAAGGGAGGAGCTATCGAGCAGTACCACCTCCAAGACTGGATTTCAATCAGCGAGAATTCACGTATATCGGTCGGCCTTTGAGTCAGGCTCTGAAAAAGCTCTAGGAGCAGAACATCTTACAGCCTCTTCCGCCCCGACCAGGAGTCACCCTTTTGGGCAAGAGTCCAAATCAGTTCTGTCACTACCATCAGTTACCAGGCCATGACACCGATCATTGCAGGGCCCTACAGCATAAGATCCAAGACCTGATTGACCAAGGACTTCAGTTCTCAGAGCGCGGGAATATCTTCGGGAATCCCATGCCGGAGCACCTCTAGGAATCTTTGTTATTTTTCTTTTCCCTTCAGTTGTTTGCGTGGCTTTTGTTTTTTTCCTTTTCTTTTCTTTTAGTTACCTTCCGTTCTTTAGTTAGTTCAATTGTCTTTTCCATTTAGTTGGTACTCACTGTCATTGTTACTTCTTTTGGTTATCAATAACGTTCCTTCTTTGCTCATGTTTTAATATTTATACATTCGTTCACATGCCCAAAAAAAAAGAGAGAAAGAAAAGAAAAACTCTCACTCATGAAGCATGTCCACAAACAAAAAAAGAAACGTTTGTTTTTCACAAAGCCCCCCCGTACAAAACCACCTTCCCATACATACATTCACCACCTCCATTGCAGCCACCACACATATCATATCATTCCATCATTTTTTCCATTTCACCAGACACATAAAAACAAAACTGTTGCCATCAAGAGAGCAAAAACGAGTCACTCAACAGTCACCTCATCACCACTCACCACAAATAACCCGGGTATTCAAAAGGCTTATCAAAAAACCCCACAATAATACTGGGGGCAATCTGAGTTAAGGAATGAAAATGTTTATTTATTTTGTTTAAACGTGTAAACAAGTCTCTGAGTATACACCTCGCGAGAGTGCCTTGAGAGGTAAAACCAAGAGCGAAGGAGCGTGTCATTTTTACACGACTGTAGAGAGATCACATTCAAAGGTAAGGTAAACGGCATGACTCCGACCGAAGGAGATAATTTGTAAATTTACGCTTAAACCTATGAAAAGTAACAAAGAACGGATACACAACTATTAGGGATGACGAAGCACCTATGTACAGCACCACACAGCCAAAAGTTTGTGAACCCAGACATTACACCCTAGGCACCTCCGCTGAGCTTTTCGTGTACATCCTCTTTTTCAACACTACAAACTCCATAAACAAGCCAGCCAATGATGAATAACCGACCCGGTGACCAAAGGAAGCAAGGAGCCCGACTTCCGAACAGCAACTTCACAAGTCCAAAGAAGCAAAACTGCTGCCAGCATGACAAAACGATCCGCAAATGGTCCCAAAGTGACACAGGATCCAAATGAGCTAACATCAAAAACAGCTCTCAAAGTTCAAAACCGGGAAACACAAGAACCCCGAAGGAAAAGAGATTCAAAGAAAGGCAAACCTGAAAAGCCTCAAAGAAATCCAATTGGAAGAAAGGAAAGAAGGTGCAAGGAACAACTCAAAAGTCCCAAGTTCCAAGCTCACAAGCAAAGTCATCACGAAGTAGCCAAACTACTTCAAGACAAAGAAGGCAAGTCCGAGAGACGGTGCAAGTTGCAGCTTTGGTCACCCTTGAAGCTTCATATATCCAAAACATTCCTCTATCGTCCCATTGTCTTTCATAATACCTCATACCCACGTTACAAGCTTAAAAGACTTCCGACTTAATAGTTGGGTATCCAATCATGTGAAAGTAACAGGTTGAACGCGTAAATCTAACAAATGTCAAATTCAATGGTTGAGATGTCTTGACCAAAAGGAGAGCACGACTGCAAACGTTAAACACCTTGAGTGTTGGATAGAAAGCTCCACATCAAGATAAACCCTGACCTTGTGAGGATGAGACTTGTTTTTGCGCAATTAACTAGAGAAAATACTGGGGGCAATCGATCGTTCCGATCGATTGCCATAAAGTCCAAAAGAACCCGGATCGCCTTAAGAAAAAATACTGGGGGCAATTGTTGGTCCCAACAGTTGCAACAACGACACCGTTTGAGCCCCAAAAAACCGAAACCTAAAAGATCAAACCCTCCTCATATCACTCAGGCCCGTCCTAGGCCCTCCACATCAAATTTACTCAGGCCCGTCCTAAGCCCTTCCTTCACATTCAAACATCAACAGGCCCGTCCTAAGCCCTACCTCCACATTCAAACATCCTCAGGCCCATCCTAAGCCCTACCTCCACATTCAAACATCCACATGCCCGTCTTGAGCCCTAATCCTCCTACATTCATTTAGACCCATCATAGACTTAACTCACTTTCATTTAGATCCAATCTTTAGGCTCATCATAAGACCTAGATCCCATCTTTAGGCTAGTTATAAGACCTAGAACCATCCTTAGGCTCGTCATAAGACCTAGATCCCATCTTTAGGATCGTTATAAGACCTAGAACCATCCTTAGGCTCGTCATAAGACCTAAATCCCATCTTTAGGCTCGTCATAAGACCTAGAACCATCCTTAGGCTCTTCATAAGACCTAGATCCCATCTTTAGGCTCGTCATAAGACCTAGTTCCATCCTTTAGGCTCGTCATAAGACCTAGATTCAACCTTTAGGCTCGTCATAAGACCTAGAACCACCCCTTAGTCTCGTCATAAGACCTAGTTGCACTCCTTTAGGCTCGTAGTAAGACCCTTTAGCTTACCCACTCTCATCAAACACATTGCATTCATCTCATTCATATAGGCTCGTCATAAGACCTAGTTGCATTATCCAGGTGTGTCACAAGACCTGGCGACAGAAAAGTTGGTTAGGTGATTGCAATAAATCCTCCTGTGTTATGTCAGCTTACTTTGGGATCATCGAATGGTGGGCGAAGGCAATAAGTCCCCAGGTTTTTTACCTGGAGTTATCCCTGCACACCGGCTTGGGGGCGATGGCAATAAGTCCACATTAGGTCCAGCCAAGAGCATTGGCACGGGTTTTCGGTCCCCAGAAGCATCCGAGCATCATCAACATCGTTAGCATCATCAACATCGTCAGCATCATCAGCATCATCAGCATCGTCAGCATCATCAGCATCATCAGCATCAAAACTGAAAATTATGAACAAAACCTCATTCTTCCCCTCTAAACTCGGCGTTATTGAAGCCACTTTTTTTTTTAGAAACTTGTAAAATTTCTGTCTATTATGTGCGGTGATGTGTGGTTTCTGGAAATACCGAGCTTAGGAAGTACCGAGTTAGGAGTTTAAGACTTTGGGTTAAGGGGTTGAGCGATAGCGTGAGAAATACGCTAGTTAGGAACTACCAGTGTTTACTGGATTCCTACAACATCCTTCCCGCCCTCCACAACCCCCGTTTTATAACCCGGGAAAGAACGCCAGAGAGATGGAAAGTCCTTTCATACTAGGGAAGAAAATCCGATCTGGCTGTTATAAATTATTTCGGTAAGAACCAAACCCATCATACGGTAGATAACAAGAACTGGAAATTTCGGAGACGTTTCTCGTTTAATCAACAACACCCGCCCTTGACAACGGAGTAATGAAGAGTCCTATCTACAGGAGAATGAAATTTCCGCCAACCTGGGTCGACATGCTTAGCAGTCGAGGAAACCTAGCCAACACGAAAGAAAGCACTAACTGTGCATAGAAGCAGACAATGGAGAAGCAACCAACCCGATACATATGTCTACGGGAACACAAATGTTAAATAATAATTACAATGGTATAGTAACCGAGTAAGGAACTAGTCAAGGTTGGATGATTCCAGACCTACAACACCAAAGAGGCTGTTACTCGATTACCATAGTTTAGACAACTGTGGGAGTATTAGTGAAACATACTTCAATAGGGCTACGAAGTAGTACCTAAACGAGACTCAAGTCTCGGTAACCACGACAAATGCGTGGGAACGAAAATTAAGGAGGAACCCAGAGTTAAGGGAATAGAGAGTCACCCTAGTTGATGACTACTGTGTCAAAACCAATGAGAGTCGCTCGGAAGATTTATTACCAAGACAATAAAAGCAAGGAAGGAACCAATTAGGCTACCAATACAGTGTGGATAAAATTGGTACCAAACCAGTATGTGTTGACAGACAACTAGCCAGCATAGCGCACTTGCCATGGCAAGTGCTGCTATAACAGGGCTATTCGGAAAAAATTTAACGACAATGAAGTACTTAGTAAAGTACTGTATTAGCGAATGAAGTAATTATAGAATCAAGAATTCAAGAATTTGAAGAGTGAAACCTGGAAGGGCTTAGCGGCCTAACCATTGTATATGAGGATATACCAGTCAACTAGAAGCTAGACTTTGTCAAGGCATGAAGACATTTTAAAGACCGTGAAGAATTTTCTTTTAAACTTAGCTTTTCTTTCAAACTCATATCTACTTCAAACCCTCTTTCAAAACCGAATTTTCTTCCAAACTCATATTTATTTCAAGCCTTCTTTTAAACCCAAAATTTCCCCAACCTCATATTTTCTTTAAAACCAAAACCAAAAGACCTACACCGGCCTCTGCGCCACACAGTAGGTAAGTTGCAACCAGTTCAATGTCGGGCAACCCTAGAAAAATTCCACAACCCGAGGGTATCAACCCGAGGAAATGGAATGAGTCCGTAGTAAATACAGACGGTGGCTGAACTACCCTTGATTAAGTTCAGGAAGCACCAAATGTGCATCACCAAAGGACAATAAAAGAGGAGTTGACAATAGAATACCTCACATAGGCGTGTGACGGACACTATGAGTATACGAAAATGAAATGTGGGACTACCGCACTCCGAAGGAGCTTGCGGGCCTGACAGACTTATTTATAAATTAGTCAGGTAAGTAGTAATGTACTAGTAGGGTGCCCTATATATGTATATGAGTGGAGTACGGAACACGAGGAGTAGTCGACTCCATACTATGGTCAGCAGTGCAAACATTAGACCAGAGTAATCAATTACCGTGAACAATGGAAATGAAGAACACTATGGAGCTAACGAGTTTAAAGGAGTTTGAGAACTCATTCCAGGAAAGGAATAAGATTTATGGAGTGCAAAGAGCACAAGTTGATGACTACAGACATTTGATATGTCCCAAGATTTGTAAAGGGAACACAGTAAGGCAGACGCCTAATATGGACACGTTAAGGTCCAATGAACGGGATAAAACTCCCTGAATGGTCACCTAGGCTACCAGGGGATAGCGATCTTCACGGAAGAGATATTAAACCCAGCCAAGAACACAAGTGGCATAGTTAATTTAACATACCCATAAGTACAAGCCAGATGTAATGGCATAACTTAGCAACACCCTGGAGCAATCCTTGAAGGGTGTTTAGGTCAACAATTGTTAAACGAAATATCGTGATAGAAACATAAGAGTTGAAACGAATACTCGGTTTAAACACTAAAGGGAACTCACTTAACAGTAGAACCCTAGGTCGCCAAAGAGGTGACCTAACATTCCTAAAGGGCCTCCCACGAAAGGAAGCATGATGCAATGACCTTGTTAGGGAGCCCAAGATCGCCTAAGCCATGTGATGAGATACAGAGAAGTAAAATTTGTGTGAACGGTCTACAATGAGCAGAGCTCGAGGCAATCAGGCTTATAAGCCATAAACCAAATGTGCTACATAAATTTAAATGATTGCAAAGCCTTGATAAACTCGTAAGGAGTATCGCCGGTGATAGCGCCAGTAAGAAGAGTTCATGTTATACATGTAATTAGAACGGAGAACGAACCACTAGTTTAAGAGTGGGGATACCTCTCGATATTGTGAGACAGCTGAGGCGGTAATTGTGTGAACCTTTAGAATGTATGTTGAAGTCTGTTCATGTTGTTATTGCCAAGAATTATTTGAACGATAATAGTACAAAAGGAAGCTCTTATGGAAATTGTGGAAGAGTAGTCAGCTTAGTAGCAACCACTATATGTGTACAATGCGAAATGTAGGCTGAACAGCGCTCAAGGAACATAACTTCATGAAGAACAGTGTATTCAGTAAATGGTGAACCACAATATAATTGGTGGAATATACATGAGCGGGAACTAACACGGTATCGAACGCCATGTAAGTCGATGTTGTATAATGAGTAAGAACACGGTGCGTAGTAAGCGACTATTGTATGAGTATTAGTAAACGATGATATGGAGGACAACTGGTGTTACGAACTAGACTTAGTGGTCATGGAAAACTAGAGAGTGCAAATAGAATGAGCAGTAAAGCTAGTAAGCGCAGCATGTGACGAAAGACCTTAAAGAGAAGGCATGGTTTGTTCATATTGCAACTGCATAAGGAACTGGAAGTGTATTCCTAGTGGATCTACTTGAAAGGAAGCAATAAGCTTTGGTATAAGATTACCCGATTACTAAATAACCAACCCTTACTAAATACGGAAGATTGGTAACACACCAGTGAATATGGCACAAGCCACTTGAGTGAAAAGCTAGAAACCAAACTGTGCGGCCTTGAGGCATAAAGGCACGAAGTGTGTTGGACGTACCAACAATCACAACCAAACGAGGATAAATTCTACCGCAGTAAAGCGGATGAGACTCATGAACGTTGAAAGAAATGATGTATAGGAAATGCGAGGTCATAAATGAAAGAGTACTTGTACAAATTAAATAAATGAATATAATTTAGAAGGAACAGTTTGGGGTCAGTGACTATAAAAGCACTGAATACCAATACCGGTATGAAATATCCCTCAGGTGTGAAGTACAACAGAGGAAACACTGCATACTAAGTAGTAGCTAGACCTCAACCGACATTATGTCGGTAAACAAAGTGAGTGATCATGAAAGACATAACATTATACACAATAGACTTCCAGAGAACTCGATAGAAAACCTATAACTCATCGAATTTGCACACGGTAAGAGATACCACGCGTCGATTGAGAAACCATTATTCCCAAGATAGAAGGGATAAATGGGAGATGTATAACACATCAAGGATAACAAAAGGGCTAACTAAGCCCTAAAATTGTCAGAGTGGCGCAGCAAAAGCTAGTAGGCCATGATTCAAGTTGAATATACCTAGTGGATACGAGTGAAGAGCGAATTATCTACGCCTAGAAGCCTCACAGACCAGAACCGAAATGAGAATTCAGGATTCAAGGACTAGACCGTTAATATGGCTAAGGTCCTCTGACTAGAACACATTGTATAATAAACCGCGTGGAAGTTAAAACACTTCACGACGGCAGAACATTTTAAACCAATGTTAAGTAATAACATATGATCGATTACGCGGGCGTAATCCTTTTTAAGGGGGGTAGAGTGCAAAAACGCTTAGTGAATGTTTACGTACAAGTGTACGTGAATGATGTTGTGCGTAGCACTAAATGATTTGTTATGAATATACTTTTTGATGATTGGTGCGTGTGGTACTTGAACATACGTATTCATTTATGGTTTAAATTGTGGTAATTGCGCATAGAAGATGCGAATACCATTGTTGTAAGTGGTGTGTGAATATAAGTGTATGAGAGTAGAGAAACTCATGGGGGACTAAAACCCCGATAGTGTATGTTTATTTAAGACAAATATAGCGATATGTATTGTGATTTTGATAAAGAAATATATGTATAACAGACATATAAATATAGTAGGGTGTATTGTGATTTTGATAAAAAATATATATACATATATATCTATATATAATATTGTGATGTATGAATGATATGAAATAGATATAGAAACCTAGTGAGAATTAAATTCCCTAGGTAAGTTGATTAAAGGCAGATTGAAAATAATTGATGGGCAAAGTTCCATCCCTTGGAGATGTATTACTTTGTGATTATGATTAGAATGATTAAAGAGATAGAAAATGGTAAATTTCTGAATTAGTTGCTGGTTCAAATTGAAGTGGGAGGTGAAACTTGATTCCCGGGATCAAGGGAAACCAAACACAAATTTAGGGGAGAGATAGTTTAACAGTGATGCTGATCACATCAGGGTTGGACAACTCTTGAAGCTCCCTATAAGTGGTCACAAATAATCACATTAAGAATAAGTTGCAGTTAGCATAAATTGGACTTGGAGTTGTATTGCGTTTTGAAGAAGAATTTTAAATTGTTGTTTTCAAATTTTAAATTGGTATTTTCAAGACTTCAATTAATATTTCCAAGATTCTCAAACGGTATTTTCAAATAAAGGATTTTCTTTTGCTTGACCTTGTAAAGAGGATTTTCAATTAGTACCTTTCCAATAAAGGATTTCATTCTACTTAACCTTGTAAAGAGTATTTTTGTATTAATTGCTCACGAGCTAAGGACGTACAAGCCTTTGTCTTCAGACCGGTGACATGAGAAGTATATGTTAAAAATGTATGTGATGGTTTTGAATCTTCCAAAGGACCGGGGACCAGGAAGTGTCCATCGCGGCCGGTACCTGCGGGATCACTGTATATGTACTCGACCTGGGACTCGAGGACTGTGATGTCCTATAGTCTTTAGACCGAGCCCATGAAGAGATGTAAAAGGTATTTCTGATTGTCATGCATGCTAAGACATGTTGTGTGATATGTGTGGTATATGTTATCCAGACCTATGAGTCTATAGGTTGTTATGTTATCCAGACCTATGAGTCTGAAGGTTAATGTGTTATCCTGACCTGGGTCTGAAGGTATGTCAAGTGTAATTAATATGTGAGATTCGTGTTATAAAAGTAAACCTGGTATTCTAACTAAAGGATGCATGCGAAGTTGTGAACTTTGATGACAAAGTTCTTTTAAGGGGGTAGATTGAAATACCCCAAACCTTTATGTGTTAATTAATTATGTGATTATGATTTTCTAAGGCTAATTAAGTCCTTAGGAATATTGGTGATGAAAGAGAACCAAAAGATAAAGGAAACGCGTAAAAGGCACAAGAATGGGAAAACACGTATTTAAATTATCCTAAGAGGTACATAACCTTAAATAGGGTTATAATATATTTTTATACTCTAATTTCACACTAAAAACATGTGGGAAAAATTTCCGAGGAAAACGGATCCAAATAATGCATTAAAACGCTAACGGAGTCTTAAAGCTTGTTTTTTGAGAAAACCCGAAAATGTGACTTTAAACAGTCAAATGACCCATAAAAATTATATTTGATCATATAACTATAACTAAGCATTAACGGAAGCTTAATAACCAATAAAATTAAAGAAACGAGAAAAATTCCAGAAAACGGGCCCAGTTAGTGAATAGTGCTAAACCGGGTTAATTAACGATCATTGTCTGTAAAGGACGAAAAATGCCCAGCTTGTATATAATAGGGGGCCGGTTTTTATAGTAAAAATTATCCTCCCACACACTCTTAACCAACTAGCTAATTAAATGAGTCAAAAAGCAAAAAGTAAAAGTTACTTATTTCCTTTCCCTCTCTCTCCTCCTTTATTTTCTTTTCCCTCTTCTCTTTCCTCTTCTTTCTTCCTCCCAGTGATTTTTCCCCTCCTCCCTCTGTTGCTGTCGTTTTTGAACTTCTCCACCAACCATCCATGGCTTTTTCATCTTCTCTCCCTTGTACAAGCTCCATTAAAGCTCAAATCACAAAAATAAATACATATTCTTCATCCTCTCATCTCTCTATCTTCCTCTCTTTTCAAAATCCCAAAAGGATGAACTTCACCTCCACGGGTTTTGCCCATTTGAAGAGAAAATGGCATCAATTTGTAGCTTGGAGTCTCCTCTCTCTCCTAAGGTAAAAATATTCAAGAAAAACTCATTTTTTCTTCACTCCTTGGTGACCGATTTTCCCCCTCTTGTAATGCCTTGTTTTCTTCTTGATTTTGGGCTTCATTTCAACCCTCCAATGGTGGTGGGAACCCCATTTTTATTCAAGGCTTGAAACCCCACTTAAAAAGCTCCTTAAGGTAAACCCTAACTTTGTGCTTTAAGCCTTTTAATTGGATTAGAATTTCCTAAGGGTTTAAATGGTTAATTGAATCCATTTTTGTGTTTCTTGAATGTTGGGATGGAGTTTGGCAACTCCATTCCCACTTGGCCGATTTTGATCATGGAGGGGAGAAGAGGAGAATGGAAAAGGAACTTGGAAGAATAAGGTAAAATGCTTACCTTAACACTTGTTTTAATTGTATTAGAGTTTGGGATGGGTAAACAAATTAATGAACCCAAATTATGGATTAAAATCTATGTTGGAAATGTGTTTAGTTGATTTTAAAGAGATTTGTGAAATTAATTGTGAATTAAGGGCCTTGGAGCCAAGCGTTTGGAGTTTATGAATTATATTGTTGTTTGGTGGATTTTGAGGATATGTTATGTGCTGGTAGGACCCTTATGGGTGTGGCTAGATTAGGAATGTAAATTGATGTGAATCGATGGTTTGGAATGTGTTAGGTTTATGGGGAGGTTATGGCGAAATTTTGGTAGAAAAATTAGTGTTTTAAGATGACTTAGTGAATTGGAGAACCTAGGTGTTTGTAGTGTCGAGTTGAGTGTAGTGGTAGCCTTGAATTGGTATTTGGGAAACTAGAAAGAGAAGGATAAAAATCTGTAGCAATTTACATATGAGGAGCTTAGAAATGCTAGAAAAGAGTTAGTGTTTATAACTTATGAAACAAGGAGTGAATGGGGGGTTTAGGAATGCATTTACGTAGGAGGTAAAAACTGTGAAGAGGAGTTAGAAATGCACTAGAGAGCATAAGTGCAAAAATGAGTATTGAAGTTTGTAGAAATTGAGCAAGAATTTGGGTAAAGAATTTGAGTAATGATTTGAGAAGGTTTAGAGCATGATTATGAGTGTTTTAAGGTGTTTCAACATGTAGGAAACATGCGGAAATGATTAGGAAAAGATTAAGTGAGAATTGGGGTGAATTTGGAGCCAAAAGTAGGTAATTAAAAGGGGTTCTACAGCCGACCTACCCAGGCAACCTACCCTAGAGTGGGTCGGTCGGACTGAAGTCTGTAACCCGGGTGCCCTCTACATCCGACCCCCCAGGTGACCTACCCAGATTGAGTCGGTCGGCCTTTATAAAAATAAAATAAAATTTAATTTAAAATTAATTAGATATATATATATATATATATATATATATATACATATATATATGTGTATGAGTAAGGCATTAGTGCTAAAGTAAGGAAGGTAAGAAAGTTAAGCACACTTGAGTAAAACTAAAATTAACGGGACAACGGGTTAAGTACTGGAGTAATAGAAGTTTACATACCATAAGATTTTGTTGTTAATAAAACATTTGAATAATAATGCCAGTTATTCGGAAACTACCTGGGGAGCGTGAGGTGACGCGTTGGAGTGAATCCTCGGGAACACGGTAGAGTAACCCATGGTGTAAGGTACGGTTTTCTTGCAACCCGTGTCCTACCGGGTTAGACCGGCTTGTATTCCAATGTGTTTTTCTGAGTGTTTGCCACCTTGTAAGATAAAAACATGTAACGAGTTTACAGTAATTCATATATGTGGCGTATTTTAGTTCCGATACCGTTTAACCTCTAATATGTGTTAAACCGAAGCTAACTGACTCTAGGATCACATAAGAGATCGGTGTTCGGACTTAATGTCCCAACCTATGGGAACGTTCTAACTACGGCTATCAGTGAGTTAATTGTATAATGTGATTGTGTGATGTGTGTTTCCCTTTGTGGTATGCCGTTAATTAACGATGGTTGTTGTTCATGTATGACGAATGGTATAATAACTCCCTTGGTTGTTTAACTAAGTTGTAACACCTTATGGTGTCATGTTGTGATAAGTTCCATAAGGGAACTTCTAATTAAAATATATTATGGGGGGTGAGGAATCCGGGGTGTCCCGGTCGTGCACGTGTGTTTGGGAGTTGGTATCAATAGCTGAATTAACTCCCTCTCTATTTTGGTTATTTTTCTTACTTTGATTACAATCACCCTCAAGTCAGGAGACTTTCCTACCTTGATTATTATTCGGGGCTAGGGGGTATGTGTATGGTGTGATCGAGCCTATATTAAGGCAGACACATCTAGGTAAAGTAAATGTGTACGGGGTGTTCAGACCTATATTTTATCTGACACACCTTAAGAAAAGTCACGTTCCCTAAGAAGAATAGTGTTACGTTGTGTATATTTTACTATGTGATGGGTGTTGATATGTTTGTGTATGTTGATTACCGAAATAAACCTGGTGTTAATAAAAGAAGTAATTAAGTATAACCCGATTAAATGGGTATGTGTCGTCTAACAAAGAATAGCTCCATTAAGGTAGAACCCTCAAGGGTCAAGGAACACAATGATGTGATCTAACCAATGAGATGTGTTAACCTTATGTTTGTATCCTTTTGATTGGATGTGTATTAATTATAAGCATGATATGTATTTAAAGTTTCTATGTATGATTTAAAAATAATCAACCGCATGTTTAGACGATAATTAATTGTGCGTGGCCCAGTAGTATGCGGGCTGCACGATTACCATACCAGCAAAGGTGCTGAGCCCCTTCGGGGGCCCCCATTACTTTTCAGGTACAAGAAAGCAGTCCTACATTAGAGAGCTGGACAGGAACGGTTATGTATGGGTAGAATAAGTAGTTGTTTATGTGTTCGTAAGTAGTGTAAGACCGATGTGTGATAATGATAATGGAATGTATTAGACTCGGTACAGTTGTAATGTAAATGTATTTGTTTCAGTTTAGAAACGGTTGGTAATGTAAAGTGTAGTGCTCGGTAATCTTGTCCATCATACCGGTACACTATGTATGTATTCGCCTTGTTAGTCACGTGGGTGGCTAACGGCATGTAACACCCATTGATTTAGTGTAACACCCCAACCGTTAATCTCGTCATTACCTCTTAGACCGTCTCTAATTACTCTTACTCGCACAGCGGAACTCTAATTACAACGAGGGGTGAAACAACGCCGTTAGCCACCCATATGGCTAACCAGGCCTTTCTTACATACCGTAACGGTCTGATGAACTGGAACAACCGAGTACTTCATACAAATACAATACCCAATTCTTTTCTTTACTATACCGAGTCTACAACATACGGATGCCGATAACATACTCGGACTTACACCTCATTCAAATGCATAAGTAATTACAATCTAACTACCCATGCTACACAGCAGTCCCCGTCGTACTCTCTCGAACGGTGGTCAGCTTCAAGTACCTGCACACTAAAAACGTTCCCCCTAGGGGGTCAGCTTACGCTGAATATGAATTTCGCATATACCGCGTGCTAACCGCGGTACGCCGACTACTTTTGGTCGAGAGCATGGAGATTCATTTTAATTCAATCATCATGCAAATAGTAATACATTATATATGTACACTAAACAAAGATTTGACAATCAATCATGGGATACAATCCCTAACTAACATGACAAGGTTGTTAGTTGTATCAATACTCTTAGGCCTTGAGGTTATACCTCACTGTGCCTTGGTTACTCATTCTATAACTCACCCACTCTCTCGGGTTACTCATACTTTTACTCACCCGTTCTCTCGGGTTACTTATTCTTATACTTACCCATTCTCTCGGGTTACTCATACACATTCTCACCCCTTTCTCTCGGGTTATTTATACTCATTATCTCACCCACACTCTTGGGTTATTCATACTCAAGCTCTTGTAGATTCTCGAGACACTACAGGTCTCCTACGTCACGCTTGTTACTCTTATTACATACTTAAGCCAAAACTCATGGCCCTCGTGCATAGTCTTACTTCCCCGGTTTCGACCCTGCTCTGGGTCTAGCATGGTGGGAAGGTTCAACTAGCTCCCGGAACTCTCTCTTAGTTCCTATCTCTTTTTACATAGGTCCGACTACTCTCGGACTACTCACATTCCCATACACTCCTCTCTCGGAGTTATATAATATTATGTATATTAGTCTAGGAGCATCACACTTGGTGTTTCTAATGACTTTGGGAACTTTACTTAGATTCGGGTAATCTTAGGTTTAAGGGTTACCCTTACATTCATATACTTATACTTTCGGTTATTTTCTTATACCGGGTAAAATCCTCATATAGGAGGTCGACCATGTCTCAAGGGAGTCACATAGTCCCTTAGGTCTCTTTTACCTTTCTTATAAGTTCACAACATTGTACTAACTTCAATCTCTCGAAGGGGGTTCATTTATCTCACCACTCATATTTGTTTCGTGGATTGTTTCATTAAGGGTTTCAAATCATTATCGGGTATTTGCTCAACCCGTACACCTCCTCACATACTAGGGAGTTCATATGTTTACATTATCGTTATACTTAATCGATAGTTTATGTGTGTTTGCATATTTCCATTGTTTATGAGACTACCCGATCAACAGGTTTCTAGTCAATCATTACTCACTACGAGTAGGTCTACACAATATGTTAGACCACACCGGCATACAAGTATGTTAGATCATACAACATACAACAAGGCATACATAATCAAACAAGGGATTATTTTCATGCTTTAATCTTGATTAAGCCGGCACACAAACACACAAATCAGAGTAACTCGGTTAGCATACGGGGCATGAGAAAATCATACCTTTCACCGGGGTTAGCTTTACCGTGTGATCTCACCATGCTAGGTTCGCACTTGGTCCACTGATAACATTCAAATGTTTATATTAACATTAAGGTGTTACGGTATGTAAAACTAATACTCCCGTACTTAACCCCGTTATCCCGTTTAACTTAGTTTTACTCATGTGTTCCTAAACTCACAACTTTCTCATTTACTTCTCAAACTTGTTTACACTTCTTAGGACCTTTATTAGTCACCAAACAAGGCCTAAACATCATCTAAAACCATTACCATTCACTTCCCCATCATTAGGACACCTTAAAACACATTCTGGTACATTTTTACACTGGTCCGGGTTTGTGTCCTGGTTTACAAACCCGGACCAAACACTGGAATCAGTTTCTGTCGTATTTTTCATGTGGTCCGGGTTTGTGTCCGGGTTTACAAACCCGGACCATCCCCTGGGATGACCTTCTGCCATGTTTTTGCTATGGTCCGGGTTTGTGTTCCGATTGCAAACCCGGACAACCCCTGGAACTGTCAAATTTTACAGTTTTTCACCAGTTTTCAACCCCTAAATCACCTCTAATCATTTCCTAATCATTCCGTAAGTTTTCCACATGTTTAATCATCATAAAACATGCTCTAAACCTCTTCAAAACATTGGCTTATTCCTTACTAAAGTTCTTGCTCAATCCCACACATTTTCATTCTCATTTTACACTAATGCACACTTGTGCATTTCTAACTTCTCCTCAACACTTTGCATTATGCTCTATTTCATTTTGACCATTCCATATCTTCCAAGATAATGCACAACTCGTACCAAGTTCCAAGACTCACTCTTAAAGCCTTATTTCTTCTTTGTTCTCTAAAAACTCCTAAGGCACTAACCACTCTTTTGCTACAGATTTTTGCATCATTCTCCTCCCTTGAACAAGCCTTCCTAAAGTGGTTAACTAACTCAATAAGTCTCCATCCACACCTAGTTTCTCTAGGTCATTCCTCACACACTACAATGCTCAAACCACTCAAATTTCTACACAAATTTTGCCATAACTTGGCTACTTTTCTAACTTGCCCAAAACTCATTTCTTCACATATTTCATCCTAAGACTAGCCAAACCACAAGGGTTCTATCAGCACACATACAAACCATCAATACTCATCAATCCCCCAAATGCAACACAATACATAATTCATGAAGTGCATAACCCTTAGGCTCTTAAATCAACATTAATTTCACAAATGCTATCTCACTTGCATCATTACTATACAAGCACATTATTACCACACTCATGTGGGGTTCATTTATTTTATTAACCCATCCCAAATTCTAATACACATAGAATATACTTAAGGGTTGGTTTCTTACCTTGGATTCTCTCAAGTTTCCTTTTAAATACTCTTCTCCTCTTCTCCTCTTTTCTTCACCCAAAATCGGTCAAGGCAATCTCTTTGCCCAATTCTCTAGACCAATATATCAATGGGTGTAAGGAGTATAATTAGTTCTCCTAGTTGTGAAAATCATTCATGAACTCAAAAGAAGGCTTAAAGCACAAAATGGGGCATTACCTTTGGAAACCCTAGAATTGGTTTGCCATGAACCAAAGAAGGAGCTCCAACCCACCATTGGAGACTTGGAGGATAGCTCAAAACAATGAGAAACAAGACATTAATACATGCCAAAATCGGCCAACACAAGGAAGTGGGGAAAAATATGTTCTTCTTTGGATATTTTTACCTTGGATGAAAGAGGAAGCTTCAAGCTTCAAGATGGTGTGCTTTTCTCCTCAAATGGGCAACACCCACGAAAATGAAACTCACCATTTTCGAGTTTTGAAAAGAGAGAATGATAGAGGGTGAGGAGAGGATCACAAATATGGTTATTTTTGAGTTTGGAGCTTAAACAAAGCTTGAGCATGAAGAGAAAGAGGGACCTCCATTGTTGTTGTTGTTGCAGCTCAAAATCGCTCAAGGAGGAAGGAGGAGGGGAGCTACGGATGAGAGAGGTGAGGAAGTCAAATGAGTAGAAAGAAAATGAGAAGGGAGGAGAGAGGAAAGTAACTTATTACTTTACACTTTTTACTATTGTTTCTCTTTCCTTTTTCTTTCTTTCTTTCTTTATTTGTGTGTGAGTGTGTGAGGGACTTATAAAAATCGGCCCCCATTACTTTATTAGTCTGGAGCGTTTTTCGGTTTCTGACAGAAAACGCTCGTTATTTTACCCGGTTTGGCACTATTCACTAGCCGGGCCCGTTTTTCGGATTTTCCTTGTTTCTTTTTTTAATGGCTATTAAGCTTCCATTAATACTCATCTATAGTTATTTAATCAACTATAATTTTTACGGGTCCATTTGACCACTTAAAGTCACGTTTTCGGGTTTTCTCGAAAAAACGTGCTTTAAAACTCCGTTAGCGTTTTAATCCATTATTTGGATCCGTTTTCTTCGGGAATCACTCCCGTATTCTAATTAGGCCTAACTAAGCCTTAGGAATCCATCTCAGACCCTAACGAGATCATATATCTCTTATACTCATTAAATGCGCGTTTTAGCGTTTTTCGCTTTTCAAGCGTTTTCTCTTTTATTTTGGTTTTATTCTTTTACCAATACTCTCTAGGCACCATTAGGCCCTTAATAATCAAATTAGAGTAATTAATTCACCATTATTAGGTCCTGGGTATTAAAATCTACCCCCCTTAAGGAACTTTGCCCTCAAAGTTGGCGAATCTAATATGGTTAGTCTCATAGCATTCAATGCCAAGGTTATAATACATGTATAACCTTACAGACTCTACAAGTCCGACTCATTTCACACTACACATACCACACATATATCACAGCATGTATAGCAATCAAAAATACTTTTTTTACTCTCTCCATGGAATCGGTCCGAAGACAAGAAGGCACAATAGTCCTCGAATCCATATTGAGTAATATACTACTGATCCCTCAGGTACCGGTCACGTTGAACACTTACACTTTCTGGTTCACGGCCGTTTCATGACAAATGGGCACTTACTCTCTTTGGCCCACGGTCCCTTTGGTTCTGATCAAAACATTACACATATACATATCCTCAGGCACTCTGGTTGACTCACTCAACACAGGAACATCTCAGGGTACTCTCCCCGTCCCGCTGCCTTTGGAAAAAATCACACACTGACACCGCCCCAACCAGTCACTTAGGACCGCCGCACGTACGGTGTAATGGTTTCAAAACTAATACACGCCCACCGTTCTACCGGTCATCAAGACTTAAGGCCACAGCCATCGGCGGGTGACAGCGGTTTCCAAAACTAGTTTTCGTTTCCATCTTCATACTTGAAGAAAATTCTTTTTCAAAATCTGTTTGAAAATTCTTTTTTTAAAAACATCACACAACTCCAAATCAAATTTATGGTAGCTGTATCTTTTCTTAGCGTGATTACTTGTGACCACTTATAGGGAGCTTCAAGAATCATTCAACCCTGATGTGATCAGCATCAGTGTTGAACTATCCTTCCACCCCAATTTGTGTTCGGTTTCCCTTGATCGCTAGCAGACCAAGTTCCACCTCCCACGTCAGTTTCAAACAATCAGATAGTCAAACATTTTCGTTTTCAATCTTTTACTCTTACTAGTTATATTCATAAAACAATCTGTTTCAATTTATCTTTATCATGGAACTTAAGTCATCCATTATTCTCTATTTGTTTCACTTACCTTGCCTAGGCATTCCATACTTGTGGCGTCATTAGTCAAATTATTACTCAACATAAAACATACAACATACAACTCCAAAGGATGGAACTCACTCCACCAATCATTCTCAAATAAAATCACCTAGGGAACTCACTCCCTCTTAGGTTACACATCGGTTCCATGCCGATTTATACTCGTCATATCTCATGTCTAATCTCAATAGACAAATACTAAAGGGATTCTCATTCCCCAGGAGTCTCTCTACTCCTCTTTTCATAAATATTATATACTCGTTACTTGCATCTCTCATGCACCATAATCATAATTACACAATGAATGGGTACACATGTTTATGTAACATGAGTTCCAAACA
This sequence comes from Limonium bicolor, assembly GCA_023374045.1. Classification (NCBI taxonomy): domain Eukaryota; kingdom Viridiplantae; phylum Streptophyta; class Magnoliopsida; order Caryophyllales; family Plumbaginaceae; genus Limonium; species Limonium bicolor. The sequence continues at coordinate 227,850,935 of CM041776.1, forward strand.
TCAAAACAATTTTCTTTGTGCTATGCACATAGTAGTTTACGCATCTATACGTAAGACATACTCTAAGCGGTTTCTCGCCCTACCCCCCTTAAAAGGGGTTACGCACGCGTAACCAACCATATGTTATCACTGAACATTGGTTCACTAATTCGAGTATTATGAAGTGTTTTAACTTCAATGTGGTTAATTAACTCATAACCGGGTTCGGTTCTAGCCTCTAAGGCTTCAAGGGGTTTATGATATAGGTATACTCAACCCTGAATCCCGGTCCACAAGCTTCTGCTGCGTGACCTGATAACTAGAGCTTAATTCGCTCTTTGGTATTCTCAATGTATTAATCCACTCCCTTTTTTCCCTTTGTGTCTTGGGAATAAAGGTTTTCAATCGTCGCTAAGTATCTCTTACCGTATGCGAATTCGATGGGTTATAGATTTTCTCTCCAATTCTCTGGAAATCTATTTCGTATAACACTGTATACCTTTGTGATTATTCACATATTTTTCCCGACTTATTGTCGGTTGAGGTCAAGCTGCTACTTAGCATGTAGTGCTTCCTCATTTGATAATGACTTCTGAATCATGTTTATTTATTTATTTCTGTACAAGAATTCCTCATTCATACTACTCTGCCTTTTTCTACACATCGATCCTGGGCCCTGTGGGTTACTGCCCACATTCTTTGTGCATCTTTAGCCAATGGCCGCACGGTTATCTCTCTAGATTCTCACTCAACAGGCTTCGTTGACATTTCTCAATTCCTGGCTCTCCCACTCGATCATTACCGCACAAGTGCAATACCAAAACACTCAGTCATACAGAGTGCAGAAGCGTAAACCCTTGACAGTAATCTCTCATGAGATAGGAATGATCATGTCTTCTTTACCACATTTTCTTATCAGCTTCATATCACTAACCGAATATACTCTTACAATGGTCGCTTACTGCGTACCTTGTTCTTTCTCATTTTCATGGCATCCGCTACTACTTTAGCTTCCGCCCAGGTGTTCTCGCCATTTACACTATGGCTTGCCATTCACTTGGCTCAATAATATACGCAATTCTTTAAATCTCTCTGCGCTCTTGCGCGCTGCTTACTCTGCAGTTCATATTGCACACATACAGTGTTTACTACTCAACTGATTACTCTTCGGTTTCGAATTGCTGCATTCGAGGTTCCTCTTTACACTCTACTATGGTTCATATACTCATTGGCAATATACACATGCTCAAGTTTTACTACACCGCACTAGCGGTTTCACATTTCATATCTAGGTGGTAGCCTTTCTCTAGAGGATTCTCGCAATTGCCACTACCTAGGCCCCACAATAACAAGTGGTATCCCCACTGTAGGGTAGTGGTTCACTCTCCACTGTTATTCTCATGCCTTTATGCATAGATTGGCAATGTTTAAATCTACAATTTGTAGTTGGTTACCGACTTATAAGCCACCTAGCCTCGAGCCATGCTCTGTGCGGCTGTTTATACAAGTTTCTTCTTCTCCGTATGCCATTAAATGGTTAGGAGGTATTTCTGGGCTCTTTGATATGGATGTCTCATCACGCTTCCGAACATGGAAGACCCTTAAAGTATTTTGATACTAATTCATGCCCTCTGGCAAGTTAGGGTGTTCCCTTTTACGTGGGATCCCTTCGGGTTCTACCCGAGTGTTTGATTTAACACTTGTATTCTCAACACGATATCTCGTTCAACTACTGTTGACTTCGGTACCCTTCACGGATTGCTCCTGGGTGTTACTGAGTCGTGCCATTGCATCTGGCTTGACTCACGTGTTGTTCAGATTCTTACTCCGCCTTGCGGTTATGTATATTTTGAAATATCCCCTTTGGGTTGTAACATCTCCCGTTATTGGGTAGATCATTGGTTCTTTCTCCTTTATGATCCTGGTCAGGTCGTTATTCTCTTTAGTGAAGTATACTTTGGGAATTCTATCCCGTTTATCGAACATGAATATGTTCATTTAAGGCATTTGCCATATTACTTACGTTGGTATATATTCCAGTTATTAGGTATTTCCTGAGACATATCCAATGTCTGTGCTTAATACTCTGTGCTTCCCGCACTTATTAACGCTATATCCTTAGGTCCGTCACCTTACTAGATTCTAGACTACTTTATCTTGGTAAGCTTCCTTGTGTTCTTCGATCATTTGTGGTGTCCAACTGTCTTGGTTTGGATTAGTTCTTTCGTCCGTAGTATGGAGTGGGCTACTTCCCGTGTTCCGTACTCTACTAGTATACATTCATGGAGTATCTTATGGATACGTTGCCACTTACCCGACTAACTCATAATTGGTCTGTCAGGCCCGCAAGCTCCTTCGGAGTGCGGTCGTTCCATGTCACGTTTAGTACACCGTAGTGTCGGTCACACGCCTAGGCGAAGTATTCTGTGCCGACTCCTCTTGTATCATTCTGTGATAACTTACCGTGGTTCTCTGGTTTAGTTGTAAAATCTCGGGGTTTCTGAAAAATTTGTGTTTTGAAAGAAAATTTTGAGTTTTGAAAACAAAATCTTCACGGCATTTCAATGCCGGTTTCTTCTTACCAAGTCTAGCCTCTTGCTGACCGGTATATTCTCAATACAATGGTCAGGCCATTCGGCCTTCCCAAGGTTTCGTTTCACAATTCTTAAGGTTGTATTGTTGTTTTGGTTTCTCTTGCCACCTTGGTACTTGCTAAGTACTTGTCACTTGTTAAGATTCCTCTTAACAGTCCCGTTATTACTGCACTTGCCGTGGCAAGTGCGCGGTACAGGCGGTTTTTAAGTTAACTCATGCCGATCACGGTATTGTTTACATTATGTTTGGTAGCCTTGTCGGCTCTTTCTTGATCCTTTAGTTAGATAACTACTCCTTAGAGCTGCTACTAATTCATCTTGATATGACTATCATTAATTTAGGTGCTTCTCCATTCTAGGAGTTCCTTAATTACTTTAGTTCTGTGCTTTACCTCGTTGCTCGTTCCCACGTCTTTACTGTGGTTACCGAGGTTTAACTCATTTAGGCACTACTTTTGTACTCCTATTCGGGTATATTCCGTAGTTATGCTTGTAGCTGTCTAAGCTATATCAGTGAAGTATTGCAACTTCTTCGGGTGTGGCAGGGTGGGTGTACCTACTCTTGACTAGTTCTTTAGTCTGTTAGTTTACCGTTGATGGTATTACATAACTATGGCGGTCCGTAGGGATGTGTCCCGGTTTTGTTACTACTTACGAATCCGCTTTATTGCACTGTTGGTGCTTTCCTTCTTGCTGCTGCTTGGTCAGCCGGATTCTCGCGACTGCTAAGCACGTCGCCCCAAGCTGCCACAAATTCCGGTCTCCTTGGATTAGGATTTCTCGACCTCCCGCCATTGGGTGCGGTTATTGTCGTTCCAGCGGGATCTGCCTCCGGGATTTCCGGTTCTCGGGATCTACCGCATGACAGGTTTTAGTTCCTATTGTAATATTTAATAACTGCCAGATCGGGTTTCCCGTCTCTCTGGCGTTCTTTCCCGAACTTTTAATACGGGGGTTGTGGAGGGCGGGTCTGGTATTGTAGGTATCCAGATCATACTGGAAGTTCCTAACTAGCGCATCTCTCACGCTACCACTCAACCCATAGCCCTCAGCCTCTAGTTCTTAACTCGGTATTTTCTAAGCTCGGTATTTCCAGTCATCAGAGCGATACTTCGCTCTGATACCATTTTTGTAACACCCCAACCGTTAATCTCGTCATTACCTCTTAGACCGTCTCTAATTACTCTTACTCGCACAGCGGAACTCTAATTACAACGAGGGGTGAAACAACGCCGTTAGCCACCCATATGGCTAACCAGGCCTTTCTTACATACCGTAACGGTCTGATGAACTGGAACAACCGAGTACTTCATACAAATACAATACCCAATTCTTTTCTTTACTATACCGAGTCTACAACATACGGATGCCGATAACATACTCGGACTTACACCTCATTCAAATGCATAAGTAATTACAATCTAACTACCCATGCTACACAGCAGTCCCCGTCCTACTCTCTCGAACGGTGGTCAGCTTCAAGTACCTGCACACTAAAAACGTTCCCCCTAGGGGGTCAGCTTACGCTGAATATGAATTTCGCATATACCGCGTGCTAACCGCGGTACGCCGACTACTTTTGGTCGAGACCATGGAGATTCATTTTAATTCAATCATCATGCAAATAGTAATACATTATATATATACACTAAACAAAGATTTGACAATCAATCATGGGATACAATCCCTAACTAACATGACAAGGTTGTTAGTTGTATCAATACTCTTAGGCCTTGAGGTTATACCTCACTGTGCCTTGGTTACTCATTCTATAACTCACCCACTCTCTCGGGTTACTCATACTTTTACTCACCCGTTCTCTCGGGTTACTTATTCTTATACTTACCCATTCTCTCAGGTTACTCATACACATTCTCACCCCTTTCTCTCGGGTTATTTATACTCATTATCTCACCCACACTCTTGGGTTATTCATACTCAAGCTCTTGTAGATTCTCGAGACACTACAGGTCTCCTACGTCACGCTTGTTACTCTTATTACATACTTAAGCCAAAACTCATGGCCCTCGTGCATAGTCTTACTTCCCCGGTTTCGACCCTGCTCTGGGTCTAGCATGGTGGGAAGGTTCAACTAGCTCTCGGAACTCTCTCTTAGTTCCTATCTCTTTTTACATAGGTCCGACTACTCTCGGACTACTCACGTTCCCATACACTCCTCTCTCGGAGTTATATAATATTATGTATAGTAGTCTAGGAGCATCACTCTTGGTGTTTCTAATGACTTTGGGAACTTTACTTAGATTCGGGTAATCTTAGGTTTAAGGGTTACCCTTACATTCATATACTTATACTTTCGGTTATTTTCTTATACCGGGTAAAATCCTCATATAGGAGGTCGACCATGTCTCAAGGGAGTCACATAGTCCCTTAGGTCTCTTTTACCTTTCTTATAAGTTCACAACATTGTACTAACTTCAATCCTCTCGATGGAGGTTCATTTATCTCCCCACTCATATTTGTTTCGTGGATTGTTTCATTAAGGGTTTCTAACCATTATCGGGTATTTGCTCAACCCGTACATCTCCTCACATACTAGGGAGTTCATATGTTTACATTATCGTTATACTTAATCGATAGTTTATGTGTGTTTGCATATTTCCATTGTTTATGAGACTACCCGATCAACAGGTTTCTAGTCAATCATTACTCACTATGAGTAGGTCTACGCAATATGTTAGACCACACCGGCATACAAGTATGTTAGATCATACAACATACAACAAGGCATACATAATCAAACAAGAGATTATTTTCATGCTTTAATCTTGATTAAGCCGGCACACAAACACACAAATCAGAGTAACTCGGTTAGCATACGGGGCATGAGAAAATCATACTTTTCACCGGGGTTAGCTTTACCGTGTGATCTCACCATGCTAGGTTCGCACTTGGTCCACTGATAACATTCAAATGTTTATATTAACATTAAGGTGTTACGGTATGTAAAACTAATACTCCCGTACTTAACCCCGTTATCCCGTTTAACTTAGTTTTACTCATGTGTTCCTAAACTCACAACTTTCTCATTTACTTCTCAAACTTGTTTACACTTCTTAGGACCTTTATTAGTCACCAAACAAGGCCTAAACATCATCTAAAACCATTACCATTCACTTCACTTCCCCATCATTAGGACACCTTAAAACACATTCTGGTACATTTTTACACTGGTCCGGGTTTGTGTCCTGGTTTACAAACCCGGACCAAACACTGGAATCAGTTTCTGTCGTATTTTTCATGTGGTCCGGGTTTGTGTCCGGGTTTACAAACCCGGACCATCCCCTGGGATGACCTTCTGCCATGTTTTTGCTATGGTCCGGGTTTGTGTTCCGATTGCAAACCCGGACAACCCCTGGAACTGTCAAATTTTACAGTTTTTCACCAGTTTTCAACCCCTAAATCACCTCTAATCATTTCCTAATCATTCCGTAAGTTTTCCACATGTTTAATCATCATAAAACATGCTCTAAACCTCTTCAAAACATTGGCTTATTCCTTACTAAAGTTCTTGCTCAATCCCACACATTTTCATTCTCATTTTACACTAATGCACACTTGTGCATTTCTAACTTCTCCTCAACACTTGCATTATGCTCTATTTCATTTTGACCATTCCATATCTTCCAAGATAATGCACAACTCGTACCAAGTTCCAAGACTCACTCTTAAAGCCTTATTTCTTCTTTGTTCTCTAAAAACTCCTAAGGCACTAACCACTCTTTTGCTACAGATTTTTGCATCATTCTCCTCCCTTGAACAAGCCTTCCTAAAGTGGTTAACTAACTCAATAAGTCTCCATCCACACCTAGTTTCTCTAGGTCATTCCTCACACACTACAATGCTCAAACCACTCAAATTTCTACACAAATTTTGCCATAACTTGGCTACTTTTCTAACTTGCCCAAAACTCATTTCTTCACATATTTCATCCTAAGACTAGCCAAACCACAAGGGTTCTATCAGCACACATACAAACCATCAATACTCATCAATCCCCCAAATGCAACACAATACATAATTCATGAAGTGCATAACCCTTAGGCTCTTAAATCAACATTAATTTCACAAATGCTATCTCACTTGCATCATTACTATACAAGCACATTATTACCACACTCATGTGGGGTTCATTTATTTTATTAACCCATCCCAAATTCTAATACACATAGAATATACTTAAGGGTTGGTTTCTTACCTTGGATTCTCTCAAGTTTCCTTTTAAATACTCTTCTCCTCTTCTCCTCTTTTCTTCACCCAAAAATCGGTCAAGGCAATCTCTTTGCCCAATTCTCTAGACCAATATATCAATGGGTGTAAGGAGTATAATTAGTTCTCCTAGTTGTGAAAATCATTCATAATGAACTCAAAAGAAGGCTTAAAGCACAAAATGGGGCATTACCTTTGGAAACCCTAGAATTGGTTTGCCATGAACCAAAGAAGGAGCTCCAACCCACCATTGGAGACTTGGAGGATAGCTCAAAACAATGAGAAACAAGACATTAATACATGCCAAAATCGGCCAACACAAGGAAGTGGGGAAAAATATGTTCTTCTTTGGATATTTTTACCTTGGATGAAAGAGGAAGCTTCAAGCTTCAAGATGGTGTGCTTTTCTCCTCAAATGGGTAACACCCACGAAAATGAAACTCACCATTTTCAAGTTTTGAAAAGAGAGAATGATAGAGGGTGAGGAGAGGATCACAAATATGTGGTTATTTTTGAGTTTGGAGCTTAAACAAAGCTTGAGCATGAAGAGAAAGAGGGACCTCCATTGTTGTTGTTGTTGCAGCTCAAAATCGCTCAAGGAGGAAGGAGGAGGGGAGCTACGGATGAGAGAGGTGAGGAAGTCAAATGAGTAGAAAGAAAATGAGAAGGGAGGAGAGAGGAAAGTAACTTATTACTTTACACTTTTTACTATTGTTTCTCTTTCCTTTTTCTTTCTTTCTTTCTTTATTTGTGTGTGAGTGTGTGAGGGACTTATAAAAATCGGCCCCCATTACTTTATTAGTCTGGAGCGTTTTTCGGTTTCTGACAGAAAACGCTCGTTATTTTACCCGGTTTGGCACTATTCACTAGCCGGGCCCGTTTTTCGGATTTTCCTTGTTTCTTTATTTTTAATGGCTATTAAGCTTCCATTAATACTCATCTATAGTTATTTAATCAACTATAATTTTTACGGGTCCATTTGACCACTTAAAGTCACGTTTTCGGGTTTTCTCGAAAAAACGTGCTTTAAAACTCCGTTAGCGTTTTAATCCATTATTTGGATCCGTTTTCTTCGGGAATCACTCCCGTATTCTAATTAGGCCTAACTAAGCCTTTGGAATCCATCTCGGACCCTAACGAGATCATATATCTCTTATACTCATTAAATGCGCGTTTTAGCGTTTTTCGCTTTTCAAGCGTTTTCTCTTTTATTTTGGTTTTATTCTTTTACCAATACTCTCTAGGCACCATTAGGCCCTTAATAATCAAATTAGAGTAATTAATTCACCATTATTAGGTCCAGGTTATTAAATTTAGTCTGTGTTTATTATGTAAATTCCGCTACGAATAATGGTTAAGTGTGGTGTTATAAGCTGGGGTGTTACTCTACCACTGTAGATAAGTGAGTCCATCTACCACTGTAGATGGCACCGGACTACTGTCCAAAATATTATTGTGTGAGGTAAACGGGGAATTGCCCTTAACATGACACCCGTATGATTATGTGAGATTGTTGGAAGCGGGGCTTCAAATGGTGGAAATGATCAAGTGAGACTAAGTAGACCTCAACTAACTGTTGACTCTGCTCACTATTCGATTATGATTGTCTTAGTAGTATGCCATGTTGTGTGATTATTGGTGTGCCTGTTGTATGTTTCAATTCTACATTTACAGTTTTTGTTATAAGCATTTAACCGGAACAGCATGCAACAATCCCCATGTTAAACTAGATGGCTAAACGACCTAAGTGGCCTGAACGGGTCTAGGATCACATTTGGCATACCAGTAGTTAGCTGAGCCTTTATGGCACCACATTACAGGTACATGATTGTTCGAGATCGACACGCGAGAGTGGGGACTTTTGGGGAATTAAATAACATCTTACTTCTGACTTTAGTAAAGATAAGTAGATTGCTCACTAGTCATTTTTGGAGATTATGAAATGTATTAGTTGAGATGAATTTATATTCCCGTCATCACAGTGGTTGTATTATTTTGAGGTTGGTTGTAGGATAGTCGCTTCATTATTCGCATGGGCGGATGATGGCGAGTAACACCCTGATTAACATTTAATTTAATTTTCCGCTGCGACGTCTTTTATTTCTGCTATGTTTGCGTTTAGATAATATTGTATTAGGTGTGTAATTTACAAGGGGTGTTACACAATTGCCACCAGTATTGTTCCTTAAGACAATCTAAGCCAAAGTTTATGGCGATCGATCGGATGATCGATTGCCCCCAGTATTTTCGTTGATTAAATGCGGAACAAGTCTGATCCTTACAAGGTCAAGGCTTATGTTTTGATATGGTGCTTCCTAACCTACACTCGATGTGTTTGGTGTTTGCAGCCGTTTCTCACTTACGGTCACAACTTCTAGACCATTGAATTTGATATTTGTTGAATTTACGCATTCGATCTATTACTTTCACGTGATTAGATACATAACTACCAAGTCGAAAGTCTTTAAAGCTTATAACGTGGCCATGAGGTGTGATGAATGACAATGGGACCATGGATGAATGTTTGGAATACTTGGAGCTAGCTATCACTAGTAGAAAAAACATTATATACCACGGTTATTTTGCTTATATACCACGGTTAAAAACCGTGGTATTTGCGGCCGTCGTAAATGCCAAAATATTATATACCACGGTTCAAAACCGTGGTTTTAAATGAAGATAAAAACCACGGTTCTATAAACCGTCATTTATAGTGAGTAATATATGACGGTTATTCTAAAAACCGTGGTATAATGTAAAAAAAAACACGGTTATAAACCACGGTTTGTAGAGCAACCGTCATTTATAGTACATGCCGGAGAGAATAAACCACGGTTTTTGGGGAACCGTGGTATATAAACCGTCACGCCGGAGAGAATAAACCACGGTTTTTGGGGAACCGTGGTATATAACGTCACGCCGGAGAGAATAAACCACGGTTATTCTAAAAACCGTGGTATATAAGGTGAAAAAAACAACGAATAAACCACGGTTATACTTGAAACCGTGGTTTATAGTCCATGAATTTTTCAAATCTTCGCCTTCAATCTGGAAATCTCAACAGAGCGCATATACAAGACAATGAAGATGCCAGATTATGTATGTTCCTTGTTTGCGAATTAAGGTTGCGAAATCGTGAGTGAAGAATGGAGGCGCAGTATGCTCCTTGTTCGCCGGTGGGTTCCAAAATTACTGTGAGGTTGAAGAAAATGGATGCGGCGTAGAGCATGTTCGTTGTTCGCCGGCTGGGGTTGCAAAAATTACAATGAGTGAACATGAGGATGAGACGCAGAGCACGTTCCTTGTTCGCCAGTGTGGGTTGCAAAAATTACCATGAAACAAGATAATGAGAGAGGTAGGAGCATGTTTCTTGTTCGCCAGTATGGGTAGCAAATTTACAGTGCGGTTGATATGGCATAGAGCATGTTCCTTATTCACTAGTATGGTTTGCGAAATTACCGGGAGGTTGAAGAGATGGCGTAGAGCATGTTCCATGTTCGCCGGCGTGGATTGTAAAAATTACCGGGAGGTGAAGAGAATGAGGAAGAGGCGCGTTCAATCCTTGTTCGCCAGTGTGGGTTGCAATTATAGTAAGAGAAATATATAAGAGAACAAGAGAGCCGCGTTAATTTGGGCCGAAAATTAAAATTCCCGCTCAGACTATATACCACGGTTCTCCAAAAACTGTGGTTTATTCTCTCGAGAGTGACGGTTATATACCACGGTTCTTTAAAAACCGTGGTTTATTCTCTCCGGTGTGACGGTTATATACCACGGTTCTATAAAAACCGTGGTATATAGTCTGAGCGGGAATTTTAATTTTTGGCCCAAATTAACGCGGCTCTCTTTGTTTACTTATAAACCACGGTTTGTAGGGCAACCGTCATTTATAGTACATTCCGAAGAGAAGAGCCGCGTTAATTTGGGCCAAAATTAAAATTCCCGCTCAGACTATATACCACGGTTCTCCAAAAACCGTGGTTTATTCTCTCTGGTGTGACGGTTATATACCACGGTTCTTAAAGAACCGTGGTTTATTCTCTCCGGCGTGACGGTATATACCACGTTCTCCAAAAACCGTGGTTTATTCTCTCCGGCGTGACGGTTTATACCACGGTTCTCCAAAAACCGTGGTTTATTCTCTCCGGCATGTACTATAAATGACGGTTGCCCTATAAACCGTGGTTTATAAAAAACTATATACCACGGTTCTCCAAAAACCGTGGTTTATTCTCTCCGGCGTGTACTATAAATGACGGTTTCCCTAGAAACCGTGGTTTATAAACTTTAAACCACGGTTTTTCATTTAACCGTGGTTTAAGTGTCGTCATTTAAAATGTTTTTTCTACTAGTGTATAATGGTGACCAAAGCTGCAACTTGCTCCTCCCCTCGGGTTTGCTTCTCTTCTTGGAATCGTCTGGCCACTTCGTGATGACTTCGCTTGTGAGCTTGGAACTAGGGACCTTCGGGTTATTCCTTGCATCTTCTCTCTTTCTTCTGATTTTGGATTTCTTCGAGGCTTTTCAGATTTGCCTTTCTTTTTCCTCAGGGCTCTTGTGTTTCCCGGTTTTGAACTTTGAGAGCTATTTTTGATGTGAGTTCTTTTGGATCCTGTGTCACTTTGGGACCATTTGCGAATCATTTCGTCATGCTGGTAGCAGTTTTGCTTCTTTGGACTTGTGAAGTTGCTATCCAAAAGTCAGGCTCCTTGCTTCCCTTGGTCACCAGGTCGATTATTCATTCTTGGCTGGCTTGTTTTGTGAGGCTTATAATGTATCAAAGAAAGGGTATTTGAAAGGCTCAGCGAGGGTGCCTAGGGCTTAATGTTAGGGTACACAAGCTTTTGGCTATGTGGTGCTGTACCTAGGTGCTTCGTCATTCCTGATAGTTGTGTATCCGTTCTTTGTTACTTTTCACAGGTCTAAGTGTAAATCTACAAATTATCTCCTTCGGTCGGAGTTACGCCGTTTACCTTACCTTTAAATGTGGTCTCACCGAAGTCATGTAAAGATGACACGCTCATTCGCTCATGGTTTTTCCACTCCAGACACTCTCGTGAAATTTCTCTCAGAGACTTGTTCACACGTTTAAAGAAAAAAAATGACGAACCTAAACTCAGACTGCCCCCAGTATTGTTTGGGGTTTGTGACATCAATTTGATAGATGTGCACTTTGGACCTCTTTGTGGGTTGTTTGGATTTTTATGATTGTGCTTGGTCATGTTCACCTTTTTGGAGACAAAAGACAAATCTTTGTGTTCCATTGTCGGGAAATGCAGTTTCATCTTAAAGGACATTTTTAAATCAGATTTGAAATAGTTGTTTGTTGTGAAGAAGATGATTTAGTAAAACCATTGTCTTCTATTAGTGATGTGAAACAACAATTCTTTGAAAACTTTGAATGATGCATTTTGAAAGATGAATGTTATGGCAGGTTATGCATGTGAAGACTTTTACTGAATTCGAATGCTGCCAAATTGTCTGACGCCTACGTGCTGAAGACTCGAGCTCTTGACCGTTGGGACGTCACTAAGATGACCATTGCTGCCTTCTTCTTGGACTTTGAGTAAGTTCCTCGAAATGTCTAAACTAGGAATGCCTATGGATGACGCATGAGGCAATTGGGCCTAAATCTTTTACAAATTGAATGTGAGGTGCATGGATTGAAACGGTTTCATGAATATGGATTGGGACTCGGGACAGGATGAATTGAAAGTGAGGCACACATGCCAGAATGATTCGTAAGTGGGTTGGTACTTAGGCCATAAACATTATGAGGATATGGCACTTGGGCCGGAATGTTATGAGAATGTGGTACTTGGGCCAGAATGTTCTGAAGATGTGGCGCTTGGGCCGGAATGTTGAGAGAATGTGGCGCTTGGGCCAGAATTTGTTTGAGAATGTGGCGCTTGAGCCAGAATATGTTTGGGCTAGAAATGAGACACATGGGTCGGAATGATTTCTGAGCCATACCTAGCTGTGGATTGGAATTTGGGCCGAAGACTAAATGAATAATCATTCTGATTGGGCCTCGAAGATGATACCTAGATCTAGGACTTTGGGCCAGAGCCCGACCAAAAAGTTTACCTGGACTAGAATTAGCCTTTGGGCCAAAAACGTTTTCAATGAAAGTCTATTGATTTTAAAGACTTGAGGGCTACTTCAAGTTTGGGTGGATTCCTTTTTCTTGGGCCTAGAACTAAATGGACAATTGAAATTGGGCCGAAGGAGAAATCACCTAAATCTAAATTTTTGCTCCGAAGCACAAATGACTAACATATGAAACCAAACAGGGCCTTTGGGTCGCAAACAATAAAGCTGCCAATTCGGGTTGGGCTGAGTTGATGTAGGAAAGTTCTAATCAATTTCTAAGCTTGTTAGTGGGCCGATCATACAAGCAAACAAGGCTCACACAAGTTCATCATGTCCTCACTTGACGCTTATCCAATTCGGGTATGGATCGATCCGGAGAGGTGCTTGGGGCGTGGGCCAATGTCACCACAAAGGAATAGGGCTTGCACGCTATTCTCTTTTGGCTTCTTCACTTTTTCACATCACCTGAATGTGTCCGTCTACGGCCAGGTCTTTGGATGACCAAACAGGGGTAGGTAAGGGCACTACCAGGAAAACGCTTGGGGGCTATGGGCCAGGTATTAAGGGGATGTGGATAGACGACATCCTCCTCTTCTCCCCCGCTTATTCACATCACCTAAAAGGTGTGAGTCCCTGCCAGGGGACCCTAATGGGGGTCCCGGGGTGAAACAGTTTGCGTGGACCCTCGCTCGCGTATGATGCAAAGGTGCAGGAAATTAAAATGCGCACAAATGTAAACAAACCATGTAATTAAAGCCTTAAATAAACAATTTTCAAGTTAAACCCACTTTATTAAAATTAAACAAGTTTAAAATCAAGAATTTTATCCCCAGCAGATTCGCCAGTCTGTGAGCCTCGATTTTTAAACCCTATCCTATGTTGATTAGATTGATTAGGATCTGATCGGGTTTTTAGCTCCACTTATAACCTAAGTGTGAGCCTCGATTTTTAAACCCTATCCTATGTTGACTAGATTGATTAGGATCTAACCGGGTTTTAGGTCCACTTATAACCTAAGATTAATAACTATGTCATATAACAATAATTATTAAAACCTAAGCTAGCTCACTGGAACCTATTATGAGTCGCCACCTAATTTTAACCTAGATCAAATTAGGAAAGGAGAGTTCGGGTTCGGGGGCTTGGTATTCGATTTATTTAGGGTTCAAATTACTTTCATTACCCTTCCTAGGTCGTTTTTCCTATACTTGGTTTATTTACAGCTTTCTACAAAGTTGTTTTTAACCTAGGTGCGCGCTTCTGTTTTTTTTTATTTTTTGACGTTTTTTGACAGAAAATTAAAGTGAAATTGGAAGTTACCTAAACTAGGGTTTCGGAGGCAGAATTAGGTCAAATTTTAATTACGTCCGTAGCCATGGACCTAATGTCCGAGACCACGGACCCCAGTTGAATTAAGTTATTTCGAAAACAGAACTAAAATAAAAACGCAAACTTGAAAAGTCCAGGGCCACGGACAGGGTGTCCGTGGGCCCGGACATGTATTGACAGAAACCCTAAAATTTGAAAATTTGAAAAATATAATATCCATCCACTGTCCGTGGGTGTCCGTGGTCACGGACAACCCGTCCGTGGTCCCGGACAACGAGTCCGAGGTCACGGACAGCCCACGGACAGTGGGTTTTCGATGGTCCCCGAGGGTGTTTTGAGCTCAAATTTTATGGGTGTGTAGCCTGAAAGATTTTAAATACGTTAGTAATTGAAAGAACTCAATTTGGCATCAAAATTAATACGAAACTTAGCAAACAAGTAACAAGGCAGTAGCTAAAACAATTAGCGATACAGAAGCGAAAAAGTGTTAGTTTGAGCCCAAATTGTGAGGCAAGACTGATAATATCATAGAGAGTTAGGAAAGTGAAATTTCTACCTGTTTTACCTTCGGGTTCACAGTGATTCTTCACACTAGGATTCGTCGAGTGCTCCGTTGATGGCAGACCCGAAGGGTATTCGAACCAAGCTTCTAGTTGTTGGTTGTTCTTGCTGTTCTTCACATTTTGGTGGTGTTTTTGTGGGGTTTTGATGATTATTGGTGCTTTGGGGATTGGAAAACGAGTTTAGAAGGTGATTTCGGGGGTTTTTCGGTATGATTCGGGTGGCCGGGTGTTGAAAAACGTGAGAGAGAGAGAAGAGAATGTGCTTTCTGTCTTCCTAGGGTTCTTGAGCATATGAGATTCTGATTTTATCAAAAAACCTATCCCTTATATAGACTTTCCTAAAGATAAAGAAAATCTAGTGTAAGTAAGATTTTTTGATATTTTAATTAAGTGACTTCCCAAAGGAATTTTGCTGTGAAATGTTAACCACATGTCAAGGATGACAATTATGAATTTTCTGAAGTGGAATCGGATTTTTTAAATGTTGGAATATTTTTAAATTGAATTTCTCGTCAGATTCAGTCAGAAATTGCTAGAAAATTATTGGAAATTCGAAAAATCAAAATTTTCAACGCCATTATGCTTAAAATGTCATCCCCTATCATGGGTTAAAATATCAAAGCATTTCAAGCTGATTTGGGCATCCTTTGGAGCAGAGAGAAAGCTTATAGGAGGTCTCAGGAGCCTTAAAAATTACGAAAATGCCCCTGATAATGACGAAGCTGCTCCCCATGCCCTGGAACGCTCCGATCGAGCCTGGATCTCTCGCTACTTGATTGAAATGCCCCTCACAACACCAAAACCTCGTAGACCCTAACCAGGGGGGGTCAAAATTTTGGGTATAACAGATTGCCCCCCGTCAACTGGACTTTGTAATGGATGTGAAAAGTCTGGTTGATGCTTGAGTGATGCCCTAAAATTTTGAATCTTAGAAGACCCCACACACAATTGAAATCCAACAAGTTGTGTCGAGCTGTTCTAAGGCGCTGACTACCTATAATTATGATGTCAAGCTATTCTAAGGCGTTGACTACCTATGATGAATGAGATGATGTCAAGCTATTCTAAGGTGTTGACTACCTACGTTGAACGAAATGTTGTCGAGCTATTCTAAGGTGTTGACTACCTATAAGTAAAGTGAAATGAAGTAATGTCAAGCGACTCTAAGGCGTTGAGAACCTAAAATGTAAAAACTGGGTGGTAAGCAAATGCAAGAATGTAGGAATGCTAATGGTGCTGATAGTGTTGATGATGCCGATGATGTTGATGATGCTAATGATGCTGATGATGTTGATGATGCTGATGATGCTGATGATGCTGATGATGCTGATGATGCTCGGATGCTTTTGGAGACCGAAAACCCGTGCTAATGCTCCTGGCTGGACCCAATGTGGACTTATTGCCATCGCCCCCAAGCCGGTGTGCAGGGATAACTCCTGGTAAAAACCCTGGGGACTTATTGCCTTCGCCCACCATTCGTTGATCCCAAAAATAAGTTGACATCGTAAAAAGAGGATTTATTGCCACCACCTCGCCAACTTTCTGTCGCCAGGTCTTGTGACGCGCCTGGATAATGCAACTAGGTCTTATGACGAGCCTATATGAATGAGATGAATGCAATGTGTTTGATGAGAGTGGGTAAGCTAAAGGGTAATGCTAGGTCTTACTACGAGCCTAAAGGAATGCAACTAGGTCTTATGACGAGCCTAAAGGTTGGATCTAGGTCTTATGACGAGCCTAAAGAATGGTTCCAGGTCTTATGACGAGCCTAAAGGTTGGATCTAGGTCTTATGACGAGCCTAAGCATGGATCTAGGTCTTATGACGAGCCTAAGGATGGTTCTAGGTCTTATGACGAGCCTAAGGACGGATCTTGGTCTTATGATGAGCCTAAGGATGGTTCTAGGTCTTATGACGAGCCTAAGTATGGATCTAGGTCTTATGACGAGCCTAAAGATGGTTCTAGGTCTTATGACGAGCCTAAAGGTAGTTCTAAGTGAAAATGTGTTGGGTGTATGATGAATGTAGAAGGATTAGGGCTTATGTCAAACCTGGAGATGGTAGGGCTCAAGACGGGCCTGTGAATGTTTGAATGTGAAGGAAGGGCTTAGGACGGGCTTGAAGAAATTTGATGTGGAGGTAGGGCTTAGGACGGGCCTGTGGATGTTTGAATGTGAAGGAAGGGCTTAGGACAGGCCTGTGTGATATGAGAATGGTTTGAACCTTTGGTTTTTGGGCTTTTGGGCCTCAATCGGTGTCGTCGTTGCAATTGTTGGAACCAACAATTGCCCCCAGTATTTTTCCTTAAGGCAACCTGAGTTTTTTAGGATTTGTGGCGATCGATCGTTCCGATCGATTGCCCTCAGCAAAAACAAGTCTCATCCTCACAAGGTCCAGGTTTATCTTGATGTGGTGCTTTCTATCCTACACTCTAAGTGTTTGATGCTTGCACTCATGCTCTCCTTCTGGTCAAAACATCTCAACCGTTGAATTTGACATTTGTTAGATTTACGCATTCAACCTGTTACTTTCACGTGATTGGATACACAGCTATTAAGTCAGAAGTCTTTTAAGCTTGTAACGTGGCTTTGAGGTGTGATGAATGATAACAGGACAATGGAGGAATGTTTATGATATGTGGAGCTATAAGGGTGACCAAAGCTGCAACTTACACCGTCTCTCGGACTTGCCTTCTTTGTCTTGAAGTCGTTTGGCTACTTCGTGATGACTTCGCTTGTGAACTTGGGACTTGGAACTTTTGGGTTGTTCCTTGCACCTTCTATCTTCTTTCCGATTTTGGATTTCTTCGAGGCTTTTCAGGTTTGCCTTTCTTTGAATTTCCTTTCCTTCGGGGTTCTTGTGTTTCCCGGCTTTGAACTTTGAGAGCTATTTTTGATGTTAGCTCATTTGGATCCTGTGTCCCTTTGGGACCATTTGCGGATCGTTTCGTCATGCTGGTAGCAATTTTGCTTCTTTGGACTTGTGAAGTTGCTGTTCGGAAGTCGGGCTCCTTGCTTCCTTTGGTCACCGGGTCGGTTGTTCATCATTGGCTGGCTTGTTTGTGGAGTTTGTAATGTTATAAAAGAGGATGTTCACGAAAAGCTCAACGGGGGTGCCTATGGTTTAATGTCAGGGTTCACAAGCTTTTTGGCTATGTGGTGTTGTACCTAGGTGCTTTGTCATCCCTAATAGTTGTGTATCCGTTCTTTGTTACTTTTCATAGGTTTAAGCGTAAATTTACAAATTATCTCCTTCGGTTGGAGTCATGCCGTTTACCTTACCTTTGAATGTGACCTCTCTGGAGTCGTGTAAAAATGACACGCTCTTTCGCTCTTGGTTTTACCGCTCAAGGCACTCTCGCGAAGCGTACACTCAGGGACTTGTTTGCACACTTAAACAAAAGAAATAAACATTATCGTTCCTTAACATAGATTGCCCCTAGTATTGCTTTGGGGTCTTTTGACAAGCCTTTTGAATACCCAGGTTATTTGTTGGAGGTGGCTGTATGTGTGGTGGTACATGGCGATGAAGTCTTGTTGTTTTGGTGGAGTGATGTAGTGTTGAAAGTAAAACATGGCAGTGTGATGCATTCAGTGTACGATGAAATTTTCCATTGAGAGGTGATGAGTAGTGGAATCCAACAAGGTGGTGAGATATTCCTTGCGCAAGAACGAGTTTCATGTGGAGAGGGGAGTGTGGTGAGACACATGGGATGTATGCGATGAAGGTAGTGGATGTGGGTGAAATGACGTGATGACTTATTTATTTTTTGGTGTTCTGGTTTTGTGAATAAATGCACAAAAAATAATGAAAATGGAACTATGCTCTATTTCATGAATGGAAAGACAACATCAAAAATTGTAATCTTATGAAAACTACCTAAAATGATAAAGGAAGCAAGCTACCATAAAAGTTGGAAGAACGACTGGGAAAAGAAAACTACCAAATCGAGAAAACTTCTAAAATAGTGATGTCGGGCTGTCGGATGCCAACATACTGAAGACTCGAGCTCTGGGCCATCGGGACGCCATTGATATGACAGTGATTGTCTTTCTTCTGAACTTCGAATAGGCCTCGTAAAATGTTTGAACTAGGAATGCCTATGAGTTATGTAGGAGGAACCCGGGTCTGAATCTTTTCCAAGCTGCTAGTGAAGTGCATGAGCTAGAGTGACTCCTAGAACAGATTTGCGGGCCTGAATACCCTTAGTCTAGAAGTGAAGCAAACGGGCTGAAGGAGGCCACACGAACCGTGAATGGGCCACTGGGCTGAGAGGGAAAGCCTTGAAGTCTGAGATTCGTTTGATGTTCTTGTCGGGCCTTGACGCTAGAAACTAGAATGAATGAGTTATGAAACCTATCTTGGATTCAAATGTTTTGTGCTATGGGCTGAACTTCTGGATTGAGAGCGAAGCTTATGGGCCAAAACTATGAATTGGTCTATGGGCCCCAAATAGAATGAGTCATGAGTGTGGTATTTGGGCCAGAATGATTGCTGAACAAAACCCTAGGTTGGAATTTGGACTGAAACCTGAATGAGTAGTATTGATTGAACCTGAAAGATGATGCCTAGATCTAGGATTTTGGGTTATAGCCATGATAAGAAGTCTACCTAGACTAGAATGAGCCCTTGGGCCGGAATGTGTTTGGGCCTGAAGTAAAGCACATGAGCTGGAATGGTCCCTAAATCACAAATGGGCTTAACTTTCTTCGGGCCAGAGAAGATGGTTGCTAAGCCGAAAAAGATTTTATTTTCAGGACTTGTGAGTTATTTCAAGTTCAGGCGGATTTCTTTTTTTATGGGCCTAGAACTAATTGGATAATTCAAATTGGGCCAGAAGAGAAATCACCTAAGTCTAAGCCTTTGGGCCGAAGCCCGAACGACTCACATGTTAAACCAAACAGGGCCTCTGGGCTGCAAACAAATAGAGCTGCCAATTCGTGTTGGGCTAGGTTGATGTAGGAGAAGTTCCAATCAATCTCTAGGCTGGGTAGTGGGCCGACCATACAAGCAAACAAGGCCCACAAAAATTCAACATGTCCTCACTAGACGTTTAAATTAAACCGGGTATGGATCGATCCGGAGAGGTGCTTGGGGCGTGGGCCCAGGTTACCACAAAGGAATAGGGCTTGCACGCTATTCTCTTTGGGCATCCCCACTCTTTTCACATCACCTGAAGGTGTGTGTCTACGGTCGGGTCTTTGACTGACCAAACAATGGACTAGGTAAGGGCACTGCCAGGAAAACGCTTGGGGCTAAGGCCCAGGTATTAAAGGGGTGTGGTTAGACGACACCCTCCTCTTTTCCCCCGCTTATTCACATCACCTAAAACGTGTGAGTCCCTGACAGGGGACCCTCAAACGGGTCCCGCGGTGAAATCGGTTTACGTGGACCCTCGCTCTCATATGATGCAAAGGTGCAGAAAATGAAAGTGCACATGAAAGTAAACAAACAGAGTAATAAAGCCATAAATAAACATTTTCAAGTTAAGCCCTCTTTCTTAAAACTAAAACAAGTTAAAATTTAGAAGTTTATCCCCAGCAGAGTCGCCAGTCTGTGAGCCTCGATTTTTAAACCCTATCCTATGTTGACTAGATTGATTTGGATCTAACCGGGTTTTAGGTCCACTTATAACCTAAGATTAATAACTATGTCATATAACAATAATTATTATAACCTAAGCTAGCTCACTGGAACCTATTATGAGTCGCCACTTAATTTTAACCTAGATCATATTAGGAAAGGAGAGTTCAGGTTCGGGGGCTTGGTATTCAACTTATTTAGGGTTCAAATTACTTTCATTACCCTTCCAAGGTCGTTTTTCTTTTACTTGGTTTATTTACAGCTTTCTACAAAGTTGTTTTTAACCTAGGTGCGTGCTTCTGTTTTTTTTATTTTTGACGTTTTTTGACAGAAAATTAAAGTGAAATTGAAAGTTACCTAAACTAGGGTTTCGGAGGCAGAATTAGGTCAAATTTTAATTACGTCCGTAGCCACGGACCTAATGTCCGAGCCCACGGACCCCAGTTGAATTAAGTGATTTCGAAAACAGAACTAAAATAAAAACGCAAACTTTAAAAGTCCGGGGCCACGGACAGGGTGTCTGTGGGCCCGAACATGTATTGACAGAAACCCTAAAATTTGAAAAATATAAAATCTCGCCACCGTCCGTGGGTGTCCGTGGTCACGGACAACCCGTCCGTGGTCCCGGACAATGAGTCCGAGGTCACGGACAGCCCACGGACAGTGGGTTTTTGATGGTTCCCGAGGGTGTTTTGAGCTCAAATTTTATGGGTGTGTAGCCTGAAAGATTTTAAACACGTTAGTTATTGTAAGAACTCAATTTGGCATCAAAATTAATACGAAACTTAGCAAACAAGTAACAAGGCAGTAGCTAAAACAATTAGCGATACAGAAGCGAAAAAGTGTTAGTTTGAGCCCAAATTTTGAGGCAAGACTGATAATATCATAGAGAGTTAGGACAGTGAAATTTCTACCTGTTTTACCTTCGGGTTCACAGTGATTCTTCACACCGGGATTCATCGAGTGCTCCGTTGATGGAAGACCCCAAGGGTTTTCGAACCAAGCTTCTGGTTGTTGGTTGTTCTTGCTGTTCTTCTCATTTTGGTGGTGTTTTTATGGGGTTTTGATGATTATTGGTGCTTTGGGGATTGGAAAACGAGTTTAGATGGTGATTTCGGGGGGTTTTTCGGTATGATTCGGGTGGCCGGGTGTTGAAAAACGTGAGAGAGAGAGAAGAGGCTGTGCTTTCTCTCTTCCTAGGGTTCTTGAGCATATGAGATTCTGATTTTATCAAAAAACCTATCCCTTATATAGACTTTCTTAAAGATAAAGAAAATCTAGTAAAAGTAAGATTTTTTGATATTTTAATTAAGTGACTTCCCAAAGGAATTTTGCTGTGAAATTTTAACCACATGTCAAGGATGACAATTATGAATTTCCTGAACTGGAATCGGATTTTTTAAATGTTGGAATATTTTTAAATTGAATTTCTCGTCAGATTCAGGCAGAAATTGCTAGAAAATTACTGGAAATTCGAAAAATCAAAATTCCAATGCCATTATGCTTAAAATGTCATCCCCTATCATGTGTTATAATATCAAAGCATTTCAAGCTGATTTGGGCATCCTTTGGAGGAGAGAGAAAGCTTATAGGAGGTCTCAGGAGCCTTAAAAATTATGAAAACGCCCCTGATAATGACGAAGCTGCTCCCCATGCCCTGGAACGCGCCGATCGAGCCGGGATCTCTCGCTACTTGATTGAAATGCCCCTCACAACACCAAAACCTCGTAGACCCTAACCAGGGGGGGTCAAAATTTTGGGTATAACACTAATTTAATAACTATGGCATATAACATTAATTATTAAACCTAAGTTAGCTCACTGGAACCTAACTATGTGCCACCGATGCAAATCTCAAATCGATTTTCCACTCTTCGCAGAATTCTCGAAAGCTCTTATAGCTGAACTGTTTTCCATTATCTGTTATGATTACCCTTGGTAACCCAAACCGGCATATGATGTCTTTCCAAACAAACTCTTCTATTTTTCGTGCGGTTATGCCTACCACGGGTAATGCTTCTATCCACTTGGTAAAGTAATCTACCACAACATACATAAATTTATACCTTCTGGGGGTTGCTTCTGGGAACGGACCAACAATATCCAACCCCCACTTTGCGAAGGGCAACGGGGAAGTGATAGATTTCATCTGGGCGGGTGGATTCCCAATTTTCGGACCATGTATCTAACACCGTGCGCATTCCAACACATACTTCTTACATAGTCTTTGAACCGTCGAACCAAAAATATCCCATCCTTAGGATTTATGCATTATCGTTCTCTCACCTTGATGGTTTCCGCACACCCCATCATGTACTTCTTTAATAAGCTCTAAGCCTGCTTTTCCGTTACACATCTCAGTGATGGCCTTCCAAATGACCGTTTGTACAACTGATCATCCTCGAGGAAAAAAGACGCTGCTTTTCTTTTTATTGTTTTTGCTTCCTTTAAATCTTTTGGAAGTAATCCATCCTGAATGTACCGGAGGATTGGGGTCATCCAGGATTCTTCCAAGGCGACCTCTTCTACAGAATTACTTCCGCCTCTTCAATACCAGAAGATCTCCGAAGTTGCAATAAGACATTCTCCGGTATTCCTTCCGCTATGCTTTTTAATTTCTCCAAAGTATTAGCTTCCGAAATTTGCTCTCTCGGGATATACCGAAGATTTTATTTTGAAAATTTTGCCCTTAAGCTTTGCACTTTTATCAAATAATGCTTCAATTTTTCTTCTTTAGCTTCGAATATGTTTTCACTTTGCCTTGTTACAAGCATAGAGTCCGAATGCACCTCTAAATCTGCAACGTCATTATAATTAAGGTTATTTTAAAAATGGACAGAAACAGAAAATAAACTCAGATTCTAACAATCCGTTATTCATAAAGAACTTGTTACTCCCATGCCGAAGGCTATTTCCAATCCTTGCAATAATGCTTCGTATTCGGCCTCATTATTTGTTACTTCGAATTCCAACCTTACCGCATATCGCACCTTCTTTTCTCCGGTCGTCTGAACTACAACCCCAATTCCCGCCCCGGTTTTACACCGGGCGCCATCCACCCAGATCTTGCATGGCACTTCCCGTTCCTCTTCGCAAAAGAAGCTTGCCTCAGTAATGAAATCCGTGAGGACTTGGGCTTTTATTGCGGTACGCGGTGAGTAATGAATTTCGAACTGCGTGAGCTCTACCGTCCAACTCACCATTCTACTGGAAGCATTTGAACTGTTTGCAATTTGTCTTAACGGCCAATTTGTTCGGACGGTGATCCGATGTGACTGAAAATATGGTCGAAGCTTTATGGAGGCCACAACAAGGGCAAACAAAACCTTTTCAATGTTGGTGTATCTAGTTTATGCAGAGGTTAGAGTTTTACCAGTATAGTAGACTGGGATCTCCTTACGCGCCTCCTCCATTATTAATACTACTGCTACAGCCCACTCTGATACTGATAGGTACAAAACTAGATCCTGGCCCGGGTATGGAACGCCAAACTTCGGAAGCTCACGGAGCATCTTCTTTATTTGTTCAAAAGCCTCCATGCATTCCGCATCCCACCTGAACTGTTTGTTTTTCCGAAGCACATTAAAGAGCGGAATGGATTTTTCTTGCAGTTTGGAACAAAACCTGCTTAAAGTAGTGAGTCTGCCATTCAAAGCCTGGACATCTTTTATATTCTTTGGATGTGAAAGATTAAGAACTGCCTGGGTTTTCTCCGGGTCCACCTCGATTCCTCTCTGCCCAACTATGAATTCCGAAAAGTTTCCTCGTGTCACCCCAAAGACACATTTTTCAGGATTTAACTTAATTCTATGTTTATCCAAAGTATCAAAGGTCTCCCTGAGATCATTCATGTGCTGAGTTACGGAGTCGCTTCTTACTACTATATCATCCACATAAGCTTCTATGTTCCGGGATAACTGTTCCCGAAACACTTCATCGATCATCCGTTGAAAAGTAACTCCGGCATTTTTCAATCCGAATGGCATGACCATGTAATAGAATGTTCCGATTGAAGTGATAAAAGACGTTTTCTCTTGATCAAATTCATTCATCTTTATTTGATTATACCCGGAGAAAGCGTCCAAAAAGCTCATTATGCTACTCTGAGCTGTTGCTGCAACCAATTTATCTATCGAAGGCAAAAGTCCTTAGGACAAGCTTTACTCAAATCTGTAAAATCTACGCATATTCTCCATTTTCCATTTGCCTTTTTTACTAAAACTACATTTGAAAGCTACTTTGGATAAAAGACTTTTCTAATAATTCCTGCCTCAAGAAGCCTTTCCACCTCTGCTCGAGCCGCTTCATCCCTTTCCCTTCCCATGAATCTTTTCCGCTGCCTCACCGCCGGAAACTTGGGGTCCATATTCAGGTTATGCTGGTGTCTACCCCAGGCATTTATTTTGGGCTCCACGCAAATGTCTCTCTTCTTTTTTCCAAAAATCTCACTAAGCGAGTCTGTTCATCAAGATAAAAAGCATTTCCAATTTTAAAAAATTTACAGGGGTCATTTTTCAGTGGTACCTCTTTTGGTAAGTCTACCGGTGTTATGATTGCTCCTGAGTTTTCCCCACGTGTTCTGGCTTTGACTTCCCCCTCCTCGTACTCTCGGGAAAATCCAACCTCTTTTACTACATCGTCTTCTAAAAAATCCTCAGTAATCCTGACCTCACACACCCTTGCTATTTTCTAACTTCCCGGAATGGATACCAACTTTCCAGACCTTGTCAAGTACTTGAGCTTAAGGTGGTGGGTGCTACATACAGCTCCGAAGGCGTTGATGCCCGGTCTCCCCAAATAGACATTGTATCCTGATAGATCCCTCAAAATGTACAAGGTTATCTTTTTCGTCCTCTGATCATCTTCTTGGCCCAAAGTCATTGTAACATCAATGCTTCCGGAAGCTTGAGCGGTTATTCCCCCTATGAATCCTTCGAAAGTAGTAGTAAACGGTCTGACCTTTTCATCGGGTATCTCCAGTTTTTGAAATGCTGCCAGAGATATAACATTCGCCCCAGCCCCGCTATGCACTAAAATATTTCCCACCATTCTATCATTGATTTGATCCCGGATGACATGGGGATCATTATGGGGGAAGTACACACCGACTTCATCTTCCTCTGTAAAATAAATCGAGGTAAGGGTTCCTTCCTCTGGACTTTTCTCTCCGGCAGCTTTTCATGAACCTCATGCACATCTCTTTTATTCTCTTTTGCAGTGTAGTTGAAACACCCCTGAACAATTAAACACATAAATTATAAACACAGGGAGATTATTCGAAATAACGCGTTATATACTTCGGACATATAATAATATATGAACAACTAAGTGTAGTATATACATGTCCGAAAACATGACAATGTTACATATTAAGACGGTCACATGCTTATAT
Source organism: Limonium bicolor (assembly GCA_023374045.1). Taxonomy (NCBI): domain Eukaryota; kingdom Viridiplantae; phylum Streptophyta; class Magnoliopsida; order Caryophyllales; family Plumbaginaceae; genus Limonium; species Limonium bicolor. Next base: position 227,876,694 of record CM041776.1, read on the forward strand.
ATGTACGTATATGTATTTTAGCGTTACAATATTACAACGAAGTATATAACAAATAATAATGTCGCATAGGTACGTATAACTAAAACGCGACAAAATAAAAGGGTCATATATATATAACGTAACAAAAATTAAATGGTCACGTGTCGACCTAATAACACGATATAATATATAGTATATACTCTCACATATATATAGACAAGCATGTATATAGCTTATACAAAAAAAGGATCAAATGCGCTCCCGTCGAGGTTCGAACCCCATACCTCTCGTATACCTTCTAAACGCTTTAACCAGTTGAGCTGTGCTCGAATTCGGTAACTTATGCCACCGAATCAAAACTAGTATTATGTCACCTAGGGTAACTACACAAAAAAAGAAAGAAAGAAACAAACACGCCTCTGTACTCTCGAACTCTTTCTCCTCCAATAGATAAATCGATTCCTTGTTCTGGTCAGTGCACGTCCTCAACATTCAAACTGCATCAGTCCCTCGTTCCTGTTTTCCTTTCTTTTCGATCAAACCCTCGTGTGCCCCACACTCTTCCTGTACTGCTGCTGTGATTGAGAGTTTCAAAAAAAAACCTGAACAGATGAGAGCCCATTACTGATGTCGTTTACATCGCCAAAGAAAAACAAAAAAAAAACATCACGACGTGCTGGGACAAACCTGCAGAAGACAATGTTGCTCTTGGAATTTTGAACTCTCAAACCCCCATACACTGACCACGACATTGTCAGTATGGGTGAATAACAGAGTGAACCATTCTCTGAGACATGACACACAACCTGGGTGCGATAATGGTTTCAACTGAACAGACAAGTTCTAGTGGAGGATTTTGAGCTATGTGAAAGTAATAAGGTAGCCATGTCCCTTGGAGACCACAAGCAACAACCGGAAGCATAGACTGAGCTCTTTGATTTCAGTTAAAACAAAATAACCAAAGAAGTGTCATGCACATCAAAATCTGTTTCTACTTCAAACTCTCACGCACCAGAGTGATCTTCCTGTTTTTTTTTCAAACTTCCTCGAACCCTTTTTTTTGAAAGTTCAACCCACTAGCAGTGAGTTGTTTCCATGCATGCAGTTTTCCCCCCTTGTCGTCATGATTTGATTAATATCCTTACCTCAATCATTCTCCCTCTGATTTGCATGCTCACAGCAACCCCAAGTCTAGAGCCTCTGTTGTTTCACTCATGCGTGAAGGTAAGCCCAACTGGCAAGGCTGTTTTCTTTCTTCTGTTTTCCTGATCCTTTCTTTCCTGATAAAAAAAAATATAATCGACTCTACTCCTTCAGTATAGCTGATGCCCGGTTGTAATCTACTGCATCATCATTTGAAGACAAAACTGATAAGGGCCAGAACCATACTGGTTTGGTGATCAGCTTAAGCCTCCTAAGTCTGAATCGAAGGTTCTTTGGATTAAGACTGCTCAACTTCTAACTGATAATGCAACCTGGAGTAACTGTGGAATAACCCGTCTTGGAAGCTTCACATTGAGCCAAGGAACAACAAGAGAAACAGCTAGGATAAAAGAGGGCCGTAGCGAACTCCGACCGGGACCCCGTGTGTGAGACAACTCGTTTCGAATAAGGTATGGATATGTGTGGTCCGTATGTTGCCGTGTTACACGGCTTGTGTGCTGTGTGCTTTGTTTGACAATGACCATAAGACTAAAGCATGAAATTGGATTGCTTGTTGTGACTTGCTTATATGCTTGTTATATCATTGTTGCATATCACCTGCGTGCACACAGTACTTTAGTCCCTTTCTCGTTAATGGAACTTTGAGATGGAACACGACGAACTACGTAAACAAAACAAAGAACTGTACAAAGAGAACACTACTCTCTAACTATAGAGGACTTCTAACGACACCCACTATGGTGTCAAGTTATTAATGATAATGATAATAAAATATCAGCTGGTGGAACATGAGGATAATCCAGGAAGATGACTTCTTGGGCCACGTGGTAGGGACGCTCGGGAGTTGGTATCTGCATCAGATCCTTCGACCGACTATTGGTGGAGCACATCCTGGGGTCTAGAGGTGACCCCTCTTCCTTGACGCATGACACCGGGAATGGAGGATTAGCTATGGAGAAGTCGTTCTCCATCTTGTGGTGATAAGAGAATTCACACACAACCTTAAAGAGATAAGGAACAATTGGCACCTACATGATAAGGTCACGGGATCTAAACTATATCCCCAGACCTGGTGCAATGGGAGAGAAAGAAAATACACACCATGGGAATAAAGGAAAACATGTGTAATGAGACCAAGCAAACAAGAAAATTCACAAATGTGATTCTTTAAGAAACAAGGGCTGAATAGCACCAACAGAATGAAGTCTCGGGATCTAACCTATATCCCCTGACTCGGTGCAAGAGAAGGAAAGTAAACTTGTGTAATGATAACAAGAAAACAATACGTAATCTCTGGAATGATCCCATAGTGAGGATCATCAAATAATATACCTACGCACACGTCCTATAAATTACTTGATTGTTGTTGCTACATTAACAGCTTATTGTGCTGGATGGCGTGTTTGACGTTGCTATGCTACTTGCAAGTTGTGCTTGGTTGCTTGTTGATATTGATATGCTACCTTTAAGTGTGTATGATATCATGATGTGTTGCGGTGTGCTTTACTGCTTTATTATAACATGTAAATTGGACTTAATAATATTCGACCAAGTAGTCGTGTAGCCTGGAAACATACGGGCTACACATATTCATACTTAGCGTAGTTTGCTGAATCCTTTACAACCCAATTTTTACAGGTATTGAGCCGGACGATAACGGAGCGTAGGCGGGATGGCTACCATGGGGGTAGTCCATCAGGGCATAATTTTTGAGTATGTAGTAGTATGTTTAATGTATGGGTTGATACTAAACCCGGGATGTAATTTTCAGTTTATGATTTGGAAATTTTTTTGTAGACACTCGGTATTTGGAATTGTGTCTTATATTGTGTATGAGTTTGGTTGAGGGCTGCTTCCAGTCATGCAGACCTTAACTTGGTGTTGGTAATGTGGTCTGTCAACCACCCGTGGGTGGTTGGCATCTGTAGCACACGGATGATGTTGAGAATTAGCTGCGTAGTTATCTTGTAATACGGCTAGGAGCTTTGTTCGTACTATTGGAAGTTTATTCGGGGGTGTTACAGAAATTGGTATCAGAGCGTAGTTACGCTCTGATGACTGGAACAGAGAAATACCGAGTTTAGGAATTCTAACAATGAGTTAAGGGTTGGGGTAGTACGTGAGGCGCGTTAGTTAGGATTCTTCCCAGTAATTACTGGATACCTAACAGACACCTACACCCAACCTCTACGTCCCTAATATTCTTTAAAATTCAGAGAAAGAACGTCAGAGAGGTAGAAAGTCTCCTCATACTCGGGAAAACCTGATCTGGCAATTACTTAATGTCATACAATCAACCCGTGGGGAAAATACTATACTACAATAGACGTTGCCAAAAGGATAATACTCGTAGAGGGACCAATTTTAGCGGCAGCTTGGGTCGACATGCTTTGCAGTCGATAGGACCCTACCTCACGGGCAAAGAGGACCGAAATACCCCAAAATTTATGATATAAATAAAGCTCAAATATGCAATTAATTAAGTCAAGATTGGGATTGAGATAAATTCTGCAATTTGAACACTTGAGAGGGTAAAACCTCTCATAAAACAATGAAATCAGAGAATATAATTCGAGACGTAATTACACCATAAAACTGGTATGACCTATAACGCTGAATAAAGCATGACACAATTTTATACACTAAAATCTAATATTTCGGGATTCAATAAATTCCCTGCTCCTTCTTGCATTTATCTCCATTCTCTACATTACCTGAAAGACACAACACCTCAACTGGTGATCGGTATGCATCATCACCGCCTCCTTTTTCCTTCTTTATATTCAATTATTCTTCTACATTTCTCTGTCTCAAACAAATGAAAGCGGTGACCATTACTGGGTTTCTCTCTTGCTTCTACCACTGGTGAACAAGGAACATATATACATGCTTATCAACGTCTCATTCACACTCTTCTGGTTCGAGTTGTTTTACACCTTTGGAACCTAGCAAACGTCCCATGAAGGACAAACGTTGCTTATCATTCTTCTACTCTACAACACTATAATAGCACACCATTGGAATGGGCAACAAGTATTACAAATATGTAATCGCTAGTTCAGTATGTGGAATATATGCCCATTTAACCACCATCACCATACACGACCTATCTCACCATTAGCATATAACTATCCAAATACATGGCTACCATGACTTCTTATGAAGCTCAAATCCTCTATTTTGATTCTTTCTTCTTGCACAACAATTCTTCTCAACTTTAATTTGCAATCCTCGGAGATCAAAAAACACATTTATATAGCCCATAAACAAGTCTCTTGAACTTTATAAGTAACCAATAGTATCAGGCACTAGTTGCCACCCAAACACAACTCAACAGATAAGGAAATGGTAGCGAATTCGCCATTATGTTTCAACCATTTATCGAGTATCATGATCAAGGAGATCAAATAAAGGAAGAACTGTACAACAGAAAATTAAATTTCAATCATTGATGAACACAGTCTAAAAGAGGAACTGTTAAAATACCAGCAAGCAATGTCGCCGATGGCTGAAGAATTCGGTTCTATAATGGATAGACCCTTTACATCGTCTGTATCCTTCACTATGGCTATGAGGGAGCTGATACGAAGCCTCACTAATTAATATAGTGAAAACATAAAATGAAAACTCTAGTTCCAATAATCGGTATACTCACAAGATATGCATACCAAAGAACGCTTAGAGCCATATTTACTGAGTTTTAACTGAGCGTCCAAGACATGCATAAGACTCGTGCCTTGACACTTGTGTGTAATTGAATTACAATATTTTCGTGCAAATCTAACCACAGTCTAATCCAAGACCTTCCGACGGTAGTAGGTCTAAGTTTTATCATACCCTCCAAATAATAATCCCTCTCAACTGCAACAAATAAATAGCAACCATGACAAAATATAACCAAATCTGGAAATCCATGGTTACGTAACGCTACATCCAGACACAAACCTGTAAGCAGGGTTCCCACAGTATTATTGAAATCACAAACATCACCACACAAGTTTGACCTCCCGGCAACGTATAACGCCATTATTATCATAAAATACCTCCAAACACCCTACACATGAAGGAGGTAACTACTATAAATCAAAGGACCAAAGACGAGCATCTGGTATGATTGGTAACCTAGTAAATGTAACCTAGGCAAACTAAACACGAGGGACCCTAAACAGGATATATCAAATTATATATACAAATGTACATACATACATATCAAGAAAGACAAGATATTAATTAAACTCAAGGAGAAAATAAGGTTCAATTAAAGAAGGTCGTGATTAGTAAATCGATCGCACCCGACTTAAACTAATGATATAACTTAACAACGGAAAATAAATATTGGTGGACCAAGGAGACAAAGAGTTAGACTACTTCAGATAAGAGAAACATACAAGGAATAATAATGAGGAAGTAATAGAAGGGTTACAAGACCCAGGAAAGACTAAGATGGAAAACGGAAAAACGGAATTAAGATTTATAACCTTAAGGCTGATCGAATCGGTCCTACAAGAAAAATCAGTCAAATATCTATGAAGAGGAAAATATCAGGAGGAAACCATATATTTATGAATAATTGGGTATTGAAATTTGGAAATTTTAAACAAGACTAACGGACTTAATGGAGGAATTAATTAATGGACTAAGATAGGTGAGGAATCATGATGTAAATTCAGATATTAATCTGCAAGTGTTGAGAATAATAGTAATAACATGGGAGTTGGGAAGTGCGCAACTGTATACCCAATTGACTAACACTAAATTTATGAGACCACATGTATACAGGAAACAAACATGAACATACCTACATATGGTACGAGGATTAGAATGTGAAGAGCTGATAATACTAGGAGGATATAAATGCATGTACTAGTATATCATTAAACTTATTGGAATACTCATATGGGAACCTATATACAAATCAAGAGGGTTATAACACACGAGTGTATATATATATATATATACAGTTAAAGAATCTGAACAATTAATCTAAAGGCTTAGATTTTAATACTAATCCATCAATTGATTACTAGATGACTTGGAACAAATGGGATAAGAACTAAATTGGTTAAATTGATTAGTCGTTTAAACCGGTCGTGCAAGGTTGAGCTCGACCCTGGCCAGGTCAAGTGACACTGCGCATAAATTGGGGTGATAGGGTAGTCCAACACTTACGCTGATCACGTCGGTGATGGATGATCCTCGAAACCCCCTACAAGTGGACACATAAACTACAAATTGGTGTCAAATTGTATGAATTTGGTTTGGTAAAGTGCGAGGATAAACACAAGGGTATATAGATATGTGAAGACTAGAATGATATGATGTTACCAATAACATAACTGTTACTACATAAAAATATATACTACTGCAATCGAATGCAATAAGTAACCGGAAGAAATCAATTACTTTAGTTCCTGGCGAAACATAGTAACGACATTAGGCCTTATGACTAAGAAGAACTAGTCGGAAGCTGCTGATTGATACAAAAATAAGAACAATGGTGATAATAAGGAAACTAAACACCCTGTGTTAAGTGGTTTTACAATCATATACACTTGTAACGTGTATAATTCGGTAACCCCTTTGACCGAAACTAATTGAGGTCAACCGGCAATGTAAAGGCCATAGTTTAACTGGAGATGAAGAAAGGTCAAATTTCACTGTGCACATTAAGATATAAAATAAGCAACAATACTAAAATGAGTAACAACGACACATTTGTAACATTAAAGAATACTAAGCTCTAAATCTTCACTATAGAGCGTACACGAATATAAACCTAAAGGTCAGCCAAAAGAAACAATTCCGACGCTTAAAAGCGCACTAAACACATGAACATCTGACCTCCAGAGAAAATGGTTAGACAAATCACAACCCACCGGGTCCGTGTATAAATTGAAATACCCCATGTCAGTCAAGAGACCTACACTCCTAAATTATAGGGGTGCAATTAAGCCATGCACTACATTGAAAGGAATAGGATAAGGAAACTAAACCCGAAGATAATCAGAGTCGCACAGCAGAAGCTGGTGGACCGTCTCTCACCTTTTCTAGTTGATTAACAAATGACTTATCTGCCAATACCTTAAACCTAGAGAGACTAAACCAAAACCGCCGATAAATCGGTATGAATACCGACAAAGGCATTTTGATACAGAAACCAAGCCATTTACATGGTTAGGACCTTCGATGGGGTTATAGTGAGAGCTACACTGCATAGAAACTGAATTGCTCCAGGATACTTAAACATCTTGAACCGATGCTCAAGGATGATATAGTGGGGATTACGTGGGCGTAATCCATTTTTATGGGGGGTAGGCATGTTGCGTTTTTGTTGTTTGTTGTGTTGTTTTGGATGTTATATGTATGCACTGTGTGTGGAATGGTTTGAATACATAGTGGTTATGAATGAATGACTTGTTCATCTGATTACTTATGAGTACATTATGTGAGTAATACTTGTACATTGTAATATTATTGAGAACTTGGCCAAGCCACAGATGTGGCGTGGTGCCTATAAGCACAAATGGTGAAATAGAACTGTGAAATTTGCGGGACATGATCCCTTGGCTAGAGAGAATGAATTTTTCACTATGTGTATTCCTACAACTACACGTTGATGGTTGGTAGACTTGTGTGTGAGAATGTTATGTACGTATATGTACGCTCTGTATGAATGAATGTTGTGTGCCTTGGTTTACACCTTAGCATGTTATATGCTCTGTAAGAATGAATGTTGTGTGCCTTGGTTTGCACCTTAGCATGTTATATGCTCTGTATGAATGAATGTTGTGTGCCTTGGTTTGCACCTTAGCATGTTATATACATTTCTAGCATCTTGGTCTACTATGAGAACTTGTGTGAAGCCACTAATGTGGCATGGTGCTTAGAAGCACTGAGAATTATAATTATGGGACTTAATCATTTGGTTGTCGTGAATGAATGCGGGACTTGATCCCTAAGATTACCAGGAGTGGAAAACACAAGTTAAGGAAGTAAGACTTCGGGACGAAGTCTCTTTTAAGGGGGGTAAGTTGAAACACCCCTGAACAATTAAACACATAAAATCATAAACGCGAGGAGATTATTCGAAATAACGTGTTATATACTTTGGACATATAATAATATATGAACAACTAAGTGTAGTATATACATGTCCGAAAACATGACAACGTTACATATTAAGACGGTCGCATGCTTATATATGTACGTATATGTATTTTAGCGTTACAATATTACAACGAAGTATATAACAAATAATAACGTCGCATAGGTACGTATAACTAAAACGCGACAAAATAAAAGGGTCATATATATATAACGTAACAAAAATTAAGTGGTCACGTGTCGAACTAATAACACGATATAACATATAGTATATAGTCTCACATATATATAAACAAGCATGTATATAGCTTATACAAAAAAGGAGCAAATGCGCTCCCGCCGAGGTTCGAACCCCGTACCTCTCGTATACCTTCTAAACGCTTTAACCAGATGAGCTGTGCTCGAATTCGGTAACTTATACCACCGAATCAAAGCTAGTATTATGTCAACTAGGGTAACTACAAAAAAAAGAAAGAAACAAACACGCCTCTGTACTCTCGAACTCTTTCTCCTTCAATAGATAAATCGATTCCTTGTTCTGGTCAGTGCACGTCCTCAACATTCAAACTGCATCAGTCCCTCGTTTCTGTTTTCCTTTCTTTTCGATCAAACCCTCGTGTGCCCCGCACTCTTCCTGTACTGCTGCTGTGATTGAGAGTTTACAATAAAAAACCTGAACAGATGAGAGCCCATTACTGATGTCGTTTACATCGCCAAAGAAAAACAAAAAAAACATCACGACGTGCTGGGACAAACCTGCAGAAGACAGTGTTGCTCTTGGAAGTTTGATCACTTAAACCCCCATACACTGACCACGACATTCTCAGTATGGGTGAATAACAGAGTGAACCATTCTTGAGGCATGACACACAACCTGGGTGCGATAATGGTTTCAGCTGAACAAACAAGTTCTAGTGGAGGATTTTGAGCTCTGTGAAAGCAATTAGGTAGACATGTCCCTTGGAGACCACAAGCATCAACCGGAAGCACAGAATGAGCTCTTTGATTTCAGTAAAAACAAAATTACCAAAGAAGTGTCATTCACATCAAAATCTGTTTCTACTTCAAACTCTCACGCACCAGAGTGATCTTCCTGTTTTTTTCAAACTTCCACGAACCCTTTTTTTTGAAAGTTCAACCCACTAGCAGTGAGTTGTTTCCCTGCATGCAGTTTTCCCCCCTTGCCGCCATGATTCGATTAATATCCTTACCTCAGTCATTCTCCCTCTAACTTGCATGCTCACAACATCACCAAGTTTAGAGCCTCTGTTGTTTCACTCATGCGTGAAGGTAAGCCAAACTGGCAAGGCTGTTTTCTTTCTTCTGTTTTCCTGATCCTTTCTTTCCTGATCAAAAAAAATATAATCGACTCTACTCCTTCAGTATAGCTGAAGCCCTGTTGCAATCCACTGCATCATCATTCGAAGACAAAACTGATAAGGGCCAGAACCATACTGGTTTGGTGATCAACTTAAGCCTCCTAAGTCTGAATCGAAGGTTCTTCGAATTAAGACTGCTCAACTTCTAACTGATAATGCAACCTGGAGTAACTGTGGAATAACCCAAGTGTTGGAAGCTTCACATTGAGCCAAGGAACAACAAGAGAAACAACTAGGATAAAAGAGGGCCGTAGCGAACTCCGACCGGGACCCCGTGTGTGAGACAACTCGTACTTTCGAATAAGGTATGGATATGTGTGGTCCGTATGTTTCCGAGTTACACGGCTTGTGTGCTGTGTACCTTGTTTGACAATGACCATAAGACTAAAGCATGAAATTGGATTGCTTGTTGTGACTTGCTTATATGCTTGTTATATCATTGTTGCATATCACCTACGCGCACACAGTAGTTTAGTCCCTTTCTCGTTTATGGAACTTTGAGATAGAACATGACGTACTACGTAAACAAAACAAAGAACTATACAAAGAGAACACTCCTCTCTAACTATAGAGGACTTCTAACGACACCCACTATGGTGTCAAGTTATTAATGATAATGATAAGAAAATATCGGCTGGTGGAACATGAGGATAATCCGGAAAGATGACTTCTCGGGTAGCGCGTCTGGGGTATTGCGGGGTGGTAGGGTGGGTAGGGACGCTCGGGAGTTGGTATATGCATCAGAGCCTTCGACCGGGGTCTAGAGGTGACCCCTCTTCCTCGACGCATGACGCCGGGAATGGAGGATTAGCTATGGAGAAGACGTTCTCCATCTTGTGGTGATAAGAGAATTCACACACAACCTTAAAGAGATAAGGAACAATTGGCACCTACATGATAAGGTCACGGGATCTAAACTATATCCCCAGACCTGGTGCAAGGGAAGAGAACGAAAATACACACCATGGGAATAAAGGAAAACATGTGTAATGAGACCAAGCAAACAAGAAAATTCACAAATGTGATTCTTTAAGAAACAAGGGCTGAATAGAACCTACATAATGAAGTCTCGGGATCTAACCTGTATCCCCTGACTCGGTGCAAGAGAAGGAAGGTAAACTTGTGTAATGAGAACAAGAAAACAATACGTAATCTCTGGAATGATTCCATAGTGAAGATCATCGGATAATATACCTACGCACACGTCCTATAAATTACTTGATTGTTGTTGCTACATTAACAGCTTATTGTGCTGGATGGCGTGTTTGACGTTGCTATGCTGCTTGCAAGTTGTGCTTGGTTGCTTGTTGATATTGATATGCTACCTTTAAGTGTGTATGATATCATGATGTGTTGCGGTGTGCTTTACTGCTTTATTATAGCATGTAAATTGGACTTAATAATATTCGACCATGTAATCGTGTAGCCCGGCAACATACGGGCTACACATATTCATAGTCAGTGTAGTTTGTTGAGTCCTTTACAACCCAATTTTTACAGGTATTGAGCCGGACGATAACAGAGCGTAGGCGGGATGGCTACCATGGGGGTAGTCCATCAGGGCATAATTTTTTAGTATGTAGTAGTATGTTTAATGTATGGGTTGATACTAAACCCGGGATGTAATTTTCAGTTTATGATTTGGAAATTTTGTTGTAGACACTCGGTATTTGGAATTGTGTCTTATATTGTGTATGAGTTTGGTTGAGGGCTGTTTCCAGTCATGCAGACCGTAACTTGGTGTTGGTAATGTGGTCTGTCAACCACGTGGGTGGTTGGCATCTATAGCACCCAGATGATGTTGAGAATTCGCTGCGTAGTTATCTTGTAATACAGCTAGAAGCTTTGTTCGTACTATTGGATGTTTATTCAGGGGTGTTACAGTAAGGCCCTTTTTCTGAAAAATAATCCGGTTATGACTCCGAAGTCGAACGATTTGCTGTGGTTTAATTCAGGGTGAAACTCTTCTCTCTGTCCTGATAAACTTCCCTCTCCTCGCCCATCTCGGGATCGGTTCTGGTATTCTCCATTTCCTTTTTGCTGTTTAGAAGCCTCCTGCCTCTGTTTTTCTTGTTTCTTCTTGTGCTCATCAATTTTGGTCAAATCCTTTGATAATGTCACACAATTGGTTGTTCGATGGTTGTAGTGCCCATGGAACTCACAGTATGCGATCGGGTTTTCTCCTAGGGCAGGCTTCTTTGGGGGCGGCAGATATCCTTCTTTCACCGCTGTTGCATATCGCCCCGGTGCAATCGTGATAGCCTTCGCTCCATACACCGGCTTATTTCCGGTGTAAGCAGAAACAGCAGAGTCTTTGCCGTAGGGCTTGTACCTTGCCCCCCCAAGATTTCATTCCAGATGTTTCTCCGTAGTAAGTTCCGCCAGACTGTTTCCCTCCAGTCTTCTTTTCACTAGCATCTTTGAAACTGCTAACCAATTTTTTGCTTTGTACTCCGCAATCTCAGATTTCAGAAAATCATGCAGCATTTCCGCCAAATCACCATGGGCCTGTGGTGCTTTGGTGGCGATCTTCCCAGCTAGCCTTGGATGTGCCAATCCATTCCCAAAACCTTTCACTAATATCCTCTCATCCACATCGTCTACCTCGGCCACTTGCTTATGTTACCGGTCGCTATACTCCTTTACTGATTCTCCCCTTTTCTGCTTAATATCCATCAGCTCTATAGTATCCTTTCGGATCTTCTTACTTGCAGTGAAGTAGAGCTGGAATTCCTCTGTAAGTTGTTTGAAGCTCGCGATGGACTGAGGCTTCCGAGAAGAGATCCAGTTTAAAGCTCTTTTGGTCAGTGTCCCTGGAAACAGATTTGTAGAGAGCTTACGAGCTAATCCCCTGAGTATTCATCGGGAAGATGAATTTTTTGATATGTTGAGCCGGATCTCCAGTCCCATAATATTTCTCTATTGTTGGAGCGACAAAGAAGGGCAGAAGCTTTGCCTTTCGGACGCTCTCGGTGAAGGGGTATAACGACTTATCAATGAGGTCTTCTTCTTCTCCGGTTACCTCCGATGACTTCCCCTTCCTACTTCCTTCCCCATCTTTCAGTGTATCCTTGGCTTTCAGACTTTTGATTATGCTCGCCATTTCATCCATCTTCTTTTGGTGCTCCAAATCTTTGTCCATCAACTCCTGTTGAAACCTCTCGTTACTCTCGGCCATCTTCCCATTGACATCTCGAGCGAAACCTTGCATCAGATCAAGGAGGTCCTCTTTCGAGAACGAGCTCCCTCCTTCCCCCGTAGTCTTGCCTTTCCCCTTGTCAGAACGTGGTGCCATGATCAAGCGTAATGTGTTTCCGTGGACTGAATCGTGGTTTTCTTTCGACGTTCGATTCCCACAGACGACGCCAAAATGAAATAGAAGGTTACTCTCTCTCTCTCTCAAGATCTCAAGTAAGAAGCAAACGACTTGTGTATTGATAGCGTGATCTTTTACATGGGATGATTCTTCTATTTATAGGCTCGGGGCCATATCTTTCCTATACAACTCGTAGGGTCTACCCTTCTAGAATATTCTTTATCTTACAAAGTTTACTTGTACAACCTTACTTTGTCTTACGTCCGACCGATCCTCCTAGATTATACCCTACTTTCCAAGCTATATCTACTTGGTGTGGACATCTCTTTAACCCTTTCGGAAGTGCTATGATCCTTAAAGCGTCCGACCGACTCTATCGTTGCTTGGGAAAATTGTGACTTTAGCCCGTCCGTCCGACTTCAACAGAATCTCCTTTCGGTGAGCTTGTAGTCTTAATCCGTCCGACTGACTTCAAAAAGGAGCGCCTATCGGTAAGACTGTGGCTTCGATACGTCCGACGAAAGGACTGTGGCCTTCGGTATTGCTCCTCCTCACCCAATAAAAAAAATCAATCCAATTCAACTGCCCAATTCAAAAACTCAAAACCCCAATTTGAAAGTCCAAAAAAAAAAACCAAATTGAATTCAATTAAAAAAATACAACCAGCCCAAGTTTACCCCAAATTTGGCCCATAAAATTTATCCCAAAGTTAGCCGAAATCCAGCTCGTAACTCTAACTCAACTTTGGCTCATTTTCAGTTCACAAGTTCAGCTCAATCTCGGCACAATCCTTGCCTACAAATGCAGTCCAAATTTAGTCATATTTAAGTCCAAAATTCCATCCCAAGATCCACATCAATATCTTAAAAAATCAATCCAATTCCACTTCAAAAAAAAATCCTAATACTTAAAATCCTCCTATGAAGTACCAAAAATCATTCTTAAGCACCCGTACACATAAAAATTACCAAATTCGTTCTCAAAAACACCAAAAATCATTCACAAAATGAAATACCCCAAAAATCTATTTTTGAGATTTAACAGCTTAAAATATTATTATGATCACTTTTGATGATAATTCGGGAATAGAGCCTTTACAGAGTTGTTTTAAGGGATGAGATGTGTTCTATTGGGTTCAAAATGCATTTTTCCTAAAGTTGGCCAAAAGGGTATTTTGGTAATTTTGACCCAAAAGTTGACTTTGACCACGAGGGTATTTTGGTAATTTATCTTGAGTCAAGAAATTGATCCAACATGGAATATAGACGGGTGTAATGTCCATTAACAAATTATAGAGCCAAAATAAGTAGGTGGGAAGTTACCTTATCTTAAAGACGATATTTTACCTTTAAAACACAAAAGTATTCTTGTGTCCTAAAATGAGAATTTACCCGTTTAAGTGGTGTGCTACCAGGACTTTAATACTCTTAATTAAGTTAAAGAACCATTTCCACCTAGCATTTAATATTTACATCATTAATCCTTTAAAGCACAAAAAGTACCTCTGTGTCCTTTAAATAAGTTTTTATTCTTGGTTGCTGGAAGAATTTTTTTAATTTTATTCCAGATTAGCTAATCCATTCAAACAGATTTTCCACTCAAAATTTAATAGTTACATCTTCTATAATGCGTTAAAGCACAAAAATGTCATTAATGGCCTTAATGTCATATTTTGACCTTTGGTCTTCTTTTACTGTTTTCAAATGTCTTCTCTCTCCTAATCAATGCAAGAAAATTAATATTCAAATTATTGTATCCCTTTTATAAAATCAAACCCTCTTTAATTCCCTAATACACAAAAATGTGATTAATGACTTTAAGGTCATATTTTGACCTTCGGTCTTCTTTTTACTGTTTTCAAACACCATCTCTCTCTTAATTAATTCAGAAAGATCAATATTCAAAGTATTCTGTCCCTTTTACCAAATAAAATCCTCTTTGATGCTTAATTGTCATAAAAACCTTGGACTTATCTTTTACTTTTGGCATTCATATTGTAATTTTACAAAACTCATCACTATTAAATAAGACATTATATTTAATGTTCAAAGATAATTACTATCCATTCTTTCTGTTACCAATTTAAATTCCCTTAATACCTTAATTTCCATAATGGCCTTTGGATTTTCTTTGTCTATTTTCTTGCAATTCATTACTCCTCATTAAGTCTTTTTACCTGTTATTTTAAATTACTTTCTCCTTTGAATCAACCTCTACCCGGTTAAGTTTTCCAACTTCCCTAAATTATTCAAGCTCCAATAAATTACGTAGGATCTCTCTCTCCTTATTCCACTATATATAGGGATGTTTACCGATCTATATTTAGGGGGGAACACACCTCAATCCTTCTCCATTCTAGTTGATTAGTAATCTGAGCGGGTTCGGGAATTCTTCTAGTAGGTACTCCTCCTAAACCTTTTGAATTTAAACTCTACAATCATCTTTGGTGTCGTTAACCTTCTTCAAGATTGTTACCTCACGTCGATGGTGCTAGCCTTCTTCAACGGTCTTAATCGTCCTTGGGTTAACTATCCTGTCCATTAGTTCATAGAGGGTTAGGGTTTTTTATTTGTGCTTTTATTGTGTTGGGATTGATACCTGATCACCCTTATTACATTTTGTGATTCAAAGCTTTGTGTCATTAGACATAAAAATTATACTTCAAACCCTACAATAGTCTTTAACGGTATTGGCTTTCTTTGGCGGTGTTAGCTGATTTCGATAGTGTCAACCTTTTTCGGTGTTGTGAACCTCCTTCAATTGTTATTCGTTTTAAGGTTGATCATTACCCCCCAACATCTAGATTTTTGAAAGTCATCAATGGAGTTAACCTTATTCAATAGTGTTGGCCTTCTTCGACAGTGTTAGCCACTGAGAACGGTGTTAGCTGCTTTTTGACTGTATTAGCGATTAGAAGGTTGATCACTACTTTAATGTTTATCTTTTAGGAGGCGGGAATAAAATTTTATTATTATTATTTTAAAGTGGGTTCTCTTAAATCTTCACATTCTATGATGTGTAGTTTGAAGTTTATGGTCGTTAGAAATAAAAATCAATTACAATCTGTAATCTTTGGCATAAAATGTATAACTTCATATTTTATAAGTTATACTTTTTAGAAATTTTTAATGAAAAGTGAAATGAATATGAAAATAAAATTGTAAATAAAATGAAAAATTTATATACATGCTTAGTCCATCTAAGAGAAAAATTAATAAAATAGAAAATGTCTCATTACATTTGCTCATTGTGTACCCAAAATAAGAACGTAAAAGACAGGGAACATGTCATCAAATTAGTTGGAAATACCCCGGACTTAATTAGGGTGATTAAATTACTCTAATACGATATTGAGGGCCTATTAGTGCCTAATAAATCTTGGTAAGGAAAATAAATCCAAAAGGAAAGAGAAAAACGCTTAAAAAGTGAAAAACGCTAAATTGAGCGTTAGGTGACCCTAGGAGAAATACAACCTTAAAGAGGGTACTAAATGAATTTAAAAGGCTTAATAATGCCTAAATAATATATGGGAACAATTTCCGAAGAAAACGGATCCATAAAACGAATTAAAACGCTAATAAAGCTTTAGCGCACGTTTTTCGAGAAAGCCCAAAAATGTGACTTTAAGTGGTCAAATGAACCCGTAAAAATTATATTTTATTAAATAACTGTAAATAAACATTAATGGGAGTATAATAATCATTAAAATTAAAGGAACGAGAAAATTCCGGAAAACGGGCCCGGTTAGTGAATAGTGCTAAACCGGGTAAATAAACGAGCGTTTTCTGTAAAAGATGAAAAACGCTCCAGCTGGTACTAATATAATGGGCCGGTTTTAATTAATAAGCAGCCCCACTCACACACACACTAAATAAGTAAAGAAAGAAAGAAAGAAAGAAAAAGTGCATAAAGCACTTTTCATACTCTCTCTCCTCTCACCCTCATATTCTCTTCCTCTCAGCCGTATCCCCATCTCCCTCTCTGGCGATTTTCCTCCTCTTCTTCTTCCTCCTTGCGATTTTGCAGCCCTTCCATGGCAGCTCCTATATCCCCACTTGCCCAAGCTTTATTAAAGCTCAAAATCAAAAACAAACTACATATTTGAACTCCCCTCATCCTCCTCTACCTTTCTCTCTTTTCAAAATTGCAAAAGGATGAGTTTCATCTCCATGGGTTTCCCCATTTTAAGAGAAAAGCACATCATCTTGTAGCTTGGAGCCTCCTCTTCCTCCTAAGGTAAAAATTACATTGAAAAACTCATTCTTGTTCTACCTCCTTTGGTGACCGATTTTTACCCCTTTGTGATGCCTTGTTTTCTTCTTGATTTTGAGCTCCATTTCAACCCTCCAATGGTGGAGTAATCCCCTTCTTGATTCAAGGGTGAGAACCCCACTTAAAAAGCTCAAAAAGGTAAACCCTAACTCTGTGCTTTAAGCCCTTTCCTTGAATTAAGATTTCCTAAGGGTTTAGATAATTAATTGAATACATTTTTGTGTTCCTTGGATGTTGGGATGGAGTTTGGCAACTCCATTCCCACTTGACCGAAATTGGAGGAGAGGAGGAGCAAGAGGAGAATTAAAGAGAACTTGTGAAATTAAGGTAAGAAAACTACCTTGAACCTTCTTTCAATTGTTTTAGAGTGTGGGATGGGTGAAATGAATTAATGAACCCTAAATATGTGTGATAGAGTGCTTGGTTAAGAATTGGTAGATCTGTGAGTTAATTGTGAATTAAAGGGCTTGGAGCCACACACTTTATGTTTAGTGCTTATGTTGTTGTTGATGGAATTTTGAGGATATATTATGCTCTGGTAGGACCCTTCATGGGTGTGGCTACATTAGAATTGGAAATGGCGGAAATTGATGAATGTGGATATGTAAAGTTTATGGGGAGTTTATGGCAAAATTTTGGTAGAAAAACACGTGTTTAGTGATGACTTAGTGTATTGGGGAAACCTAGGGGTTTGTAGTGTGTTTAGAGCTGAGTAAAAATCTTGGAATGATGTTTGGAGAACTAGGAAGAGGGAGGTGAAAATCTGTAGCATAAGGAGGTTTGGGGACTTAGAAAAATTAGAAAAGAGTAAGTGTGCAAGACTTAGGAGATGAGAGTTGAACATGGGTTTAGTTAATGCACTTGCCTAGGAATGAATTGGTTATGGTCAATAATGAATTGGTAAGGTGGTAGGTGGTGCTAAACTATAAAAAGGAATTGAGAAATGCACAAGGGGACAACCTGTTACAGTAAGGAAGAAAAATTGTGGAAATTGGGCAAGGATTTGAGTAGGGATCTAACCAATAGTTTGAAGAGGTTTAGAGCATGTTTTGAGGTGTTTAAACATGTAGGAAACATGTGGAAAGATTAGGAAATGATTTGGGGTGAATTAGGGGTAGAAAACTGGTGGAAAACTGTAAATTTTGACAGTTCCAGAGGTGGTCTGGGTTTGCAAATCGGTACGCAAACCAGGACCGTAGCAAAAATAGGGCAGAAACTCATTTCAGGGGGTGGTCCGGGTTTGTAAACCCGGACACATACCCGGACCACATAGAAAAATAGGCAGAAATGGAATTCAGTGATTGGTCCGGGTTTATAGACCCGAACACAAACCTGGACCAGGCTAAAATTGTAACAGAATGTGTTTTAATGGTGTCTAATGATGGGGAAGAGAATGGTATTGGTTTTAGGTGATGTTTAGGAGTTGTTTGGTGACCTTTAATGGTCCTAAGAAGTGTAAACAAGTTGGATAAGTGATTGAGATAGTTGTGAGTCTAAGAGCACATAAACCAAAACCAAAGAATAATGGGTTAACGGGGTTAATTACGGGAGTACTAGTCTACATACCTTAGTGTGTTAAATTAATGAAGATGTCTAAAATATTATCAGTGAATCAAGAGTAAGATTTGAGGAATGAGTGTGAACCGAGGAACATGAGAACGCCCGGTAAAGTAAAACCATGGTGTAAGGTATGATTTCCTCATGCTCTGTATCCTAACTTGGTTACCCCGATTTGTGTGCTTGTTTGATTGTGTGATCACCTAACAAGATAAATGCACGAATCGGATTATGTGTGTACCCTCTTGTGTTTGTATTGTAATGCTTGTGATTGGTTTGTGGTCTAAACTGAAGTTTGTATAATTTATGAAATGTGGATTGGGAATGGATTGCTTGATTGTGATTGTGTATGGTAGTGCGACTCATAGTTGAGTCTTGTTTGAGTAGAGACTCGTAAAATGAGTCAAGTTGCGAACCAACAAAAGGTGGAAATACACTACAACTATCAAACCTATACACGGTAACATAAACCTATGAACACACTAGAACATGAGAAAACATACGGGAGTAGCAACCTCCCGATAACGATTAGAGAACCGAAACGACTTAATCCACACAATAGATATTGGTGGAAGTATATGAGTAACCTCTAACTAGAGGAATGGAAAGTTGTTCGAAATACGAACCTTGAGTAAAGTAAAGCATGGTAAGGGATCACCAAACCCCTTAGAGATATAGTCGAACCCCAATGAGAGTAACCAACTAACATGAACAATGTCCCGAACATGAGAGTATTCGATAAGTTGGCTGAAACCTTAAATCTTAGAATACTAGACATTGAGGAATTCCTTAAGCCATTAGATGCTATCGAGAGAGATACTTCTAGGCTAATCCTTGAGATTGTGAATTGACTCCGAGAATGGAGTTTTGGGAATTTGAGTAGTCCGGTAGTGAACCGGACATTTGAGTATTTGAGGAGCTAACTGTATAGCCCTATTTGTATTTGAGCCCGGTGGTGGGTCTTGTGTATGACCCTGCCTGGAGGTCATGAGAATGACTTAACACGCACCTTTGAGTATTGAGTATTGACTTGAAAACTTGAGTATCGAGTATTGAGTATTGAATCGGGTACGTGAGTATTGAGAATTGAGTTGTGACTTGAAGACTTGAGAATCTCCCCAAGTGCTCCAACTGCGGGAAGATTGGGCACGGTCGTTCTGATTGTTGGTGGTTGATCGGCTTTCCTACCGACGAAACGAAGAAAAGAACGAAAGGCAAGATCGGCTCCATCACCACCGAAGTTCCAGAAGGCAGCATCACCGCACAAGAATCGTCAGTCCGTGGTTTTAGCACGGATCAACTTCAGCAATTGGTTGCCTACCTACAACAGAAGGATGGGAATTGCCCGACTAAACAACCTAGCTTTGGAGATTTTGTAGGTAATTTCATAACCTTCTTCGATTATCAGCCGTGTTTAACCTCTAATGTTAGATTTATAAATTATGACTTCGATAATTTCTGGATTCTGGACTCCGGTGCGACTGAACATGTAACTGGGAACAAAAATTTACTCTCTGATTGCTTCGATCCTAAGTTTGAAAAGAACATAATATTGCCTGATGGAAATGTTAGCTGCGTCATTTCTGTAGGAAACTTAGCCTTTCATGGAAAGATCTGCTTGCAAAATATCCTGTTGGTTCCCTCTTTTAAATTCAACATTCTGTCTGTATCCAAGCTTGCGAAACAATTAGATGTTTCTGTTTCGTTCAATAAGGAAATTTGCATTATGCAGGATTGTAGAAGTGACATCTTGATACCAATTGGAAGACTAGTTAATGGATTTTATGTAGTTGACATGGAATGTTTGTGCAGTTTTGTTCTTAATAAAAGGCAAATGAGTGTCTGTTTGAATTCTGATTTGGAACCTGTTTGTGTTAATTCTCCAAACAATTTTATCCTATGGCATGATAGACTAGGACATATCTCTGTAAAGAGAATGAAGAAAATAATAAATGTTATATACCGACACACATGGAGAACCATCCTATTCCATGCACCACATGTTACAAAGCCAAGGCCAAGCGCCTAAAATTTCCAATGTCCACTATTAAAACAGCTGAACCTTTTGATCTGTTGCATATTGATATATGCGGTCCCATGAGGACGCAAACCAAAAATAGCCATAGGTATTTTCTTACATTAGTTGATGACTACACTAGAGCCACATGGATCACCCTCCTAAAACTCAAATCAGATGCCATCGAACACTTGAAAAACTTCATTAATTTAGTTGAAACTCAAATGAACAGACGGGTAAAAGTTATCCGTAGCGACAATGCCCGCGAGTTAGGAAAATCTCACGAAGGAATTGAATATTTTTCAAAAAAGGGCATAATCCATCAAACGAGTTGCGCACACACACCCCAGCAAAACGGGGTTGTGGAGCGGAAACAAGGTAACCTCATGGATATAGCCAGGGCCCTTCTTTTCCAATCCGGGTTAGAGGACAAATATTGGGATCTTTGCGTGGATCACGCGGCCCATCTCATAAATAGAGTTCCCAGCAAATCCATCCAAAACTTAACCCCTTTTGAAAAACTTTATGGTTCCAAACCCAATTACAATGAGATTAAGACTTTTGGATGCTTATGTTACATGACCAACACCGACCCAGACAAGGGCAAACTAGACTCACGATCAGTTGTCTGTATATATGTTGGGAACCCTATGAACACCAAAGGCCACAAAGTCCTTACCCTACCAGAAAAGGAAATAAAGATAACTCGGGACGTCGTTTTCTTCGAAGACATTTACCCCCTAAAAGACAAGGAATGGGCAGACACCTTGACCATCGAATCAGATAAAATGAACATTTTTAATCCTCCTCCTAACACCCCCTTGGAAGACGATTCTTGCACGCCTCAGCTTTCTGAGGTAAGAGAAGAACCACGTCTTCCCATACAACAAGATACTACCGTAAACGAAACTGAACCCACAAATCTCAGACGATCCACCCGTGAACACAGAATCCCATCTAGGTACGACGATTATATCCTTACCTCTACCACGGCCCGGGAAGACCCATTTTCTGTCATCCTAGCCCAAAGACTTGA
Organism: Limonium bicolor; assembly: GCA_023374045.1. Taxonomy (NCBI): domain Eukaryota; kingdom Viridiplantae; phylum Streptophyta; class Magnoliopsida; order Caryophyllales; family Plumbaginaceae; genus Limonium; species Limonium bicolor. The sequence continues at coordinate 227,898,518 of CM041776.1, forward strand.
TAATCCCAACAAGTCCCCACAGAACAATCTCAACACTTTAACAGATCATATCCCTAGGACTACCATCCTCTCTAGCTCTCTCCAACCCAATACCAATAAACTTCTCACCCAACTTCGTGTTAGGGATTGACCATGTTGTTATTACCCTAGAATGATTTGAATAAGAATAATACGAAAGGAAGTGTTTGTACCAATTGTGTAGACAAGAAGAGTAATAAGTCTGATAGCAACCACCATAGGTGTGTGATGCTAAATATGTAGTGAACAACGCTCAAGGAGCATAAAGGCTCGAAAAATAGTATATTAAAAAATCAGCCAAATAAGCGGCCAAACCCAGTGTAATGGCGGAAGCTAATATAATAGCGGATGCAGTGTAACTTGATGTTGTATAATGAAAGAGGATACGGTGTGCAATAAGCGACCGTTGTATAAGTATTGTTAAATGATAAAATGGTGAAGGAGCAGAGTTATGAGTTAAACCCAGTGGAGACACAACAGTAAATGATGGCAAACGAACCGAGCCGTAAGCCGGTAGCCAGTATTATGAGATAAGAATCTTAGTGAAACACAGTGTAAATTCCTATTGCAATCGCATAAGAGATTTACAGCCAAGAGTTTACGCCTCTGCACTCTGTATGACTGAGTGTTTTGGTATTGCGCTTGCGCGGTAATGATCGAGTGAGATAGCTAGGAAGTTGGGAAGATGTTAATTGTAGTAGAACAACAAAAGACTTTTAACATTATGAGACCGACGCAAAGGAAATTGCAGACGTTGTAAAGTGAGTGGTTAAACTGGTGTAAAATTAAAAGAAAAGAAATTAAAAACTCAAAATAAACGTCGGGCTGCAAACAAATCCCGGTCGTGGTAGTATAGTGAAATGTAAGCGACCGGATGTCGAACCGTGGGACTAATATACATATTATAGTACCTAAGCGTGTCACAAGAGGGGGGATTAATTGACTTGTAAAATAAATAAAAAGGAAACGATAAAATAAACTAAGTTAACAGATAAATAAAACGGGACTCTGGGTTAGGTTAATATGATCTGATTAATTATGCTATCTCTACTGGTTTAATTATAATTGTTTGGCAAAATTCCTCTTATTATCTTAAGGACTAAATCATAGACTCATAAGAACTCGTTACCAGAAAATGCTTGGTCTAATCAAGGTTCAAGCATATCACATGTAACGGACGGTTTAGATATCAGGAATTATATTTGCATCTGAAAATACTAACTTATTAAATCATAATAAGCTTTCTCCAAATTTACGGCTTAATTAACCTATCTATTTATCACCGGTCTGATCAAAATAGACTTAGCAGGCAATTTAATAAACTCATGACATTTATTAAAAAGGCGAGAGATAAGCTTTAATCGTAACAAACTGTATTTAAATAAAACCAGTAAACATATTGCACAATTAATACAAACACATAATAACCATTCCAGAGTAGCCTAACATATTAAATAGATAAACAGAGACTAGAGTAATAGAAATCATCCGTAATCACTCCAGCTCGCTCTGCTATTTTGTATACGTAGGACTAGAGGTGGATGTGGTGGAATGTGAAATAAATAAAATGGAGAAGGCGGGAGAAAAGAAATGAGATGGCGTGAGGTTTGTGGTGAAGTGGATGTTGGGTCATGGATGGATGATTGATTCATGGTAAGGAGAAGGCTCGTGGGTTTATATAGAGGAAGCGAAGGTTTGAAGATAGATAGACGCGTGAGCAAGTTGAGGAAATGATTGAGCTCATTGATTGCTCACTGATTGTAGGGGATAGAGCTCACGCGTGAGGGAATTAAGGTAGGCGGTGCGGAGTAGATAGATATGGCAGTGGACGAGTTACAGCGGGCGAGTTGCAGACAGTCGGTGAAGGCGAGTTGCAGACAACGACGGGCGAAGAAGAAGATAACTGTTCGCTCTGATTTTTAGTCACGACCGCATTGGTACCTCACTGTTGTCCGCATGACAACCAGGCGGTTGCATGAGACTGGCCGCCCTCACGTCCGCACCAATCCCATGCGGTAGCATGCATTGACGTCCGCCTGTCTCCTCTCCTCTCACGTCCGCCCTGGTTTTAGGCGGTACAGAGGCGGTTGCCACCTGAGTCGTCCGCTCTTGCGTCCGCCCGAGATCCATGCGGTCACAAGTGTGGTCGTGACCCATTTCCTTCCAACTTTGACCGGCCTTAGATTCTTCGTTTGGATTCCGTTTTCTGAGCCGTTTGCGTCTATGCGTTCGTCTCTTCATCTACTTTATTCCCAGCTTGGTTTTCCTCATGTTCAAACAATAAATTTGTGAGATAACAATAAAACATAAACTAGAGGAAAACTAACCGAAGTGGAGAAATGAGCAAGAAAAGTGCTAATTTATATATGAAATACACCTATAAATCATGCTCATTTGGACACTTATCAGAAATGCAAGAGTACTTGTACAGAACCAAATGTAGAGGCATGATTAGCAATAAGTGACTGCAGTAACACGGAATACCAAGTATCGGTATGGAATATACCTCAAGTGTGAGTAATAACCGAGAGAGCACTACACATTAGGTGGTAGCTCAATCTCAACCGACAGTAAGTCGGTAGAAGCAAGTCAATCATTGTGAATTACATAGCAGTATACACAGTGATTCAAGTGTTGAATGTGCATAGTGAATATGAGTGAGTGACTAATTATTAATGCCTAGAAGTCTCACAGGCCAGACCCGAAACCAGTTATGAGTTAAATAGACTCCAATGAGAATTCTTGGTATAGGGACTAAACCGCCAATACGGTTAAGATCCTCTAACCAGAACGCATTGTATAACAGACCACGTGGAAGCTAAAACACTTCACGGCGGCAGAACATTCCAATCCAATGTACAGTGAGTGATTACGTGGGCGTAATCCCTTTTAAGGGGGGTAGAGCGCAAAACCGCTTAGTGTGTTTTACCGTACAAGTGTACGCGATCTATGTTGTGCATAGCACAAAATAATTTGTTTGGATGATTGGTGCGTGTGTTACATAAACATACGCATTCCTTCATGGTTCAATTGTGGTAATTTTGCACAGAAGATGCGAAATACCATTGTGACAAGTGTGACTACCTTGTTAATGGTTGTGTGTTAGTACAAGTATAAGGGAGCGAATAAACTCCTGGGGGGAACTAAAACCCCAATGGTATGTGTTCGTATAATACTAAATGTAAAACCGTGTGTTGTATTTTGATAAAATATATGTATATATATACAATACAGTGATTCATGAAAGGGTATGAAATCGACACAGAACCTAGTGAGAATAAAATTTCCTAGACAAGAGATTAAAGTGAATGGAGATAACTGATAGACGGAGTTCTATCCCTTGGAGATGCAATGATTATGACTAGAATGATTTAAAAGATAGAAATGGGAAATGTGTGTATTATTTGATGCTTGAAAATGAAGTGGGAGGTGGAACTTGATTTGCATGTGATCAAGGGAAGCTGAACACAAATTGGGGTGGAAGGATAGTTCGACACTGATGCTGATCAAAAGGATTTTCAATTGGTATTTCTAAAACCCTTAATTGATACTTTAATTAAAGAAAGTTTTCCTACTTAACCTTACAAACTATATTTTTGTAGTACTTGCTCACGAGCTGAGGACGTATGAGCCTTTGTCTTCGGACCGGTTACATGAGAAGTACATATGTTAAAAATTAAGTGATTGTTTTGATCTCCCAAAGGAATCTGCGGGACAACAGTGTATATAAAAAGGTATTTTTGGTTGCTATACATGCTAAGACATGTTGTGTGGTATGTGTAATAAATATTATTTTGACCTTGAGTCCTAATGTGGTTGAGTTATGAAGATTGTTATGTTACCTAGACCTATGAGTCTAAATGTTGTTATGTTACCTAGACCTATGAGTCTAAGTGTTGTTATGTTACCCCGACCTAAGAGTCAGAGGGTTGTTATGTAAGTGTAAGTGTTGTTAAGGTACCCGGACCGTTAAGTCCGAGGTTATCATGTGAGTATGTTATGTTATGTATGGATGTGGATATGTTGCCCGGACCGTTACGTCCGAGGTTGTGATGTAAAGTGTGTTTGGTTATGGAAGTTTATTTTGAAAGTAATTCCCGTATTCTAATCCAATGATGCGTGGGAAGTGTGAACTTCGAGGACGAAGTTCTTTTACGGGGGGTAGATTGAAATACCCCAAACCTTGATATGTTGTTTAAATGTTAAACTATGGTATTTAAAGGCTAAAAAGTGCCTTAGAAACATCAGTGTACAATTAAACCATAGTAAAAACACAATAAAACACTAAGACACAGTTTGAGCAAAAACATGCTCTAAGCTCGGAGTGAACTTGGTTAGGACCCAAAGAGCCTACCAAGGCTTTGTAACATTCAATTATGATTTAATAAGGCTAATTAAGTCCTAGTAACTTTGGTAGACAATTAACCAAACAAATTACGAAACACCTCCGTCATTTAGGCAAATAGTTGCTCTAGACTTGGTGTAACCTTGTATAAGACCTAAAGGTCATACCTATACCTTATTTATATGTTAAGGAACATATTAAATCAATTACTAAAGAAAACTCAGCTTGACTTTAAGGAGTCTTAAAGCACATTTTTGAAAAATTGTCTTGTAAATGAGTTTTGAGTGGCTAAATGACCATCATTACTCTTTAATTAACATGTGTACTACTTCGTATCACATTAGGAAGTCTAGATCAATGAGAAATCAAAATTTTCACAAATATGTGCCTTAGTTTGTGAATAGTGCTCAAATAGTGCTAGTTTAAGTTATAAGTCAACATAAATTGTTTAATTGGTCAACAAAGGCCATATATATCTTATATATAGGAGGGGGAACGGTTTTTAAGGTGGGGAGTCACTAACCTAGTCATCCAACTAAAGAAAAGAAAAAGAAATAAAGTAAAGTTACTATTTACCTTTTATAACATAAATATCTTCAAAAGTAGACCTCTCACTTCATTCTCTTCTTTTCTCCTTGTTCCCACCGTCTTCATCCTCTCCTCCCTTCTTCAAAAACGATTTGCTATAGTAAACTCTCTTCTCCATCTTCATTTCCTTGCCAAATCCAACCATGCTCCAAATCAAATTCTAAGGTAATAAAGATCAAAGAAAAACCATGTTTCCTTCATTTTCATACATGGCCGAAAATTCACCCTTTAATGGTGTATTTTCTTGTTCTTCATTTATCTTGAAATGATCTCCAATGGACTAGGAGGAGTCCTATCTTACTACTTATCCAAGTTCTCTTTCAAATTCCAAAGGTAATCATCAAATTCTAGTGTTTCAAGACACTTATGTAAACCTAGGTCTAATTATGAGTTTGGGTAATCATCAAATTCTAGTGTTTCAAGACACTTATGTATATTGGTTAGAAGGTCGACAAGTGATAAAAGCTCCTTGCCGATTTTTAATCAAGAGAAAACAAGTGAGAAAGCTTGGAAAACAAAGAGGTAAATGACCTCTCTTAATGTGGTTTTATGTACTAGGGAATTGAGCTATATTTGCTTAATAAATAACCTAAAGAGCCAATGGGAAATGAGCTAGAAAACTATCCACAAGGTGGACTAAAAGGGCATGGGAGCATTATTGTATGTATTCGCAGGTTGAAGGCATTTAAATGTGGAAATTCAGTGTTTAAGTTTAGTGCAATTCAAGGGCCTAAGAGCCAGGCAATTTAAGTTTATGCACTATATTGTGATGCATTGTTGTTTAAAGGTTTAGTTGTGTGTAAGGAACATCTCTTGTGAAGATCAATGTCTTGGATGGTTAAAGGATGAAAAACAATATGTTTGTGTGTAAGGAATGTGTATTAAGTGATTAAGTGTTCTTGGTTGTCTAAAGGTGAGAACCTAAGTGTTTGGGTGTGAGAGCTTACAAGAGAAGCTATGGCAAAATTTAGTTGATAAACAAAGGAGTTTATGTGATGAAATGAGATTTTATGACCTAGGAAGTACTAGGAACTTGCTAAGTGTTAAGATGGTGGAAGAAGGTGAATCATGGTGTTCTTAGGTGTTAAGATGCCATGGGCATTGTCTTGGAGGATTTAGAACTCAAATGGGTGTTTTGAACACACCAAGGAATTGTTATGTGAAGTGTTAAGTCTTGTTCAAGATTTGGTAAACAAAGGAAAAGAAATGCCTAGTGAAGGTCTAAGTGAAAACTTGTGGAAATTAGAAGCAATTGTGCAAAGGAGGTGTTTATGAGAAATAAGCTTTTGGAGTGGTGGTAATGTTTGTGAGACAACAATTTGGTTAGTTGAGATAGTAGGCATGATATACCACTTAGAAATCTAAGGAAAATGTTATAAGTGCTAGGAATTGTTGTAAGGAATTGAGTAACAAGTTAGTGATGATTTAGGGAAGTTTAGTGCTTGTTTTAAGGTGTTTAAACATGTGGGAAACATGTGGAAAGTTTATGGAATGATTGGGTAAGGTTTAAGGTTGGTTTAGGGGTTGAAAAATGATGTTTTGACAAGTTAATAACATGGTCCGGGACCTAGCCCTTGTATAGGCACCCGGACCACCCCTTAAAAAGAGCCGAGAGTGAGGTTTACAAGTGGTCCGGGTCCTTAGCCCAGGACCAAGACCCATACCAAGGGAAAAATAAGGCCGGGAGTGCAGATCAAGGTTGGTCTGGGACCTTGGGTCCGGACCAAGTCCCGGACCAGGGCAAAAGTTGCTTAAAATGACTTCTAATCATGGGGTATTGAATGGTAATGGTTTTAGGGGATGTTTAGGCCTTGTTTGGTGACATGTAAAAGCCTTAGAAAGTGTAAACAAGCGATAGGTTTGATGTGAGAGTTGTGAACTTAAGATCACAAGAGTAAATTAAGTGTAACGGGGTGACGGGGTAAACTATGGGCGCATTAAACGTTAAGCAACCATGTTACCCCAATGTTAATGAAAGTAATCGTAATGTTACCAGTTGTTCGAGAATTGTTCGAGGAACATAAGTGGACATGATAGAGTGGACTCCGGTGACAGGTATGGTTTTCTTGCAACCTGTGTCCTACCGGATTACACCGGCTTGTATGCCAATGTGTTTTTTCTGAATTTTTGCCACGTATAAGATAAAAGTATGTAATGAGTTTACAGTAATTCATATATGTGGCGTGTCTAGTTTCCGATACCGTTTAACCTCGAAAGTGTTAAACCTTAGCTAGCTGAGTTTAGGAACACATAAGAGATCGGTATCCGGATTTAACGACCCGAACCATGGGACGTTCTAACCACGGCTATGCATGAGTAGTTGTGTGATGTTTGTGTGTGGTGTTTGTGTGTGAATGTATGAACCTCCCTTGTGTGTCTAACCCAGTTGTAATACTGTAAGGTGTTTGGATGTGATAGGTTCCACAGTGGAGCCCTTAACTATGTTTATATATATATTATGGGGGGTGAGGAATCCGGTTGTTCCGGTCGCGCGTTGTTTGGGAGTTGATGTATACAGTTTCTTCAGCTTCCTCTCTGTTGGTTGTTTTCCTTCGTTGGTCTTCAATCACCCCTGAGCTTAACCAAGGCTTTTGACTCACGTCTGTTGGGGATTATGTACGGTGTGTTCGGATCACTATATCCGATCCATCTTTATGTTAAGTTACTCGTCCGACTAACAGGACGGTAATGAGTGATGTAAAAAGCTTATCATGAGGGTATAATCATTCTCAGGGCTTCCAAGTTAACTAACTATGTTTAGGTCGGTTCGTAAAGGGAACCGTTACCATTATGTTATGTGTTATTGTTGCGCTGCAATTCTTATTGCGATGCGGCGTTATATGTACGTGGAAATGTGGAATGAGTTGTTATGTGAAGTATGTGGGTCATGGATATGAATCCCAGTTTATAAAAGAGACATTTATGGATAACCCGACTAGTGGGTAAGTGTCGTCTATTGAGGAAATAGCTCCATTAGAAGAGAAACACTCTAGGGTCAAAGAACACAAAGAGTGATTTATTAAATGTAGATGTGTTGTCTGTATTTGTTGAGACCATTGTTGTGGGTTGTAAAGTGTTGTGTGTTTATGGTGTACATGCATGATTTAAATGTAATCAACCGCATGCTAAGGCGACAAATAGTTCTGCGTGGCCCGGTAGCATGCGGGCTGCGGGATTACCATACCAGCAAAGGTGTTGAGCCCCTTGGGGGCGACCCTTTCTTTCCTATATTTCAGGTACAAGGAGCTGGAAGCCGTTCGAGAGTAAGACGGGGTAGTTGTTTGTACATGGGTAACCGTTTAAACTGTGTATGTACTGTAGGTGTAGTAAGACCGAAATTGTTGTCGGCATTAGTTTGTAAATACTCGGTACAGTTGGAATGTATGTATATTTTTCGGTTGTTGTTAATGGAAAGGGATAGTAATGTGTAGTTGCTCGGGAATCTAGTCCATCAGACCGATACAATGTATATGTATTAGCCTTGTTAGCCACGTGGGTGGTTAACGGCGTGTAACACCTTTGAGTTGAGTAATGTGAAGAGTTAAGTTTTTCCGCTGCAATTTGTTGTTAAGTGTATTGTTGTAGTTGGGGTGTTACAAAAGTGGTATCAGAGCGAAGTATCGCTCTGATGACTGAATTACCGAGCTTAGGAAGTACCGAGTTAGGATTTTAGTACTATGGGTTAAGGGTTGAGTGATAGCGTAAGAGATACGCTAGTTAGGAACTACCAATGAATACTGGAAACCTACTATATCCATCCCACCGTCCACAATCTCTGCTTTATAACTTGGGAAAAGAACGCCAGAGAGATGAAAGTCCTCTCTTACTCGGGAATACCCGATCTGGCTGTTATTAAGTACCTCCGTAAGTAAGGAGAACCTGTCATACGGTAGATCCCGAAAAGTGGGAATCCCGGAGACGGTTTCCGTCTGAACAATGTTAACCGCATTTGATAGCGAAGAATGAAGAATCTTGTGTATAGGAGAATAGAATTTCCGGCAACCTGGGTCGACATGCCGAGCAGTCGAGAACAACCAGCTTGCTACGCAACAACCGTGCAACAGGCAAGAAGTGAAGTAACGGGACCCGAGACGAGTGTCTACGGGACCTCAAATGTCAAATAATACACTAGCGGTATACCAACCGACAAAGGAACTATAACGTAGTACCCAAACAAGAGACAAGTCTCAGAAACCACGACAAATGCGTGGAACGGGCTACGAAGAAGATACAGTACTAAGTAAAAAGGGGGACTCCAAAAACGGGGAACACCTCAGTTAATGAATGTCATGTGAAGACGATGAGAAGTTGCCCAGAGGGTTTATTGTCAAGACTGTAGGATTAAAGTAAGAGCCATCAAGGCCACTGAATACGGTGCAGATAGGAACAACACCGCAACGGAGTGTGTTGAACCGATAGCCAGTTAGCATGGTGCACTTGCCATGGCAAGTGCTGCTATAACAGGGCTGTTCGGGAAAATTTCTAGCAAATACAAAGTACTTAGTAAAGTACCACGAAGTTAACTGAGGTCATCATAACTGTGGAAGGGCTTAACAGCCTAACCTTTGTAATTTGAAATACACCAGTCAGCAAGAAGGTAGACTTGGTTAAGGCAAGAAGACGTTGTGAAACCATGAGAATTTTTCTTTCAAACCCAGATTTATTCCAAACCCTTTTCTTTTCAAAACCAAAATTTTCTTTAAAACCTATACCTATTTCTAACCATCTTTTAAACCAAACCAGGAGACCTACACCGGCCACAGTGCCACACGGTAGGTAAGTTATACCCAGTTTACTTTTGAATAACCGGATGGAAACCGGTAAACCCAAGGGTAGCAACCCGAGGGAATGGATGGAGTTTATAATGATATAACGGTGGAGAGACTTTCCCTTGACTAAGTTCGGGAAGCACGGAATGCATATTGTCACAGGACAATATAAGGAGTTGGCAACAGAATACTTCACCTAGGCATGTGACGGACACTACGAGTGTACCAACTGAAATGTGGGACGACCGCACTCCGATAGGAGCTTGTGGGCCTGACAGACCTACATATGGGTTAGTTGGGTAAGTAGTAATGTATCAGTAGGGTACCCCACATATGTATACGAGTGGAGTCTGGAACACGGGAAGTAGTCGACTCCATACTACGGTCAGCAGTAAAAGTCAAGCAAGAGCTAAGGGTTACCACGAATGGTTGAAGTAAAGGAACCCAGTTAAGAAGACTAAAGGAATTAGTGAATTTGTTCAAGGAAATATTTAAGAGTCGGAAGGTGCGAAGGGCACTGACTGCTATGTAAAGACATCGGATATGTTTTAAGAATCTTCTGGGATAAAACATGATAGCTGGAACGAATACCCAGCTAAGAACGCAAGAAGATGTAGTTTACTGAATGTACCCATTAGTGCAGGCCAAATGTAATGGCATATCTTAGCAACACCCAGGAGCAATCCTTGAGGGGTGTTTGGATCAAACATTGTTGGATGAAGCAATGTAACAGAAACGCAAGAGTTGAAACAATTACTCAGATTAAACACTGAAGGTAACCCACTTAACAGTAGGACCCTAAGTTGCCAAAGAGACAACTTAGAAGGTATCGTGACACAACGACCTTGTCATTGAGCCCAATACAACCTCCAAATCATGTAATGTTGTACAGAGAAGTAAATGTGTGTGAACAGCCTAAAATGAGCAAAGCTCGAGGCATTAAGGCTTATAAGCCACAAACAAAGTGTGTTATATAAATTTGCGTAGATTGCAGAAATTTATGTTGTACAAGTAAATAGAGCGGAGAACGAACCACTGCATTAAGAGTGGGGATACCTCTCGATATTGTGAGACCGTAGGAGCAGTAGTTATGTGAACCAAGTTCAAGAAATATGTTAGGGATTGACCATGTTGTTATTACCCTAGAATGATTTGAATAAGAATAATACGAAAGGAAGTGTTTGTACCAATTGTGTAGACAGGAAGAGTAATAAGTCTGATAGCAACCACCATAGGTGTGTGATGCTAAATGTGTAGTGAACAACGCTCAAGGAGCATAAAGGCTCGAAAAATAGTATATTAAAAAATCAGCCAAATAAGAGGCCAAACCCAGTGTAATGGCGGAAGCTAATATAATAGCGGATGTAGTGTAACTTGATGTTGTATAATGAAAGAGGATACGGTGTGCAATAAGCGACCGTTGTATAAGTATTGTTAAATGATAAAATGGTGAAGGAGCAGAGTTATGAGTTAAACCCAGTGGAGACACAACAGTAAATGATGGCAAACGAACTGAGCCGTAAGCCGGTAGCCAGTATTATGAGATAAGAATCTTAGTGAAACACAGTGTAAATTCCTATTGCAATCGCATAAGAGATTTACAGCCAAGAGTTTACGCCTCTGCACTCTGTATGACTGAGTGTTTTGGTATTGCGCTTGCGCGGTAATGATCGAGTGAGATAGTGCAAACGGCTTATTTGATATATTAAAAGCCCAGAAATAATCCTAGAATTCAATAATTCAATAGACCGTCGGGTTGCAAAAATCCCGGTCGAAATAGTATAGTGATTTTTGAAGCGATCGGGTGTCAATCCACGGGACTTGATGTAATAAGTCTAGCCTTAGGCAATGGGTAACTAAAGAGGGGTTTGTTTTGGTTTTGGGTTTCAAATTGGTAACAAGAAAGTAAATAACAGATAAATTAAAGTGATAGTCTTGGGTGTGTGAACGGTGCTCTAGGTTCAGGGAGTTGTTTCACTAGCTAGGTTCTGCATATTCTACTACTTAAGCGAAGACTTGGATTGGCTTATAATTCTCAATTATCTACTCTGTATTAAGTCTTAATTCCAGGTAGCTCATCTAGACAGGGCATGTAGTTCTAATCTAGACCTAGCAAGTATATCTAGATGGTTTTCTTGCACAGAATTACTAGTGGTTTGGTCCGGCTAAAAGCTCCTAGTGACTAATGTAATCTATCCGATTGCAATTATCACAGGTAATAGGTTAACAGGACCATCAATGCTAATCACCTTATCTGATCATAACATGATTCGAGGGCTTATAATAAATTCATGACGTTTATTAAAAGCACTTAAAAAGCATTAACCTGAACAATCCAAATAGTATCAATAAAGCAGTAAAATAATGCAGAGTTTAACTAATTACAACATCTCTTCCCCTAGAGTATATCCTCTTAGTTAGACATAGCGATTATAATCAGAAATGAGAGAGAGTTGAGAGAAATCATCTGTTATGAAGATCTTCTTGCTCGCTCCGCCCTTTGTCCTTGCACTATGCTGGCTGAGAGGTTGGATTTAATGACAATGGAGTGAATCTCGTGAAATGGGGCGAAAATGGAATTTTTGGGTGAGTTTGTGAGACGTCCGGATGGGATGGGTCGGACTCAAATCCCGACGCGAATCCGGACGTGAGTTTTTGTGTGGCGAGTGTGCGGAAGCGTATTTGTGATTTTTGTGTGAAAGAACTGGGATGAAAACGTGATTTATGTGGAGTGTGTATGTGTTTGAGTGTATGTATGTGGATGGAGTACGGAGGAGTTAGTATGTGGATGACCAGATGGATGAAATGAGAAGAGGAAGGTGAGGAGAGGTGTGGATGAATATCCGGTGCGAATTGGAATGAAGGCTGGGGAAGGGTTTAAATAGGCTTGGAATTTAAACATTGCTTAGTGGTAAATAGAGTAGGAGCATGGGAATTGGGTTAGTTTATACGGAGTAGCAGATTGATTGAGCTAGGCAATGGTTTAATCGGCCGATAATTGCGCCTAAAGCAACAATTATCGGTGCGGTGATTTTTATTTTTCAATTCTGTGTCACGTCCGCGTTTGAGTCCGCATACGGACAGGGGTGCGGACGTGACTATCCTAGCGAGATTTACTCTGTCCATGTTTGAGTCCTGATTGCGGACATGACTGTCCTGGCAAGATCTGTGAGACGTCCGCATAGCCTCCCGTGTTTACGGACGTGAGTGTACAAAGAAAACCCAATCTAGAGTTGTCCGCGTTTCTGTCCGGTTTGCGGACGTGACTCAAGAGAGGAGGGAACTCGATCTGGAGATGTCCACGACTGTGTCCGAGTCTGCCCATCAGGACACATATCCGGACATGTGTAAATTTTTCTCTTTTTGTTCCAAAAGCTCTAAACTCCTTCCTAATCACGTCCTAAGCCAAAATAACATGAAAACAAGAAGGTAAATGCAAAAATCTAAGTAAAAGATATGGAAAACAAGGGTTTAAAGCACTCAAAAGATAGATCAATAATCAGTGCATCAAATTCCCCCACACTTATCTTTTGCTTGTCCTCAAGCAAAATAGAGAATAAAACTATCTTCCAGGCTGTAGCATTGAAACTCAGGGTTAAACAGATGCAGACAGAAAGCAAGAAATGATGACGATCAAAAGAATAATTCTGCTTCTAGATGTAGGTTTTCACAGTCAGTGAAAAAGAAGGATTTTTAAAAGCATGGAGAAGTCAGAATACAAAATCTGGAAGTAGATTAACTTGGGATCTTCCACTAATTCTTTCCTCTAACCTTTGGATGACAAGGGGTGTGAAGTAATGCCTTATTCCGCAATACCTTTCAACACCACGTACTCATGTTTATAATAAAAACTGCAATTTATTGCTTTCATTTTTTTAATGCGAAAATATACAAAACAAACATTTTTTTATATATTGCATTATTTTTCTGTACCCCAGACTTTTCTCTCTATCCTTGTAGCGGTGTTGGGTCTTCTATCCCAGATCACGAGACCTTAGGTAGATAGGTGTTAAGGCACCCCAGAGGACTTAATAACCGGATAGACGAGGCCTGTTTTTGGTTTATAAAAAAATTATAAACAGCGGAGTACCTTGCCTTATCCTTTTCATTCCAAACTTTCAAATCATTTCCAAGAATCCCAAGCTAAACTAATTCAGTTTCCATAATCAACTAATCCATTAATTGTTTTGTGAAAATAGATTAATTTTTATAAAATTAGATATACAAACACCCTAAAGCAGAAGGATTCTTGAGGTAGTCAACATGCCTTGATTTCTAAATCTATTTGAAGAAGTGATTTTCTCGAAAGCAAGTAGACAATTAAAGACAAGTGTGACATTTAAACCCAACTCGCAACTTCAGATAGATTTTTCTACTCTTAATTCCCCCCCCCCCCCCCCACACTTGAGTAGAGCAATGCCCTCATTGCGTGGAAATCGAACCCCAAGTAAGCATGGATTATAACGTAGAACATTGGTAAGCAAGTAGATAGAACAAAATGTTAAAAGGAGTACTTCCCAATGTTCCAGCCAATCGTAAGTGCGTGCGCAGTTGAGGTTTATTCGTCGTGCTATATGTCCCCTCGAGTGCATAAGTGTCGAGTGTAAAAATAGAAGAGACTGTACAACATAGCATTAGAGGAAAGTAGAATAGAAATTGAACATTTAAACACTGCAAGTTAGTCTGTACGGTTTACGTATACCCTTCAAAATAAAATAAAATAAAATAAAGGTAAGAACATCAAAAGAGTGCAAGCTAAAATAAATAACAGCTGAAATAAATAAAACAAACAAAACAAGAAATAGATGATCACTGTGATGGTCCCGGTGGTAGCTGGCCCATGAGTCTCTCGATGAGTAGAGCTGTCCGACTCTGGACCTCGTCACTACGCTCTAGGCACTGGGTAATCCGGTCCTGGGTCTGCCGCAGCTCGCCAATATCGCCTGCCATCTGCTTCTGTCTCCGCTGTATCGTCTGCTGCTACTGTAGGAGGGTATCCAACGTGGTCTGCAGCTCAGGTGGAATGCTCATGACTGGAGCAGTAGGTGGCTGCATGGTAGCAGTGGCAATCGGTGCAGAGCCCGAAGTCGAGGATGAAGCAGTAGCCCCCAGGCCAGAGCTGCCGTGTACCCAGCTCCCATCCTCTAATCGCATGAAGCCCCATCTCTTCACCGTCTGTAAAGAGATTGGGCTCTCGCCCTCTCGCACATCGATCCCGGTGAAGACGTCGTCAGGCAGCTCACGAGCGAGGTGGTGGGAGATGAAGAAGGGGAAGATAGGCGTGATCTTCTTCTTCTTCGATCGCAAGTAGGTGACCACCTTGTGCAGCTGGTGGAACATGATGTACGGTACCGAGATCCGTCGCTGTGGCTCGGGAGGCAGTGCGAGGAAGTAGTCGATAAGGACACAGTCCTCGTCAGTGACATCATTTCCAGCACGAGGCCGGATCTGATGGCTGAGGAGCTCAGCTACCTGCCTCTGCATGAGCGATGGGAGGCTGGTGTAGGGGATGACACCCTTAGTCTCCTTTCCCCGGTGTCTCGACGTCTGACCAACCTCCTGGACCCATCTAGTCCTAGTGGTCCTCAGCAGCTCCTCACCCATATCTACATGGGCTTCCTCGTTATCCGGAAGCATAAAGACGGTGCTAAATGAGGTGGGAGTGATCTCTACCAGATGGTGGCGCACATAAGAAGTGATGACATTCTGCGTATCGTGCGCCTGGGCGTTCGCATAGAACTCCCGAACTAGGACAGGAGCAAAAACGCCCTCGCCCATCCTCAGTACTGTAGCGATCCCGTGTCTCTCAAAGACAGGATGTATCTCTGTGGAGTTAATTACCTCTGATGCTATACGCCTCTCCATAACAAATTTCCCGTCCTGGTCGTACCAGGCACGGGCGGTGGCGGAGATAAACCCATCCTCTCGTAGGGGAGGTGGTGGTGGAGGTGGTGCATCTGATGTATCATCGGGTCGTGGGCGTCGCGAAGAGGACCCCGAGCGTATAACTCCACCTCCTCTAAAACGAACCATCTATTTGTTGTTTGTCAGAAGGGAAATTAAAATTCAATAATAAAGATGCAATATTGAAAAGCAAAGAACACAAAAACTGACAAACACGAGCCCATAGTAATTCATATTCTCCAAAAGTTCGTTATCGATTGGGAGCAAGGCAATGTAGGGCAGAACAAGCACAATGCTAAGCTTAAATAAAAACAACATTAAGGTGCAAATTCAGAAATGAAATTCAAAAATTTTGCAAAATTTCAACATGTCCGGACTTGTGTCTGGGTGGCGCTGCGCGGACGCAAATCCGGACTGCGCTAGAACCCTAAAAGAAATTCGCGGCGAACAGAACTCGCCCAAACACACAAATTTTCACAGATTTTGCAAATGTTCTAACGATTTCGCACATCAATCTCAAGTTGAACCACCTAAACGCCTCTAACTACATTTCAATCCTCAAGATTTTTATCTAATCTCGAATTCAGTTGCTGAAGTTCGCATCGAAACTGAAATTAAACATTTTTGAAAAACCTGGAAATTCGTTTGCAGAGAGCGTGTGGGTTGCGATGGTGGTGCGGTGGGGCTGGGGCGTCGTCGGAGGTGTGGCGGTGCGGTGCTCAGTGCGGTGGTCGCCGGTGCTGGTGGAGAAGAAGGTGGCTGTTTGTTGGGTTGGAGTTCGACAGAAGCAGAGAAATGGAGAAACGAGGAAGAAGAGAAGAAAAGAGAAGAAGAAAGAATAAGAAAGGAATTCGGTTTAAGTCATGTCCGCAAACCTGTCCGTAATACGGACACGTTTGAATTTCCAAGCGTCCGGATGGCGGCCGTGTTAACGGACGGGTGTTAATTGCGTCCGTGTAGCTGTCCGTTTTACGGACGTGACTGTAATAGAGATGTGGGGTTCGAATTTTTGTCCGTGTAAGCGTCCGCTTTGCAAACATGTGAGCTTTATAACGTGTCCGCGTGTAGCTGCGCAGACGCAAATTCGGACACGTTTAAAATCTCTCTTTTTTTTAAATAGTTTATAATTTAAAATTTTAAATTGTAAATCACCATCAATATCACAGAAGACTTGATAATGGCTAACTAATTAAACACACAAAAGCAGTAAATCAGGCAAGATCAAAGTAGACACATATAATACAGAAAGCAAAGAGTGAGGGTGTAAGAATTGCTCCCTGATTTTATAAGGAGTAGTGCTTCATGATTCCCCCACACTTGAGTTCAGCCAAGCACCAATTTAGTTCATTGAAAGTTTTTGAATCTGCAAGGCCAGAAGAACTCAAGTGGAAACAGATAAAGCTATTAGTAGAAAATAAGAGCCAAGGCTCTTTCAATATGCACAATAGCTATTAACGTACCACAAAAAATAGAAGAGTAAAATAAATGACTAAACTAAGGAAGTGAAAAGAGATACAAACCGGTGGGTTGCCTCCCACCAAGCTGCCCGGAGTTAAAGTCTCTGGCTAGACTTTACAGATAGTATCAAGGAGTGCCACCACAGTAGCTAGCAATAGCTTTCTTCAATTTGAAATACCATTGCGATCGCGGCTTCTTGGATGCTTTGGGAGGTGGTGCTGCAGTACAGATAGTAGAAATAGATTTAATGGAAGAAGAAGAACTTTCAATAAAAGTTATACCTGGTGCAGGAGGCTGAGAAAAAGTATCGCCTAGGTACTTCTTTAGTCGAGCACCATTCACTTTGAATACTTCTCCTGACTTGTTTTCTAGGTCGTAGGCACCATAGGTAGTGACTCCCACTACTCTGAAGGGACCTGCCCAGTGTAATTTCAGCTTCCCAGGAAAGA
The DNA here is from genome assembly GCA_023374045.1 of Limonium bicolor. Taxonomy (NCBI): domain Eukaryota; kingdom Viridiplantae; phylum Streptophyta; class Magnoliopsida; order Caryophyllales; family Plumbaginaceae; genus Limonium; species Limonium bicolor. The sequence goes on from CM041776.1 coordinate 227,916,049, forward strand.
GACGTAGCCTGGAGTTAAAGAGCAACACCATATCCCCCACTTTGAAGTCCCTCTTTTGAATCATTTGGTCATGGATCCTTTTTGTGTGTTCTTTATAAATCCTTGAGCTGTCATACGCCTGTTCTCGTAGTTCTTCCAACTCAGAAAGCTGAAATCGCCTCTTCTCTCCAGCATCACGTAAATCAAAGTTGAGGGCTTTTAAAGCCCAATAAGCTTTGTGCTCTAGCTCAACTGGGAGATGACAAGTCTTCCCGTACACCAGCTTAAATGGAGACATCTCAATGGGAGTCTTGAATGCAGTTCTCTAAGCCCACAGAGCATCGTCAAGCTTGACAGACCAATCTTTCCTGGAGGAGTTGACTGTCTTCTGAAGAATCCATTTTAGCTCTCGGTTACTCACTTCTCCTTGCCCATTAGTTTGGGGATGGTAATGTAAAGCAACCTTATGAGTCACCCCGTACTTAGTCATCAGGGAATCAAAGGCCCTGTTGCAAAAGTGAGAACCACCATCACTGATGATAGCTCTTGGCACACCAAATCTAGTAAAGATGTTCTTCTTCAAGAATTTCACCACAGTTCTAGCATCAGCAGACGGGCAGGGGATTGCTTTGACCCATTTGGAAACATAATCTACAGCAACGAGGATGTAGTGGTTTCCATGAGAAGAAGGGAATGGGCCTGTAAAGTCAATACCTCATACATCAAACGGCTCAACTTCAAGGATTCCCTTCTGAGGCATCTCATGCCTTCTTGAAGTGTTCCCCATCCTCTGGCAGTTATCACAGTGAGCACAGAAGCGGTGGACATCTTTGTGCATAGTGGGCCAGTAGAAACCACACTCTAACACCTTAGCAGCTGTCCTTGTAGGACCATGGTGACCACCTGCCTCTCGAGAATGGCAAAACTCAATCACACTGTTAACCTCCTCATCGGGAAGACACCTTCTGATTAAACCATCAGCACACACTCTGAAGAGATAAGGGTCCTCCCAAACGTAATGACGGGCTTCAGAAAGAAACTTCTTCCTCCGGTTGTAGCTTAGATCATGGGGAATCAAACCAGAGGCAAGATAGTTAGCCAGATCAGCATACCATGGCTCTTAACTTTCCCAATTACAAAGACTGTTTCGTCAGGAAAGAATTCATTTATGGGGACCCCGTCATCTGGAGTCTCAAGCCTAGACAAATGATCTGCCCCATTCGCTTCCCTTGCTTATCAACAACTTCCAAGTCGAACTCTTGGAGAAGCAAGATCCATCTCAGGAGTCTGGGCTTAGAATCATTGTTTTGGAATAGGTACTTCAAGGCAGAGTGATCGGTGTGAGCAATTACCTTACTTCCCAGCAAATAGGGCCTGAACTTGTCCAGAGCAAACACCACCGCAAGTAGCTCCTTTTCAGTGGTGGTGTAATTCTTTTGAGCCTCAGACAGAGTCTTACTCGCATAAGTGATAACCCTAAAAAATTTTTCCTTCCTTTGACAGAGTGCAGCACCAACAGCAAAATCACTAGCATCTGTCATGACCTCAAAAGGAAGAGACCAGTCAGGGGAAACCACAATAGGGGCAGAGATGAGTTTACTCTTGATAGTTGAAAGGCCTTCAAACATTCTTCTGAGAACTGAAATTTTACATTTTTCTATAGCAGATCAGACAAGGGCTTTGCAATTTTGGAAAAGTCCTGGATGAACCTTCGATAGAACCCTGCGTGACCCAGAAAAGATCTAACACCCCTGACTGAAGTGGGAGGAGGTAACCCCTCAATGACCTCCACCTTCGCCTTGTCCACCTGAATACCATCTTTGGAGACCCTGTGTCCAAGCACTATACCTTCATGGACCATGAAATGGCACTTCTCCCAATTCAAAACCAGGTGGGTCTCCTCACATCTTCCTAGTATCTGATCCAGCTGATCAAGACACACATCAAAACTCTGGCCATATACCGAGAAGTCGTCCATGAAGACTTCTATGCTTTTCTCAATAAACACATTAAAAATCGCCATCATACATCACTGAAATGTGGCTAGAGCGTTGCAAAGACCAAATGGTATCCTCCTATATGCAAAAGTGCCATAAGGGCAGGTGAAGGTGGTTTTCTCCTGATCATCTGGCGCAATGGGAATCTGAAAATAACCGCTGTACCCATTAAGGAAGTAGTAGAACTCTTGCCCAGCTAGCCGCTCCAACATTTGATCAATAAACGGTAGCGGGAAGTGGTCCTTCCTTATGGCTTCGTTCAGACGCCGGTAATCGATGCACATCCTCCAGCCAGTGGTCTGTCTTTGGGGCACCAATTCTCCTTTATCATTAGGCACCGCCACTATTCCTCTTTCTTGGGAACAACTTGCACAGGAGAAACCCAGCGGCTATCAGAGATGGGGTAAATGATGCCTGCATCCAAGAGCTTCAACACCTCAGCTTTCACTACTTCCTTCAGGTTTGGGTTTAATCGCCTCTGAGGCTGCCTCACTGGCTTGATACTATCTTCCATGTAAATTCGATGAGTGCAGAACCCTGGACTAATCCCTTTAATATCTGCCAATGACCACCCCAAAGCTCCCTTGTGCCTTCTTAACACTTCCAGAAGTCTGTTTCCTGCGAAACAGACAAAGATGAAGAAATAATAACAGGCAGGGCGCTACCCTCTACCAAGAAAGCATATTTAAGATTTGAAGGGAGAGTTTTAAGTTCAAGAGTAGGGGGCTTCTCTACTAAAGGAACTAGCCTCTGAGTAGGCCTGTCCAGTGGCTCCACAGGAGGAGCATAAGGGCGAAAGTAGGTTCGTCCCTGATTAAGCTGCTGGACAACAGTAGCTACCTCAGTGCTCCCTTTGTCATCCTCAATCGAGTAGCATAACACCTGCTCTAGCAAATCAGAATTCTCAAGCAAGAAAGAAGAGTCATCAGTATTTTTAGCGACAAACGCATCATAATCATCAGAACAATCAACATCCACTGAAAGCACAGCATGAGAAGAAGCATTTGTTCTCATCATCTTAGTGATATCAAAACTAAGCTCCTCATTATTAAACTTAAGGGTGATCTTTCCTTTGTCAACATCAATGACAGTTTTAGCAGTTCGTAGGAATGGTCGACCCAAAATTAATGGCACTTCAACATCCTCATCCATATCAAGAATGACAAAATCAGCAGGGAAGAAGAAGTTACCAACACCTACCACAACATTTTCAACCATACCACGAGGTTTGATTGAGCAATGATCAGCTAATTGCAAATTAAAATTGATTGGGACAAGCTCACCAGCATGAAGCTTCCTAAACATTGAGTAAGGCATCAAATTTATACTCGCTCCAAGGTCGCAGAGTCCAAACCCACAGTCCATGTCTCCAATGGTGCAAGGGATGATGGGCTGCCCTGGATCTCCACACTTTGGAGGAAGCTTCTGCTGGATGGCTGCAGAGCACGTCTCTGTCAGCTGAACAATCTCACTTTCCTTGAACTTTCGCTTGTTAGAAATCAAATCCTTCACAAAGCGAGCATAATAGGCATCTGCTTGATAGCATCAATCAAGGGGATATTAATTGTAAGCTTCGAAAACACACTAAAAATTTCCCAAATTGATCATCAAGTTCTTTTTCTTTCAATCTATTAGGGAAAGGAAGTTCCTTAGGAACCACCTTACCCCTGGAATTTTTAGCAATCAAAGTATGAGAAGGGGAAGAAATAGGAGCCTGGGTCTCCTCAACAACTACCTCAGGAGGGGCTGGGGGCCCTGACGGTGCACCAGTGCTAGAAGAAGGAAGACCGGTCTCTTCGTCAGCTTGATCCTCAGCCACTTGATCTCTATTCATCAGCTGCTTCCCACTTCTTAAGGTAACTGCTGCTACCTCTTCAGAACTGAACAGTCTTCAACTACCACGGCTTCTGAGACCGACACTGCCTTCAACTGTGCTTTAGGATTGGGGTCTGGTTGGGAAGGCAGTGATCTAGAAGGTCTCTGTTGTAGGAGGAACTGAGTCAACTGACTCATCGTTCCCTGCATTTCCACCATGGCGTTCTCGAGTTTTTGCTGACCAGCTGCCAATTCTGATTTATTACTGTTTGCTGCTCTTGAGAAGCCATCAGCTTATCCATCATCTCCTTAAGATTCGCATTGTTTGAGCTCAGTGATGGTTGCTGAGCTTGAGACTGTTGTGGCCAAAACTGACTGTACCGAGGCCTAACAAAGCCTGGTGGTCCTCCCTGGTTCGTCCTCTGAGGCTGTATCTGATGTGAATTTAGCGCATTGTTCGGATTTCCGTACCACCTGAGGTTTTGGTGCTGATTTGCACCCAGGGTTGTCTGGTGTTGAATTGTCCTATGACATTGGCCTCCTCAGTTTGCTTCATTTCGGCTACCAGTGGGCAGTTCTCGTATTCATGTGCATCCCCACACTGAGAGCAGACTTCATTGACATTTGTAGAGATTGTCTTGGCGGATTGCCTAGGGGTTGGCCCCATTGTGAGCTGTTCGAGCATTTTCATCGCTTCCCATCGTGGTTTTCAGCTGTGCTTGCTCGGCAGCTATCTGTTTATCATCGGGTCCGGAGCTCGGGTAGAACTGTGATTTACTGAGAAGACTCTTCCCCCATTGTTGCTCCATTGGCGAAGCTCCTCACAGTAGGACTCCATAGATGCCATGAAATCTTCCCCGCTTTTTGCTAGTAGGTTCCCTCCTAAGGCAGCTCTCACCTCGCCTCTGATTTCATCTTTTAGCCCCTGGAAGAATCCCTGAGCCAATGAGGTGATATCCTGACCATGGTGAGGGCACTGGCGGAGTAGTTCTTTGAATCGGTCCCATGCCTCGCATATTGTCTCGCTACCCGTTTGCCTGAATGCCATCAGATCGGCAATCATCTGTCGTGTCCTGGAGATGGGGATGTATTTCTCGTAGAATTTATCCGTCATCTGTTCCCAGGTGGTAATGATGCCTGGCGGTAGTCGGTGGAACCATTTCGAAGCTTCTCCCGATAAGCTGTGCTGGAACAGGCTCAGTCTGGCATACTCCTCCAATCCTTGTGATAGCCAAGGGAGTCCAAGTGCACTAGAAATCGATGTACGTGGTCTAGTGCATCAGCTGGATCGGCACCTGAAAATGTTCCTGCAGGGTGATTTCGAACCGCATTGGATTGGTGAGAGGGTTTTACCTTTTGCCAATCGGCCATTAGTTCTGCAGTTAAGTCTGGTAGAACCACTGGGCCTCTTCTTGGTGTGGCAAGTGGCCTGTTTACTCGCCCCATCGTGTATTGGGCCACTGGACCTCCTCCAAGCTGGTCATGGTTTGCTGCCATGTTGAAATCGAGCTGCCTTCTTGCTCTTAAAGCTTGGAGGTAAACTCTCTCGATTTCGGGGTCAAAGTCTGTATCTGGTGGACCAGATGAACACGTTCTACGCATCCACTAGGTACTGATAGCAACAAAAGAGAAGGGGACAAAATATGTTGGAATTTAGAACTAAAATAAGCAAGGGAAATTGACGAAATAACTGAGACAATGAACTTATAGTACTTGAAAATTTAAATGACAGATTATAAACTGAATTAATTAAATGATAATAATGAAAAAAACAATTGTATAAAATGGCACAAAAATAAATTAAACCTTAAACATAAGCAATAAACAAAATAAATTACGAAACAAATATTAATAAACAGGGTATTGTAATAATGTAACGAATTAACCAAGGCTAGGGACTAGACAAAGTCAAGTCCCCGGCAACGGCGCCATTTTGCAAACGACTTATTTGATATATTAAAAGCCCATAAATAATCCTAGAATTCAATAATTCAATAGACCGTCGGGTTGCAAAAATCCCGGTCGAAATAGTATAGTGATTTTTGAAGCGACCGGTGTCAATCCACGGGACTTGATGTAATAAGTCTAGCCTTAGGCAATGGGTAACTAAAGAGGGGTTTGTTTTTGTTTTGGGTTTCAAATTGGTAACAAGAAAGTAAATAGCAGATAAATTAAAGTGATAGTCTTAGGTGTGTGAACGGTACTCTAGGTTCAGGGAGTTGTTTCACTGGCTAGGTTTTGCATATTCTACTACTTAAGCGGAGACTTGGATTGGCATGTAATTCTCAATTATCTACTCTGTATTAAGTCTTAATTCCAGGTAGCTCATCTAGACAGGACATGTAGTTCTAATCTAGACCTAGCAAGTATATCTAGATGGTTTTCTTGCACAGAATTACCAGTCTGGTTTTGGTCCGGACTAAAGCTCCTAGTGACTAATGTAATCTATCCGATTGCAATTATCACAGGTAACAGGTTAACAGGACCATCAATGCTAATCACCTTATCTGATCATAACATGATTCGAGGGCTTATAATAAATTCATGACGTTTATTAAAAGCACTTAAAAAGCGTTAACCTGAACAATCCAAATAGTCTCAATAAAGCAGTAAAATAATGTAGAGTTTAACTAATTACAACATCCCTTCCCCTAGAGTATATCCTCTTAGCTAGACATAGCGATTATAATCAGAAATGAGAGAGAGTTGAGAGAAATCATCTGTTACGAAGATCTTCTTGCTCGCTCCGCCCTTTGTCCTTGCGCTATGCTGGCTGGGAGGTTGGATTTGATGACAATGGAGTGAATCTGGTGAAATGGGGTGAAAATGGAATTTTTGGGTGAGTTTGTGAGACGTCCGGATGGGATGGGTCGGACTCAAATCCGAACGCAAATCCGGACGTGAGTTTTTGTGTGGCGAGTGTGCGGAAGCGTATTTGTGATTTTTGTGAAAGAACTAGGATGAAAACGTGATTTATGTGGAGTGTGTTTGTGTTTGAGTGTATGTATGTGGATGGAGTACGGAGGAGTCAGTATGTGGATGACCAGATGGATGAAATGAGAAGAGGAAGGTGAGGAGAGGTGTGGATGAATATCCGGTGCGAATTGGAATGAGGGCTGGGGAAGGGTTTAAATAGGCTTGGGATTTAAACATTGCTTAGTGGTAAATAGAGTATGAGCATGGGAATTGAGTTAGTTTATACGGTGTAACAGATTGATTGAGCTAGGCAATGGTTTAATCAGCTGATAATTGCGCCGAAAGCAATAATTATCGGCGCGGTGATTTTTATTTTTCAATTCTGTGTCACGTCCGCGTTTGAGTCCGCATACGGACAGGGGTGCGGACGTGACTATCCTAGCAAGATTTACTCTGTCCGTGTTTGAGTCCTGATTGCGGACATGACTGTCCTGGCAAGATCTGTGAGACGTCCGCATAGCCGTCCGTGTTTGCGGACGTGAGTGTACAAAGAAAACCCAATCTAGAGTTGTCCGCGTTTCTGTCCGGTTTGCGGACGTGACTCAAGAGAGGAGGGAACTCGATCTGAAGATGTCTGCGACTGTGTCCGAGTCTGCCCATCAGGACACATATCCGGACATGTGTAAATTTTCCTCTTTTTGTTCCAAAAGCTCTAAACTCCTTCCTAATCACGTCCTAAGCCAAAATAACATGAAAACAAGAAGGTAAATGCAAAAATCTAAGTAAAAGATATGGAAAACAAGGGTTTAAAGCACTCAAAAGATAGATCAATAATCAGTGCATCAGATAGCTAGGAAGTTGGGAAGATGTTAATTGTAGTAGAACAACAAAAGACTTATAACATTATGAGACCGACGCAAAGGAAATGCAAGAGTACTTGTACAGAACCAAATGTAGAGGCATGATTAGCAATAAGTGACTGCAGTAACACGGAATACCAAGTATCAGTATGGAATATACCTCAAGTGTGAGCAATAACCGAGAGAGCACTACACATTAGGTGGTAGCTCAATCTCAACCGACAGTAAGTCGGTAGAAGCATGTCAATCATTGTGAATTACATAGCAGTATACACAATGATTCAAGTGTTGAATGTGCATAGTGAATATGAGTGAGTGACTAATTATTAATGCCTAGAAGCCTCACAGGCCAGAACCGAAACCAGTTATGAGTTAAATAGACTCCAATGAGAATTCTAGGTATAGGGACTAAACCGCCAATACGGTTAAGATCCTCTAACCAGAACGCATTGTATAACAGACCACGTGGAAGCTAAAACACTTCACGGCGGCAGAACATTCCAAACCAATGTACAGTGAGTGATTACGTGGGCGTAATCCCTTTTAAGGGGGGAAGAGCGCAAAACCGCTTAGTGTGTTTTACCGTACAAGTGTACGCGATCTATGTTGTGCATAGCACAAAATAATTTGTTTGGATGATTGGTGCGTGCGTTACATAAACATACCCATTCATTCATGGTTCAATTGTGGTAATTTTGCACAGAAGATGCGAAATACCATTGTGACAAGTGTGACTACCTTGTTAATGGTTGTGTGTTAGTACATGTATAAGGGAGCGAATAAACTCCTGGGGGGAACTAAAACCCCAACGGTATGTGTTCGTATAATACTAAATGTAAAACCGTGTGTTGTATTTTGATAAAATATATGTATATATATACAATACAGTGATTCATGAAAGGGTATGAAATCGACATAGAACCTAGTGAGAATACAATTTGCTAGACAACAGATTAAAGTGAATGGAGATAACTGATAGACGGAGTTCTATCCCTTGGAGATGCAATGATTATGACTAGAATGATTTAAAAGATAGAAAAGGGAAATGTGTGTATTATTTGATGCTTGAAAATGAAGTGGGAGGTGGAACTTGATTTGCATGTGATTAAGGGAAGCTGAACACAAATTGGGGTGGAAGGATAGTTTGACATTGATGCTGATCACATCAGGGTTGGATGATTCTTGAAGCTCCCTATAAGTCGTCACAAATAACCACGCCAAGAAAAGAAACAAAGAGCATAAGTTGAACTTGGAGTTGTATGCGTTTTCAAAAGGATTTTCAATTGGTATTTCTAAAACCCTTTATTGATACTTTAATTAAAGAAAGTTTTCCTAATTAACCTTACAAACAATATTTTTGTAGTACTTGCTCACGAGCTGAGGACGTATGAGCCTTTGTCTTCGGACCGGTGACATGAGAAGTACATATGTTAAAAATTAAGTGATTGTTTTGATCTCCCAAAGGAATCTGCGGGACAACAGTGTATATGAGTCTAAATGTTGTTATGTTACCTAGACCTATGAGTCTAAATGTTGTTATGTTACCCCGACCTAAGAGTCAGAGGGTTGTTATGTAAGTGTAAGTGTTGTTAAGGTACCCGGACCATTAAGTCCGAGGTTATCATGTGAGTATGTTATGTATGGATGTGGATATGTTGCCCGGACCGTTAAGTCCGAGGTTGTGATGTAAAGTGTGTTTGGTTATGGAAGTTTATTTTGAAAGTAATTCTCGTACTCTAATCCAATGATGCGTGGGAAGTGTGAACTTCGAGGACGAAGTTCTTTTACGGGGGGTAGATTGAAATACCCCAAACCTTGATATGTTGTTTAAATGTTAAACTATGGTATTTAAAGTCTAAAAAGTGCCTTAGAAACATCAGTGTACAATTAAACCATAGTAAAAACACAATAAAACACTAAGACACAGTTTGAGCAAAAACATGCTCTAAGCTTGGAGTGAACTTGGTTAGGACCCAAAGAGCCTACCAAGGCTTTGTAACATTCAATTATGATTTAATAAGGCTAATTAAGTCCTTAGTAGACTTTTGTAGACAATTAAACCAAACAAAACATAAGAAAACACCTTAAAGTCAATTTAGGCAAATAGTTGCTCTAGACTTGGTGTAACCTTGTATAAGACCTAAAGGTCATACCTATACCTTATTTATATGTTAAGGAACATATTAAATCAATTACTAAAGAAAACTAAGCTTGAAGACAAGTTAAAACACAAAATGTGCTTTAAGGAGTCTTAAAGCACATTTTTGAAAAATTGTCTCGTAAATGAGTTTTGAGTGGCTAAATGACCATCATTACTCTTTAATTAACATGTGTACTACTTAGTATCACATTAGGAAGTCCAGATCAATGAGAAATAAAAAATTTCACAAATATGTGACTTAGTTTGTGAATAGTGCTCAAATAGTGCTAGTTTAAGTTATAAGTCAACATAAGTTGTTTAATTGGTCAAAAGTAGACCTCTTATATATAGGAGGGGGAACGGTTTTTAAGGTGAGGAGTCACTAACCTAGTCATATAACTATAGAAAAGAAAAAGAAATAAAGTAAAGTTACTATTTACCTATTATAACATAAATATCTTCAAAAGTAGACCTCTCACTTCATTCTCTTCTTTTCTCCTTGTTCCCACCGTCTTCATCCTCTCCTCCCTTCTTCAAAAACGATTTGCTATAGTAACCTCTCTTCTCCATCTTCATTTCCTTGCCAAATCCAACCATGCTCCAAATCAAATTCTAAGACCATATTTGACTTAGTTAGACCAAGCTCTACCCTTCTATCTTTTCAAATCTTCAAGAGCTCAAGTTTGATTCCATGGAGAATCTCCATTGAAGGAGGAAAAGCTCACCTTCTTGCACATTGTTGTTCTCTTTTGTTCTAAGGTAATAAAGATCAAAGAAAAACCATGTTTCCTTCATTTTCATACATGGCCGAAAATTCACCCTTTAATGGTGTATTTTCTTGTTCTTCATTTAGCTTGAATTGATCTCCAATGGACTAGGAGGAGTCCTATCTTACTACTTATCCAAGTTCTCTTTAAATTCCAAAGGTAATCATCAAATTCTAGTGTTTCAAGACAGTTATGTAAACCTAGGTTTAATTATGAGTTTGGGTATTAAATTTAATGCTCATTACCCTTATATGTGTATTGGTTAGAAGGTTGACAAGTGATAAAAGCTCCTTGCCGATTTTCAAACAAGAGAAAACAAGTGAAAAAGCTTGGTAAACAAAGAGGTAAATGACCTCTCTTAATGTGGTTTTATGTGCTAGGGAATTGAGCTATATTTGCTTAATAAATAACCTAAAGAGCCAATGGGAAATGAGCTAGAAAACTATCCACAAGGTGGACTAAAAGGGCATGGGAGCATTGTTGTGTGTATTCGCAGGTTGAAGGCATTTAAATGTGGAAATTAAGTGTTTAAGTTTAGTGCAATTTAAGGGCCTAAGAGCCAAGCAATTTAAGTTTATCCACTATATTGTGATGTAGTGTTGTTTAAAGGTTTAGTTGTATGTAAGGAACATCTCTTGCGATGATCAATGTCTTGGATGGTTAAAGGATGAAAAACAATATGTTTGTGTGTAAGGAATGCGTATTAAGTGATTAAGTGTTCTTGGTTGTCTAAAGGTGAGAACCTAAGTGTTTGGGTGTGAGAGTTTACAAGAGAAGCTATGGCAAAATTTAGTTGATAAACAAAGGAGTTTATGTGATGAAATGAGATTTTATGACCTAGGAGGTACTAGGAACTTGCTAAGTGTTAAGATGGTGGAAGAAGGTGAATCATGGTGTTCTTAGGTGTTAAGATGCCATGGGCATTGTCTTGAAGGATTTAGAACTCAAATGGGTGTTTTGAACACACCAAGGAATTGTTATGTGAAGTGTTAAGTCTTGTTCAAGATTTGGTAAACAAAGGAAAAGAAATGCCTAGTGAAGGTCTAAGGGAAAACTTGTGGAAATTAGAAGCAATTGTGCAAAGGAGGTGTTTATGAGAAATAATGCTTTTGGAGTGGTGGTAATGTTTGTGAGACAACACTTTGGTTAGTTGAGATAGTAGGCATGATGTACCACTTAGAAATCTAAGGAAAATGTTATAAGTGCTAGGAATTGTTGTAAGGAATTGAGTAACAAGTTAGTGATGATTTAGGGAAGTTTAGTGCTTGTTTTAAGGTGTTTAAACATGTAGGAAACATGTGGAAAGTTTATGGAATGATTAGGTAAGGTTTAAGGTTGGTTTAGGGGTTGAAAAATGATGTTTTGACAAGTTAATAACATGGTCCGGGACCTAGCCCTTGTATAGGTACCTGGACCACCCCTTAAAAAGAGCCGAGAGTGAGGTTTACAAGTGGTCCGGGTCCTTAGTCCAGGACCAAGACCTGGACCAAGGGAAAAATAAGGCCGAGAGTGCAGATCAAGGTTGGTCCGGGACCTTGGGTCCGGACCAAGTCCCGGACCAGGGCAAAAGCTGCTTAAAATGTGTTTTAATGACTTCTAATCATGGGGGATTGAATGGTAATGGTTTTATGGATGTTTAGGCCTTGTTTGGTGACATGTAAAGGCCTTAGAAAGTGTAAACAAGTGATAGGTTTGATGTGAGAGTTGTGAACTTAAGATCACAAGAGTAAATTAATTGTAACGGGGTGACGGGGTAAACTATGGGCGCATTAAACGTTAAGCAACCATGTTACCCCAATGTTAATGAAAGTAATCGTAATGTTACCAGTTGTTCGAGAATTGTTCGAGGAACATAAGTGGACATGATAGAGTGGACTTCGGTGACAGGTATGGTTTTCTTGCAACCTGTGTCCTACCGGATTACACCGGCTTGTATGCCAATGTGTTTTTCTGAATGTTTGCCACGTTATAAGATAAAAGTATGTAATGAGTTTACAGTAATTCATATATGTGACGTGTCTAGTTTCCGATACCGTTTAACCTCGAAAGTGTTAAACCTTAGCTAACTGAGTTTAGGAACACATAGAGATCGGTATCCGGATTTAACGACCTGAACCGTGGGACGTTCTAACCAAGGCTATGCATGAGTAGTTGTGTGATGTTTGTGTGTGGTGTTTGTGTGTGAATGTATGAACCTCCCTTGTGTGTCTAACCCAGTTGTAATACTGTAAGGTGTTTGGATGTGATAGGTTCCACAGTGGAGCCCTTAACTATGTTTATATATATATTATGGGGGGTGAGGAATCCGGTTGTTCCGGTCGCGCGTTGTTTGGGAGTTGATGTATACAGTTTCTTCAGCTTCCTCTCTATTGGTTGTTTTGCTTCGTTGGTCTTCAATCACCCCTGAGCTTAACCAAGGCTTTTGACTCACGTCTGTGGGGATTATGTACGGTGTGTTCGGATCACTATATCCGATCCATCTTTATGTTAAGTTACTCGTTCGACTAACGGGACGGTAATGAGTGGTGTAAAAAGCTTATCATGAGGGTATAATCATTCTCAGGGCTTCCAAGTTAACTAACTATGTTTAGGTCGGTTCGTAAAGGGAACCGTTACCATTATGTTATGTGTTATTGTTGTGCTGCAATTCTTATTGTGATGTGGCGTTATATGTACGTGGAAAATGTGGAATAAGTTGTTATGTGAAGTATGTGGGTCATGGATATGAATCCCAGTTTATAAAAGAGACGTTTATGGATAACCCGACTAGTGGGTAAGTGTCGTCTATTGAGGAAATAGCTCCATTAGAGGAGAAACATGGTATAAGTTAAGTGTTGTGTGTTTATGGTGTACGTGCATGATTTAAATGTAATCAACCGCATGCTAAGACCATAAATAGTTGTGCGTGGCCCGGTAGCATGCGGGCTGCGGGATTACCATACCAGCAAAGGTGCTGAGCCCCTTGGGGGCCACCCTTTCTTTCCTATATTTCAGGTACAGGGAGCTGGAAGCCGTTCGAGAGTAGGACGGGGTAGTTGTTTGTACATGGGTAACCGTTTAAACTGTGTATGTACTGTAGGTGTAGTAAGACCGAAATTGTTGTCGACATTAGTTTGTAAATACTCGGTACAGTTGGAATGTATGTATATTTTTCGGTTGTTGTTAATGGAAAGGGATAGTAATGTGTAGTTGCTCGGGAATCTAGTCCATCAGACCGATACAATGTATATGTATTAGCCTTGTTAGCCACGTGGGTGGTTAACGGCGTGTAACACCTTTGAGTTGAGTAATGTGAAGAGTTAAGTTTTTCCGCTGCAATTTGTTGTTAAGTGTATTGTTGTAGTTGGGGTGTTATAGTACCATACTACGAACTTTGTTTCTAATCTATAATCCACATTATCAAGCTCACACAACTGCCTAATTTCTTTCAAACAGTCCACATACAAATGGCGTATCCTTGTCTAATTTTCGTTAATGCTGAGCTTGCCTACAATCCACATGGTAGCCTCTACTTCTCTTGGAGCCAAGAAACTAAGACCTTCCACCTTCGGGTTACTGATAATTTTTACCTTCGAAATGCTGAAGCAATCTGTTACGGAGGTCATTCATCAACTAGATTGCGGCTACGATGTCACAAGGATGACTTATCGAAATTTGTTTTCAAGAAACCCAATGGTGTACTCTGCACTTCAGTTGCACACTGATGGAGATATTCAAGCAATGATTGACAACTACAAGTGTAGTTGGGACCACTCACAGAGCATGGAGATTCATGTGGAGATGGATGGCAATGATGATGAAGACGATTACTTGTACGAGCCCGGGTGTAACACCCCTCTCCACATTCATGATATAATCTCTCACGTAGCAAATAAATAAAACGTCTCGCAGCGGAAAAATAAATAACAATTACAAAACTCACTCGGGTGTCCCCGGCCGTTACTCGCCCATGCGAGCAACGCAGCCAAACTACATCCAACTTCCAATACAAATAAACTGCTAACCGCCGTGATAACGAGAAACTCCTATACATCATACTAAGTCCATAAATCATAACATCGACAAGTGAGCGTCTACCCAAACCTGAATATACATAACCTTACCATATTACAATTCACCATCTTTAATGCTATACAACATCTCCATGTGTAGTAACAAAAGAAAAACTCCAATTACCCTGTACCTGCTCTTCAGCTCCGACAATGATCAACAACCTGTAATGGTGTAGTATCAGCGATAGACGCTGAGTATGCCGGGCCTGGACCCTAATGGTCACTTGTCATTTTAACCATCTTATTATTAGATTGGTTTCATGCTTTACCATTTTACAGTTATAAACAATACTGAAGCATAAATGTATAATATACATAATCATCCATCCAAATATCCATAATCATTTAACCATCCATCCAAACAGTCATAGAATATATCAAACAACATTTGTATATCGAACGTATCGAGTATTAACAATATTTATTGTACAATGTACAACCGCCGTAGCGTTCACCATCCATTGTCAATTTATTTTAGTTTGGCTTTCAAGCCCCATCCATATGTACAATGTACATTCGTCGTAGCGTACAGTTTCCATAATTATTTATGTACAATGTACATTCGCCGTGGCGTACAGTTTTCATATTTAATTTATCTTAGCCTTGTAGGCTCCATCCAAACCATGCTTAATTATTAATATCAGTCGGGCGTCATGTTAGGACAACCCGATAACCTCACCATGGACAGTAGTCCTCCCGTACACACAAAGGTGCTCATTTCGCTAGAGGTCCGGAGGCCCCTGACTCTCTTATGTCTCGTAAGACGCCCATAAAAAGGCCGTAGCCACCTGATCCACGATCCAGTTTGGGCTCGTTGGATATAACCTGGAGCGGAATCCAATTAGGAAACCCCTCAGTGATCACAAATGCGCAACCAAGTAGTTCGTAAACTACCGGGATTCCTCACCTCAACTCATACCATCTCTCTCTCATAATGTTTAAGATATGCTCTTAGTCTTATGGAGAATATAATTATTAATTAGCTGCCCAATGGGTCTCACGCATACCTAGGAGTAATCTAGGTTATATTCATGTTCGAGATCCATGCTCTAGAGACCAACAATGTCGTGACTCATCCCTAAGTGTTTTACTTAGGTTACCATATATATAATATCATGGTATTATATCAAGTAACCGTCATGTCATCACAACGCATATGTATGTTTATATAAGTCGATCTATAGTCGACGTAGTGTTAGTCCCGTAGGACGCTCGTGCATAAATAAATAATGCAGTAACACTTAAACACATACATGTATAACCACACACATAACACACAAGTTATATCAACCAAATCCGAGCCCAAGGAGCAACCTTAGGACAACTCGGATCAAACCCCTTTACATACCGTTCACCCTGATTGTATTACGGTGGAGTATGAATCAGCAAGATCCTATGCTCCGTGTAGTCCGCTAGCTCGTCAAGCGTCCTTGTCAGAAGTATACTCTAAACGGTATTAAAACTATAAGTCAGTCTCCATGACTAACTACATCCGGTATTTCTGAATAATAAGTAATCCCGACAGTTCACCCCTGTTTTCTACAGTTGTTGTTACGGGTTTCTCTAAAACAGCCGGTTTTGTAACTTAAAACGCGTACGTCATAATACTTCAACTGTTAAGTTTAACTCATTATTTCTTTTTAATCTTATCCACCATCTAGTTTAGGTACATAACCTATAGTTGCATGTATGCATGCATGATTATATTATATTATATTCTTTTTCATATTGTATCATTTTTCCCACCATTATACTATATGGTTTCCAACCATAATATATATCCATCCTTATATACATTATCCTTGTGTATGTATATATTTACCACGTAGGTAATTCCCGTGAGTTTAATAAACTCTTATATCATATGTTACATTTTATCATCTTATGTTAGATGATTATTCCCATTAGGTGTATTGTATTGTACAACTTATATTAAGATTGTTATCCTAATATTATGTAACATTTTATGTTGTGCATTTACAACTCCTAAGGTTTATCCCATAGGTACCTTAGTTTACAAATCTCATTTATTTGTAGTTTGTCACATTATTTTATGTGAGTACCCTTCCTTATATTAATTCCATCTAAACCATATAATTGCTATAACATTTATAACATTATAGACCTTAGTCTAAAATTCATTTTCCAACTCTTATTAACTCGGTATAGCCCTTAACTTTATTTAAATCCCATTTTGACCACATAACATTATGCAATGTTATACCATATACTAATATCATACTATGTGATATTTTTATTCCCTTTAACTTATACCTATAGTTTTTATACAAAACAATTTTATATTGCCTCTTAGGCACCATAGGAAAATCTTATTCTTTTCTATAAACCATAGTTTCCTTAATTTACAAAATCACCCTTAACTTATACCATGTTATATATACCATTTAATATAACATTTCTAACTTATAAAAGAGTATAACCTATGGTTATTTTTTTGTAAATTCCGAGCAGCCCTTGTGCTATTCTATAATTGCCATTTGGCCCTATTTATAACATATAGTTTACCATATCATTAAAACTATATTTTATACACATAACATATTAAATTCTCTTAATAATTCTAAAAATCACCAAATTCCACCAAAGGGTTATAAATATCCTCATTAACCCATATAATTTCGGTATTTACCATTCCACCATCTATATTTCTCCAAAGTGTCATAATGACATAATAACTATATATTATACATATATAGTTTATTTTAATTCCAAAAACAACCCAATAAATTCCTAAAAATTCCCAATAGCCCATGGGTGTTTAAAATACCATTGTACACCCTTTTTTTTCGGTAATAACATATTTACCACATATGTTATAAAAATATTACCGTAAGATACTTATCTCATTATAAAACCTTAAACAAGTTATCTAACTTATTTATTTTGGTCAAAACCTAGCATATGGTCAAGGTTGACCTCCTTAATATTTCCTTGACCATCAATTCCTAATAATTACGATTTGCACCCATACTTTCTAGAAATCACCATTTAACCCCAAAACTTTGTAAAATCTTATAAACTTTATTTTAACTCCTTTCAACCTCTAATTTTCGGCCTTATTTTTATAAAGCCCCCAAATTTAATTTAATTACACTTTAACCCCTTAATCATTTCGGTAAGGCATTTTCACCACTTAAACTTAATTAAAAGCTTGTAAATGCATAAATAAAATGGCCTAAAATACATGGCCTTATTACAAACATTTGCTCACAAAATAAATTACACATAAATGTCCCAAAATACATATAAATTTTCGGCCTCACCATGAATTCTTTGTTTAATTACCAAACTTCCACATAATGTCTTAAATTTGACATTTATGTTACTTAATCACTTAGATAAATTTACTAAGCCATTTCTTTAAACATTTTAAGCTCAAAAAGGACCTTATTACCATGTTCTCTCACGGCAATAATTATAGAAATAGCTTAGAACATTTTAACTTAGCAAAGTTAATGTTTAAGTGATTTATACCTTGATTTAGCTTAGATTAAGCCTTGTTTGGATTCGCCACCTTAAGGAGAGTTTCTCCAAAGCTTGATTTACTTGTCCTCATGTAGAAAACAAGACATGATTAAACTCCAAACATGAGCTAACCATGAGAAGTGTTTAATGACAATTTTCAAGGTAAAATTTACCTTAAAACACCAAGGTTGTACAAGTTGACTTCGGCCTGTTTTAACAGTAGGAAAAGGTCATCAAAAGAGCTACTAAAACCAATCTTTAAACTGGTGTAACTCAGATTAGGAGATGGCTAATTTTTACCTTCTTTAAAGTGCCTAAAATGGTGTTTTTGGCTTGGATCTGGCTATATCTCGAAGCTCTTGATGTACCAACTGAATAAGTATGTTAAGATGAAGATAATAAGGCTAGGAAAAAAGTTTCACAGCCGAATTTGAAGGGAATCAAAAGATATGAGCTTAAAGCACATTTTTGTACCTTAAGAACAAGTTTGGGTTTCTCCACCTTCCTCATTTGTTATGGCCGAGATTCCTCCTTCATTTAACCTCCAAGAACAACCTAGATCCATGGATGGAAGTGGTTGATGTTTAGATCCACCGAAAGAAGAAAGATTGGTGAAGAAATTGAACATAAATTGACTAATTAAGCTCACCTAGGTACCAAGGTGTTCTTCAATGTTCTTGGTGACTTACCCACGACATGGAGGAGCCAAAGAGAGAGTTTGGCAATGAGTCCCATGGTTGGAATGGGACTAATGAGAAAGAATGACCTAATTTTGCTTAAAACACATTTTTTTGCATTTTTTATGACTTTAGTGACTTGATGACTCACCAAGGCTGATTGGTGTTGATCATTGAAGGGTAATTCGGTGGAGACAATGACAAGGCAGCCGGCCCGGATAAGAGGGAGTAGGTGAATTATTTGATTCCAATTTGATTCAAAAATGGACTAATAATGATACTTTAAGCAATTATTGGAAGGTGACTCATCACTCTTGTCTTATCCTTGCTTGGAGCCTTGTAATCAACTGTATAATGAGGGGAAATGAGGCTCCTCAATCGGATGCACTCACATGGGTAGGCAAGAGGTAAGTTACTTTTTAGTTTTATATGTTAAAGTTTACTTTTTGTTATTTTATGCAAAAGTAAAGGACTATATTTAATTGTCACATGGGACTTGTCTCTTGGTCTTCTAAGAGACTTATTAATCTGATTTTAAGCAGTCCAATTCGTGGTCAATGGTCAACATTGACCAACTTAGTCAATGTTGACCCTAACGGGCCCCACTTTAGGGTTTTATTAATATTTTAATATTAAATTTGTAAAAATTCGTAAATTTCTGGAATTGAATTCCTAATATCATATAATACGATATTTTATTATATTTAAAGGTATTTATAACCTTTTAGCCCAATTAAAACCAATTTAGAAGGTGATTACACAAAAACGTGCTTTAAGGAGTTTTAGTGCACATTTTGTGTCGCAATGTGTTTCTGGGCTTGGTTTTCTTTCACAACGGTTTTGTTGTGTTCCTTACATGATATTTGATCATGGTATCCAATTTTATATCATTTAGAGGTCATTAGACCTTTAAGGTATTCTTAGAGCACATTTTTGCCCTTTTTGACCTTGAAGCAAGTAAATGCTTTTTCTTTGTGTTGGAGTGTTCTCCAACGGTTAGAATATGTTTAGTAATATGTTAATCTGCTTAAGACAAATTTTTAGGTCCTAAGTAGTTCATTTGGGTATTTATTTACCCTAAACAGTCAAAGGGTGCAACATCTTGTTTTGTGTTGACCACTGTTGTTCTCAGTTGACTTTTAAGGCATGTTTAGGCCTTAATTAATGTGATTATATATTTAATCCATGTTTAATAAGTTTGGGGTATTTCAATCTACCCCCCTTAAAAAGACTTCGTCCCGAAGTCTCTTAATCAAATAGGTAAGTATATAAATGTATAACTACCCATTATTCCCATAATGTATATCTATGTGATATATCATTTACACACATCATGTTGCGCTTATACAGCACATAGCCATCACGTTGTGGCGTTAGTTCAATCATATATGGATATAGGTGATCCATCAGCACCATCATTTCCTATCAGTTCTACATCATACCACCGTTCCACATTCCATAACTAATGATTCATTTCGTATCTAGGCGATACCATATGTAATCACTCTACAAAGCAATATGAATGCATATCACAAATAGCATAAGAAAAGTGTTACACACATGGTGTAAACAAAACATTCATACAGGTATCTCATACGATACATACATACAAGTGCACATTACACACAAACAAACCAAACAACGCACGACCCGCGTACCAACCATAACCAACAAAACCAATTCACTGTATGTCATGCATACGAAACAATTCACTGTATGCCATGCATACTAAACAAACAAACCTCGTATGCCCCGCACACCACCAATTCTTTGTATGCAATGCATACGAAAACAACAAAATTTAGTGCACACATGTGCACAGCCAAGAGGCTCTACCCCCCTTAAAAAGGGTTACGCCCCCGTACCCCACAAGTATACAACAGCCGCTCAACAAGGAGCGCTGCGTACTTGGCTCTCAAAGAGTTCTCCAACTCATGGATTATCTTAATATCAGAGAGACGGGTATGACTCTAGCCCTTCAGGGCTCCAATATACATAAAGGGTGAGGCACTGATCTATTTGTGCTCTCTCCCAAGTTCATTCTTATGGGCCCACTCGCTCCGTATGAGGTGCAGACCCATGAATCATAGGCTCAATTTGCCTTTTTTTTCCATTGCAGTGAATCCACTGGTTTGGATCACTAGCATAAATACGTGTGTCTTCTCACACTGACATTCAGTTTGAGATGTAATATGACATTGGCTACTGTTAGTACTTAGTGCTCTTTGCACTTGTCTTTGTAATACTAAGACGTACCAGCCTATATGTCCACGGTGATAATAATTGTCATCCGTGTCTCCTGGTGGTTTTGTCTCGGAGTAACACACTGTTGTAGTTCTTTTTTTTTTACACACTCTTGTTGATATTTACTTTATCTTTCTGTATTCCCACTAGATTAATAACTGCCCGAGTGCAATACCAAAACACCCAGTCATACAGAGTGTAGAGGCGTAAACTCTCAGCAGCTAATATCTCATTAGTCAAACAGATAAGATGTGCGAATTATCCTGTGAGTGGTACATTCCAAATCCACTGTTCCTTAAGCAAGATATCTGCTATCATATAGCTTTATCTTTTCTCCTTGCGTAGTCACGCGTTTATATCCATATCATCTGGTAGATTTCCTCTGGATTGTAAGAATTTACTCGATCCTTATGAGGGTTCTACATATTATTCGTCCATAATGGGTTTTCCCGTTTCTTTTTTTTTGGGTTCCTGTCCTTGAACTGTTTCCCTATCTTCACTGTATACTGTCTACTGTTCCCTGTTGAAGGTTCATGATTTCTTTAGCCCGTTGGTTCAACTGTGGCTCTTCTCGTCCATCATCGAGGTAATCTGTCTTACTGTCCGTAGAATGGAGTTGACTACTTCTCGTGTTCCTAACACTACTTGTCTACTTGCATGGGGTACCGTACTAATACATTACTACTTACCTGACTAACTCATAAATAAGTATGTCAGGCCCACATGCTCCTAACGGAGTGCGGTCGTCCCATGTCTCGTTTGGTAAACTGGTAATGTCTGTCGCACGGTTGTTGTGAAGTATTTTGTTGTCAATCTCCCTTTGATGGATATCCCTTTTTGTTTTTTTCCTCCTTCTTCTTTTTTTTGTCTTCTTTTTGCTTTTTTTTTCGTCTAATAGATCATGTTATCAGTTATCCTGTAATAAATGCTATTGCCTTTGTGGCATCCGTGGTAATTTGTGCCATAGACCGATGTTATTCAACTCGGTGTAAATAAAACTCGTGCTATATTAGCAAACTCGTTTCTCTTTTTTTTTTCGATCTCATTGAGTACACACATATTCCTTTTTTTTCCTGTTTTTTTTTCCTGGTCATATCTCATCCATAGTTCATATTCATTCCCTCATCCGTTTAGTAGGATATATTGCAGATTGCACAATAGCTTGAGCAACTTGGCTCTTCACTTCCCAACCATCCTCACCGACGGTGGTGCATCTACAAAGGGTATGCTTGTCCATAAGGACTAAACATGTATCACTAGTAGTGATTTGCATTAAATGCGGGTATACACTTTTGGTATTTGGCTAATAGGCCATGTCTGAAACTTCCTCGAACAATTTAAACTGGTGTGTTTTACAATCACAGTGGTTGTAGCATTTCTCTAGTTGCAGTGGTTGGACTAACGGTCCTTCCAAAGTTGCATAGGTTTCTAATTTGAAGGTTTGTATGAAAAGTTTGAAAAACATTTTTTTTTGGTATACATATAATAAAAGACTAAAAAGTAGTAGTTGTTGCAGTTGCATTTGTCGTTGCTGTTGTTGTCGCTGCACTTGCTGTAGCAAGTGCGCAAGGCAGATGGAAATTTCAGTGGTTTTCTTGTCATAGCGCTTGCAATAGCAAGTGTGCCATGCAGGTGGAAATTCTGGTTCAGTAATTCCCGGTCTCATTGACTCTTCGTCATTTGAGTATTGCTACATGGTAATGTAAGCTTAAACATCCCGTTCATATATTTTCCGTCAAGGTTTTAAACTTATTGGTACTGAGTACACATAATCTCAAAGTCTTACGCAAAAGGCGAGTGGTCAATGACACACTCCCACATACTAATAACATAAGTCTGTTTAACATCCAAGGCAAGTACATAGAAAGTAAGCAAAGTCTTCCACCAGCCGTCTCATGGAGTTCAGGGTACTCATGCCCTATCAAGTCCCTTGCCTTTATAGGCTCCAGCATCAGTAGATGTCTGGCCATCCTGACCGCCTCGTGGTACTCCAGATCCTCCAGCTGAGGTCTTCTGAGTATTCTTGGGTGGCCTGTAGTTACGGCTCTCTGGGTTCTTCCAGCACTCGAATTCCCTATGGCCCTCTTTGTGGCAGCACCGACACTCGACTTTGCGGCCTTCGCAGTCGACCCCAGTATGGTCCTTCCTGCAACGCTTACAGTAAAAATGGCGCTGGGGCTGTCCGGTACCTGATGGTAGTATTTAAGTTTAAGTCAATATCTAATGATATAAAGGTTAAGGTCACAATTTAATTTAAGAGGTAGGTGTTCTCACCCTTAGGAGGTGCAGATCTTAGAGGCTTAGCATCAATAGCTGGGCCGGTCAACCTAAGGACGGGCTCTTTCCCTTTGTCTCCCTGGCGACTCTGCTGCCCTTTCTTTTTAAAGAATTTCCTGTTCAAGGTTCGGGTCAGCATTCATAAGTATTTAGTATGATAAGTATTAAGAATGGGATAAGTCCTTACTTTCCCTTTTTCTGGCCTCCGCCTGGAGATGCTCCTCCACCCTCTGACTCTCCTTCAGGGTTCTTTCTTTTCTTGGCCCCGAGAGTCTCTTCCCGAGTCTGGAGCATTAGCTCCGTCCTCGAGGCAGCGTCGTAACACTCCTGGAATCTCATTGGTAAGTTCTCACAAGGTTAAACGGTACTGTAGTAAGTAAATAATTTATGGCCTTCATGTTAATACCTGGATGGTAGTGTAGAGGATAGCACCCATCGCCATCTGGATGCGAAATAGCAGTCCTCCCCGGAACTTCTCGACCTTAACGGTCTCTGAGTAATCCACACCGGGGGTTGAAATCCAGCAGACCAATGAATCGAGCGTAATACTCATCCACGGTCAGACCTCCCTGAGTCAATGTCTCATACTCATGGCGCTTCTTCTGTTTGAGATGCGCCAGGTAGTACTTCCCTCTCAGTAATTCGACAAAGGCAGCCCACGAAAAGCCGGGCGTAGCCAGGTGCTGGTCCTTGACCAACCTCCACCAAGTGCTGGCTGCATCCTTCAGATGGAAAGCAGCAATGGCGACCTTCTTGTCGTCAGGTACTTGCAAGGCTTCAAATGCTTTCTCATGTTCAACAATATAACGCTCCAAAGCCACGGGGTCTGGTTCCCCAGAGTATGTAGGTGGTCGGGTCTCGCTAACTGACTTCAGCCAGTTCGTTTCCCTGGGCTGTGGCGGGTGGGCTGGTGCTCCTCCTATCTGAGTACCCAGCTGTGCAAGAACGGCTGCAACCGTCTCAGCAACTCCTGGAATGCCGGGGTCACCGCCTCCACCTCTACCGGTTCCACGCCCTCTAGTTCCACCAGACATCTGTAGTACAGTATGTCACATAAATACTCGGTAAATTACCGTACACAACCAATAGATATTAAGTTGCCTTAAGGCTAACCTGTCACGCAATTTGCGTTACTAGACAAAGTACCCTTTTAAGACGAATCGTCTCGTACCTCCCAAATGTTTCCCAATGTTTCCCAAGTCCTAAGCTCACTGTCTTAACCTATCTTCTCGTCATCAGAGCGGTATTCCGCTCTGATACCACTTTTGTAACACCCCTCTCCACATTCACGATATAATCTCTCACGTAGCAAATAAATAAAACGTCTCGCAGTGGAAAAATAAATAACAATTACAAAACTCACTCGGGTGTCACCGGCCGTTACTCGCCCATGCGAGCAACGCAGCCAAACTACATCCAACTTCCAATACAAATAAACTGCTAACCGCCGTGCTAACGAGAAACTCCTATACATCATACTAAGTCCATAAATCATAACATCGACAAGTGAGCGTCTACCCAAACCTGAATATACATAACCTTACCATATTACAGTTCACCATCTTCAATGCTATACAACATCTCCATGTGTAGTAACAAAAGCAAAACTCCAATTACCCTGTACCTGCTCTTCAGCTCCGACAATGATCAACAACCTGTAATGGTGTAGTATCAGCGATAGACGCTGAGTATGCCGGGCCTGGACCCTAATGGTCACTTGTCATTTTAACCATCTTATTATTAGATTGGTTTCATGCTTTACCATTTTACAGTTATAAACAATACTGAAGCATAAATGTATAATATACATAATCATCCATCCAAATATCCATAAACATTTAACCATCCATCCAAACAGTCATAGAATATATCAAACAACATTTGTATATCGAACGTATCGAGTATTAACAATATTTATTGTACAATGTCCAACCGCCGTAGCGTTCACCATCCATTGTCAATTTATTTTAGTTTGGCTTTCAAGCCCCATCCATATGTACTATGTACATTCGCCGTAGCGTACAGTTTCCATAATTATTTATGTACAATGTACATTCGCCGTGGCGTACAGTTTTCATATTTAATTTATCTTAGCCTTGTAGGCTCCATCCAAACCATGCTTAATTATTAATATCAGTTGGGCGTCATGTTAGGACAACCCGATAACCTCACCATGGACAGTAGTCCTCCCGTACACACAAAGGTGCTCATTTCGCTAGAGGTCCGGAGGCCCCTGACTCTCTTATGTCTCGTAAGACGTCCATAAAAAGGCCGTAGCCACCTGATCCACGATCCAGTTTGGGCTCGTTGGATATAACCTGGAGCGGAATCCAATTAGGAAACCCCTCAGTGATCACAAATGCGCAACCAAGTAGTTCGTAAACTACCGGGATTCCTCACCTCAACTCATACCATCTCTCTCTCATAATGTTTAAGATATGCTCTTAGTCTTATGGAGAATATAATTATTAATTAGCTGCCCAATGGGTCTCACGCATACCTAGGAGTAATCTAGGTTATATTCATGTTCGAGATCCATGCTCTAGAGACCGACAATGTCGTGACTCATCCCTAAGTGTTTTACTTAGGTTACCATATACTTAATATTAATATCATGGTATTATATCAAGTAACCGTCATGTCATCACAACGCATATGTATGTTTATATAAGTCGATCTATAGTCGACGTAGTGCTAGTCCCGTAGGACGCTAGTGCATAAATAAATAATGCAGTAACACTTAAACACATACATGTATAACCACACACATAACACACAAGTTATATCAACCAAATCCGAGCCCAAGGAGCAACCTTAGGACAACTCGGATCAAACCCCTTTACATACCGTTCACCCTGATTGTATTACGGTGGAGTATGAATCAGCAAGATCCTATGCTCCGTGTAGTCCGCTAGCTCGTCAAGCGTCCTTGTCAGAAGTATACTCTAAACGGTATTAAAACTATAAGTCAGTCTCCATGACTAACTACATCCGGTATTTCTGAATAATAAGTAATCCCGACAGTTCACCCCTGTTTTCTACAGTTGTTGTTACGGGTTTCTCTAAAACAGTCAGTTTTGTTACTTAAAACGTGTACGTCATAATACTTCAACTGTTAAGGTTAACTCATTATTCTTTTTAATCTTATCCACCATCTAGTTTAGGTACATAACCTATAGTTGCATGTATGCATGCATGATTATATTATATTATATTCTTTTTCATATTGTATCATTTTTCCCACCATTATACTATATGGTTTCCAACCATAATATATATACATCCTTATATACATTATCCTTGTGTATGTATATATTTACCACGTAGGTAATTCCCGTGAGTTTAATAAATTCTTATATCATATGTTACATTTTATCATCTTATGTTAGATGATTATTCCCATTAGTTGTATTGTATTGTACAACTTATATTAAGATTGTTATCCTAATATTATGTAACATTTTATGTTGTGCATTTACAACTCCTAAGGTTTATCCCATAGGTACCTTAGTTTACAAATCTCATTTATTTGTAGTTTGTCACATTATTTTATGTGAGTACCCTTCCTTATATTAATTCCATCTAAACCATATAATTGCTATAACATTTATAACATTATAGACCTTAGTCTAAAATTCATTTTCCAACTCTTATTAACTCGGTATAGCCCTTAACTTTATTTAAATCCCATTTTGACCACATAACATTATGCAATGTTATACCATATACTAATATCATACTATGTGATATTTTTATTCCCTTTAACTTATACCTATAGTTTTTATACAAAACTATTTTATATTGCCTCTTAGGCACCATAGGAAAATCTTATTCTTTTCTATAAACCATAGTTTCCTTAATTTACAAAATCACCCTTAACTTATACCATGTTATATATACCATTTAATATAACATTTCTAACTTATAAAAGAGTATAACCGATGGTTATTTTTTTGTAAATTCCGAACAGCCCTTGTGCTATTCTATAATTGCCATTTGGCCCTATTTATAACATATAGTTTACCATATCATTAAAACTATATTTTATACAAATAACTTATTAAATTCTCTAAATAATTCTAAAAATCACCAAATTCCACCAAAGGGTTATAAATATCCTCATTAACCCATATACTTTCGGTATTTACCATTCCACCATCTATATTTCTCCAAAGTGTCATAATGACATAACAACTATATATTATACATATATAGTTTATTTTAATTCCAAAAACAACCCAATAAATTCCTAAAAATTCCCAATAGCCCATGGGTGTTTAAAATACCATTGTACACCCTTTTTTTTCGGTAATAACATATTTACCACATATGTTATAAAAATGTTACCTTAAGATACTTATCTCATTATAAAACCTTAAACAAGTTATCTAACTTATTTATTTTGGTCATAACCTAGCATATGGTCAAGGTTGACCTCCTTAATATTTCCTTGACCATCAATTCCTAATAATTACGATTTGCACCCATACTTTCTAGAAATCAGCATTTAACCCCAAAACTTTGTAAAATCTTATAAACTTTATTTTAACTCCTTTCAACCTCTAATTTTCGGCCTTATTTTTATAAAGCCCCCAAATTTATATTAATTACACTTTAACCCCTTAATCATTTCGGTAATGCATTTTCACCACTTAAACTTAATTAAAAGCTTGTAAATGCATAAATAAAATGGCCTAAAATACATGGCCTTATTACAAAAATTTGCTCACAAAATAAATGTAACACCCCTACATCGCACTTACCAACTAACCGAAATCGCAGCGGAGCTTAACAACTAAACAAATTAAACGCTTCGGTGCTACAACGCCGTTAACCACCCACGTGGTTAACTAGGCAGAATACATACAAGTGTATCGGTCTGATGATCAGACTCCCGAGCATTAGATCCTAACATCCACATACAAACAGAACCAACAATACCGAGTATTTAATTACATTCCAACTTCAAACTTTAAACACCACTACTGTTAACAACAGCGCCCAAAATATAACACCACGGAAGCACAGGCGCATCCCGGGCTTATCAACCAAAATAACCAAAAGCATATTCGCCACCTAGGACCTAGAGCCACTCCGCTTCTTCGATCCTCATCCTGTAAATAAACAGAGCCCCCAAAGGGGGTCAGCAACCCTTTGCTGGTATGGCTAACGCGCAGCCCATCGGCTACCGGGATACGCGCAACCAATTGTCATGATAACATGGCATTCATTTTAAACATCCAACATATATATATCATAGCATAGCAATGGAATTTGCTTAGCACAACAACAATACATTTCACCATAAATTCAGTTCACACAGGAACCTTCCACCATAGTTAGTATACATAGTGAGCATAGAGATTGTTGCCAAACTCTTTACCAAGCTCGTTACTTACCTTGTTACCGTCCTATTATTTGAACAGTTAACTTAGACCAAGGTGTGTCGGATATAGTGATCCCAAGCACACCGAAACAACATTTGTATGCCCCTGTGGCCCGACGTGAGTCAGTAATCTAGCTTTGGATAAGCTAAGGGAGAGGTTGAAACCAAATTGGAAAACAACCCAACATACACCAAGAGAGTCGAACCTGATATGACATCGACCCCCATCCTCACACGCGTGGCCGGAACAGACCGGACTCCTCATTCCCCCGGTTAGCACTTGTTATTGGTTACACAATGTTATGTTAAGTTAACACACAAGCAAGTGTTTAGGTCTTGTTAGACACACCAAGGGAAAGGAGTCACAATAATCCAACATCATAATATTTATAAAAACTGTAAACTCTTTTCATGCCTTAAGTCTTATAAGGTCGTAAACACCCAGAAAAGCAAGCAACACACAAGCCGGTGTAAACCGGTAGGCAACAGACTGCAAGAAAACCATACCTTGGTCCTTGCCTCGATTCGTTTCCACCTTGAGAGAATCCTATACACATTTAGTAACGTCGGTTAATTAACGCACTACTCCATTGTTAACATTAACTACTTCATATTTCTAGTTATCTCATTTCCACATTTTGTCTTAACTTCTCATCTTTTAAAATGTCATTACAACACTCCTAACATGTCTTATATAACCTTATAATATCATTACTAACTTATCTCTATCATTAGACATCATTTGAATACCTAAAATCAAGTTTTATTAGTGGTCCGGGACTTGGTCCCTAAGTTAAGACCCGGACCAGAAACTAACGCAACTCTCGGGGGTAAATAAGGGGGTGGTCCGGGACCTTATACAAGGCCAAAGTCCCGGACCAATACACTAGCCAACTCTCGACCCGTTTTTAACCTATGGTCCTGGACTTGATCCATAACCTAGGTTCCGGACCAAACCTACAGAATTGTTAAAATGTCATTTTTCAAGTGTTGTTACCTTAGTTCTCCAACTCCATCAATTATATAACTTTACCAAATGTTCCTAGGTATATTCTAATGTCTAAATATCATCTTAAACACTCCTAAATCCATGTTTCACAAGTTACTCATTTTTCCTTATAAATTCATTAACACTTACAACATTTGCATTCTAAAATTCCCAAAATAATGCATAAGTCATTTCCAGGACTTTCCTAGTTCACCAAGCTTATTTAAGCACTTACAACCTTTTATACTTACCCAATTTTGACATGGATTCTCCTAGAATACCACTAAGCCATAACACATTGTTTTTGCCATTAACATACTAGAACACTAAAGTCCAACAAGAACACTCTTATACACAAAACTTCACCAAATATACACCACATAACAATATAGTGCACAATTTAAATTGCATGGCACTTAGGCCCTTAAATGCATAAACCTTAAACACTGAATTTCCCACAGTATATTTGCCTTTGACCTGCAAATACACACAACAATACATATGTCCTTTTACTAGTCTCTTTGAGAACATTTTACTAAGTCATTTACCATTGGCTCTTTAGGTAGTTTAAACAAATATAAGTTCATTATAAACCCTAAGTACATATACTCTTATAACATCTAGGTAATTGTTTTACCTTAGATCTTGAAGAGAGTTTGGATATATGTCAAGAGAGGACTCCACCCAGTCCTTTAATGGTTGGAATGAAGCTAGAACAAGGCAACACAAAGACACCATTTAAGGTCATTTTCGGACAACCCAAACATGGAGGAAACACCATTTTTCTTTGAGTTTCCTTACCTTGAAGCAAAGGAGAACAATAGTATGTGAAAAGATGAGCTCAAGCTCCTTCCATGGAGATTCCTCTTGGCATCAAAATGGAGCTCTTGAAGATTTGAAAGGACCAAACTGAAGAGCTTGAAGAGACTAAGAGATTGGTGGTCTTAGTTTTTGATTTGGACAAGTGAGCTAGAAGTTGCAAGGGATTGAAGTTGTATGTTTGTGCTGTGTTGTTCAACCGTGAAAGAGAGAGCAAGGAGAAGAAGATACGTGAGATTTGAGTGAAATGAAGAGAATGACTGATTGCAAAAGTCTTGAGTGGGTAGTAGTTAAATAAAGCAAATAGTGCTCTCTCTCTTATTTACTCATTTATTTGCTGGTTGATTAACAAGGGTGGTGACTCACCACACACAATAAAACCGGCCCCCATATAATATAAGGGGTTACCCAGCCTTAATTGATCAATTAACTTACATATGTTGACATATGTTACAAACTAGCTTATTTTAGTTACTATTCACTATAACAGAACACATAGAAGTGAAATATTGATTTCTTATCAATTTAAACTTCCAAATGTAATACTAAGTAGTACACATATTTATTAAAGAGTATTGATGGTCATTTAGCCATTCAAACTCATTTACAAGACAGTTTCTCAGAAACGTGCTTTAAGGCTCCTTAAAGCACATTTTGTGTTTTAACTTGTTTTCAAGCTTGGTTTTCTTTGGTAATTGATTTAATATATTCATTAATACACAAATAAAGTCTTGGTAAGTTTATTGGGTCTTAACCAAGGTTATCCCAAGCTTAGAGCATATTTTGCCCTTACCGCTTTTAAGGCATTTAATTGTATTTACAATCTTTTAAATTGTTTATTAATGTTTCTAAGACATTTTTTTGTCTTAATAAATTATAATTTAATATTTAAACAACTTATTAAGGTTTGGGGTATTTCAATCTACCCCCCTTAAAACAACTTATTAAGGTACACGGGGAACACTTATAACACCATCCTTCCAAACACAACATTACCAACATTACCATTATACTTACACCACATTGGACTCAAGGTCCAAACCACATAACACCATTCAGACACAACGGTCTGCAACATAACATAGACAATGTATATAATACATGTCGTACACTTCCATAACCGAAACGGCTCTACCCCCCTTAAAAGGGGTACGCCCCGTACCCTATACACATAAACACTAAGAAGTGAACAACGATGGGTACTTCTCTTTCATCTTATCTTCCAGCTCCCAAGTGGCCTCCTCAACGTCCTGGTTAGACCAGAGGACCTTCACCAGTCTGACGGACTTATGGCGAGTGTCTCGAGTCTTAGTATCCAGAATCCGTACGGGAGTCTCCACTGAACGCATGGTCGGCTCTAAGGTTAGCCTCTCAGGCTGAAGTACATGAGACGGATGAGACATATACTTCTTCAACTGGGACACATGAAATACATCATGTACCTTGCCCAGCTCAGCAGGTAAGTCAAGTCGGTAAGCTACCGGTCCTATCCGCTCAATCACAACATAAGGCCCCACATATTTCGGGCTCAACTTGCCTTTCTGGCCAAAACGAAACACTCCCTTCATGGGGGATACCCTAAGAAATACCTGATCGCCTACAGCGAACTCCAGGTCACGTCTGCGCACATCTGCGTACGACTTCTGTCTATCCTGAGCTGCTTTCATATTAGCCCGGATCTGGCGAACTTCTGCTTGAACCTGTTCCAGATACTCTGGTCCTATAATGACCGTCTCACTCGACTCATCCCAGCATAAAGGCGTGCGGCATGGTCTACCGTACAATGCCTGGAAGGGAGACATCTTGATCGAAGCATGGTAACTGTTGTTGTAACTAAACTCGATCAGATGTAACTTATCAATCCAGCTGGTCTGAAAGTCAAGTGCACATGCACGTAACATATCCTCAAGTGTCTGGATAGTGCGCTCACTCTGACCATCTGTCTGTGGGTGAAACGCCGTACTCAATTTCAGTTCTGTACCCAGTGCTTCTCGTGTAGATCTCCAATACCTCGATAAGAATCTGGTATCTCTGTCAGATACAATCGTCTTTGGCACTCCATGATGTCTTACTATCTCCTTGTCAAAGAGCTCTGCAAGTTTAGCCACTTTCCAGGTGTCCTTCATCGGTATGAATCGGGCCACCTTGGTCAGTCGGTCTACAACAACCCAAATCATATTCAGACCTCCCCTTGTAGGCGGAAGCCCTACTACGAAGTCCATAGATATGTCATGGAACTTCCACTCAGGCACTGGCATTGGCTGTACCATACCACCAGGCCGTCGGTGCTCAAACTTGACCTTCTGACAAGTGAGACACCTCAATACATAATCATTTACATCCTTTTTCATTCCAGCCCACCAAAAATAACGTTTCATACCCTTATACATCTTTGAAGCTCCAGGGTGAATCGATGTCGTAGAACTATGGGATTCACTGAGTATGCGCTCCTTCAGCTCAGCGCTGCTCCTCGGTATACATAGTCGGCCATTGAGCCTAATCAGGTCATCATCGTGGAGTCTGAAGTCGTACTTCTGACCCTCAAAGGTTCCATCAACAAGTTTCTGTCTAATCTCCAACATATACTGATCCGTCATCTGAGCACTCCGCACCTCTTCAACCAAGCTAGTATGAGAGACCAGCGAATGGAGAGAGTGTGCTCGGCGACTCAGTGCGTCAGCTACCACATTTGCTTTTCCTTCTTTGTATTGCAAGTTAATGTCATAATCATTCAAAAATTCAACCCACCTTCTTTGCCTCATGTTCAACTCTTTCTGAGTGAACAAGTATTTCAAACTCTTATGGTAAGAATAGATTGTCACGCTTACCCCATACAAATGATGTCGCCATATTTTCAATGCGAAGACAATGGCACCCAATTCTAAGTCGTGGGTAGGGTAGTTCTCTTCATGCTTCTTCAGCTGTCGGGAGGCGTACGCTATGACCTTCCCGTGCTGCATCAATACACAACCCATACCTTTACCTGATGCGTCGCAATAAACCTCAAAACCATCTGGACCGTCTGGTATAGTCAGGACTGGTGCAGATGTCAGAGCATCCTTGAGACTCTTGAAAGAACTCTCACAGTCAACTGTCCACTCAAATGGTGCATCATTTTTCATCAAGGAAGTCATCGGCTTCGAGATACTGGAGAAGTCCTTAACAAACCTCCTATAATAACCTGCCAGACCGAGGAAGCTCCTGATGTCGGTAACTGTCTTCAGCCTAGGCCAGGTGCGCACTGCATCTATCTTTGCCGGATCAACAGCGATCCCGGCCTCAGATATCACATGGCCAAGAAAGGATACTTGGTTCAACCAAAACTCACATTTCGAAAATTTAGCATACAACTGATTCTTCCTCAACGTTTGCAACACATCTCTCAGGTGGCTTTCATGCTCACCTCTCGATTTCGAGTATACTAGAATGTCGTCGATGAAGACTACCACTGTTTTGTCCAACTGATCTTGGAACAAACGGTTCATTAAGTCCATAAACTTGGCTGGTGCATTAGATAAACCAAACGGCATAACCGTGAACTCATAGTGTCCATACCTAGTTCTGAATGCTGTCTTCTCAATGTCACTGTCACGGATGGCAATCTGATGATATCCGGATCGTAAATCTATCTTGGAGAATACTGATGCTCCTCTCAACTGATCAAATAAATCGTCAATGCGTGGTAAAGGATAACGGTTCTTCACCGTAACTGCATTCAGCTCTCGATAATCAATACACAGGCGGAGGCTACCGTCCTTCTTCTTCACGAAGAGGACCGGCGCTCCCCATGGTGAAACACTAGGGCGGATAAAGCCCTTGTCGAGTAGGTCTCTCAGCTGCTCCTTGAGCTCTGTCATCTCTGCTGGAGCCATACGATACGGTGCCTTCGCAATAGGCCCGGTGCCCGGAATCAATTCGATCTCAAACTCAACCTCCCGTGCTGGCGGCATGCCCGGCAGTTCCTTAGGAAATACATCAGGAAACTCCGACACTACCGGTACATCTGGGCTAAACTCAGGGTCTCTCTCTATGTCCTGGACGTAGCAGAGGTATACATCATTTCCTCGTCGTGTCTCACGATACATGGCCATGGCGGTGATGATCTGTGTCGAAGGCTCCCTGGGCCTCTGGCGGTATGATATAGTAACCCCAGATGGACTCCGAAGAAGCAGTCGATGCTCGGCACATAGGATTCTACCCTTGTACCGCTCCAACCAGTTCATCCCGATAATCACATCAAAACCAAGTCCGTCGAACTCTATCAAGTCGATCGGAAACTCCTCATCTCTGATTCGTATAATAGCATCTCGGTAATAGCGGGTACACCTGATCCGCTCTTTCGACGGGAGAGTGACTTCGAAGTCAGGCATCTCTACTCCGTCTAACCCCAGCCTCTTCGCAAATGACAGTGAAATAAATGTATGTGAGGCTCCAGAGTCGAACAAGATCGAAGCGTCCACGCCATTCACTGGAAAGGTACCGGTGAGGATTGTGCCGCTCTTGCTGGCTTCTGCCTTACTGCAGACACTCAGTATACCTCCCGTTCCGAGTGCACAGCCTAATTCATTGACAAACTCATAAGTATACGGTAGTAACGCGTTTGATATACTCCAAAACAAGAACTCTTTATTCAATAACACACTCTTTACACCATAAGTTGGTTACATTGTAGACATGGCTATATATAGCTCCCTTAACATACGTCTGGCTTAATGCATTACATGATTTCACAAGGCTAAAACTGCCTGAAAGTCAAATTTAAACGTCCGGGTTTCAGATGTGTGGCATTTACCACTGTCGATGGTGCGGTATTCAGTTTGATCTTCTTGATACCGTGGTATAACATCCTTGATTGTCCACCCATTATTAATACATCACCTGATTTCAGCACTAGTTTCTTTGCGAGGTCACCACGCTTTTGCTCGCCACACATAAACACTGCGGTGTCACCAATGGACCAAGACACCACGGGTACTCCCTTACTTAGAGACTCGGGTGACTCGTCCTTGTCTTGGTGTAACCCTAACCGTCCACCCTTCTGGTAGAAGTTCACAATACATAAGTCCGCCTTAACGTTCGGAATCGGTTCCGATTCAACTTGCTGAGCAATTCCCACGGCGTGGTTAACGACCGCAAGGAACTCCTCAGGTATACCTGGTACAGTTACTCTGTCTTCAGCTCGCACATCCTGATATGACTTGGTGTAAGGGTTCCAGTCCTTACCCATGCACATCATCTTTAGCTTCATCCTTGATCCGCTCGGGTATTCAGGTGTGTAGAAACCTCCTGGTGCTGCTCCAAGTTCGTTGCAACGCCTGATGATGTGGATTTGTGCTTCCGGTGTCAGGTATCCATTTAAGAGTATCATACCTGGCTGGATAACCTGACATTGCTCCAATGGGAATTCGGTGATGCTGATGGTTGTCTCTTCGAGGTTCGGTGTGGGCAGGATTGGGTAACAGATACTGAAGGTTCCTAAGTTTCAAATTACCTAACTTTAGGTGTCTTTCACATTGTATTTTAACTCTTTTTTTTACATATTTTCACCTTTGGACTTGCTAACACTCATGCATGAAATGCGGTAAGCAGTCAATTGTTTCACTTAACAGTTTAGGCGGTACCTGGTCTAGAAGAGGGTTCTGGCGCCTCAGACCGGTCCACCACATTCAGGGCGGCCTTGCCGGACCCCGTCCCCTTCCCCTTCTGGGAATCTGTGTACTTCTTGTCAGAGGGCTGCTGGGTGATTGCCTTCGGGCTTTCAGTGGTCGAGGTAGTCTTACCTTTCCACTGCCCCTTTGGCCTATAGTTCCTACTGTTGGGGTTGTTCCAGCACTCGAACTCGCGGTGCCCCATCTTCTGGCAGTAACGACACTGCACGTCGTTCCCCTTGCAGTCTTTGCCGGGGTGGTCTCCGTTACACCACTTACAGTAAAAGTGGCGCTCCGGTCCAGAACCCGCGCTAGCTGCTATAACATCACACAATCAACACTCATTTCACATCTCAACAACATATACTTCAACTTGTTACACATGGTTTAGTAATTACCCTTGGGCGGGTAAGAGCGTAGAGGCTTTGCCGCATACGCATACGTGAGCTTCAGTGGCTCCTCAGCCGTGGTGGTCTGGGCTTGGCCCTTGTCACCCTGGTACTGACCCTTCTGGGGCTGAGGGTAGTGCTTCTTTTTCTTTCCTCCCCCATAGCTTTGCTGACTCTGACCCTCGTTTGTAGCCTTGCGCTTGTGCGCATTCTCCTCGTCCCTCAGACGGACGGTAATTTCAACCTTAGCAGCGGCATGATAGCACTCCTGAATTTAGGATGTCAGTCACGCCCCGCAAACAAAATTCACCAACTCACATTAACATTCACTATCAGTGTAACTGGTTCATATCACGGCATTTTAATTACCTGCAAGGTAGTATACTCAGCTGGCCCCATCCCGTAGCGGAGACGGTGGCTAAGTCCATTATAGAACCGGTTCACCAACACCCGGTTCGTGTATCCAAGGTCCGGTAACAGGTGAATAAGATTGGTGAATGCGGTGTAGTAGTCGTCAACCGACATCTTATCCCCCTGCCTCAGACTATCCAGCTCGAGGCGCTTAGCCTCCTGCACATGCACAGCGTAGTACTTGGCTCGAAGTAGTGCCGTGTACTCCCTCCAACCAAACGCAGGATCAGCTATCCTGTCTTCCCTCACCAGCTTCCACCAACTCTGGGCCGCACCCTTCAAATAGTAAGCGGCAAGACGGACCTTAGCTTCAGCAGGTACAGCCAAGGTCTCGTAGGCGGTCTCCAGCTCGGAGATGTACGCCTCCAGCTTACGAGGGTCGGTCTCCCCATTAAATGACGAAGGTCTCAAGTCAGCCAACGCCTTGACCCAATTGGTCTCTCGTGGCGGTGGTGGTGGCTGAACTCCGGGCTGTTGCCCTTGCTGCATCGCAGCAACCAACTGGGGTACCATCTGGGTTACGGCGGCTGCTACTGCATCAGCCATGGTCTGTGCCGTAGTATCGTCGCCCTGGTCACCCGTATCTCCAATACCGCGCCCGCGGCCTCTACCTCGTGCTCTACCTGACATCTGAATTCACATGAACATTTCATTAGCATTACGCTTGCACACTTATCGGTCCAATGGTTGTAGCATCTTCTTAACAACCAGGTAATTCCACACTTAATTAGTGGTTAACCTTCCCAAAGCTATTCACCTAGGTGAGTATGGTTAGACTTCCTAACTCGGTATGTTTCTAAGCTCGGTATTCTAGTCATCAGAGCGATACTTCGCTCTGATACCACTTTTTGTAACACCCCTACATCGCACTTACCAACTAACCGAAATCGCAGCGGAGCTTAACAACTAAACAAATTAAACGCTTCGGTGCTACAACGCCGTTAACCACCCACGTGGTTAACTAGGCAGAATACATACAAGTGTATCGGTCTGATGATCAGACTCCCGAGCATTAGATCCTAACATCCACATACAAACAGAACCAACAATACCGAGTATTTAATTACATTCCAACTTCAAACTTTAAACACCACTACTGTTAACAACAGCGCCCAAAATATAACACCACGGAAGCACAGGCGCATCCCGGGCTTATCAACCAAAATAACCAAAAGCATATTCGCCACCTAGGACCTAGAGCCACTCCGCTTCTTCGATCCTCATCTTGTAAATAACAGAGCCCCTAAAGGGGGTCAGCAACCCTTTGCTGGTATGGCTAACGCGCAGCCCATCGGCTACCGGGATACGCGCAACCAATTGTCATGATAACATGGCATTCATTATAAACATCCAACATATATATATCATAGCATAGCAATGGAATTTGCTTAGCACAACAACAATACATTTCACCATAAATTCAGTTCACACAGGAACCTTCCACCATAGTTAGTATACATAGTGAGCATAGAGATTGTTGCCAAACTCTTTACCAAGCTCGTTACTTACCTTGTTACCGTCCTATTATTTGAACAGTTAACTTAGACCCAGGTGTGTCGGATATAGTGATCCCAAGCACACCGAAACAACATTTGTATGCCCCTGTGGCCCAACGTGAGTCAGTAATCTAGCTTTGGATAAGCTAAGGGAGAGGTTGAAACCAAATTGGAAAACAACCCAAACATACACCAAGAGAGTCGAACCTGATATGACATCGACCCCATCCTCACACGCGTGGCCGGAACAGACCGGACTCCTCATTCCCCCGGTTAGCACTTGTTATTGGTTACACAATGTTATGTTAAGTTAACACACAAGCAAGTGTTTAGGTCTTGTTAGACACACCAAGGGAAAGGAGTCA
The DNA here is from genome assembly GCA_023374045.1 of Limonium bicolor. Taxonomy (NCBI): domain Eukaryota; kingdom Viridiplantae; phylum Streptophyta; class Magnoliopsida; order Caryophyllales; family Plumbaginaceae; genus Limonium; species Limonium bicolor. Next base: position 227,954,761 of record CM041776.1, read on the forward strand.
CAATAATCCAACATCACAATATTATAAAAACTGTAAACTCTTTTCATGCCTTAAGTCTTATAAGGTCGTAACACACAGAAAAACAAGCAACACCCAAGCCGGTGTAAACCGGTAGGCAACAGACTGCAAGAAAACCATACCTTGGTCCTTGCCTCGATTCGTTTCCACCTTGAGAGAATCCTATACACATTTAGTAACGTCGGTTAATTAACGCACTACTCCATTGTTAACATTAACTACTTCATATTTCTAGTTATCTCATTTCCACATTTTGTCTTAACTTCTCATCTTTTAAAATGTCATTACAACACTCCTAACATGTCTTATATAACCTTATAATATCATTACTAACTTATCTCTATCATTAGACAATCATTGAAATACCTAAAATCAAGTTTTATTAGGGTCCGGGACGTGGTCCCTAAGTTAGACCCGGACCAGAAACTAACCGCAACTCTCGGGGGTAAATAAGGGGGTGGTCCGGGACCTTATACAAGGCCAAAGTCCCGGACCAATACACTAGCCAACTCTCGACCCGTTTTTAACCTATGGTCCTGGACTTGATCCATAACCTAGGTTCCGGACCAAACCTACAGAATTGTTAAAATGTCATTTTTCAAGTGTTGTTACCTTAGTTCTCCAACTCCATCAATTATATAACTTTACCAAATGTTCCTAGGTATATTCTAATGTCTAAATATCATCTTAAACACTCCTAAATCCATGTTTCACAAGTTACTCATTTTTCCTTATAAATTCATTAACACTTACAACATTTGCATTCTAAAATTCCCAAAAAATGCTTAAGTCATTTCCAGGACTTTCCTAGTTCACCAAGCTTATTTAAGCACTTACAACCTTTTATACTTACCCAATTTTGACATGGATTCTCCTAGAATACCACTAAGCCATAACACATTGTTTTTGCCATTAACATACTAGAACACTAAAGTCCAACAAGAACACTCTTATACACAAAACTTCACCAAATATACACCACATAACAATATAGTGCACAATTTAAATTGCATGGCACTTAGGCCCTTAAATGCATAAACCTTAAACACTGAATTTCCCACAGTATATTTGCCTTTGACCTACAAATACACACAACAATACATATGTCCTTTTACTAGTCTCTTTGAGAACATTTTACTAAGTCATTTACCATTGGCTCTTTAGGTAGTTTAAACAAATATAAGTTCATTATAAACCCTAAGTACATATACTCTTAGAACATCTAGGTAATTGTTTTACCTTAGATCTTGAAGAGAGTTTGGATATATGTCAAGAGAGGACTCCACCCAGTCCTTTAATGGTTGGAATGAAGCTAGAACAAGGCAACACAAAGACACCATTTAAGGTCATTTTCGGACAACCCAAACATGGAGGAAACACCATTTTTCTTTGAGTTTCCTTACCTTGAAGCAAAGGAGAACAATAGTATGTGAAAAGATGAGCTCAAGCTCCTTCCATGGAGATTCCTTTTGGCATCAAAATGGAGCTCTTGAAGATTTGAAAGGACCAAACTGAAGAGCTTGAAGAGACTAAGAGATTGGTGGTCTTAGTTTTTGATTTGGACAAGTGAGCTAGAAGTTGCAAGGGATTGAAGTTGTATGTTTGTGCTGTGTTGTTCAACCGTGAAAGAGAGAGCAAGGAGGAAGAAGATACGTGAGATTTGAGTGAAATGAAGAGAATGACTGATTGCAAAAGTCTTGAGTGGGTAGTAGTTAAATAAAGCAAATAGTGCTCTCTCTCTTATTTACTCATTTATTTGCTGGTTGATTAACAAGGGTGGTGACTCACCACACACAATAAAACCGGCCCCCATATAATATAAGGGGTTACCCAGCCTTAATTGATCAATTAACTTACATATGTTGACATATGTTACAAACTAGCTTATTTTAGTTACTATTCACTATAACAGAACACATAGAAGTGAAATATTGATTTCTTATCAATTTAAACTTCCAAATGTAATACTAAGTAGTACACATATTTATTAAAGAGTATTGATGGTCATTTAGCCATTCAAACTCATTTACAAGACAGTTTCTCAGAAACGTGCTTTAAGGCTCCTTAAAGCACATTTTGTGTTTTAACTTGTTTTCAAGCTTGGTTTTCTTTGGTAATTGATTTAATATATTCATTAATACACAAATAAAGTCTTGGTAAGTTTATTGGGTCTTAACCAAGGTTATCCCAAGCTTAGAGCATATTTTGCCCTTACCGCTTTTAAGGCATTTAATTGTATTTACAATCTTTTAAATTGTTTATTAATGTTTCTAAGACATTTTTTTGTCTTAATAAATTATAATTTAATATTTAAACAACTTATTAAGGTTTGGGGTATTTCAATAAATTACACATAAATGTCCCAAAATACATTTAAATTTTCGGCCTCGCCATGAATTCTTTGTTTAATTACCAAACTTCCACATAATGTCTTAAATTTGACATTTATGTTACTTAATCACTTAGATAAATTTACTAAGCCATTTCTTTAAACATTTTAAGCTCAAAAAGGACCTTATTACCATGTTCTCTCACGGCAATAATTATAGAAATAGCTTAGAACATTTTAACTTAGCAAAGTTAATGTTTAAGTGATTTATACCTTGATTTAGCTTAGATTAAGCCTTGTTTGGATTCGCCACCTTAAGGAGAGTTTCTCCAAAGCTTGATTTACTTGTCCTCATGTAGAAAACAAGACATGATTAAACTCCAAACATGAGCTAACCATGAGAAGTGTTTAATGACAATTTTCAAGGTAAAATTTACCTTAAAACACCAAGGTTGTACAAGTTGACTTCGGCCTGTTTTAACAGTAGGAAAAGGTCATCAAAAGAGCTACTAAAACCAAGCTTTAAACTGGTGTAACTCAGATTAGGAGATGGCTAATTTTTACCTTGTTTAAAGTGCCTAAAATGGTGTTTTTGGCTTGGATCTGGCTATACCTCGAAGCTCTTGATGTACCAACTGAATAAGTATGTTAAGATGAAAATAATAAGGCTAGGAAAAAAGTTTCACAGCCGAATTTGAAGGGAATCAAAAGATATGAGCTTAAAGCACATTTTTGTACCTTAAGAACAAGTTTGGGTTTCTCCACCTTCCTCCCTTGTTATGGCCGAGATTCCTCCTTCATTTAACCTCCAAGAACAACCTAGATCCATGGATGGAAGTGGTTGATGTTTAGATCCACCGAAAGAAGAAAGATTGGTGAAGAAATTGAACATAAATTGACTAATTAAGCTCACCTAGGTACCCAGGTGTTCTTCAATGTTCTTGGTGACTTACCCACGACATGGAGGAGCCAAAGAGAGAGTTTGGCAATGAGAAAGAATGACCTAATTTTGCTTAAAACACATTTTTTGCATTTTTTATGACTTTAGTGACTTGATGACTCACCAAGGCTGATTGGTGTTGATAAGTGAAGGGTAATTCGGTGGAGACAATGACAAGGCAGCCGGCCATGATAAGAGGGAGTGGGTGAATTATTTGATTCCAATTTGATTAAAAAATGGACTAATAATGATACTTTAAGCAATTATTGGAAGGTGACTCATCACTCTTGTCTTATCCTTGCTTGGAGCCTTGTAATCAACCGTATAATGAGGGGAAATGAGGCTCCTCAATCGGCTGCACTCACATGGGTAGGCAAGAGGTAAGTTACTTTTTAGTTTTATATGTTAAAGTTTACTTTTTGTTATTTTATGCAAAAGTAAAGGACTATATTTAATTGTCACATGGGACTTGTCTCTTGGTCTGTTAAGAGACTTTTTAATATGATTTTAAGCAGTCCAATTCGTGGTCAATGGTCAACATTGACTAACTTAGTCAATGTTGACCCAAACGGGCCCCACTTTAGGGTTTTATTAATATTTTAATATTAAATTTGTAAAAATTCGTAAATTTCTGGAATTGAATTCCTAATATCATATAATATGATATTTTATTATATTTAAAGGTATTTATAACCTTTTAGCCCAATTAAAACCAATTTAGAAGGCGATTACACAAAAACGTGCTTTAAGGAGTTTTAGTGCACATTTTGTGTCGCAAGGTGTTTCTGGGCTTGGTTTTCTTTCACAACGGGTTTTTGTGTTCCTTACATGATATTTGATCATGGTATCCAATTTTATATCATTTAGAGGTCATTAGACCTTTAAGGTATTCTTAGAGCACATTTTTGCCCTTTTTGACCTTGAAGCAAGTAAATGCTTTTTCTTTGTTTTGGAGTGTTGTCCAACGGTTAGAATATGTTTAGTAATATGTTAATATGCTTAGGACAAATTTTTAGGTCCTAAGTAGTTCATTTGGGTATTTATTTACCCTAAACAGTCAAAGGGTGCAACATCTTGTTTTGTGTTGACCACTGTTGTTCTCAGTTGACTTTTAAGGCATGTTTAGGCCTTAATTAATGTGATTATATATTTAATCCATGTTTAATAAGTTTGGGGTATTTCACCGGGGATGATGATAATCTATCATCGGATGATATCAAACTAAAACCGGAAGAATTTATCCATCAACCAGATGTTGATGAAGGCACTAGTCAAGAAGCCCTGAATGTGCCATTCTATCATCACGTGGATTGGAATGCCATCAACGCATTGAGTATTGATGTTGAACGACGAGGTGTTCCACATTGGCAGTCTGGAGGAAATTTTGAAGTCCACCAAGAGTTCAATGACTAGGAGAGTCTATTTAGTGTTGTTAATGACTTTCACATTCGAAATAATCTTGATTTTCATGTTGTAAAAAGCTCGAGTAGAGCTAATCCTGCCCAATGTGCAAGTGGGGAAGAATGTAGGTTCTACATAAGGGGAGTGTTGTTGTCCGGTGAGATAGAATGGAAGATAACAAGACAGAGGCCACACTCCTGCACTCCTCAAACCGACGGACAAGGTCACCGACAAATGAATTATATTTTCATTGCGGAGGCCATTCTTCCCCATATCAGCCGCAACCCAGGCATGAGTGTTCTAGACGTAATAGAACAAGTTCGTGGCTAGTATAGTAGGACCGTTTCATACCGGAAAGCTTGGCTAGCGAGATGCGAAGCAATAGGAAAGATGTATGGAGATTGGGTGGAATCATATGCCCAACTGCCAAGGTTGTTCATGGCAGTAAAACATAAAATACCAGGTTTGGTTGTTAATCTGAAATCAGTTCCAGGTTATGAAGATGACACTCAAACAACGCAAGTCAAATTCTTCCAACCATGCTTCTGGGCGTTTGGACCATGCATCTCAGCGTTCAAGCACTTCAAACCTATGCTGCAATTAGATGGTACACATCTATATGGTAAGTTCGAAGGTAAGCTTTTGATAGCGGCAACACAAGATGGAAACAACAAAATTATACCTATTGCATTCACTATAGTTGAGTCTGAAGATTTGGCTTCTTGGAAGTACTTCCTCGACAAGGTCAGGTTGCATGTCATCGGTCAAAGGAATGATGTGTCAATAATTACAGATCGTGCACCTGCTATAATAAGCATCATGGAGTCAGACGATTTATGGATAACCCTAATGGCTCAGCATTTCTCACTGGTGGAACGAAACCCTTTAATTATGGTCCAAAACCGTGTATAACTACGGTTCTGGACCGTAGTCTACGCGGGCGTCACTAAAGACGGAGACGTCTTGAATTACGGTTTTAAACCATAATTAAAGGCCCTTTTCCAGTCCCGCGTGTCGTGGACTTTACATTACAGTTATTGGTAAAACCGTAATGTAAAGTGTAGACTTTAGATTACGGTTTTACCAATAATCGTAAAGTAAAGTGTATTTTTTTATTATTTTCGTTTTTCTTATTACAAAGCTACACAATTACAATAGAGGCAGAATTATAACAGATATGCAAAAGAGGGCATCAGAGCAACAGATATGCAGAAACTGCACAATTGCTACACCTGAATCAAATAGCAACAACACAAATTCATTCTCTGCGCACAATTGCAACAGAGATAACATCTAATATACACCAGATCGAAAATTTGTTACAGCTGAATCTGTTATAGCAACAAAAAATATTCAATACAGCAGAATCTGTTACAGCAGCTAGAAATTCATTAAATGTGATCATTACAGTTTCATGCCACTACAATATATACAAAAAGCTAGCTAGCTAGGCTACCACTCCATTCTCATAAATAAGGCTGCCATGCTCTCTCTGACATGATACAAGTCTTTTGCACTGTAAGTCGAGGATTGGGCATAATGCTCTTTAATCTGGAACAAGAAAAGGAATGGAAGCCATAATGAGATTAAGATAAAGACACAAAAAATCATCCAAAAAGAATTAAATTCAAGACAATGTTCATATTACCTTGTCTTTAGAGTTCTGAAATGCTGGGAAGTACCCGCAGAACTCGTACATATACTGCATCACATAGTACCCGCAACTCCTAGAATCCTTTTGGGCAGGGCACTAAATCACCAAAATTCACAAATGTAAACCAATTGTATAAAGATAAGCAGCACGAATGAAATACATGAATTACCAAACCTGGATGTAATCGACGGTCATTTCAGCAAACTCTCCCTGAGGGGTTTGACTGTAACAACTGTCCCATATATTAACAAAAGCGTTAAGTAAAATGAACAAGTACATTAATTTTGGTTCAAAAAACTTACAAACAATTAAATAGTAATAAAAACTTACGCTTTGATTACGTCTTCAGTGTTGAATTCTGTCCACTGCCCTAGTGGATCTAGAACGAGTAGAGTAGCGGTGGCAGTGCAGAAGATAAACAAAGCCCAGTGGTGGCTACAATTTCAAATACAAAATGAAATGAGAAATGAAGGTGAAAAAGTTAGCTAATTAGTATGTAATTTTATATCACAACTCACATTTGGTGATACGGCATTAGAATAAATAATTTATTCAGTTCATCAGCAACATTGAAGCAATGCTTCATGTATTCACAAGACCTCCCCAGGTCCCTATTGACTGAGTCGAACGATAAACGCTCCGGGCACACCGCAGTAATGGAGGTGATGTTCTTCTCATGACATCTCTCAAGTAAACCTCTATTATATCACGTGTACTATAAAAAGTTAGCCAATGCAACTTCGTAGATACTTATTCTATATGTTTTTACAGTATGAGGAAAGAACACTTACTTTAGATAAGCTTGAATAATGTTAATGTTCAGGTAATCTCCACACATCATCTCTCTGATGTCCCCAAAGTTGATCGCCGTGGTCATATCTTCTTCGTAGTGAAACATCGACTTTGGAAGTGTCATCATAAAGTTTATAGTTTGAGCTGACTTCACAATGATCTTGTCGTAAAGATTCATCTGACGAGGCCCCAAGTATTTAATTACTTTTTCTGGCAGTGAGAACTTACTTTTAGGCGCCTCAGAAGTCCTGTTGCGAGCCCGGACGGGCGCTGGATTCTTACTTTTCGCACCCCGAGTCACTGGATTCTTACCCTTCACACACAAACAATAAAACATAAATGTAAAGATAGTTACTAATTGATTATTATAGTAACATTAAACATTTATCTAGATCATACCCTTGTACTTTTGACAGGGATCTATAATGCATTATATTAGACACGTAATGCTAAATAATGGATTTTATTAGATACTAAATGGTTGTCAAACAGTCTTACCTCATCGGTGACAATAATATAACATGCTGGCCAGAGCAGTATGTCTCCCTTCGCTTCAATCAGCGTGCATTTGTTGTCAAACGCTAGTGCGTAGAATGCGGGTAGACGTACGAAATTGATGAGCGTGAGTGGACCTGATGGCAACACCGTCCCATAGGCCACACCTACAGGGTGCCCGTCTAATTGTATTTGAAGACGACATTTTTTTTGCTCCTATAATAAACTTATATATTGCATGAAATAAATAAGTGCGTCCAATCTAATACTATTTAATGGACTTTATTTAAGGAGAAAAATAGTTAAACAAAGCTAACCTGGATGTTGGCAAACGGGTACGTGATAAGTGAGAAATACATAGACATTTAAGGGTTTAATTTACCTTATACTTACTCACTTTCAGGATAATATTTCTCACTTATCGTATGTTTTTCCTAAGATTTATGTCTTGATATGGACTGATAGATTTTATGTATCAAATACAGGAAAAAGTGTTGGAATCAAATAGTTTATTTCACAAGCTTTCCAACGCAACAAACGGCGAGTAAAACGGACTTATAACGAAGAATCTGGAGCCGGTTGAAGATTGCAGGAAAAATTACAATATATATATATACATATATATATTAATATCGCATACTAGCTGAAATCACGTAACTATAAACAAGGAGTACTTGTCCGCCCAAAACAAGGCGGACACAAGTGAGGACAGATGTGAGACGTCCGCCCAAAACAAGGCGGACACAAGCGAGGACAGATGAGAGACATCCGCGTAGGTCTGGGTGGACAGAGGCGAGGACACGACAGAGACGTCCGCGTAGGTCTGGGCGGACAGGAGGCGGACATCAGCTGTGTCCGCGTGAACTTAGGCGAACAACAAAGCGGACGTGTGTGACGTCCGCATAACCTTAGGCGGACACAGGGCCGGACGTGACTAAATTCGACGTGAACAGTTTTCTTCTTCCTTATTCGTTGCGGCGCCTACAGACAACAAGATAAGGCGCCGCCGACAGTCCTGAAAATCCTCACGCGTTCTGCAGCCCCAATCCATCTACCTCCCTTATCTTATTAATCCACTAGCACGCATGCTCCAGCTCTTCTTCTGTTTTCTTCTTCTTCCTCTCCTCTATATAAACACTACCACTTCATCAGAAAAACCTACGCACAATTGCCCGAAGTAACTCTCTGTAATACTCACGTTCTCTCCCAAATCACACTTCCTCCACAAAATTCCATACAGTGCGTACGAATGCAGAGAGCTCTTTCTTTTCTTTAACTGTACTTTGTTTTAATGGCTGTCGTGCTTACGACGTCTGTTTGTATAATTATGTCTGAGTAAAAACCTTAGCTCCCGGGTTGAGAAGCAAGCTTATTTTACTAAACTGTGTTACGTAGACTTTCTAATATAATCTGTTCAAGCAATATTTTGATTCTCCTCCTTAATACGCTTTAATATTTAGGCCATTTATTAAAGTAATATTTGTAGTTTCTTGTCAAAATGAAGTGCTGAGACAAGATTCTAGACAACAGAAGTCAAAACAGGTCAACGACTAGAAGTGAGTTTTCACCTATAGGTTAACCAGTCTCCAGTAGGAATTGTTAATAATGCGATTAATTTATTAATGACTTGAACAAGGGATTGCGCTTGTTGTTTAAATTAATCAGGGTTTATTAGACAGGGAACGGTCAATAAACTAATTAAGATTTTTGAGTTTATTGCTAAAGTGGGAAAGTCTACAATAATATAATTGAGTAAAATAGGTGAGCAGAACAACCCGGGGTGCTTCCTTAAAAACAAAAGAGTTTTATAACTGCTTTTATTATTCTGTTTTAATTAATTGCTCTTTTCACTGTTTTGTTTACATCAAGTATTAGACCACAACCTCCCTAAAAAATGATGAGTTTCTATTCAACAGTCTAATTAGAATTCTCAATTAATTTACACTATCAGTTAAACCACAGCAAGGTCCCCAAGAGTTCGACACCCCACAATTCCACTATTCCGCAAAACGATTAGGTACACTGCCTAAGTGGTAGAAGTTTAACACACTTTTACTCCAACAAGTTTTTGGCGCCGTTGCCGGGGACCTCCGGCACGGTTAACTGACAGTTTTTAATTTTATTCAGTTTTCTATTTAACTATCGGACATTGGACTTCGGACATCTAATTACTAACATCTAATTACTAACTCTTTATTCTATTGTCATTTATTTTTCAGTCATTTAATTTCCATTGTACTTTAAATTTCTGTCCTTAACTACTAACTTATAATTTCTGTCATTTAAAGTTTCTGTCATTTAATTTCAGTAACTAACTTCAAATTTCCAGTATACTAACTACTAACTTCAAATTTCCAGTATACTAACTCCTAACATTAACACTTTAGTTATTTCTATATATGCGTCGTACTCGATCTGCAGGTAGTCCTCAAAACGATTTTGAACCTGAGATTGAAAGACTTCTCCACAGAGAAAGATGACAACAACGTGTAGAGATGGCAACTCGACAAACTCTCTACCAATACCAGCAACCGTCAGTTGAAGGGAGGCCTTCTGCTATTGTCCTTCCTCAGGTCACCTCGGCTGAACTAGATGCCTGGCAATTCAAAACCAGTTTCATTACCACACTCTACCACCAGGGCCAATACAGCGGGCTAGATTCAGATGATGCTCCACACCATATATCTACATTTCTTGATTTTTGCAACACTTTTAACAAAACAGGAAATCTGAACGAACGCATCCGTCTGTAATTGTTCCCCTATTCATTGAAAGATGGCGCCTCCAGGTGGTTGAGAAGTTTACAACCCAGCAGTAACCACAGTTGGGCTGAGTTAGCAAACAAATTTCTGGCGAAATACTATCCCCCGTCCAAAAAAGAGAGAAAATTGCTGAGATCACAAACTTCTGTCAAGAACCAGGTGAATCTCTCTATGATTCGTGGGATAGATTCAAAGAATTACAAATATTATGCCCACATCACGGTATGAGTAGCCAGGAGCTTGTTTTATCATTCTTTAGAGGCTTAAATGATTCTAACAAATTGTTGCTAAGTTCCTCATCTGGAGGAAATTTTATGAAAATGACCGAAGAAGAAGCAGTTGATCTACTGGACCAGATGACCGCCAGCACCAGACAATGGTGTAAAAATAAGGGGAGAGGTGAAGTAAAGAAACAAACCGGTATCTACAGTATTCCCCCGCAGGATCATGTATCTGCTCAACTAGCTGCACTCACAAAAGTTGTGGAGAAACTAACTCTTAGTCAACCACAACAAAAAGCTGTGAAAACAGTAGCCACTTCCCCATATCTGACTCCCTATTGCGAAAACTGTGGAGGAGCTCATGAAACCACAGACTGTGATGGCTCAGGTTGCAACAGGACCCTTGAGGAGGTAAGTCTGATTAACAACAGACCACCAAATCCTTATCCGAACTCCTACAACCAAAACAATTGGAGGAGCAATCAACAACCATGGAGGAATTATGACCCACAGTCGAGCAACCAAGGTTTTAACCAAAACCGACAACCGCAGTACAACCGACAACAGGAACAGCCAACCAACTCGCAAGGAGACATGGGCGAACTTAAAGGAATGATGAATCAGCTTCTGAAACAAGGTCAGGCGATAAATTCAAAATTTTCTGATATAGAAGCCAAAGTTGCTGATCAGGCTACCATAACCACGAATTTAGAAAGACAGATAGGTCAGATTTCCCAACAGTTGGCTCAAAGACCAGCAGGGTCACTCCCGAGCCAGACGGATCCAAATCCCAGGGAGCATGCAAAATCAATAACCCTAAGGAGCGGGAAAGAGCTGGTATCCGATGCCCCTGAAACTGAGGAGAAATCTAATGAACAAAAATCTGACAAAGAAGACGTAACAATTTCCAAGGAGAATGAGTCTCCTTCATCCCTTACTAATAAACCGTCGCAGGTTTCATATGCTATTCCGATCCCATTTCCTGACAGATTAAAGAAGAAGAATTTGGACGACCAATTTGGAAAATTTCTTAACATTTTTAAGAAATTAACTATTAATATTCCTTTTTCTGATGCCTTAACACAAATGCCTATTTATGCGAAATTTATGAAAGATATCTTGTCTAACAGGCGATCTTTACAGGAAAATGACACGGTGAAACTAACCGAAAGAGTTTCTGCAGTACTCTTAAAGAAGCTACCACCGAAGTTGGGAGATCCAGGTCTCCCTATCATTCCTTGCGCAATTGAAGACATAAATTGTGGTAATGGGTTATTCGATTTAGGCGCAAGTATTAACTTAATGCCTTTATCTATATTCAAGAAATTGGGCATAGGTCAATGCTCTCCTACTCCTGTTCAGCTCCAATTAGCTGATCGTTCCATAATTCACCCCAAAGGAAAAATTGAAGATTTAGTGGTTTCTGTTGGCAAGTTTATTTTCCCCGCTGATTTCATTGTTATAGACATTGAGGAAGATAAAGATGTCCCACTAATCTTAGGTAGACCTTTTATGAGAACTGCGAGAACTTTAATTGATGTTGAAGGAGGAAAAATAATTTTAAGACTTCATGATGAGCAGGTAGTTTTCGACATGACCCGGAACATGAAGCATCCTTCTGATACACAAATTTGTTTTTCTATTAACACTATTGACTCTTTAGTACAGGAGACGTTCTTCAGCAGAGATGAAGAAACAATTTTGGAAAGATGTCTTATGGCATCTTGTGAAGCTGAAGACGAAAATCCCGATATTGCTCTCATGGCTGAAGAATTAAACAAACATAAGCCATATTTCCAGTCCTACCGACAAAGATTCGAGCCAGTAGAAAGAAACGCAGACAGACCAAAGCCATCCATCGAAAAAGCACCTACAGTCAAAATGAAACCTCTTCCCCCTAATTTAAAATACGCTTTTTTGAAAAAGCCATCTGATCTACCAGTTATTATCTCTTCTAAATTGACAGATGTGCAGGAGAAGCAACTTTTAGGGGTGCTATGCCGTCACAAAACCGCTATCGGTTGGTCAATAGCGGATATCAAAGGAATAAGCCCATCTCTGTGCTCTCATCGAATTTACATGGAAGATGATTTCAGGGCTTTAGCACAACCACAGAGGCGTCTCAACCCCGTTCTTAAAGAGGTGGTCAAGAAAGAGGTAATAAAACTACTTGACGCTGGAATAATTTATCCGATTTCAGATAGCAAGTGGGTGAGCCCGGTGCAGGTGGTACCCAAAAAGGGCGGAATAACTGTAGTTCCCAACGAGAAAGGTGAGTTGATTCCTCAACACACTACTACCGGTTGGAGGGTTTGTATAGACTACAGGAAATTGAATACTGCCACACGTAAGGATCACTTTCCCTTGCCCTCTATTGACCACCTGCTGGAAAGGTTAGCAGGTCAGGATTTTTATTGTTTTCTAGATGGCTATTCAGGATACTTTCAGATCCCAATTGCTCCAGAAGATCAGGATAAAACTACTTTTACCTGTCCTTATGGAACATACGCCTATAAAAGAATGCCGTTTGGATTATGTAATGCACCAGCTACTTTTCAACGATGCATGATGGCTATTTTCTCTGATTACATTGAAAAATGTATAGAAGTCTTTATGGATGACTTCTCTGTCTTTGGTTCGACGTTTGATACTTGCCTGGAGAATCTTGATCTTATTTTGGCCAGGTGTGAAGACACAAATCTAGTCCTCAACTGGGAGAAATGTCACTTCATGGTTCGAGAAGGGATCGTGCTAGGACATAATGTGTCTTCAAAAGGTACTGAGGTGGACCGCGCTAAAATTGAGGTAATAGAAAAACTTCCACCTCCTACTACTGTCAGAGGTATCCGAAGTTTTCTTGGATATGCTGGTTTTTACAGACGATTCATTAAAAACTTTTCCAAGATTTCTAAGCCTCTCTGCACTTTACTGACAAAAGATGCTAAATTTCATTTTTCTGATGAATGTTTAGCAGCTTTTAATTTGTTAAAAGAAAAACTTGTCTCTGCTCCTATTGTTGTATCACCCGACTGGTCGCAACCTTTTGAAATTATGTGTGACGCCAATGATTATGCGGTGGGTGCTGTTTTGTGCCCGAAATTGGATAAGGTTCTGAGAGTAATTTATTATGCAAGCCGCACTCTTAATGATGCTCAGAAAAATTATGCCACCACCGAAAAAGAATTGCTGGCAGTCGTCTTCGCTTTGGATAAATTCCGTTCATATTTATTGGGTAGTAAGGTCATTATTCATACTGATCATTCTGCCCTCAAGTATTTATTTGCCAAAGCAGATGCAAAACCAAGGTTGATAAGATGGATACTTCTCTTACAAGAATTCGACATCGAGATAAGGGATAAGAGAGGTATCCAGAATGTCGTGGCTGACCACATCAAGAATGGAGGGACCAGAAGACGACAGACCCATCAATGAATTTTTCCCGGACGAGGCAGTTTTCACAATTCAAACGGCAAGAGACCCTTGGTTTGCCGATATTGCAAATTATCTGGCTACAAAGATCATCCCAGCTGATATGACTTATCAGCAGAGAAAAAGGTTCTTTTCTATTGTCAAACATTATTTATGGGATGATCCATTTCTTTTCAAAATCTGTGCAGATGGTATTATCAGGAGATGTGTCCCAGAGACGGAGATCAGAAATATTCTTCTCCATTGCCATTCCAGAGAAACCGGCGGTCATCACGGTGCAACCCGTACAGCTGCAAAGATACTTGAATCCGGTTTCTATTGGAACACCCTTCACAAAGACTGTCATACTTTTGTGTCTACTTGTGATCGGTGTCAAAGGCAAGGTAACATTTCCCGCCGTCATGAACTACCCTTAAACAATATGCTAGAGGTTGAATTATTTGATGTTTGGGGGATTGATTTTATGGGACCCTTCCCAAATTCATTTGGAAATTTATACATCTTAGTAGCAGTCGATTATGTCTCTAAATGGGCGGAAGCCCTTGCTTGCTCTACTAATGATGGTAAAGTTGTGATGAAGTTCATAAAGAAGAACATTTTCAGCCGATTCGGTGTTCCTAAAGCAATAATCAGCGATGGTCGATCTCACTTCTGCAATCGCCAGTTTGATGCTCTCCTGAAGAAATATGGAGTCCGACATAAGGTTGCTCTACCATACCATCCTCAAACGAATGGTCAGGCAGAGATAACAAATAAAGAGCTAAAATGGATTCTACAGAAGACGGTGAGCTCTTCTCGAAAGGATTGGTCCATTAAATTGGATGATGCACTTTGGGCATACCGTACCGCCTTCAAAACACCTATCGGCGTGTCTCCCTACAAACTAGTTTTTGGGAAGGCATGTCACTTGCTTGTGGAATTAGAGCATAAATCTTATTGGGCTCTAAAGGTGTTGAACTTCGATCTACAACAAGCTGGTGAAAAAAGAAAGTTCCAGTTGACAGAACTGGAAGAACTAAGGTACAACTCATATGAAAATGCAGTGATTTATAAGGAGAAGACCAAGTGTTGGCACGATAAGATGATTGCCAAGTGAGACTTCAAAGTGGGAGATTATGTCCTCCTTTATAATTCCAGACTAAAGTTCTTCCCAGGTAAATTAAAATCCTACTGGTCTGGACCATTTAAAATAATATCTACCTCTCCTTATGGAGCGGTGGAATTGGACAATAAGAAGGGTGGATCATTTAAAGTCAATGGAGCTCGAATAAAATTGTATATGGGAAACATGTTGGATAACGAAGAAGCTTTTGCGCTTCTTTTCAAAGAACCAGTTACAACTTGAATCACTGAGGTACGGTCTAGCCAAAGACCTTAAAGATGGGCAGCTTGGTAGGAGGCACCCTACTATCTATCTTTTTAATCTGTATTGTGTTTATATTTTGTATTTTACTTTATGAAAAAAAAAGAGAGTGAAATAAAAATAAAGAAAGAGAACGAGGAGAATTGACTTGAGTTCTTCTGGCTGTTTAGAATAATTATTACAGGAACATCTTGCACATTCCGACAGCTGAACTCAAGTGTGGGGGAGCAACACTACATATTCTGCATAACTCTAGGGAGTACACTATCCATACCTTGCTCTTTAAATTTAAATATCTCTTATTACCATGCTTTTTGATCATTACGCAGGTAGTTTGCATGCCCTGTTATTTTAATTCTTTCTATGCAATGAGGGCATTGCTTTGGTTCAAGTGTGGGGGAGAGATAATAATCAAAAGCTTGCTCTTAAGTTTTCTTTTTCGACACTGTGTTTAAATTTGTTAAGTGATTAATAATCAAAGAAGGAGCCATAGAGGGAGTAATGCTGGTATTAACAGGTTTAAAGGGTACAAAAAAAAAACACTTTGCTCCTTATGCAAAAAAAATCTGAGGAAATTATCATTTGAATTTTGTTTTGATTTTGAGCCTCGATTTGAATTGGAATGAAATGGTGGAAAAAGAACAAGGCAAGGTACTCCTCTGATCCAAACAGGCATATTCTGATCCTAAACAGGCCTCGTCCACTCGGTTATTAAGTTCTTAGGGGTGCTTCATCACCCGGTGATAAGTGAGAAATACATAGACATTTAAGGGTTTAATTTACCCTATACTTACTCACTTTCAGGATAATATTTCCACTTATCGTATGTTTTTCCTAAGATTTATGTCTTGATATGGACTGATAGATTTTATGTATCAAATACAGGAAAAAGTGTTGGAATCAAATAGTTTATTTCACAAGCTTTCCAACGCAACAAACGGCGAGTAAAACGGACTTATAACGAAGAATCTGGAGCCAGTTGAAGATTGCAGGAAAAATTACAATACACCGGTATATATATATAATATATAATATATAATATATATAATATATATATATATCGCATACTGGAGTGATATATTCGTGAATGAATTCACGTCCGCACGTATTCAGGAATTCACGTCCGCATAAAAAAGTGAGGACGGAGGAGCGGACATCAGTGTTGTCCGCATATGTTTGAGCGGACATAGGAGCGGACACAACAGAGACGTCCGCGTGGGTCTGGGCGGACAGGCACGCGGACGTGTCTAAAAATTCCCCGGATCCAGTTTTTAACGCGACGGGTGCTGTTTATCTTCCTTCGGCGCGTACCGACAGTCGCGGCCGACACTCTTCAAAATCTTCACGCGTTCTGCAACTTATCCATCTACTCCATCAACTGGCACCTCCCTTATCTTGTTCACCCACTAGCACGCGTGATCCAGCCTGTCTCTTCCTTCTCCTTCCTTCCTCTTCTTCTCCTATAAAAACCCACGAGCCTTCTGCTCAAAATATCATTGAATCTCATCCACTAAATAATCCATCACTCACACTTACGATCCACTCCATCTTCTTATCTCCCACTTCTCCATTTTATTTTATTTCTTCATCAGCCTTATGCTGTTAGTTTCCAGAGAACCAACGAAGGAATCGATTGTCTGTTCGTTCTTCTTCGTTGGTTCCGTTTATTTTATTTCTTATGTTTGTTTTACTGTATAATTATGTGTGATTAATGAATCTAGCTTCCCGGGTTAGAAGCAAGCCTATTTTATATAATTGTGTTATATAAGCGTTCCAGTATAATTTATCTAAGCAGTATTTTGATTCCTCTCCTTAATGCGCTTTAATTCTCCTGTATAATTATTAAAGTGATATTTGTAGTTCTTTGTTAAAATGCAGTGCTGAGACAAGGTTCTAGACACAGGAAGTCAAATGGGTTAACGACTAGAAGCGATAGTCCTCGCCGTATAGGTTAATCTATCTCTAATAGGGATTGTTAATAATGCGATTAATTTATTAATAACTTGAACAAGGGATTACGCTTGTTGTTTAAATTAATCAGGGTTTATTAGACAGGGAACGGTCAATAAACTAATTAAGATTCTTGAGTTTATTTGCTAATGTGGGACAGTTATATTAATATGATTAAATAAAATAGGTAAGCAGAGTAACCCGGGATGCTTCTTTAAAAACACAAAAAGATTTATAATTTCTATTTCTTTTCTGTTTTGATTAATTGTTTTTATTATTGTCTTATAGTTAGCTATTAATTCTTTCCCTAAAAATGATAAAATCTGTTAAATAGAATTCTCAGTTAATTTTCGCTATCAGTTAAACCACAGCGAGGTCCCCAAGAGTACGACAACCCACATTTCCACTATTCCGCAAAACGATAGGTACACTACCTAGGTTGAAGAAGTAGTCACATATTTCTCCAACAAGTTTTTGGCGCCGTTGTCGGGGACCTCCGGCAAGGTTAATTGATAATTTTTAATTTGATTGAGATATCTGTTTAATTTTGTTTATATCTGTTTTATTTTATTTTGTTCTCACTTTATTTAATTTTAATTTTACTTACCTTTTATTTTAGCTATTTTCTTTTATCTCTTTTTTATTTCGTATTTAGTGTTTCTATTTAGTTAATTTTTGTTTTTTGTATTTCTTTTCTATTTTTAGTTCTATTCTACTTGGTATTTTTGTTTTTGTTTTTATAGGATAATTACTGATTATGGAGAGCGGCGACGATGAGGTGAGAAGGTTGTTGATCAATTTGGAATGGACTCATATGCAAGAGGAGATGTCCTGATATCAAAGGTTGGTCAAGGATTATCAATCACCTCAACAGTCAAATCGAGAGCCGTACTGGTGGGAAGTCGACCAGGCTAATACACAGTACCAAGAAGCTCAGTTGGGATACTGCTACTTCAATCAGAATGAACAGCAATCTACACAAGGGCCAGACGAATTTCTCCAGACCGAACCGCTAGAAGAAATTCCAGTGGTGACTCCAAGGAGTGAAGATCGATTCGAGCCAGATATTATTGAAGCTACAAGTTCTGATGAGGAGATAAAGAAACTTATCAGGACATTTTTCTCTGACGCTGAGTTGGAGCAAATGTCTGAGAGTTACAATTCTCCTCCATCTCCATCCCCAGCACAAGAGGAGCAATTAAAATTTGAAGATATTTTGTGTGAGCCTCATCAACCGGAAGAGGATATTTATATTCTCGAATCTGAGGAGAAAGCGCTACCACCAGTCTTGAAATACCCCAAACCTTAATATATTGTTTAAACACTTAAATATGGTGTATTAAGACTAAAAAGAGTCTTAGAAACATTAGTAAACAAATTTAAACAAAAGGAAACACAAAATGTGCTTTAAAGTCAATAAGAGCCAAAATGTGCTCTAAGCTTGGGATAAACTTGGTTAAGACCTAATGAACTTACCAAGACCTCATTTATACACTAATGAACATATTAAATCAATTACCAAAGAAAACCAAGCTTGAAAACAAGTTTAAACACAAAATGTGCTTTAAGGAGTCTTAAAGCACATTTTTGAAAAACTGTCTTGTAAATGAGTTTTGAGTGGCTAGATGTCCATCATTACCCTTAAATACATATGTGTACTATATAATATCACATTTGGGTGTCTATATTAGTGGGAAATCAAAAATTTCACTTCTATGTGCCTTGTTTTATGAATAGTAACTTTTATAAGCTATTTTGTAACATATGTTTGTATAAGTAATTAAATTGACAAACAAAGACTATATTACCCTCTTACTACTATTTGGGGCCGGTTTTTAAGGTTGGTGACACACCACCTTGTTAGCTTGTTAAGAAAATAAGTAAACTACTTAAGTACCCTTTTTACTTTATAAGTATAAATATCTTCATAAAGCAAGTTCTATCCCATTCTCTCATTTCTTTCCTTGCTCACACGGTTTCCCACCTCTCTTCTTCCTTCTTCTTGCTGTTCTCTCACGGTAATACACACACCCCCATTGAAACTCCCACTTTGATCTCTTGTAAAACCTTGCTCACTTGTCCAAATCAAAAACAAACACCACCAATCTCTTCCTCTCATCAAGCTCTACATTCCTATCTTCTCAAAAGTCCAAGACAACCATTTCGGTGCCATGGAGTTTCTCCATTGAAGGAGCTTGAGCTTGTCTTTTTACATATTGTTACTCTCCTTTGCTTCTAGGTAAGGAATCTCAAACAAAAATCAAGTTTCCTCCTTGTTTTTGTCATGTCCGAAAATATATATTGAAGGAGCTTTTTATGTGACTTTGTTCTAGCTTCATTCCAACTCTTCATGGACTAGGTGGAGTCCTCTCTTGCTAGATATTCAAACTCTCTTCAAAGAGCAAGGTAAAACAACCACATTAATGTTTTTGAAACAATGTAAAACTAGGGTTTACAATGAGATGGAGCTTATAGCTTGAATACTCATTATAATGTTTGTATATTGTTTAGAATTTGTCAAAGAATCAAGTACTCTATCGGTTTTCTAAAGGAAACAAGAAAGAAGTTATTTTGCAAAAGAGGTAAATCTACTAACCTAATGTTGTTTAATGCCTTAGGAGAAATGAGCTTATAAATGCTTATTAAAACTACCTAAAGAGCCAATGGTGAATGACTTAGTAAAGTGTTCTCAAGAGCTTAGTAAAAGGCATATGTGTTGTTGAGTGTATTTGCAGGTTAAAGGCAAATACATTGTGGAAATTCAGTGTTTATGATTTATGCACCTTAAGGGCCTAAGAGCCATGTCATTTAAGGGCCTAAGTGCCATGCAATTTAAATTATGCACTATATTGTGATGTAGTGCTTTGTGAGTGAAGTTTGTGTATAATAAGTACTTGATGGATTTTTAGTGTTCTTGGTTGTTTGTTGGTAAAAACAAGGTGTTTTGGTTTAGTAATGTTCTAGGAGAACCTATGTCGAAATT
Organism: Limonium bicolor; assembly: GCA_023374045.1. Classification (NCBI taxonomy): domain Eukaryota; kingdom Viridiplantae; phylum Streptophyta; class Magnoliopsida; order Caryophyllales; family Plumbaginaceae; genus Limonium; species Limonium bicolor. The sequence continues at coordinate 227,975,098 of CM041776.1, forward strand.
TGGGTAACAAAGGTGAAGTTCTAAGTGTTAAAATGAGTTTGATAAGTCAAGGAGTATTTAAAATGGTTAAGTGTTGTTCTTGTGTAGGAAACATGCATTAAGGTGATTTAGGATGTAACAAGGACTTAGGCATGAGCTTGAGATTTAAGTATGTACCAAAGTCATTTTGGGACTTAGGTAAAGACTTAGGCAAACTTTGGTAAATTAAGGAGAAGGTATGAACTTGAAAAAGGATTTGAAGTAATGTTATAAGGAGTTAGTTGTGAGAGATGATGCTTGGAAGATGATGTTAAGATAAGGAGAAAACATTTTGGGGATGGTAGTTATCATAGGTGAGAAACACCATTTAGAAACCTAGTGTAAAATGTTGTAAGTGTTAAGGAATTTACAAGGAGATAAGTAAAGGTTTGAGGGATTAGAAAAGAGTTGGTGAGTGTTTAAGGATGTCCTAAGGTGTGTTTAAAGTGCCCAAATAAGGTTAGGGAGTACTAGGTTATATGGGGTAAAGTTTGGGGTTGAAGGTGAAAAGGAAAATAAGGATTTGGGGCAGACCGGACTTGCGACCGGACTTGCAAGCCCGGTCGGGCTCTGTTACACTACCGGAAAATGTTTCTGGAATCGACCGGACTTGGGGGACCGGACTTACAAGTCCGGTCGGGCTTGTTTTGTGAGAGGGAAAATGTTTCTGGAATGGACCGGGCATGGGACCGGACTTGTCAAGTCCGGTCGGCATGAATTTTGTACGGGTTATAAGTCTCTGGAATCGACCGGACATAGGACCGGACATGTAAGTCCGGTCGGAGTGAATTTTCCAACGGTAAAAAGGTACTGGAATGGACCGGACTTAGGCAAGTCCGGTCGGCAAGTCCGGTCGGACCTAAACTTGTAAAAAAAAAAAACAGAAAAGGATGTGACTTATGTAGTTAACCCTAGGGTGTATAATGAAGGTAACCTAGGGTAAGATAGACATTAAAACATGTCATACAATTATGTTAAACACTTAGTAAATTTGGAGGTTAAGTAAGTTAATTAACCGACGTTCTTGAATTATGTATAGGAGTGACTTACGGAGGAAACCAAACGAGGCAAGGACCAAGGTATGGTTTTCTTGCAGTCTGTTGTCTAGCGGTTTACACCGGTTTGTGTGTTGTATGTTTTTCTGTGTGTTTACAACGTTATAAGATTTAAACATGTAATGAGTTTACAGTTGTTCATATTATTGTGATGTGATGTTGTGACTCAATTCCCTTGTGTGTGTCTAACATGACTTACCACCTATTGTGTGTTGGTTGTTAAGTTCCACTATGAACTTCTAACAAGTGTTAACTGGGAAGTGAGGAATCCGGTTATCCGGTCATGCATGTAAGTTAAGAGTAGATATCTGAATCAGATTCGACTCTTATGTTGTTAAGATTGTTCTCCTTAATTCGGCGTTCGATCTCCCGCTAGCTTCTTCCAAAGCTTACCTATTCTGACTTATGATCGGTTTAGTGGGAACCTGTGTTTGTGTGGTGTGTTCGGGTCACTAAATCCGAACCATCTGTGACTTAAGTTACTCGTTCGCCTAACAGAACGGTAATGAGTGTGTTTAACGAGCTTAACATGAGGGTGAATCACTCTCTAGGCTCTTATGTTATTTGACCCTTGTGGTTTGTTATTGTGGAACCAAGATCCACCGTGTATGTGATGATGAGCTGTGCACTACTGATGCCATGCTCCATGTTATGTTATGTTATGTTATGTATGTAAATAAATGCCATGTTATCATGACAATTAGCTGCGCGTATCCCGGTAGCCGATGGGCTGCGCGTTAGCCATACCAGCCAAGGGTTGCTGACCCCCTCGGGGGATCCATATTTCTTATACTGCAGGATGAGGATCGAAGAAGCGGAGTGGCTTTAGATCCTAGGATGTAATTACTTTTGTATACTTTGGATGTTGGCCCGGGATGCGCCTGTGCTCCTGTGGCGTTATATACTTTTGGTTGTTGCGTATACAGTGATATTATACAGTGAAGGATGTATGTAAACACTCGGTATTGTATATGATGTAATTATGGTTTAGTTTTATGCTCGGGAGTCTGATCATCAGACCGGTACAATTGTATTTATTCTGCCTTGTCAACCACGTGGGTGGTTGACGGCGTTGTAACACCAAAGCGTTAGTTACTGTTTAGTTATTTATTTCCGCTGCGATTTCATTTAGTATCATGTGCGTATTAGGGGTGTTACAAGTCTCTCATAAACTCTCACCCTGCCTCCATAAGCCTCAACAACAAGAGGAGGATGTTCACATCCTCCAATTTGAGGAAGAAAAGTCATCACCACCTGGTCTCCTGTTAGAACTACGTTACCGACAGTACCTCCTCAAACACCAGGTTTTGTGGAGTATACATTTTCCTATTTTATTTGCCGAGTTAACGTTCTGTTTTGATCCAGGTGGTTTGCTCTTAATTACTGCTAACTTTGTTTTCTTGGCGAAGCTGTTGTCTACTTTTATTTTTGATCCAGGATAACGAAGCGGGAGTCTAGCCAAAGACTATAAATACGGGCAGCTTACTGGGAGGCAACCCAGTGGTTAAATATTATTTCCCTACTATTTTTGTTTTATGTTTTGTCTTTCTTATTATTCCTATATATGTTTTTATAAATAATAAAAAGAGAGGAGAGAGAACGAGGAGAATTAACTTGAGTTCTTCTGGCTGTTTAGAATAATTATTACAGGAACATCTTACACATTCCGACAGCTGAACTCAAGTGTGGGGGAGCTACACTACATACTCTGCCAAACTCTAGGGAGTACACTATCCATACCTTGCTCTTTAAATTTAAATTTCTCTTATTACCATGCTTTTTGATCATTACCCAGGTAGTTTGCATGCCCTGTTATTTTAATTCTTTCTATGCAATGAGGGCATTGCTTTGGTTTAAGTGTGGGGGAGAGATAGTAATCAAAAGCTTGCTCTTAAGTTTTCTTTTTCGACACTGTGTTTAAATTTGTTAAGTGATTAATAATCAAAGAAGGAGCCATAGAGGGAGTAATGCTGGTATTAACAGGTTTAAAGGGTACACAAAAAAAAAACACTCTGCTCCTTACTCAAAAAAATTCTGAGGAAATTATCATTTGATTCTTGTTTTGACTTTGAGCCTGGATTTGATTTGGAAAGAAATGGTGGAAAAAGAACAAGGCAAGGTACTCCTCTGATCCAAACAAAGCATATTCTGATCCTAAACAGGCCTCGTCCACTCGGTTATTAAGTTCTTAGGGGTGCTTCATCACCCGGCTACCTAAGGTACTCGGTATCTGAGATAGTAGACCCAAAACCGCTACAAGGGTGGAGAGAAAAGTCTGAGGTGAAAGAAAAATGAACTTCAAAATTGAAGTATCTGTGCATTCGGTACCAAAAATGAAAAATGAAAAAATCGTCATTATGGATCATGAGTATGTGGCATTGAAAGGTATAATGGAATAAGATTTTACTTCATGCCCCTTGTCGTTCAAGGAAATGTGAAAGAAAAATGGTGGATTGGCTCAGGGTTAAAAGCGGGATTCTCATGGTACTGCTTCTCTTTCTTTTGTAGGACTTCAGGGTTATTCTCAGAGGATGAGAAATATATTTAAGAAAATTTCATTAGTACCCTTTTAAAATCTGAAAAGATTGGAAATTACCTTTTCTGTGCTCTCCTTACTTGATTATTGTCTGTTTAACTTGTTTAAATATTATGTCAGAAAGATTTGCTTGAGGACAAGCAAAAGATAAGTGTGGGGGAGTTTGATAAGTGAGAAATACATAGACATTTAAGGGTTTAATTTACCCTATACTTACTCACTTTCACGATAATATTTCCACTTATCGTATGTTTTTCCTAAGATTTATGTCTTGATATGGACTGATAGATTTTATGTATCAAATACAGGAAAAAGTGTTGGAATCAAATAGTTTATTTCACAAGCTTTCCAACGCAACAAACGGCGAGTAAAACAGACTTATAACGAAGAATCTGGAGCCAGTTGAAGATTACAGGAAAAATTACAATACACCGGTATATAATAATATATATATATAATATATATATATATATATATATACATATCGCATACTGCAGTGATGTATTCGTGAATGAATTCACGTCCGCACGTATTCGTGAATGAATTCACGTCCGCATAAAAAAGTGAGGACGGAGGAGCGGACGTCAGTGTTGTCCGCATATGTTTGAGCGGACATAGGAGGACATAGGAGCGGACACAACAGAGACGTCCGCGTGGGTCTGGGCGGACAGGCACGCGGACGTGTCTAAAAATTCCCCAGATCCAGTTTTTAACTCGACGGGTGCTGTTTATCTTCTTCCTTCGGCGCCTACCGACAGTCGCGGCCGACACTCCTCAAAATCTTCACGCGTTCTGCAACTTATCCATCTACTTCATCAACTGGCACCTCCCTTATCTTGTTCACCCACTAGCACGCGTGATCCAGCCTGTCTCTTCCTTCTCCTTCCTTCCTCTTCTTCTCCTATAAAAACCCACGAGCCTTCTGCTCAAAATATCATTGAATCTCATCCACTAAATAATCCATCACTCACACTTACGATCCACTCCATCTTCTTATCTCCCACTTCTCCATTTTATTTTATTTCTTCATCAGCCTTATGCTGTTAGTTTCCAGAGAACCAACGAAGGAATCGATTGTCTGTTCGTTCTTCTTCGTTGGTTCCGTTTATTTTATTTCTTATGTTTGTTTTACTGTATAATTATGTGTGATTAATAAATCTAGCTTCCCGGGTTAGAAGCAAGCCTATTTTATATAATTGTGTTATATAAGCGTTCCAGTATAATTTATCTAAGCAGTATTTTGATTCCTCTCCTTAATGCGCTTTAATTCTCCTGTACAATTATTAAAGTGATATTTGTAGTTCTTTGTTAAAATGCAGTGCTGAGACAAGGTTCTAGACACAGGAAGTCAAATGGGTTAACGACTAGAAGCGATAGTCCTCGCCGTATAGGTTAATCTATCTCCAATAGGGATTGTTAATAATGCGATTAATTTATTAATAACTTGAACAAGGGATTGCGCTTGTTGTTTAAATTAATCAGGGTTTATTAGACAGGGAACGGTCAATAAACTAATTAAGATTCTTGAGTTTATTTGCTAAAGTGGGACAGTTATATTAATATGATTAAATAAAATAGGTAAGCAGAGTAACCCGGGATGCTTCTTTAAAAACACAAAAAGATTTATAATTTCTATTTCTTTTCTGTTTTGATTAATTGTTTTTATTATTGTCTTATCAGTTAGCTATTAATTCTTTCCCTAAAAATGATAAAATCTGTTAAATAGAATTCTCAGTTAATTTTCGCTATCAGTTAAACTACAGCGAGGTACCCAAGAGTACGACAACCCACATTTCCACTATTCCGCAAAACGATAGGTACACTGCCTAGGTTGAAGAAGTAGTCACATATTTCTCCAACACCCGGCTACCTAAGGTACTCGGTATCTGGGATAGTAGACCCAAAACCGCTACAAGGGTGGAGAGAAAAGTCTGAGGTGAAAATGAACTTTAAAATTGAGTATCTGTGCATTCGGTACTAAAATGAAAAAAAAATCGTCATTATGGATCATGAGTATGTGGCATTGAAAGGTATAATGGAATAAGATTTTACTTCATGCCCCTTGTCGTTCAAGGAAATGTGAAAGAAAATGGTGGATTGGCTCAGGGTTAAAAGCAGAATTCTCATGGTACTGCTCCTCTTTCTTTTATAGGATTTCAGAGTTATTCTCAGAAATAGAGAAATATATCTAATAAAATTAATGTTATTAGTACCCTTTTAAAATCTGTAAAGATTGGCAATTACCTTTTCTGTGCTCTCTTTACTTGTTTATTGTCTGTTTAACTTGTTTAAACATTATGTCTATAAGATTTGCTTGAGGACAAGCAAAAGATAAGTGTGGGGGAGTTTGATAAGTGAGAAATACATAGACATTTAAGGGTTTAATTTACCTTATACTTACTCACTTTCAGGATAATATTTCTCATATCGTATGTTTTTCCTAAGATTTATGTCTTGATATGGACTGATAGATTTTATGTATCAAATACAGGAAAAAGTGTTGGAATCAAATAGTTTATTTCACAAGCTTTCCAACGCAACAAACGGCGAGTAAAACGGACTTATAACGAAGAATCTGGAGCCGGTTGAAGATTGCAGGAAAAATTACAAAATTACAATATATATATTATATAATATCGCATACTAGCTGAAATCACGTAACTATAAACAAGGAGTACTTGTCCGCCCAAAACAAGGCGGACACAAGTGAGGACAGATGTGAGACGTCCGCCCAAAACAAGGCGGACACAAGCGAGGACAGATGAGAGACGTCCGCGTAGGTCTGGGCGGACAGAGGCGAGGACACGACAGAGACGTCCGCGTAGGTCTGGGCGGACAGGAGGCGGACATCAGCTGTGTCCGCGTGAACTTAGGCGGACAACAAAGCGGACGTGTGTGACGTCCGCATAACCTTAGGCGGACACAGGGGCGGACGTGACTAAATTCGACGCGAACAGTTTTCTTCTTCCTTCTTCGTTGCGGCGCCTACAGACAACAAGATAAGGCGCCGCCGACAGTCCTGAAAATCCTCACGCGTTCTGCAGCCCCAATCCATCTACCTCCCTTATCTTGTTAATCCACTAGCACGCATGCTCCAGCTCTTCTTCTGTTTTCTTCTTCTTCCTATCCTCTATATAAACACTACCACTTCATCAGAAAAACCTGCGCACAATTGCCCGAAGTAACTCTCTGTAATACTCACGTTCTCTCCCAAATCACACTTCCTCCACAAAATTCCATACAGTGCGTACGAATGCAGAGAGCTCTTTCTTTTCTTTAACTGTACTTTGTTTTAATGGCTGTCATGCTTACGACGTCTGTTTGTATAATTATGTCTGAGTAAAAACCTTAGCTCCCGGGTTGAGAAGCAAGCTTATTTTACTAAACTGAGTTACATAGACTTTCTAATATAATCTGTTCAAGTAATATTTTGATTCTCCTCCTTAATACGCTTTAATATTTAGGCCATTTATTAAAGTAATATTTGTAGTTTCTTGTCAAAATGCAGTGCTGAGACAAGATTCTAGACAACAGAAGTCAAAACAGGTCAACGACTAGAAGTGAGTTTTCACCTATAGGTTAACCAGTCTCCAATAGGAATTGTTAATAATGCGATTAATTTATTAATGACTTGAACAAGGGATTGCGCTTGTTGTTTAAATTAATCAGGGTTTATTAGACAGGGAACGGTCAATAAACTAATTAAGATTCTTGAGTTTATTGCTAAAGTGGGAAAGTCTACAACAATATAATTGAGTAAAATAGGTGAGCAGAACAACCCGGGGTGCTTCCTTAAAAACAAAAGAGTTTTATAACTGCTTTTATTATTCTGTTTTAATTAATTGCTCTTTTCACTGTTTTGTTTACATCAAGTATTAGACCACAACCTCCCTAAAAAATGATGAGTTTCTATTCAACAGTCTAATTAGAATTCTCAATTAATTTACACTATCAGTTAAACCACAGCAAGGTCCCCAAGAGTTCGACACCCCACAATTCCACTATTCCGCAAAACGATTAGGTACACTGCCTAAGTGGTAGAAGTTTAACACACTTTTACTCCAACAGTACGGGTCAGCGGCCGGAGCACAACTGGACGAGGAAGACGGTTGAGGAGGATCATGCTGCTGCTGAGTAGTCGCATGTGCGATCGCACCCAGCGCTTGCAGCAGCCTCTCCTCGTAAGCCCGGCGCTCAACAGCCAGTTTCTTCTCATTAGCTTGGTGCTTAGTAGCGAACTTACGATCTACCATCACCTCGAAGTCAGCAGCACTAATCTGACCCTTCTTAGCAGATGGCAGGATAAGTGCTTCTGACGTACTTCTCCCCCAAATCCTCTAACACGCCCCGGGTGATCCTTCTTCCCAAGCGCTTGATTGAGAGCGTCGTCTTGAGAAGGAGGAGCGTGTAAGTCTACTTCTTCTCTCTGTGCCACTTCATACTGTCCAATTGTCAAAGAAGTTAGCACTAAATTTAAGATCAACAACACCTGAGTATATAAGTAAATTATTTAACAGCTACTTTCAAACACTTACAATTTGGTTAGCCAGTTGTTCCGTCGCAGCATGAGGAAATATCCCCTGACCTTCCCTGGTCGTTGTCTGGCGTCCCAGTATGAACATCTGCAACCTACTCGCCTTAGAGACATCCTCAATCGGGCATTCACTGCCATCCTCGTTCCTCTGCGTCAGCAAACCAGCTTCTTTCCACATATTGAGGCTGCCCACATATCCCCTTCGTCCCATGGTGTGGGAGTAGATATTAGCTTCACAGTTTTGCCGCTTGTTCTTGTCTTTACTGTTAAGACAGTACAACAGTAAATTAATTAGAAAATCTGGGATAAAGCATTATGAGCATTAATTCAGAAAAGAGTACACAAACATACCCTGAACTCGGGGGTGGAGTGCTACTTAATGAACTCCTTCCACTCCTCTTCAGTGATCATGCCGTTGTACACGACATACGGAGGAGGCTCGCGTGGGGGCACCCTGGTGATCCAGTTATCCACCAAGTAGTGGCGGAATGATTTAGCTTTGCCGCCCACCGCAGAAAGAATGGTCTTCTTCACTTCGTATAGGATCTTGTATCGTTCTAGCACCTTCTTCCAGATGGTCTCCTTAACTTATTTCGGGACTTGTGGCCATTTGTGGTTGATGCAGCAATGTGATCTAGACAGAGTCCCTAGCATACTAGCGAACTCTGACCTGCTGCCCCCACAATACCTCCCATACTTGTCCCAGACAAGACTGATCTCATCCGGTTTCTGCAGCTTCATCCCACGGGTCGTACCTCTACCTCTGGGTCTCTGAGGAGCATCCTGAAGGCACCTTGATGTTGTAAAGGGTACTGCATAGACTATGTTTCTCTTCTTGAGACAGAGTGTGACAGGCAGGAGGCAAGAATGTGCGTTTTCCACGTTCTCGCGGGCCAAGCTCTGTGCGTATGCCCAACTCAATTAAATCTTTTCTTCCTTTCAAATGATCCTTTGTCTTTCCTTTTATGTTCAAAAGGGTGCTAGTGATACTTTCACCCACGTTCTTCTCGACATGCATCCCATCAATACAATGTCTAACCTCTAGATGCTGCCAGTACTGGAGTTCCCAAAATATTGATTTCTTTTTCCAGACACTTTTTTCACCACTTTTGGTTGGCGGCCCAAAGTTGTTGACAATATTATCCAACTTTTTGTAAATCTCTCTACCTGTCAAAGGCTGGCGCGCTGCGCTGTGATCAGTTTTCCCATCGAACTCTTTCACCATCTTTCGGTACTTATGTCCTTTTGGATGCATTTTTCGGTGGCCCATGTACACGTTTTTGTCACTATGTTTCAAGCGAATGCTACAAGTGTTTTCACCACAAATCGGACACGCCAACACCCCCTTGATTGAATAGCCTGAAAGATTACCATAGGCGGGGAAATCATTGATTGTGCAGTACAACATAGCACGCAAATTGAAGTCTTCTTTGTTGAATGAGTCGTAAACCGTAGCCCCTTAATTCCACAAGAGTTGTAGATCCTCTATCAAAGGTTGTAGGAATACATCAATTTTGTTGCCCGGTTGCTTTGGACCCGATATTAACAAAGACAACAAGATGTGTCTTGGTTTCATGCATAACCACGGCGGTAGATTGTAAAAAACCAAAAGCACAGGCCAGGTACTGTGTATGTTACTCAAAGTACCGTAAGGGTTCATCCCATCCGTGAACAAGCCTAGCCTTAGGTTTCTCGGTTCGTTAACAAACTCATGAAATTTTATGTCTATGTTTCTCCACTGTGGTGCACCAGCGGGATGTCTCAATCTTCCATCCTTCTTCCTGTGAACTGAATGCCACCGAAGATTCTCTGCGTCTTTCTCAATGGAGAACAAACGTCTAAACCTTGGAATGATGGGCAGGTACCACAGTACCTTAGCTTGTGAACCTTTCTTACTACCTCTGATGTGAGTTTGTTGTTTCTTCAGATACCGTGACGCTCCACATGTTGAACAACTTTCAACAAATTCATCCGATTTCCAAAACAACATGCAACCATTTGGACAAGCATGAATTTTCTGGTACTCCATACCCATTGGGCACATCCGTTTTTTGGCTGAGTACGTAGTCGTTGGTAAAACGTTGTCCACCGGAAGAACGTATTTCAATAGTTCCAGGAGGGCAGTGAAACTTACGTCGCTCCATCCATGTTTCGCTTTCAAGTTGAATAGCTTGAGGACGACACTCAACTTGCTTAACTTTGTAGGGTCACACCCTGGGTACAATGTTTTGGATGAATCCAACAAATTTTCATACTTGTCTGGCGTGTTAGAGTGATGTCGTTCCACATCTTCGAGCATAGTCTCAATGTCATCGTCCCAGAAATCTAGCTCAACGTCATCTGTAACGTCTTTTGGATCACCCGTAACTGTATCATCTTCGAGTTCTGTTTCTGTGTTTGCCTGACCATTATCCCCTTCGTCACGCTTAATAACATCGAACACACTCTGACCATGCCATCAGATTATGTCTTGGAAATCTTTTGTAAATCGTGGCGGATCAAATGTTCCTTAACTGTTTCAACGCCGCGATATCTCAGATTGTTTTGGCAGTCGATACACGGACAAAATATGTATCCCTTATCTGAAGGTTTCAGATTGTTCGCCAACACCGTGCATAACTTATCAACTCCTTCTAAAAACTTGTTGTCCAAATTTCCGCTGTAAATCCACGAACGTTCCATCTCCTTCTAGCTATTTATATGAAGGCAGCCATTTCATACCGTCACCCGTGGCAGTGTCTTTACACTTTTGTATCTTATCAACCTAAATCCATCCATGAGTAAATCCCACCGGTGAACGTGTTTCTAATATGTAATTTATTGAAAATTTTGGCAGCATCTCCCAACAGTTCTTCAAATGCACGATATTATGATATTAATAAAATAATATATGAATTCGAAGAATAATAAAGAGATACTGCTGAAATAATCAGTAAAGTACATATTAAAAACACATTCACACCCTAGGAGTGAGATTTAACTATCATGGACAGTCCCGACAGGGACTGCCGAAGATATACCTCTATTAGAGGTATATCTTCGGCGGATAACTATGTTTGGTAGTTTGTCAAATACTATATGTATATATGTAAATCTTACCTCTAGTAGACGATTAGCCGATGCTAAGACGATTAAAGTCGGAAGCCAAAATAAAGTCGTAGTCCTTATGCATAAACGAAAAACGACAACATTATAATTCATCAAAAAATCAAGGTTAAAATGCTAGCTAAACAGCGGAAAAAATTCGACAGCATCTCCACTATATTTCTAACGTTTCCAAATCACTTTTATCAACATCAAATTCGCACGCACCATCAAAATTACTTATACACTAATTTTATATTTTTTAGAAGAAAGGTAAGCTGTATTAACTGTAAAGAATATTTACAAGTACAAGAGATCAACTGCAACAAGCTGCAGCAAACAAGAATCACAACTTCGAATCTGCTAAGAGATCTATCTAGCAGACCAAAGGCTCTCAACTAATTTTATATATTAAACTACACTACTTTGTATTAATTGTAAAACTAAATGATAAGAATAACCAAATCAAATTTACTCTTCAAAACAATAAACAAAGAAACATCACTACAGCAGTTTACAGTTTGGTTTGCAAAATTACCGTTAGTAAGCACCAAAGTGGGCAATTAGTGTAGAAATCAGCCCACGAACTGGGTTGCAATTAACTGTGAATCTGGGCACAAATATATGAACAAGGTTAGAACATTTGCCATTACACTCTCAGGATTCGACAGAAACGAGGTTAGAACTAGCAATCGACATGCATATGAACTACGTTAGAAAAAACGACAATCGATCGATCGCATACCCAGTACGCGTTAGAGACGTTGACGGTGACGACCAGTGGTAGATGGGTGGTGACCGGCGGCGATGGGAGTGACAGAGGTGGTGGGAGCGACGGCGGCGATGGCCGTTAGTAAGGTGATGGGAGTGAGGAGGTTATTTCAGTAAGAAAGATAGCGCGAGAGAGAAGTAGAGGTTACTGTAAGTGTACAGAGTAAACGGGCCAATGTTCTAGTTAAAAGGACTTTAGATTACGGTTTACAAGAAAACCGTAATCTAAAGTCACACTTTAAATGACGGTTCCTTGAGAACCGTAATCTAAAGTCTAACGAAATAAAAAAAATAGCGTGAAAAATATTTGGCCTATGCTCGGTTTCGAACTCAAGATCGATGGTGTAGACTCATGTACCCGCGGCCATTAAGCCATGAGTTTTATTCGATCAAACATATGTTACACATTAATATAAAGTTTTTTTTAATCTAAAATAAGCTGGTAAGACGACGTCGTTAACTGTCATTTAGATTGCGCGCGGCATCGAAAAAATCAAATAATGCGGGAAATATTTGGCGTCAGGTCAAAACGACGTCGTTCACCATCAGTGGGCGGGGACTTTAGATGACGGTTATTAGTAAAACCATAATCTAAAGTCCGTTGACCGTAAAGCGCACGTCAACACGGGACTTTACATTACGGTTTTACCAATAACCGTCATCTAAAGTCCGTTCTAAAAAAGGCGCGCCTACCTCCGATCGATTATTGCTAACGGTTAATTCAATAAACGTCGTTAATTAATTCCGGCCCTCCTATTAATCACGGTTTGTGTTTAAGCGGTGATTAATCAGCCGTCATTAAATGCTTCCGTTCCACCAGTGTCTACTGCATAAGACATATTGCATTGAATTTTAACTCAAGGTTCCACAACAAAAAGTTGAAAAAGTATCTGATCAACACAGGTATCCTAATTCATCAATTAATGTACTTTACTAATTAAATTGAGTATTTTCAATGTTTAGACTTACTATCATGTATTTAGCATACGAATTTTGAAGGCATCATGTGCAGAGAAGATATAATCACCTTCTATCCCAAAATACCAACATTGAGCAATTCTTCAATGACCTACCATTTGAGAAGTGGTCCAGGGCATATGATGAAGGAAGGAGGTGGGGGCACATGACAACCAAACTGGTCAAGTGCATCAATGGAGTGCTAAAGAGTGTCCAAACTCTACCAATCACCGCCATTGTTACCAGCACACTGTACAAGTTGGTACCTTATTTTAACGACAACCTTGACACATACTACGGCCTGCAAATTGCGGGTTCGACATTGTATACAGATCTTGCGACTTCGAAGAAGAAAACCACAGACTGTCTAATAGTCATAATGTAATCCGCTACAATGAGCTCGACCCAGTGTATGAGGTTGAAGATTTTGGGTTCGTGGCTATGAGGAGGAACCGAGGGAAGTACAAGGTTGACTTCGATGATATGAGCTGTGAGTGCGGGGAGTGGCAAGCGTTCAAATACCCATGCTCTCATGTCATGGCCTTCTGTTGCAGAACCGGCATGTTGTGGGAAAATTACGTGCACCCGGTGTACAAGCTGGAAACAATGAACGAGGCATATGGTGGTGACCCTTTTGCACCCCTAGGTAATGAACAAAACTAGCCAACATATACAGGGGCTAAATGAAAAACCCTGAACTCAAATATGGTGATTAAATTATTCTAATATGAATTTTATAGGCCTAATGATGCCTAAAGAGCTTTGGTAAAGAAAGTGAAACCAACAGAAAAGAGAAAACGCTTAAATAGCATAAAACGTAAAAATGAGTGTTACGCAACCATAGAAGGTAAATGACCTTCACTAGGGTCCTAGATGGATTCCTAAGGCTTAATATTTCCTAAATAATATGTGGGAACAATTCCCGAAGAAAACGGATCCATATAGTGGGTTAAAAATGCAAACGAGCCTTAAAGCACTTTTTCGAGAAAACCCGAAAACATGACTGTAAATGATCAAACAGACCCGTAAAAATTATAGTTTAATATATAACCATAATTAAATGTTAATGGAAGCTTAAGAACCATTAAAATTAAAGAAACGAGAAAAATCTGGAAAACGGGCCCGGTTAGTGAATAGTACCAAAACCGAGAGTTTATGAGCGTTTCTTGTAAAAAGACGAAAACGCCCTGTCCAACTATATAGGGGGCCGTTTTTTTGTAAACAAATCAGCCTCCCTTCTCTACTAATAACTAGCTAGAAGAAAGAAAAGGAAGAAAAGTCAAAAAGTGAAAAAAGTAAAAAGGTGCTCCCTCCACTCTCTCTCTTCCTCTCATTTCTCTCTTCTCTCACCCCTTCTTCCTTCTCCAGCCGGTGCTCCCTTCATCTTCCCCCTTCCTTGGTGATTTTACATCCCTCTCATGGCTGCTCTTCTTCTCCTCATGCCCAAGCTACATCAAAGCTCCAAATCGAAAATACACGACATATTCTTGCTCCCCTCATCAAGAGCTATCTTCCTCTTTTTTCAAATCTCAAATGGGTGAAGTTGACCACCATGGGTATAGCACCATTGGAAGAGAAAATCAGATTTTATGGAGCTTGGGAGCCTCCTCTTTCATTTAAGGTAAGAAGATTCAAAGAAAAACTCATTTTTCTTCACTCTCTTACCTTGGCCAATTTCAGCCCTTAATGTGGCATTTTTCTTTCTTTGTTTGAGAAATTTTCGAGCCTCAAATGGTGGTTGAAATCCCACCTTTGATTCATGATTGTAAACCATTCAAGAGCTTCCAAAGGTAAGCCCTAATTTTGTGCTTTAAGCCCTCTTTTGAATCCTAGAGTATTTCAATGTGTCTAAGTTTTTTACTTAGTTCCATTCCCTCTTTGAATGGTAATTTAGAGTTCTTGGCATTTTAATTGCCCTTGCCCGATTTTGGAGTCAAGAGAAATGGAGAAGAGGATAAGAGAAGGATTGAAAAGAAGAACTTGTGAATTTAAGGTAATCAAACTACCTTGATGCCTACCCTTAATGTTTTAGAAGTTTTGGGATGGGTAATTAAAAGAATTAACCAAATTGAGTTTGGAGGGTGTTTGATTAATGTGAGAGAGAATTTGGAATTGGGTTTGATTTAAGGGCCTAAGTGCCAAGCAATTTGAAATATTGCATTATATTGTGCTTGATGAGTTTTGAATGAAGCATGTGTGCTGGTAGGATCCTTTGTGGATGTGGCTAGTAAATGGAATAGGAAATGAATGAAATGATGCATTTGGGAATGTTAGAATTGTAGGTGAACCATGACAAAATTTCGGTAGAAATGTGGTGTTTTAAGAGATGTCATGAGTGAGGAATGACCAAGGGTAACTAGGTGTTTGGAGACGGACCTGTAGACACCAAAAATTCTCACCCCACAACAAAAAATTTCAGACAAATAAACAAAATAAGAGGGGTTGTCGCCTTTCTTTTCAAAACGTATTAGCGTGCGTGCCCACATAAAACTATCATTGTATGACAAATTTTTAATCAATTTTCAAAGCATTCATTTTCAAACCCGTCCCTTTTTGTGTTTGTCTAGTTTACCATTTTATTTTTGATTTATTTCCTGTTAGTCAGTTTTGTTTTATTCACTTATTTATTTGCCTATTCGTTTTTATTTTGTTCATGCCATTTGGTTACTTGTTTATTTTACCTCATTTAATTTCATTGATGCTTTTACTTATATTTTCTTTATTAGTACTTCTTTTTACTTTGTCTTTATTATTATATTTCTAGAATTGTTTTCATCACTTTATGTACATTTTCACTATTTTATTCCTTACGATCATATCTTGTTTTATCGCTAATTCGATTAAACTTCCTCTCATCTCATTTTATGTTGTAGCTTCTCTATGTTTTATTTATTGCTATTCATACATATGTAATTCGATTTCCATTTTACGGCATTCACTTGTATTTTACTTTCATCATACTAGTACCATTTCATTATTTTATGTACTTATATGTTATTTCAGTTATTGCATATTTTATTATCTTTTGTATTTTATTACTTACACTCCATAATCTCTTGACTTCTAGGAAGAAAGTACTTCATTTTGTTAGATAAACTGTTTCTTCTTACTGTATGTTTATATTCAAAACAGTAGCGTTTTTGTAGATTTATTCAGTTTGAATTCGAACTGTAGTATTTTTTTCTCACATTTGTAGGCTGAGTTTTGAGTCAGCGTAGCCGGTTAGGGGGTTCACTTGGGTACCTGTAGATCACAGGTTCAAAACTTGCTAAGAACTAGGGATGGTTTTATTCTGCCTGGAATAGAACTCTATAAACCAGGCCTGGGTTTGAATTTTGGAGTTAGCAAGGGAGGAGTTTTATTTTTGTTCACTCCCGCCAGGCGTGCCAATCTCGGCCTTAGGCCCGTTTTGACCACCAGTCAAACACGACCCATATCCCTGAAATCTGGTCCAACCCTCTTATTTACAGATCCAATAAAGCCCATAATTAGTCAAAAACCTTTTTCTTGTCTATAAAACAACAACGATCAGTAAAACCAAAAAACGACTGTAGCCATCGTAACGGACGTTCATTCTCTTCCTCATCCCGCCTCCGTTCTCTGCAATCTTTTCTTCTTCTCCAAACAAAAAAAAAACAGCCGACAACATCAATCCCAAAAAAAAAACATTGTTCCTCTAAACGTTCTCTGTTTTCTTCTCAAGACAACCAGCCGACATACCCAAAATACCACCGGAGAGTGTACTGTGACGGACACAGTTTTTCTGTCTGCGACGGACCAAATTTGGACCATTGGATTAATCATCATTACTATTCCATATAGTATGTTGCACGGACATTCTTATTTTATTTAGAAAAAAAAAAAATTGGTGCGGATGCCATATTTCCGTGAGAGATGATATCATGAATGTCCATTTATAATTATATAAGATTAAAGTAAATTTGAACTGGCTAGAATTACTCTGACTAAAATTTTGTATAAGTTTCTGTAACGTTCTCCAACATCATTAACATTGATTATTCTTTTAAAACATAGCTAGTAAGTTAACTGTTGAAAATAATGTACAATAAGTATAAATAGTTAGTGCTATATTTTTTTTGTCGTATATTTTAATTTAATGTGTACTAGTTTTTTTATGTTTTATAATATTTATTTAATATGCAATAACATTATTATTATTATAGCAGAACACATAAATTACATAAAAGCTTTTTATATAGTCATAAAATATTTAAATATATACATAAACTATTAAAATATTATTTTTTAATTTTGTAATATACATATTTAAAAAAATAGTATACATCAATCCAAATTTTAATGCATGAATTAAATTAATAAATAAGAAAAAGTCTGATTAATATTTGACCCTACCTAAACCATAAACACTAAAATAAGTTTTCATTGTTTTAACTTTCCTATGGTAGTTTATAGAGTAAGTGGTGTAAGGTAGTTTTATTTAACTCGTTCTTTACTTTATAATGTTGTCACTGACTCCACATATTTTTAGGATTTGTTTAAAGAATACTTATAAACATTATAGTATAGTCTATAAAAATACTTTTTTACCATTTATCAGTTTATAAAGTTTGACTGATTGATAAACCTGAATGTTATAAAAATTTGGAAACAATAAACTGAGTTGTTGGATTCGATTTTACGTATTCAATAACCTTGGTTTTATGTATCCACTATAACTTATAAACTTTTCCAATGATGATTATAAATATGTGCACAACCTCATATAATCGTTTCATCACTATTATAAAAAAGATTACACTAACGGTTATAATCTTTTTCTTTGGTCGTTTTTATCGGATCATGTAGAGTATAAGAATATTTTTTTTATCATTTATCAGTTTACAGAGTTTCGCTAATAGATAAACCTGAAGGCTCTAAACGTTTTGAAACATTAAACTTAGTTGTTGGATTCAATTTTTTGTATTTGTTAACCTTGGTTTTTACGTATCCAGAATAACTTATAAATGTTTCCACTAATGATTAGAAACATGTACACAACCTTCTATAATCGTTTCCATCACTATTATAGAAAATATGACACTAATTATATACTTGTTCCTTTGACCGTTCTCATAGAATCATACTGTATAAGAATATATTCTTATCATTTATCAGTGTACAAAGCTTGGCTAATTTATAACCTGATAAATGTTTAGAATAATAAGTGAGTGTTGTTGGATAAGATTTTTTGACCTTGGTTTTTATGTATCAACGATAATTTATAATTGCTTCCATTGATGATTAGAAACATTTACACGACATTCTTTAATCGTTTCCAACACCATTTTTAAAAAGATTACACTAATTGCATACGTGATATCGTGAGTGGTTAGAACTGGAGTAATTGAAATAAAAGAAAAGGAATTAATACTCAAAATATCCGTCGGGCTGCAAATAAAACCCGGTCGCAATAGTATAGTAAGACAGAAGCGGCCGGGGTCAAACCGTGGGACTTAAAGTGAAATAAATAAGTAGTACCTAAGCTTGTCACAAAAGGGGGTAGTTAATTGACTTGTTTTTGAAAAGTAAATAACAGATTAATTTAGTGAATTGAAGATAAATTAAACGGAACTCCGGGTTTAGGTTAATATGATCTGATTAGTTATGCTATCTCTACCAGTTTAAAAATAGTTTGGCAAAATTCCTGTTATTATCTTAAGGACTAAGTCATAGACTCATAAGAACACGTTTACCAGAAAATGCTCGGTCTAATCCAGGTTCGAGCAAAACTTATGTAAACGGACATTAAACGCGAGGAATTGTAATTGCATCTGAAAATACTAACTTATTAAATCATAATAAGCTTTCTCCAGATTTACGGCTTAATTAATCTGTCTATTTATCACCGGTATGATCAAAATAGACTTTGTAAAGCATTTTAATTAATTCATGAAATTTATTAAAAAGGCGAGAGATAAACTTTAATCGTAACAAACTGTATTTATTTTAACCGGTAGAAATATAGATTACACAACTAAACAAACCATAATTAAACCTTCGCCCGGAGTAAATCCTCCTTAGCCTGACATATTAACTGGTAAAAAGTCAGACAGAGGTTGGACGTAATATTAATGCGGAGGTGTGGATGGTGAATGGAGAAATGAAGAGAACGAAGAGTGAAGCGTGTACGTATGATATTGTATGTGGAATGAGTGATTTGGAGTGTTTGAGTTCTGGGGAATCGAATGTGTGTTGTGGTGTACGGGAGATAATGAATGGAAGCGAATGGTAACTGTGGTGAGCGATGGTCTGATTTTCTGGTTTTCTCCGTACGCCTGTTTAAGGTCGCAGGTGCTGGGTTTATATAGAGGAAGGGAAGAGGTAATCTGGAGTGGAAGAATTGATTGCAGATTGATTGCTCATTGATTGCAGGGGACAGAGCTGGAGACAGACGCGTGAGGGAATTAAGGTAGGCGCTGCTCGGAGTAGATGGATATGGCAGAAGCAAGTTGCAGACAGTGGGCGAAGAAGAAAACTGTCACGTCTGATTTTTAGTCACGTCCGCGTGGCTGTCCGCGTAGAATGGGGCGGACACGTTGTGTCCTCGTGGCTGTCCGCATAGAATGGGGCGGACAAGTTGTGTCCTCGTGGCTGTCCTCACTTGTGACGTCGTGGTTCATGGGACACAAATGCGGACAAGTTGTTTAGGCGCGCTCAAATCTTGTCCGCGTGGCTGTCGCTTGTGACGTCGTGGTTCTATGCGGACACTCATGCGGACACAAATGCGGACACAAACTTGACCGGCTCTAGATTCTTCGTTTAAACTCCGTTTTTCGAGCCATTTGCGCCTATGCGTTCGTCTCCTTGTCTACTTTGCTCCCAGCTTGGTTTTCCTCATGTTTAACCAATAAATTTGTGAGATAATAATAAAACATAAACTAGAGGAAAACTAACTGAAGTGGGAGAAATGAGCAAGAAAAGTGTTAATATAATATGAAAACATATAAAACATGCTCATTTGGACACTTATCACACCCCCACATCTTTTTGCTTGTCCTCAAGAAAAACCACGTACCCAAGTAAGTAGGGAATGCTCAATACTAACAAATATTATTATGAAGGGTAGGATAAAGAGGTGAACAGTTCATGATCTTTTAACTTATTGAGGAGTGTGATCCATCAACTGCTGGTGGCATAGGTGTGCTCAGGGTAAAAATAAAATATAGAGTTTCGGGGTATGATCCAAGGTACTTCAATGTTTCTTTTGTTTAGGTGACTCTGAGAACTTTTACCATGGCCAACTTCTCTCACGAATGGGCATTGAGGAGAAAACAAAAGGAAGAATAGATTTATGCATTTGTTTCACTTTTGCATAAGGGATGAGAAGATAAAATGTAGGCATCATGCCTTTGTATTTAAGAACACTCAACTCTCTTTGTTGGTTACCAATGGTGTCTCGCAAGTCCCTTATTATTTTTTGTATTCTTCTTTCTCTTTTTTTTAACAGAGAAGCACCCCTTAGCAATCCTTAAGAGAGAAGACAGAAAGAAACCCTGAGCAATAAAATCCAACCATTTGTAGAGTATTGGGTCACACCGCATAAGAAAAATGCTCCTCAAAAGTAATCAAATGAAATTTTTAAATTTGTACCATTTATCCCACAATTCATAATAGTATTTGTTTTAAGAGTACAACATTAGCAGGGTACATAATTTTTATTTTGAACAAATGCAAGATAAGCAGAGAGATTTAAACATTTTAAGCACAAAATGATGAAAAGGCTTCCCCACACTTAAGTTCAAGCTCATTGCGTAGATGAAAAAATTAATACAGGTCATACATTAATAAAGGAAAAGAGTGTACTCCCCAGATTTAGAGTGTGTAGAGCTCCCCCACACTTGAGTGCAGCTGTGGAATGTCATGAAATGTACCTGTAATGAATATTCTACACAGCCAGAAGAACTCAAGTAAAACCTGCATTTTATTATAACATATAAAAGGGAAATATAGTACAAAAAGGAAAACAGCATTAAATTAAAGGAAAGACAAAAGATAGATAGTGGGTTGCCTCCCACCAAGCTGCCCGGGTTTAACGTCTCTAGCTAGACGTAATTGACCAAGCTTTAGGTTGGAGAAGAGTTTGAGGGCGAGTTGTCCTGCTGTTCTTGGACAAGATAAATTCTAAATAAGTCAGTTGAAATATCAGAATGAGAATTATACCTTTTAAGACGTGCCCCATTGACTTTGAAAGTTTCTCCCTGTTTGTTTTGGAGTTCAAAGGCACCATATGGGTTCACACTAACAATCCGGAAAGGACCAGCCCAATGCGATTTGAGTTTCCCAGGGAAGAGCTTCAATCTTGAGTTATAGAGGAGAAAATCACCAACGTTGAAGTCTCTCTTGAGAATCAGGTTGTCATGGAACTTCTTGGTTTGTTCCTTATAAATCTTAGCATTTTGGTAAGCCAGATCTCTCAGCTCTTCTAACTCAGAAAGTTGGAATTTCCTTTTCTCTCCCGCAATAGTCATGTCAAAGTTTAAGGCCTTTATCACCCAATATGCCTTATGTTCCAGCTCTACAGGCAGATGGCATGATTTCCCATAAACAAGCTTAAAAGGAGACATCCCGATGTGAGTCTTGAATGTAGTGCGGTAAGCCCAAAGCGCATCATCTAACTTAAGTGCCCAATCCTATCGTGATGAGTTAACCGTTTTCTGGAGAATCCATTTTAACTCACGGTTCGAAACTTCTGCTTGGCCGTTTGTCTGGGGGTGATAAGGTAGAGCTACCTTGTGACGTACCCCGTACTTACCCATAAGCGCTTCAAATGAACGGTTGCAGAAGTGGGATCCTCCGTCACTGATAATAATTCTAGGCACGCCAAAACGGGTAAAGATGTGCTTCTTAAGGAATCTGGTTACGGTCTTTGAATCAGCATGATGACAGGGTATGGCTTCTACCCATTTCGACACGTAATCCACTGCCACTAAAACATACTGGTGGCTCTGTGAGGAAGGGAACGGTCCCATAAAATCAATGCCCCAACAATAAAAAATTTCCACCTCTAGTATTCCTTGTTGTGTCATTTCATGTCTCCTAGATGTGTTACCCATTCTCTGACAATTATCACATTGTTTGCAGAATTGGTAAACATCCTTGTGAAGAGTCGGCCAATAAAATCCTGAGGCCAGGATCTTGGCAGCGGTCCTTGTGGGTCCATGGTGACCTCCGGCTTCCGTGAGTGACAAAAATGTATGACACTTTGAACCTCATCTTCAGGGAGACACCGGCGAATCAACCCATCCACACAGACTCGGAACAAGTACGGATCTTCCCAGAAATAATGCTTTGAATCAGAAAGAAATTTCTTCTTCTGGGAGTAAGATAGATCATATGGTATTGTTCCAGAGACTAGATATTGGCCAGGTCCGCATACCATGGCTCTTGTACCTTGGTGATAGAAAAGATAGTCTCATCGGGGAAGAATTCGTTAATAGGCACACTATCCGTAGGAGTTACTAACCGAGAGAGATGGTCAGCGACGACATTTAATTTTCCGCTCTTGTCTTTGACTTCTATGTCAAATTCCTGTAGTAGAAGAATCCAGCGCAACAAGCGAGGCTTGGCTTCTTGTTTTGCAAATAGGTATTTGAGAGCAGAGTGGTCTGTGTGCACTATGACTTTGTTTCCCCATAAGTACGACCTGAACTTATCAAGGGAGAATACGATAGCCAGAAGCTCTTTTTCAGTGGTAGTATAGTTTTTCTGGGCATCGTTTAGTGTCCTGCTGGCATAAGCAACCACTCTCAAAATCTTCTCTTTTTTCTGGCATAGAGCTGCCCCCGCTGCATAGTCACTTGCATCACACATGATCTCAAACGGGAGAGACCAGTCGGGTGGTATGACAACAGGTGCTGATACCAATTTTTGTGTTATAGTTTTGAAAGCAGCTGAACACCATTCATCAAAATGAAACGGGGCATCTTTCTGTAGCAGGTCGGTCAATGGTTTAATGATTTTTGAGAAGTCTTGTATAAACCGCCGATAGAATCCTGCATGCCCGAGGAACGCTCGAATGTCTTTAACAGTAGTTGGTGCCGGTAATCTCGCGATAACCTCGACTTTGGCCTTATCCACCTCTATTCCTTCAGCTGATATTTTATGTCCAAGGACAATCCCATCCTTGACCATAAAATGACATTTTTCCCAGTTTAAAACGAGATTTGTATCCTCACACCGTCCTAGGATCAAATCAAGTTGTGCTAAGCATTTATCGAAACTGGAGCCATAGACTGAGAAGTCATCCATAAAGACTTCTATGCTCTGTTCGATGAAATCAGCGAATATTGCTTGCATGCATCTCTGGAAGGTAGCAGGGGCATTACATAGACCGAAGGGCATTCGTCTGTATGCAAAGGTACCGTATGGACAAGTGAAGGTGGTCTTGTCCTGGTCCTCTGGTGCGATTGGTATTTGGAAATACCCTGAGAACCCATCTAAAAAGCAGTAGTACTCTTGCCCTACTAGTCGCTTTAACATCTGATCAATGAAGGGGAGAGGGAAATGATCCTTCCTGGTTGCCAAGTTTAAGCGCCGATAGTCGATACACATGCGCCAACCTGTGATTTTTCTTTGAGGGAAAGCCTCTCCATTTTCATTCACAACAGCTTCAATGCCCCCCTTCTTCGGGACAACTTGAACAGGACTGACCCATGGGCTGTCAGAAATCGGATAAATGATGTTCGCGTCAAGGAGTTTCAGAACCTCCTTTCTAACTACCTCCTTGAGGTTAGGGTTTAGCCGACGTTGGGGTTGCCTGATAGACTTGTAGTTTTCCTCCATATAGATGTGGTGCGTGCAATAAGAGGGGTCAATTCCTTTTATATCAGCAATAGTCCACCCGATCGTTGTTCTGTGTTTCTTCAATACCTCGAGTAGCCTTGTTTCCTCCCCGGGATTCAGAGAAGAGGAAATAATGACAGGAAAATGGTCATCTTCAGCTAGGAAGGCATACTTGAGGTTAGAGGGTAACTCTTTAAGCTCGAGCTCTGGTGGTTGTTCTATTGATGGAATTGATTTTTGAGGTTTTCTGTCGAGTTCTTCGATTGGTGGCCGGTAGGCTTGATAACCAGCCCTCCCTTTCTCCACATGTGCTAGCATGGCGTTAACTTCCGGATCCTCCACCTTTTCTTCTAGAGAAGTAAGTAATACTTGCTCTAGTGGTTCAGCTTCAGCTTTCGGGATGGAAGATAGGGAATACATGTCCTCATCTGTAGAAAAATCACCTTCTTCCTCCTCATCATCTGTTAATCCCACTGTCTTAGCATGAAGAGAAAAGTTAGAGCTTTTCTTCATCATTTTCTGCATATCGAATTCGATCGTTTCGTCCTCGTACCGTAGAGTGATTTTCCCATCGTGGACGTCAATGATGGCTTTGGCAGTACTCAGAAATGGTCGACCAAGAATCAGGGGAACCTCAACATCGTCGTCCATTTCTAGAATGACGAAGTCAGCTGGAAAGATAAAGCGAGACACTCCAACTACCAGATCTCGGACTATTCCCATGGGCTTGACCTCTGATCTGTCTGCTAGTTGAAGTTTGAAAGGAACCGGTTGCATCTCTCCTCCTTTTACTTTCAAGAAGGTGGCGTAAGGCATGATATTAATGCTGGCTCCCAGGTCGCATAAACCGCTTCCGCAGTCCACTCCACCTATAAAACACGGGATTACGGGATTTCCCGGATCTGTTTGTTTGGGAGGAAGTGCTCGAAGAAGGGCAGCAGAGCATTCCTCCGTGAGGTGCACTGTTTCCTTTCCAGGTTTCTTCTTCTTCTTTGTTAAGAGATCCTTTAGAAATTTGGCGTAGTTAGGCATCTCTTGCAAAGCATCAATTAGAGGTATGTCGAGGGTCAGCTTCTTGAAAATGCTCAAGAATTTGAAGAACTGCTCATCTAGGTGTTTCTTTTTCATTCTATTGGGAAATGGGAGTTCACTGTTTTTAGGAGTGGAAGATGGAATGTCGATGGTGATTCGAGATGGAGGTGGAGTTTCAGGAGTAGGAACTTGGATTTCTGAGGGAGGTGAGGCTGGATTGGTTGTGTCTTCATCATTGATGTAGGCCTCTTGATGTTTCTTTTTCTTTTCCTTTTCTGGTGGCAAGTTCCCTTCCACTCCTTAAGGAGACTGCACACAAGTTTGTTGATTGGAATGTGCCATCTTCTATAAGGATTGAATTTGCTTGTTCTTTTGGATTGGGGTTAGTCTGTGAAGGGAAATGACCAGGTGGCCTTTGTTGGGTGAGTAACTGTTGAATCTGAGATTGCAAGGCTTTTTGGTCTTTGCGCAGAGCTGCGACCTCCTCTTGCGTATCTCGAGACTTACCCATCATAGCTTTAAACATCTCTTGCATTTGAGACATTTCAGAGTCAGGATTCGAAGGAGGTTGAGCTGGTCGACATGAAGAAGCTTCATTGCCATAAGGCTGTTGTTGATATTGCCTTTGGCCTCCTTGGAAATTGGACTGAGGTCTATAATTTTGAGATGGTTGTAGTGTATGTGGGTTTTGGATATTTTCGGTGTTTGAGTAGCGAAGGTTTAATTATGGTTTGTTTAGTTGTGTAATCTATATTTCTACCGGTTAAAATAAATACAGTTTGTTACGATTAAAGTTTATCTCTCGCCTTTTTAATAAATTTCATGAATTTATTAAAATGCTTTACAAAGTCTATTTTGATCAGACCGGTGACAAATAGACAGGTTAATTAAGCCGTAAATCTGGAGAAAGCTTATTATGATTTAATAAGTTAGTATTTTCATATGCAATTACAATTCCTCGCGTTTAATGTCCGTTTACATAAGTTTTGCTCGAACCTGGATTAGACCGAGCATTTTCTAGTAAACGAGTTCTTATGAGTCTATGACTTAGTCCTTAAGATAATAACAGGAATTTTGCCAAACTATTTTATTAAACCGGTAGAGATAGCATAACTAATCAGATATATTAACCTAAACCCGGAGTTCCGTTTAATTTATCTTCAATTCACTAAATTAATCTGTTATTTACTTTTCAAAAACAAGTCAATTAACTACCCCCTTTTGTGACAAGCTTAGGTACTACTTTATTTCACTTTAAGTCTCACGGTTTGACCCCGGCCGCTTCTGTCTTACTATACTACTGCGACCGGGTTTTATTTGCAGCCCGACAGATATTTTGAGTATTAATTCCTTTTCTTTTATTTCAATTACTCCAGTTCTAACTACTCACGATATCACGTCTGCAAAATGGCGCCGTTGCCGGGGACTTGATTTATTCTAGTCCCTAAGCCCCGGTTAATTCACCTGTTATATTGTAATAATCTGTTAATATTATTAAATTGTTAATCCAATTTCGGACATCTGACCTCGGACATTTGACTTTGGACTTCGGACTTCTGACTTTGGACATCTAACTTCTAACATTTTAATATTATTGTCATTTATTTCTGTCATTTAATTTCCATTGTCCTTCAAATTTCCAGTATACTAACTACTAACCTTAATATTCCATTGTCTCTAACTACTAACTTTAATATTCTGTCATTTAATTTCCATTGTCATTTCAATTTTCTGTCATTTCTTACCATTGTCTCTAACTACTAACATTAAATTTCTGTCATCTAATTCCTAAAATTTTATTTTCTCACATAACGAGTTTCCTTTCTCTGTTTTGAGTGGTGAATGCCTTTTACCAGGTCAAACAGCCTCCCAGAAAATATTAATAATCACACGGTTGGTTACATTCCAGAGATCAAGAGAACCCTTCTGCGCTCCCTAAGGCAGAACCGAACTCAACAAAACATTACCACCACAGTGATAGAATCTGACCCGGAAGCTGACATGGCAATTTCACCAGCGACAGTTCGAAACATTAACAGGCTGTCTAACCAAGGACAACAGCCTGCCATCATCCTTCCTCACCTTAGCCCATCCGAATACGATGAGTGGCAGAAGCTGAAGCCATATCATCAAATCAGATGTGTAAAGGAGTTGGGCATGTTTGATGGTTCCAGTCCAGACGAAGCCCTGTTACATGTTACAAAATTCTTGCAACATGCCAATAGTCTTACTGCGACCGACACAGTACTCCAGTACGCAAGATTGTCATTATTCCCTCACAGCCTGACAGGAAGTGCGAGCAAGTGGTATCATAGCATGACACCAAGTACCATTGGTACTTGGGATGACATGGCCACCAAGTTCTACGACAAATTCCTACCCCCGAGCCGAACATTGGAGATGATTGCTGAAATCTATAATTTCAAGCAACCTCGGTCGGAGAATATTTGTGAAACTTGGGATCGTTTCAAAGGGCTACTACTTACTTGTCCTCACCATGGTCTGACGAAAGAACAAGTATCACAATTGTTCTACAAAGGCTTGATCGGTCCGTGCAGAACAATGGTACTGTCTTCGTTAGGGGCTGACATTCTGAAAAAGCCAGGAGCACAATTTCTGAATAGCATGGAGTCTCTCTGTGAAGAAATCAGAGACCGGGCCTCCGGTGGATCAAGGAGCGGTACTCCAGGTTTATACCATGTTGGGGAAAGTGATAACAAGTTTGACCAGCTGATGAAAAGCCATGAGCAACTCATGGAAAGCAATGCTCAGCAGGCAACAAAAGTAAGTACTCTGCAGAAAGTGGTTGAGCAGATGGCTATGAACTCCTACCCCCAGCAAGCTAAGTCGATGATTTCCCGATCATCTACAATCCCTCCAGGCTATGCTCCTCTGTCCCAATCATCTCCTGTCATTTCTTGTACGCAATGTGGTGGACCTCATGACTATGAACAATGTCCCCAACTACAAGAATTAAAAGCAGCAGAGGAAGCAAACTATCTCACTAACAATTCAGGATACAGACAACCTTGGCAACATAACATGCAATCCAACCTTCGCTACTCAAACACCGAAAATATCCAAAACCCACATACACTACAACCATCTCAAAATTATAGACCTCAGTCCAATTTCCAAGGAGGCCAAAGGCAATATCAATAACAGCCTTATGGCAATGAAGCTTCTTCATGTCGACCAGCTCAACCTCCTTCGAATCCTGACTCTGAAATGTCTCAAATGCAAGAGATGTTTAAAGCTATGATGGGTAAGTCCCGAGATACGCAAGAGGAGGTCGCAGCTCTGCGCAAAGACCAAAAAGCCTTGCAATCTCAGATTCAACAGTTACTCACCCAACAAAGGCCACCTGGTCATTTCCCTTCACAGACTAACCGAAGCTTGTTTTTCGTTTTGTTGAACATAGTTATTTTGTTATCTCAATCCCGCTAGAGGACCCGAGTTGGTGATAGTAGGGTGAAGACTGTTGCTCTGTCGGAAGTTAAACCTTCGTCTTCTTTTTGTTTTCCTCGCACAAGAGGAGTTTGAGATTTTCATTTTTGTATTGTCTCCGGTTCTATTTGATCCATTTTTTGTGATTTCTTCTTTTCTCCCTGTTCTCCACGCATTCGATTATGGGGAATCAGATACGGATTTGGTAACCATTCCGGATGTAAACCGTCATCT
Organism: Limonium bicolor; assembly: GCA_023374045.1. NCBI lineage: Eukaryota > Viridiplantae > Streptophyta > Magnoliopsida > Caryophyllales > Plumbaginaceae > Limonium > Limonium bicolor. The sequence continues at coordinate 228,003,569 of CM041776.1, forward strand.
CTTCCTCCGTGTTCTTTTCTCTGTGCATTCTTACTTGTTCCCCCCATTTTTTATTATCGCTGTTCTTCATTGCTGTTCACATTTTCCCACTTTCGTTTTACATTTCGGATTGTATACTCGCCATATGAGCTCTAAGAGTGATGGCTCCAAGGAGAGGAACATGGCTTGCCGGATTTAATCCCGGAACAGGTGCCAACGCCTCCTCTCCTCTTGTCACGTCCCGTTTTTGTTATTATTCTTTCTGTCAAAGTATAAATGTAAATACGTGAATGAATTCCGGACCCATCATGGGATCCCGGGGTTCAAAAGTTCGCAAATCATTTAGGTGCAAACACTGCTTCCAGTCGCCATCTGGACTTTCGGTCATTTTTCATGCTTCATGCTCTTTAATTTTACTCTCCTCCTCTTACCTCTTCCTGTGAGTTATTCGAATCAGTTTGTCTCTGCCAGTTTTTGCTTTCTAATTCTTGTCGTATGTCAACAAGGTTTATTGAGACGTTTTTACACTACCACTGGTTCCGTACCTGTCTGGTTTAAAACTCTCTTCCCAGGTGCTACCAGAAAGAGCTAAGTCGCCGGTTTAGCTTTGTATGCACATAGATATCATCTTATTTTTTTGGCTTGGTTGTTGTAACAAAGAAGACCAGTGTCCAGGGCCAAATTTTCCCTGGAAAGTGAGTTTAATCTTTGGTGATATAACATGTCAGTATCATACCCTGTTACGTTCGAAGATATTGAGTTTTGGTCTGTTGAACCTTTCAATACACTTCTACGCTTCTGTACGCTTTGGTAATTACTTGATAATTTACCTCCTAACCCTGACTAGAATCTGGGAGGAAATCTCTATCGTTTTGTCTTCTGGTTGATGAGTTGAATCTCTGCAGAATGCGCTAATAACCTGTCTCGTGTGCCTCCATGGTTAATCTGAATATGGGTGGTGTTGCGTACATTTGGTGATCTCAACGTTCTCTGTAATATGACCTTGTTTCAGTCTCCCTTTTCTCTAAATGCGGGGATCTCCTTTTTTTCTCTGCAAGAGATTCTTTACTTTGCTATTAACAAGTTCATTCCCCTGTGTATAGATCCATAGTATGCAGACAGTCAGCAAATAATTCCATAGTTGGTTCTTCTCATATCGCTTTCTTATCTGCTTGTTTATTTAGTCAACTGACTTGTTTGTTTGCATTGGTAGCATTTCCTTCCCTCTTGTTTATTTCTTTCACAGAACAGAACAGACCACCGTCCTGGTATTACATTCTAGCCTGAACATCTCACGAATCTCTAATTTAGTGTGTATTTGAATGCTGAATTTGTATGCGCACATGATGGTCATACTCTGAAATACCCCAAACCTAAGTATGCTAAGTAAACATCAAGTTATGAGGTAATAAGGCTAAAATGTGCCTTAGAAAGATTGATAGACAATTTAAACCAAGGAAAACATAAGGAAACTCCTTAAGGGCAATTTGGGCAAAAATGTGCTCTAAGCTTGGAGTGACTTTTATTAGCACCCAAATATCATTATGAGATCTTTTTAACATGCTAAGGGACATGTTAAATCAATTACCAAAGAAAACTAAGATTAAAAACAAGCTTAAACACAAAATATGCTTTAAGACTTCTTAAAGCACCTTTTTGAGAAATTGTCTTAGAAATGAGTTTAGATTGGCTAAATGCCCATGAATACACCTTAAGTAACATGTGTACTAATTAGTATCACATTAAGAAGCCTAAATCAATGGGAAACCAAAAATTTCCCGAACATGTGCACCAGTTAGTGAATAGTGCTCAAATAGTGCTAGTTTGGACTTAAGTCAACTTTAATTAGTTAAGTGGCCAAATGAGGCCTTATGGAGCCTTATTTAATAAGGGGGCCGGTTTTACATGGGGGATACCACCCAGCAATTACAACTTGTTAAAAGAAAGGAAAGAGGGAGGAAGTTCATTATTTGTAAAGTGACAAATAAAATAACTCACCTTTACCTCTTCTCTCTCTTCTCTTATTCATTTCTCCTCTTCTCCATCGGTTTCTCCTTCTCTTCTTCTACTCCAAACCGAGAGGGTGGCCTCCATGGGTGCTCCACCTTCAATTGCTCACCAAATGCTCATCTTTGCTCCAAATCAAAAAGTGAGCATAGATTTCTCTTAGTTAGACCAAGATCTATCTTCCTATCTTTTCAAAATTTGAAAAGCCTCATTTTGGAGCCATGGGAAATCGCCATAGGAGGAGGAAAAGCAAGCTTGAGGTGTTCATTGTCTTCTCCATTGATTCTAGGTAAGGAAAATGTAAGAAAAACCAAGTTTCCATCACTTCTTCTACATGGACGAAAATTACTACTCATGGGGCCTTGTTTTTATGCCTTGTTCTAGCTTGATTTATTCACCAAGGACTAGTGGAGGTCCTCTTTCATTCAGTACCCAAGTCTACTTTGAGACTTCAAAGGTAATCATCCACTTTTATACCTTAAACCACATTTTAACCTAGGTTTTCATTCCTTAAGGTTAGTGTGTTGTTTAGCACTCATGTGAGTCATTGAATATTGATTAGAACATTGGCAAAGGGAATTTAATGGTGGCCGAGATTCATTCAAGAAGAAGGCCTAAGGAGGAAGTTAAGATAAGCTTGAGAAAACAAGGTAAAATGCTTACCTAATGGTGGTTTAAGTTTTAAGGAATGAGTTTTAGATGGGCACTAATGTAGCTTTAAAGCTTACATTATGTAATGGGTTATATAACCTAAGGAAAAAGAATTTAAATAAGCTTTTGAACTTGTGACTAAGGAGCCAATGGAATGAGTTAGTTAAAATAAGCTTAAGGTAAGTTAAGAAAACACTTGCATTGCTATGGGAGCATTGTTGTGTGTATTTGCAGGATGAAAGCAATTATTGTGGGAGATTCAGTGTTTAAGTTTAAGTCATTTAAGGGCCTAAGAGCCATGTTATTTAAGAGCCTTAGTGCTATGCAATTTAAGGTTATTGCATTATATCGAGTTTGTTGTGTGTGAGATGGTGGAATGAGGAAAACAATGCATTTGGGCATGATAGAATACTAGAGGAGCTATGGCGATATTTGAGAAGAAAACAAGTGTTTAAGTGGTGTTGGTGAGCTAATATGTCCTAAGGTTTATTAAGGGTCATTGAAAGGAATTTGAGCAAAAATCTAGAGGAAATGATGTATGATGTTTTGAGATGATTTAGGTGTGAGCTAAAAAGTAAAATAACGAGAGTTTGAGGACTTGTGTAGGCGGTGGTGATACGAGTGGTGGACTAACGAGGTTTAGTTTAGTTGGTGATGAGCTTTGGGTGATAGAAGGGTACGGACATAGGAATGGTGAGTAAGTTAGATAAAAGAGGTGAAAATGTTTAAGGAGGGTGTTGCTTGATCAAGATAAATGAAGAATGGTGTCTAAGGTGTTCTAAGGAGATTTCATGACTAAGGATGTTCTAAGAAACATTAAGGGTTACAATGGTGAATTTAAGGCACCAAAACCATGGTTAAGGAAGCTAGGAAACTTGTATAAGTTTGGAGGAAGGATAAGGTATAATGAGTTGTGAAGAGGTAAGTATGTGCTAGATTGCATATATCTTGAGAAGTTTGAGTAAAGCAAATGAGTATGCATAAGGATGCTTGGGAGATGATGTTAAGGTGATGAGGAAACATTTTGGTATCATGGTTATATAGGCATGAAATACCATTTAGAAACCTAAGGATAAATCATAATTGATGTTAGGGACTTTGGTAAGAATTGAGTAAGAGTTTAAGGACATGGAAAATGGGTGTTTGGGCACGTCCGAACTACCGTCCGAACTTGGACGTTCGGACATGCCCTGTAGCGCGCGAGTCTTCTGATCTTCGACTGGCGTCCGAACTACCCGTCCGAACATGGAAGTTCGGACACCACTATTTCAATTTTCTGGATTAACTTCGAACTGTGTCCGAACTTGGGAAGTCCGGACACATGTTCGGACATCTTGCAATCAGCAACCTTCAGAGTCTCGACCAGTGTCCGAACTTCGGAAGTCCGGACACAAGTTCGGACAAGGTGCTGTTTTGACCAAAAACTTGGTCTAAGGTTAGAGAATGATGAGGATTGTTAAGTAATGTTATTATAAGGTTGTTAAGAGTTGTTTGGTGGAGTTCTAAGGCCTTTAGAAGGTATGAGCAAGTGTAAGATAAAATGAGAAATAAGTAACGTTAGTGGTTAAGGTTAAACTATAAGGACTTAAGGGATTAAGTTGAGTTAAAGCTTGCAATGCTTAAGGTTAAGTTTGTAAGGTTAAGTTGTAAAGCTTAAGAAACTTAGAATGGGGATTTATATGGGCTAAGTAAGTTAAGTAAGTTGAGTTAAGTTAAGAAATTAACCACCCCAAAACTTACTAAATGTTTTAGGGTTTGAGAACTTGGACTCCGGAGGAGAGTAAGCAACTGAACGAATCACGGTGAACGGTACAGTTTTCTTCTTGTGACCTGCTTGCTAACGAGGTGTCCCTCGGCTTGCGTGCTATCTGTTTTTGTGTGCTAACTAAACAAGATAATGCATGCAACCGAAATGTTATACATATATTGTATTGTTGTGTGATGTTTGAAAACTAACACAACCTACCGTGAGAACTTACTAACCAACGTTTAGTAAGGAATTGAGTGAGACTGAGGAACGCTCCCTAATATTAGTTTGTGATAACCGAAAGAGGTTAACCAACAAACATTGTCTTGAGACTTCTACTAACTGGAACTTAAGGGGGGGAGTGAGGAACCCGGGACTGACTCCGGTCATGCATGCTAAAGAAAAGGTGGTCGGTTCTAAAGCTGATCCGACCTCCACTTGAGGACTTGTCTTCGGACTTGTTGCCTAGGGTCGGTTGCCGGCTCAGCTACATTGGACATTCAATCCAAGGTAGGTGGCATTAAGATGGTGCGGTAGGATCACCTAAATCCTAAATTATAAGATAAGTCGTTTATTCAACCAATGGAGCTACTAGCTCATTGGCTAGGGTTGCTTTTAACCCGACAAAAATAAACATTGAGATTAAATACAATCATTTCTAATTAAAGAGTGGTTTGTATTATGAGATTAAGTTAAGGTTTGAGATAAGGTACAACCATTTCTAGTTAAAGGATGGTTTGTAACCTAAGACTGAGTTAAGCTACAACCATTTCTGTTTAAAGAATGGTTTGTTTTCTAAGACTAAGATAAAGGTTTAAGATTGAGGTAAGATAAGGTTGGACTGAGAATAAGAGGAATTATAACGTAAGGAGTCAAATAACTGACTCAATAAGTAAGAGAACGCATTTAAGACGTTCATTGTGTTTGAACTTTGATTGTTCATATTTGGTTTGATGTTTACTGCACTTTCTATTATGTTGTGCATCTAATCAACCTCCATGCTATCGACAATTAGTCGTCGTAGCCACGTTAGCTTGGAGGCCATGAGAGTATCGTACCAGCATTCGTGCTAACCCCCTTTGGGGGCTGTTTTTATTTCGCAAGTGAAAGACAGGAGGCGATCATCATGAGAGTAAGATGGGGTAAGTGTGTTACGGGTTAAGTGTGGCCTACGGGTTGTGCATGTACACTCGTATGGTATTTGAGATAGTAAGTTGTATAGGATGTGAGGGGCTTGTAAGAGTGATATGTATTTGGTTAAGGCTTGTAAGTACTAATGTTCGGTGTATTCTGTCATTCAGACCGTGGCAAGGTCCTGGAGTGTATTGGATTCCGCTGTGACATTTGTATATATATTGTAAGTTGAGGAAACCACGATTGGATTGAGATGGGGTGTTACAAAAAGTGGTATCAGAGCGTAGTTACGCTCTGAAGATAAGAATTACCGAACTTAGGAGGATACTGAGGTTGAGTTTGAGTTGTGGGTTGAGGGTTGAGGGCTGAGGGATAGAGTGAGAGGTGCGTTAGCTAGGACTTCCCGGTGTTTACCGGATATCCATAGTACCTAGGCCCGCCCTCCACATCCCTAACCTTGAATACGTGGAACAAACGCCAGGGAGAAGAAAGCCTTCTCTTACTCGGGGAAACCTGATCTGGTAGTTAGTCAACAGTAAGCAATATGAGAAACATCTTGTTGTACAACAGTTTACGGAAACTTGGACGTTTTATTTGGAGCGCAACAGTGAAATAAGTGCTACCAATGGAATTCTACCCATAAGGGAACGGTAATTACCGGCGACATGGGTCGACATGCTACGCAGTCGAATAAACCACAGTACCAATGATAAGAAAAGCACTACGAATGCAATGGATAAGATAAGATAAGCGACATGAGTACCGGACAGTGGTCCGAAGGAGGATAACAGTGGAATAATTTTAAGAATGAGAGTTAAGAGTACCGGAAGCTTCAGTTGAAAAAGGGAACTCCAAACCCCACACAATAAGGAAGGTTATAAAACCTGGCCGACATAGCGCGGGCGACAATGAGAACGTGTACAAAATGCATACCGAGTTAGGACTACGACGTAGTGCTTAAAGGAGAATCATTACTTAGTACCCACGACAAATGCGTGGAGACGTTAGCAAGGACTATGACATAAGGAAAATAACAAGGGGTTCCCTCAGAAAGAGGAACGCCCTGATAAGTGACAGTACCGTCAAAACGACAAGGAAACTGCCAGGTGGTCAGTTATCCAAAATAAGAGAACATCGAAGGAGTCCCGAGGACTACCAAGGATATAGGAACTAGGTGAAAGTACCACTACCGACGTACATAGTACCTGTAGCCCATCTTGCATGGCGCACTTGCCATAGCAAGTGCTACCACGGTCAATGAAATACCCCTAACCTTAAAAACTCAATTAAATGATATACAAATGATTAAATATGATTATTAAACATCTTAACACTATTGGGGAACAATCTAAAAGATCTCAACAAGGCAAAACATGCCTTAAGATCGGTAAGGCCAAAAATGAGCTTTAAAGCACCATAAAGATTGTATGACCTCAAAAAGGATCCAAAGTGGATTCCTAAACATTATAATGAAGTAAGGAACACAACAAAACTATTCTCAAAGAAAACTAAGCTCAGAAACACACGGTGACACAAAAAGTGCCCTGAAATCACCTTAAAGCACGTTTTTGTGTATGGGCTCTAAGATAATGACTTTTTGTCATTTTAAAGACATGGTATATCATTTAAATCATTTATTGGACATGATAGACTATATTTAAAAGTCTAAATCCAAGTTTGAAAATAAAAATCCAAAACTGACAGTTTATTGTGAATAGTACCCAAATAGTGCCATTTTTAAGCACATTTACCAAGTTTGACCTTTGGTCAACAAATTGGCCAGCCTATATGGATGGTGTCGGCAGGCATGGAGGGAAGGGAGGACAGCTCACAGCTCACTTATTCAGTTTGCTTTTCTAAGTGATGACTAGCCATGTTACTATTCATTATTATATGGTTTTTAAGCCTTTAAACACTAAATATCACTCTCTCTTGCCTCTTGCTCCATTTCAAACGAGCCATCTGAGTTCTAAGACTCTCCCAAGCTGTGTTCTTGAGTTAGGAAGGCAATCTAATCCATTAAGCTCCTAAGGTAATGATTTAAGGTCATTTTTAGCTCCTTTTCTTCATTCTTTCACTACCAACACTTGGAATTCGTGGCTTATCTTTTCCTATGGCTTATTCTCAGTGTTCTAAGGTTAGAACAAGAGCTAAACTCGTGTGAACTCAGTTTAGGGACCAAGGAAGTCCAAATCTACATTTTAAGGTAAAAACATACCTTAAGGTTCTACACTTTGCATCCGGTTTTCTTATTCTGATTTTTGTGAGTTTATACACTCATAATCTTCATATTTACATGTTCAATCAGTTGGTTAACCATTTGGAGCAAGGGTGACCGAAATCCAAAGGAAATACTCTTCTTTAAGGCATTTTGCCAAGGTAAAACCTAATACCACAGCAGCTTGTGGTTGTCTAAGTGTTCCTTATGTTTATATAGTGAATTTAACACCTTGTGGTGTGTCTAAACCAGGCCGAATTCATAAGGAACCTTCCAAGCATTTTTAAGGTGATTTTTGCCTTAAATCTTACATTAATTGTTCTTTATGGTTAAGCTCAAGTTTGGAGTATAACCATATCTTGTTTTGGTGTATTAAAAATGTCTAAATGTGGTGAATTTTCTTCAAGCTGCGAGTACATACAAGGAAACCGAGTATAAACACCTTAAACTTATGATTTTATGTAATTCTTAGCATATATAAATATGTGCCGAGAGTGTTATAATATATGGGTTATTTATAACCTAAGAATGGAAAAAAATGACTAAGATATATTAAGCTAGTCATTTAAGAGATTTAAATAACATAATGGTCAAATTATGACATTATGTGGAAAAATATATTAACCATGGTGAGGCCGTGAGTTAATTGTGTTATTTGAGACATTTATGTGTAATTTTATGTTATAAAGCAAGGTTGTAATAAGGCCATGTCATTAGGCCATTTTAATTTAAGTTTACAAGCTTATTTAGTTTAATTTATGCTTATATATTTAAGTTTGGGGCCAAACGGTAATTACTAGCTAAATATTAAGCTGTGGGCTTAATTTAGAGGAACTTAGGGTTTTTAAATGAATTTAATAAAAATTATAACATTTTATAAAGTTTTGTGTCAAAATTGTAAAAATTGAAAACTATAGGTTAAGTATTGTAATTACCGAAAGGTTTGGGTCCAATTTGGGTATTAGTTGTCAAAATGACTATATAGGAGACTTTGACAAAGTTTGGTGAATTTAAGGAATTAAAATACTACCTTATAAATAAGATAGTTATTAAATTGTAAAGATTTATGATATTTGGGGTGATATTGTAATTTCCGAAAACTAGGGGTACTAAATGGAGATTAGTACAAACCTTAGATTATTAGGAATTTTTAGAAGTTGAGTTGGGTAAATTTGGAGTTTATATGAATTATCTAGGTTTATTATAAGATATTTCATAACATTGTTACAAGTGGGTAACTAATGTGGTAAAACCGAGATTTAGAGAAAGTATAAGGTTAATAATAATATTTATAACCTTTTGGTATAGTTTGGTAATTTTTGGAATTATATATAAGGTTTTATGGAGATATATATATATAATATATAGTTTGGGTGATATTAGAAACTATATGTTATAAAATGGGGTTGATTTGTAAATTATGGAAATATAGTTGAGAATAGTAAATACCGAGAGTATTAGGGGCTGTTTGGTATTTTATAACAAAATATAACTATAGGTTATAATTGTTTTAATGACTTAAATGTCATAATATATGTTATATAATTATAATGTAACAATATATAAATTATGTGGTGGATTTTGTAAATATTTGAGAATTATAGGTGCTGTTCGAAAATAATACTATTTTTGAATGAAATTTATGATATGGTTTTTAATGTTATAAGAGCTATAACATTTATAATATAAGAGGTATTCATTAAAAAGAATGAATATATATTATAATGACTTACCATATAATAAATAGTCCTATAACGCGTATATTTAAATAAATACATGTTATTTTATGGAAAATATAATATAGTTCGATAACTATATATTACCATGATTTAAAGGAGATGAGATAAAAGAAAAAGAATTATAAATATTGGATATGGAATTCTAATGTTAGGAGTATACATGAAATAATAAGAATTTATATAGTTCATGGTATTTTATATACGAATTATACTCCATTAAACTTGGAAAAACAAACCTTAGAAGAATTAATACTAAGGTGATATGTATAATACATGGTAAAGAATTATACATGCAATATAGAAACAAACTATACAATATACAAGGTATATTAAGTTACATGCGATAACAAGTTCAAACGTTAAGTATATTAATATACGAGAGGAGACTACGCATGTAATATAACGTTTTTCCAAATCCTGAGTTGAACCGAAAACCCGTCAAACATTCACAGTTAATATACGGGGGATTAACCGGGAGGTATTAGTGACGGTACGGGGTGCCGTAGAGTTATGTTGTTGTACAGGATTCTAATCAGTAGCATTATGTATTATTTAGACTACTAGAGACGACACGTGGAGCTTTGGACTTTTGCTGATTCATACTCCACCGTACTATATTCAGGGTGAACGGTATGTTGTTATGTGTCTCTGATTGTCTCTGAGGTCTTCCTCAGTTTAGACTTCTGTGTGATCTGTGATAAGATTGTTTGTCTGAATGTGTTAAAGATATACGTGAACTGTATATTTATAGCTGCTTATTATTTACTGTTGTTGAGATAACAGTATTGGTTCGTGTATATGAACCTATATATATAAAACGAACTAGCGGCTATGGTGCTATCTTATATGAGTTATAAGGATCGTCAGATAACGTTGTAGCACTAGGATAATAAGATATATATATATTATCCGAGACTTTTATACAGAGCATTGGCCTTTCTAACGCCGCTCTTGTATCTGACATTGGATCCCGAGTTTACAGACTCCGGATTGGACTAACGACCTTAGTCTACTATGTTAGAAAATTTGGTAATGCGATGCGATGGTATAATTAAACAAATATGGAAAGCCAAGAGGATGTGGCTCTTGGTGCGCGCTGTGATCACAAAAACGATACCAGGATGTCCGCGTACGGGTCCGTAAGTATCAAGAAAATTTCCCGTGAGCTAGGATGGCTCGTTGGTCGGAGACTCTACCGCTGGAGTGGCTACTGCCTTGGGTGACCCGCCATAATATATGGGTATTAGAGGCACGTCGTTTTAATGAGACGTTGTCACTAGGTATAACTGAACAATTATTACTTTTACAGTGGCGAACAATATTGGTTACTACACCAAGGACGGGAGTTAATACTTGTTTATTATCCTCGTTGTTTCGCTTGTTGTTCACTGGTTATACTATGTGGTATATATATATTTTGTGCTTTGATGGTTGTGTTATTGTATGGATATTACTGTTAATTGTTTTACAGTTAAATATTAAAATGGTATCGCATGTAATGAACCCCATGCTCTCGACCAATTAATTGAGGGGTCCGAGGGGGCATGACGGGGCATGTGATAACATACTCAGCAGGGGCTGATTCCATACCACAAACCATATTTTGTGCAGGTGATTAGCTGGAGGGTCGACGCGGGGCGCGACAGTTGTTGTTTACAGTTGTTTAGACTTGGTACGGTATGAGACTACAGATGTTTATGGACTCGGGTTTTGTTAACCGAGGTGTATGTTTTTGGATTAGTTGCTCACGAGTACGGTTTGTAATAATGGTTGATGTTGGATTTGTTTTAAGATTGTTTAAGCACTACTATCTATCTCTTGTGGTCACTGCGGGAATACGTTTCTTATGTTGATTATCAGGTAACAGTTATCACCCGTATGGGCGAGTGATAACAGTGACACCATTAGAGCGACAGTCTTTTATTTTACCGCTGCGATTATATTGTTTTTAGGTACAGGAGAAGTAGGGGTGTTACAGTCAAGCTACCCGGAAAGCCATCATGGCAAAATAGTAGAACGCTACATCGGTAATACACATTAATACCGGATTGTAAATCCATAAGGATGGGAGGATGAGACTTGGAAAGGCCTGACGACCCGACCATGATAAGTTGAGTTAACATACCAGTCAGTGGGGAGCTGAACTTGGACGAGAAACTAAAGGACATACAACTTTAGTACCAGTACAACCTACTACAACAACAATCGACAGTACGGTAAGTATACCAATCACAAACCCCGAAAACAGGGACAGAGAGAATAAACTTGAGCAGTAACTTAACAAGGATTTAAGGGCATGTAACCCCGAGAGCGGGAAGCTCAAAGGACTACCCCCACAGAGCGGGCATAGTCGAGTCGAACAAACTAATGAATGACAGATAGTAATGTCTGCCTACCTCATTAACACCCAGGTATAATTAATCACTCACGGGTGGCGTAGTCAACAAATGTTAAACGAAGCGTTGAGATGGAAGCATAAGATGACAGGATGATAACCTACAGATAGGTAAGAATACAAGGAGTGAACCGAGCATCGGCTCTCACCCAACAACATTAAGCACTAAGAGTCTACGAGCCAAGGATGTTAACCACATCAGAGCCCGAGGCGCAGTAAGTTATAAGAGAGCTTGTTTAAGCCATGGATGGACCAGAATTCGTAAATACGAACGGTTACCAAACCTATAATTTAGATTGTGGGAAATATTGCCAAGAAAGGGTACCAATGAGAACATTAAGATAAAGTAAGGATAGGGGTGGAGAACGAACCATACCTTTTAGGGTGGGGATACCTCTCCTCGTTGTGAGGCCATGAGTGGGAATAAACCCCTCAAAGAGGGCTTTCACTTATTAGAGATGGGATATTTTAGTTAGAAAATGGAAACTGTAAACCCTGAGATTACCTTGGAATATACCAGGTACACTTAAGTAATAAGGGAGGCTGTTGAGACAGACCTCATACCCAATACCCGGGATTTATGAAGCAAAAACTGTCAGAGATAAGAACTATAACGCGCAGTATGGCACGCCTAGTGACCAACGCTCAGAAGAACTTATGACTCAACAGATGACTTCATCTGTAACCGGTTAAATTACATGGTAAACAACATCATGAGGATGGAGACAACAAAATACAACACGGTACCGCAACCGCCAAACACCGAAATGGGAGAACCCCAGTGTGTTTACACCAAGAAGGGATTGAATATAAGATAAGATGTTAGAATAAGTGAGTAAGTAGTTGCTCCATCAATGGGCAACATGGTAAAGACCAACTACCACAGTAGTAGTGGTCGTGAGTACAATATTTATATAAGGGGATTAAGTCATGGTACGCAGTGAAGCGACCATTGGGTATAAGCCCTCAAATATTGACACTGAGGCAATTCGATTTATGAGCTAAGACCGATATAAGTAAGAGAATAAGATGGTAGACGAACTGTGCGTGATGCCAGTAGTCTAGATTGTGTGAGGTAAGATTTCACAGGATGCACACTACCCATTCCTCTAGGAACTGGAAGTGCATTCCTAATACAACAAACATGAGAAACAAGATAAGAGGCTCTATGGGAAGAGACCTCAATTACTAAGAGATTGAGTCAATACGGAATGCAGAAAGAAGCTAGAGCATACCATACCCAATAATACAGTGATGGATTTTCCTTGATGAAGTTCAAGAAGAACAATAAGTGTTATTATGGAATGATGAAAGAGGAGATCGACAATAGCATACTTCAAAGTTAGCAATAGCTAAACGTGTGACGAACACTACGAGTTTACTTAAACGAGACGTGGGACGACTGCACCCCACAGGGGCTTGCAGGCCTGACACGCTCATGTATGAGATATTCGGGTAAGTAGTAATGTACCAATAAGGTACCCCATGCATGTAAATAAGTGGTGTAAAGAACGCGGGAAGTAGTCGACTCCGTACTACGGTCAACGACGCAAGATCAGACAGGAGCAGCTACTACCACAGACGGTCGAAGAGAAGGAATTCAGTTGAACCATCAACACAAAGGAAATCAGAGAACAAATAATTAAGGACTATGAAGTGCGAAGAGCACGAATTGTTAAGTACAGACATTGGACATGTCTTAAGACATTAGAGATTAAACTGTAAAGCGCATTAAGCACTAAGCAGTAGTTTCAAATTAAGAATCATCCTCTGACCAAGAGTCAGTTGGAAAGAATGAGTTCGACACTTAAGAGAACACTGAGAATATGAATGTTAAATCTTCAGGGAGAATGGATAGACGAGTTACGACTCATTAAGACCGTGTATATATTAAGATAACACGTGTCCACTGAGGGACAAATATTCCTAAACTGTAAAGAGACAGAAGGATATATAATACTATAAGAAGATAAGAAAGGCAGTTAAGCCTAAGATTATCAGAGTTACGCAGCGGAAGCTAGCGGATTAGTACTTTTGAGATTAGACCAAACTAAGTTAAGGAAATGGTATAAGTAACATTAAGAATCATCGGTGCAGAGACTAAGTCATTAACATATATATGACCCTCTGATCGAATTACTAGTGAGATAAATCACATAGAAGCATGAATGCTTGGTGAGAATTAGACATCTTGAACCTATGTTCAAGGATGATATCATATTGATTACGTGGGCGTAATCCTTTTAAGGGGGGTAGAGCGAAAACCGCTTACCGTATGTTTAGGTACTGAATACATAAACTACGGCGTGCATAGCACAAAATAAGTTGAGAACATGTTTTACTTAAACATTTTGAGATAAGTTATGGTTATTGCGCACGGAAGATGCGAATACCATACATATTAAGTACATATCTTGTTAACTCCGGTGCGAGTACAAGTTAAGAGAAGTAAGGAAGAGGATTAAGGGGACTTAAGAAATAAGGAATATTTGAGGAATATATGAGATATGAGCTGATATGAATCTATGTGTGGGATAAGAATAAGATGAGATACTACTCGATATGAGTATGAGGCAGGAAATGCCAATGCTATGAGGTATAAGATGATGAGAATTAGGATGAGATTGATATAGAGTTTAGTGGGAATAAGAGTCCTAAGGTAATTACTAAGAGATGAATTGGGAATGATTGATGGACTGAGTCCACACCTTGGAGATGTAATGGTTATGACTAGAACCACTAATAAGATAGAAATTGGACATGAGTGAATTTTTCGATGTTTGAAAATGACGTGGGAGGTGGAACTTGATTTTCTAGGGATCAAGGGAAACCGAACACAAATTGGGGTGGAAGGATAGTTCTACACTGATGCTGATCACATCAGGGTAGGATGATTCCTGAAACTCCCTACAATTGGTCACAATTAAATCACGCTAAGGATAGAGGCGTTAGGATAAAATGAAATTGGAATTGATTGTATTTTCAATTAGAGGAATTATTCCTCACATGACCTCGTAAAAAGGATTTCCTTTTTACTGAGTCTCGCTCATGAAGTCGAGGACGCATGAGCCTTTGTCTGCGGACCGGTGACATGGGGAGAGCAGAGTTGTTTTGTATTCTGGCCCATGGTGGCGTGGACGAATGAGCCTTTGTCTACGGACCGGTGACATGGGAGAATACGATAAAAATTATGTGATTGTTTTAATCATCGAAGGAACAAAAGGAATTTTGAGTGCCATACATGCTTAGGCATGTTGTGTGATAATTGAGAATAGGTATATGACAGACCTAATGAGTTGATAAGTCTAAGAACATATAAGTATGATCTACTGGAACTAAGGAATGAGGTAAGCCATGTATTCTAATAAAATAAGATGCATGGGAACTTTGGGGACAAAGTTCTTTTAAGGGGGGTAGATTGAAATACCCCAAACCTAAGTATGCTAAGTAGACATCAAGTTATGAGGTAATAAGGCTAAAATGTGCCTTAGAAAGATTGATAGACAATTTAAACCAAGGAAAACATAAGGAAACGCCTTAAGGGCAATTTGGGCAAAAATGTGCTCTAAGCTTGGAGTGACTTTGATTAGCACCCAAATATCAGTATGAGATCTTTTTAACATGCTAAGGGACATGTTAAATCAATTACCAAAGAAAACTAAGCTTAAAAACAAGCTTAAACACAAAATATGCTTTAATACTTCTTAAAGCACCTTTTTGAGAAATTGTCTTAGAAATGAGTTTAGATTGGCTAAATGCCCATGAATACACCTTAAGTAACAAGTGTACTAATTAGTATCACATTAAGAAGCCTAAATCAATGGGAAACCAAAAATTTCCCGAACATGTGCACCAGTTAGTGAATAGTGCTCAAATAGTGCTAGTTTGGACTTAAGTCAACTTTAATTAGTTAAGTGGCCAAATGAGGCCTTATGGAGCCTTATTTAATAAGGGGGCCGGTTTTACATGGGGGATGCCACCCAGCAATTACAACTTGTTAAAAGAAAGGAAAGATGGAGGAAGTTCATTATTTGTAAAGTGACAAATAAAATAACTCACCTTTACCTCTTTCTCTCTTCTCTTATTCATTTCTCCTCTTCTCCATCAGTTTCTCCTTCTCTTCTTCTGCTCCAAACCGAGAGGGTGGCCTCCATGGGTGCTCCACCTTCAATTGCTCACCAAATGCTCATTTTTGCTCCAAATCGAAAAGTGAGCATAGATTTCTCTTAGTTAGACCAAGATCTATCTTCCTATCTTTTCAAAATTTGAAAAGCCTCATTTTGGAGCCATGGGAAATCGCCATAGGAGGAGGAAAAGCAAGCTTGAGGTGTTCATTGTCTTCTCCATTGATTCTAGGTAAGGAAAATGTAAGAATAACCAAGTTTCCATCACTTCTTCTACATGGACGAAAATTACTACTCATGGGGCCTTGTTTTTATGCCTTGTTCTAGCTTGATTTATTCACCAAGGACTAGTGGAGGTCCTCTTTCATTCAGTACCCAAGTCTACTTTGAGACTTCAAAGGTAATCATCCACTTTTATACCTTAAACCACATTTTAACCTAGGTTTTCATTCCTTAAGGTTAGTGTGTTGTTTAGCACTCATGTGAGTCATTGAATATTGATTAGAACATTGGCAAAGGGAATTTAATGGTGGCCGAGATTCATTCAAGAAGAAGGCCTAAGGAGGAAGTTAAGATAAGCTTGAGAAAACAAGGTAAAATGCTTACCTAATGGTGGTTTAAGTTTTAAGGAATGAGTTTTAGATGGGCACTAATGTAGCTTTAAAGCTTACCTTATGTAATGGGTTATATAACCTAAGGAAAAAGAATTTAAACAAGCTTTTGAACTTGTGACTAAGGAGCCAATGGAATGAGTTAGTTAAAATAAGCTTAAGGTAAGTTAAGAAAACACTTGCATTGCTATGGGAGCATTGCTGTGTGTATTTGCAGGATGAAAGCAATTATTGTGGGAGATTCAGTGTTTAAGTTTAAGTCATTTAAGGGCCTAAGAGCCATGTCATTTAAGAGCCTTAGTGCTATGCAATTTAAGGTTATTGCATTATATCGAGTTTGTTGTATGTGAGATGGTGGAATGAGGAAAACAATGCATTTGGGCATGATAGAATACTAGAGGAGCTATGGCGAAATTTGAGAAGAAAACAAGTGTTTAAGTGGTGTTGGTGAGCTAATATGTCCTAAGGTTTATTAAGGGTCATTGAAAGGAATTTGAGCAAAATCTAGAGGAAATAGAGGAAATGAGTATGATGTTTTGAGATGATTTAGGGTGAGCTAAAAGTAAAATAACGAGAGTTTGAGGACTTGTGTAGGCGGTGGTGATACGAGTGGTGGACTAACGAGGTTTAGTTTAGTTGGTGATGAGCTTTGGGTGATAGAAGGGTACGGACATAGGAATGGTGAGTAAGTTGGATAAAAGAGGTGAAAATGTTTAAGGAGGGTGTTGCTTGATCAAGATAAATGAAGAATGGTGTCTAAGGTGTTCTAAGGAGATTTCATGACTAAGGATGTTCTAAGAAACATTAAGGGTTACAATGGTGAATTTAAGGCACCAAAACCATGGTTAAGGAAGCTAGGAAACTTGTATAAGTTTGGAGGAAGGATAAGGTATAATGAGTTGTGAAGAGGTAAGTATGTGCTAGGTTGCATATATCTTGAGAAGTTTGAGTAAAGCAAATGAGTATGCATAAGGATGCTTGGGAGATGATGTTAAGGTGATGAGGAAACATTTTGGTATCATGGTTATATAGGCATGAAATACCATTTAGAAACCTAAGGATAAATCATAATTGATGTTAGGGATTTTGGTAAGAATTGAGTAAGAGTTTAAGGACATGGAAAATGGGTGTTTGGGCACGTCCGAACTGCCGTCCGAACTTGGACGTTCGGACATGCCCTGTAGCGCGCGAGTCTTCTGATCTTCGACTGGCGTCCGAACTACCCGTCCGAACATGGAAGTTCGGACACCACTATTTCAATTTTCTGGATTAACTTCGAACTGTGTCCGAACTTGGGAAGTCCGGACACATGTTCGGACATCTCGCAATCAGCAACCTTCAGAGTCTCGACCAGTGTCCGAACTTCGGAAGTCCGGACACAAGTTCGGACAAGGTGCTGTTTTGACCAAAAACTTGGTCTAAGGTTAGAGAATGATGAGGATTGTTTAATGTTATTATAAGGTTGTTAAGAGTTGTTTGGTGGAGTTCTAAGGCCTTTAGAAGGTATGAGCAAGTGTAAGATAAAATGAGAAATAAGTAACGTTAGTGGTTAAGGTTAAACTATAAGGACTTAAGGGATTAAGTTGAGTTAAAGCTTGCAATGCTTAAGGTTAAGTTTGTAAGGTTAAGTTGTAAAGCTTAAGAAACTTAGAATGGGGATTTATATGGGCTAAGTAAGTTAAGTAAGTTGAGTTAAGTTAAGAAATTAACCACCCCAAAACTTACTAAATGTTTTAGGGTTTGAGAACTTGGACTCCGGAGGAGAGTAAGCAACCGAACGAATCACGGTGAACGGTACAGTTTTCTTCTTGTGACCTGCTTGCTAACGAGGTGTCCCTCGGCTTGCGTGCTATCTGTTTTTGTGTGCTCACTAAACAAGATAATGCATGCAACCGGAATGTTATACATATATTGTATTGTTGTGTGATGTTTGAAAACTAACACAACCTACCGTGAGAACTTACTAACCAACGTTTAGTAAGGAATTGAGTGAGACTGAGGAACGCTCCCTAATATTAGTTTGTGATAACCGAAAGAGGTTAACCAACAAACATTGTCTTGAGACTTCTACTAACAGGAACTTAAGGGGGGAGTGAGGAACCCGGGACTGACTCCGGTCATGCATGCTAAGGAAAAGGTGGTCGGTTCTAAAGCTGATCCGACCTCCACTTGAGGACTTGTCTTCGGACTTGTTGCCTAGGGTCGGTTGCCGGCTCAGCTACATTGGACATTCAATCCAAGGTAGGTGGCATTAAGATGGTGCGGTAGGATCACCTAAATCCTAAATTATAAGATAAGTCGTTTATTCAACCAATGGAGCTACTAGCTCATTGGCTAGGGTTGCTTTTAACCCGACAAAAATAAACATTGAGATTAAATACAATCATTTCTAATTAAAGAGTGGTTTGTATTATGAGATTAAGTTAAGGTTTGAGATAAGGTATAACCATTTCTAGTTAAAGGATGGTTTGTAACCTAAGACTGAGTTAAGCTACAACCATTTCTGTTTAAAGAATGGTTTGTTTTCTAAGACTAAGATAAAGGTTTAAGATTGAGGTAAGATAAGGTTGGACTGAGAATAAGAGGAATTATAACGTAAGGAGTCAAATAACTGACTCAATAAGTAAGAGAACGCATTTAAGACGTTCATTGTGTTTGAACTTTGATTGTTCATATTTGGTTTGATGTTTACTGCACTTTCTATTATGTTGTGCATCTAATCAACCTCCATGCTATCGACAATTAGTCGTCGTAGCCACGTTAGCTTGGAGGCCATGAGAGGATCGTACCAGCATTCGTGCTGACCCCCTTTGGGGGCTGTTTTTATTTCGCAGGTGAAAGACAGGAGGCGATCATCATGAGAGTAAGATGGGGTAAGTGTGTTACGAGTTAAGTGTGGCCTACGGGTTGTGCATGTACACTCGTATGGTATTTGAGATAGTAAGTTGTATAGGATGTGAGGGGCTTGTAAGAGTGATATGTATTTGGTTAAGGCTTGTAAGTACTAATGTTCGGTGTATTCTGTCATTCAGACCGTGGCAAGGTCCTGGAGTGTATTGGATTCCGCTGTGACATTTGTATATATATTGTAAGTTGAGGAAACCACGATTGGATTGAGATGGGGTGTTACATACTCTCTATTATTTGCGCATCCCAGGTTGAACCCATTTAAGTATTTTCTATCGTT
Organism: Limonium bicolor; assembly: GCA_023374045.1. NCBI lineage: Eukaryota > Viridiplantae > Streptophyta > Magnoliopsida > Caryophyllales > Plumbaginaceae > Limonium > Limonium bicolor. The sequence goes on from CM041776.1 coordinate 228,023,361, forward strand.
ATGTTTGGCCTTGAAGCTAGTGTTGATTCTCATCGCTTTTTCTATTAAGCTTTTGTTTTAGCTGTGTACAAAAAACCAAAAAATGTATTCATCGTCGATTCAAATATGTTCATAATCCATAGTTCCTGCATTCTTTTTCGTTTATTAGTACATTCGTTGTTGACATGTCTAAACTCTGATAAGTTGGATAGTTTGAAAACTTTGGCTGATTATGCTGATTTGTTGCAGAACTCTTAAACACCCCTCTGGTTTCTGTTGTTTAAACTATGAAGATGGCTATGTTAGGATTTCGGGCCCATTTCCCCAGGATCGTAGAGAGATCGACATGGTTACTGAAGAAGAAAAATCACAAGATAATATAATGATAAAATAGCGACACAAGGATATACGTGGTTCGGTCCAAATATGACCTACGTCCACGGGAGAAGATAGAACAACTTTCATTTAGAAGATGAGGATTACAAGTTTACATGAGGATTACCCAACCAACCCATCAACCCGTGTTTCCCGTGTTCCCCTTGGTGTTTGTACCCGAGTCCCCTTGAGTTCCCATAGAACCACCCTTGACTCTCTTGGATGTGATCCCCACAAGTTGGGATGATCCAAAGCTACGGGTTACTAGATCTATTTATAGTGCTACATCTAAACCCTTCACTTATCCCAATGTTAACCTTGTAACAACCGCTACATAATGGCTCGCAAGTTACAACGGTTACAACTTAATTAACACCATCCATTAACACCTAGAAACAATTAACACTCAGGTATCTAGAAAGCCAGAAGTTTAAACTTCTTCTTGTTTCAAGGATTTAACTTCCTCATAACTCTTCTCATAATGTTAGAAAACCAAATGCTTTTGACGCCATTAATTTACACCGCATAAATGCTCTCACTAATGCATCTTCAACTTCCGTGAAACTCTTCGTAAATAATAAATTAATTGGATGACGAAACCAATTAACTTCACAAGAGTAACTCAACGGATTTAGCATGAATTCTAACAATTCTTCCTCTTAATGCTCAATCCGGCCAATCACATACCACAATTGATGCCAAACTTCCTCTTGAAGAATAATCCCAAAAACATTCCACACAAGGACTAAACCGGATAACTTCATCTGGACTGTTTGAATTCCAACTTCGGTAAATTGACCACTCCTCCCTGAGCCTTCAAAGACTCATTTGGTCCAAATCTCCATGGACCCACCACAAACACGAAGTAAGTAGCAACTTAGGAAACAACTACGCAACCAAAGACATCAGTGATCTCTTCCGTCTTTATCCGGTTCTCGTAAAGTCTCCAAACATGACCTATCAGCAGCTTCACAATTGATCACCACGCGAAGCTCCGTTTGTGGTTATATGCGCACTACCACAACCCTAGGTCCACCCACTTTCTAGATCATCTCTAGTGCTCCATGGAAGTCCACGATCCGTTACGTGACCCGAGAAAATATTTTTACCATTTTCTACACCAATCCACCACCATTGAAGCTTCACCATTCTTTATTATCCTTACTCCCCCACAAAGGGTTTACAAAATAAAGACTAGATCTAACTTCAAATATGAACGATGCACCGGATTTTTCAAGATCCAAGATCTCCAACTTGATCTCCTTCCAACAACACATCATCATCTCCAAGTACATCCCCCACACCAAAAACACTCGTGGTTGATGATTTTTTTTTACATGAGTCTTCCTCTCCACCGAACTTGTTTTCAATCCTTACATCATCTTAATACTACACCACCTCTCTCATGAAAATGTCTCGCCATCACTGTACATGATACAACATGAGTCACCCAAACTCTCAACATTGCTCGATGAAAAATAAAACCACATTTACTCTTTAGTGAATTGTCATCTCCATTAGCAAGAATTGAGTGTCAAGACTTCAAAAATATCACGAAAACGGTGTTCCTATCAAGGCAAGGAAATGCATGAGCTTCAAGGTACGATAACTTTCTCTCTCCAACACCTTGCTTCACTCTTCACTTTTATCAAAACCCACATCATCTTGAATTACCATTCTCTCTTCCCAATGACATCTCCACCAACACAAACATCCCGAAAAACCATGAGCTCTGATACCACTTGTTAGGATTTCGGGCCCATTTCCCCATGATCGTAGTGAGATCGACATGGTTATTGAAGAAGAAAAAATCACAAAATAATATAGTGATAAAATAGCGACACAAGGATATACGTGGTTTGGTCCAAACATGACCTACGTCCATGGGAGGAGATAGAACAACTTTCATTTAGAAGATGAGGATTACAAGTTTACATGAGAATTACCCAACCAACCCATCAACCCGTGTTTCCCGTGTTTCCCTTGGTGTTTGTACCCGAGTCCCCTTGAGTTCCCATAGAACCACCCTTGACTCTCTTAGATGTGATCCCCACAAGTTGGGATGATCCAAAGCTACGGGTTACTAGATCTATTTATAGTGCTAGATCTAAACCTTTCACTTATCCCAATGTTAACCTTGTAACAACCGCTACATAATGGCTCACAAGTTACAACGGTTACAACTTAATTAACACCATCCATTAACACCTAGAAACAATTAACACTCAGGTATCTAGAAAGCCAGAAGTTTAAACTTCTTCTTGTTTCAAGGATTTAACTTCCTCATAACTCTCCTCATAATGTTAGAAAACCAAATGCTTTAGACGCCATTAATTTACACCGCATAAATGCTCCCACTAATGCATCTTCAACTTCCGTGAAACTCTTCGTAAATAATAAATTAATTGGATGACGAAACCAATTAACTTCACAAGAGTAACTCAACGGATTTAGCATTAATTCTAACAGGCTAGTTGTGCATCTTATTTTCACAATACGGGTATAATGATATTCAGAAAAGTAAGACCTGGAGATTATGCTTCAGCTCCTCACAAAGTCGAAACTGATATAGATTGCGCTTTGTATTTTCTCTTACGATTGTTCGAGTTTTCTCTTTGGCTTGGCTGATGGTTTTGTTAGCAGATTAAACTCATTGCTTCTGGTAAAAGGTTGGGAGATATCCACCTTCAAAATTAACCCGGTAGTTTATCCCCTCTTGCTCATTTCTCTGTATATTCAGTTGAAATTGCTATCTGAGGTGTCGTACCCTCAGAAGTCAGATCCAAGGAAAGTAGCTGTCTGCTAAATCCGGTATTTCATTCTCACCCGATGGATTTATCAGCTTTATAGCCTTAATGCATAACTTGTGTGGTGATTATTGCTTTGTGTGTTTGTTAATTTGTGAAACCCTGCGAGAATGTCCAACTTTAACTTCCCAATTCGATTAGCAAGGAGCTCATGAACACATATAGGGAATGAACTGATGTGCAGCAGTTAGTGTGGATGTTATGCTTCTGTTAAAGTTTTGAGTGTTTAAGCATTTGAATTTAGACTGATCATGAATATTTTTCCTGAGATTTTCATTTACGGTTCGATCAATACGGTCAAATCTAGTGGGCAAACTGATTAACTTCAGACTTAGGTTTTAAAAGGAAATCAGACAATCACTTGGATGGGATCCCATAAGCTAATTGTAAAGTTGAGCACGGCCCCCTGAAGATTCTAGGCTCTCTTTATTCCCTTCTGTTTGGTTCCGAAACCTCTCTCGATCATTGAAAAATATCAACATGGGAGAATTTGTTAAGCATTAATTAGTAACCCACACTAGAGGGATCAATGTACATACTCAATGCCTCGTCGTGTCCGTGCATGTTACGTTTATTTGATTGTTATCTTCAATTTTGAAATCATATATATATATATATATATTTGTATTATCTGTTCATACTACATAGTTTAGCTTGGCAATTGTTGGGCCCAGCCCAATATAGAGACCCGGCGCTAGTTAATCCATAGGTCACCACATTTTAGAAAAGCCTTAGGTTAGGGTATCCTCAATGAATACGAGTCCTATACACGGCCCATGTGAGGAATACCTGTTTTCCTTAAAATTTTCCAAATCATCCCCTAAGGTCAGAATAAAATGCACAATCAACAAAAATCTTTTCCAAAAAAAAAACAAAGTCAAACAATTTTGCTTAGACATAGCTTCAACTCTAGTTTCAGTAAAATTCAGAAAATAAAAATGAAACTCATTTCCCCTTTAAGGAGCAAGGCCCACATAATTTGGCCCATCTTCACACAACCCGGCCCAATTCCAAAAAATAGGCCCAAAGCCCACAATCCTGAAACCCAAATCAAGGTTCGAATTGACTAGTCCAAACCTAGCCCACATTCTCAACCCGGTCCAAGCTCAATTCACAAGCTCGGCCCAATTCATAGGCTCGGGACAAATCCAATCCTCAACCCGGCCCAAACCCAATTCATAAGCCTCGCCCAAATCTAATTCTCAACTTAGCCCAAATCAAATTCAACCCAAGTCCACTAAAATCAATCTAAGTCCACAAAATCAGATTTAGCCCCCAATTTAAGTTTGACCAACCCATATTTGACCCACCTGAGTTTGACCAAGACCAACTTTGACCTTGACCCAACTTTGACCAAGTCTAACTTTGACTCGGCCCATTTTCCAATCTCGACCCAAAGATTCAAATCTAAATCAACTCAATTTCCAAATCAAATTCAAATCCAAATTAACTCATTTCCAAATCAAATTCGATTCCAATTCAATCTCAATTCAATTCTAAACTCATTCAATCTCAATTCAAGTCCAAACTCATTAAAAAATACAAATTCGTTTCAATTCCAATTCAAATCAATATTCATTCAACCCCAATTCAACTTCGATTTCAATTCAATTCCAATTCCATTCCAATTTCCTCAGCACTCTAAATGTCTTACAGAACCGAGCGTCTTATAGACTTTGTCATTCCAATGATTCGAATGTCTTACAGACTGGAGCGTCTCACAGACCTGAGCGTCTCATAGACCTGAGCGTCTCACAGACTCGAGCGTCTCACAGACCCGAGCGTCTCACAGACCCGAGCGTCTCACAGACCCGAGCGTCTCACAGACTTCGACATCTAAAGGTTTCAAACATCTCATAGACCCGAGCGTCTCACAGACTTCGACATCTCAAGGTTTCAAAGGTCTCACAGACCCGAGCGTCTCACAGACTAACAACTCAAACCTAAAACTTCTCGAAATTCTAAACTCCTCTAAATCTCAAACCCAACAAAACCCTTCAAAACTCTAATACCCTAAAACTCTGAATTACGTAAGGTCTGATCTCAATAGGAAGTTGAGTACCTAGGAATCCCATCCAGGGTGCGACCCCATTCCAAATAAAAAACCCTTTTCCCTCTCTAAGGTGGCTCTCATATCTCTCAAAATGCTCAAACATTCTTCGGCTCCCACAAACTTCAAACCATCAGACTCCAAGTCTTGTCTATTCACTCAACCTTAGACTTTTCCCAAATCTTCATTCTATACTCATCCGAATTCACCAATTCCTCTTCTTGGCGCTAGCTTGCAGAAAAGCTTGCCTTATCCACTCTCTTTCTCTCTTCCTGTCCTAATCCTATCCTTGTCGCCCTTTGAAATGAATCTCTAAAAAGGTTTTGAAAGAATACAATCCCGACAATTGGAGATCGAGGTTTCCTCGGGCACCAATCCGAAGTTGTGGTCGTTGCCGCTTCCAAGGGGTGTAACCTAGTGCGAACCCACAATAGAATCTTTGGTATGATCATTTAAGTCCTATCCATAGGCAACAATTTCAGAGTCAATTAACGATTCTTAGAACCCTTCTCCTCCCTTCCTGGTTCTTGAGGTCAAACTATGTGGCGACTCTAGTCAATTTCCGCCCTTAGGGCATAAGTCCGCGTGGAGCCCATTGAGAGCTGGTGTAGTGTTCACTTACACTCCCTCTTTATGCTTTCTGGGAAAGACGGGCGATTTATTAGGTATTTGAGGGATGCCAGATTAACGGGTTTTCACCCTCCACAGAATGGTAATTTCTAGGATCTAGGCTTTTAGTAAGACCATATTTAGATAGACCCCCCTCATACCGAAAAATCACCCTCCACAGGACCAATTTGGTTAGTTAATCATCTAGGAGCTATATTGGAGGTGAGTTAAGTAGTGAGCAAAATCTGTAGCAAATGAGTTGTTGTAGTGCATTGAATTTCTAGAAAAAGGCTTAGTGTGCATAACCTTGGAAATGGAGTATGGACTTGGGTATTGGAGATGCAAATGGCTAGGAATGGATGGTTATGGTCAACAAGTGAATTGGTGATGGTTGGAAGAAGTGCAAACTGTCATGGGAGTGTTTTGGTGCATTAGTGTGCAAAGTGCAAAATGTGAGAATAAAAATTTGGGTGATTGATCAAGAAATGAGTGAAAGAGTTGAGCAATGATTTAAGAAGGTTTAAGGAGTGTTTAAGGTGTTAAAACATGTTTGGAAACATGTGGAAAGATTAGGAAAAGATTGGGTGAGGATTAAGGTTGGATTTGGGGTGGAAAAATGTAATTCTAGCAGCTTTTTAGCAGGGTCCGGGACTTAGTCCTTGGACAAAGTCCCGGACCACCCTTAAAAACAGGCCGAGACTGAGCTAGTGTATTGGTCCGGGACCTTAGTCCAGGACCAAGACCCGGACCAGGTAAGAAAATGAGCCGAGAGTTACCAAATGCATTGTTATGGGACTTTGGGGCCGGACAAAGTCCCGAACCACCCCCAGAATTTCACCGTGAGTGTTTTAAAGGCCATAAAAGGTGGGGGATTGATTGGTAATGGTTTTAGATGACGTTTAGGACTTGTTTGGTGACATGTAAAGGTCCTTAGAAGTATAAACAAGTGCTAGATTGATTGTGGAGGTGAGAACTTAATTTGACAAGATTAAAGATGAGGTTAACGGGACAACGGGGTAAGTACGGGAGTAATAGTAGTTTACATACCGTATGACCTTGATATTAATAGAAACATTTGAAATGATATCAGTTGTGCAAGAATTAACTAAGGAGCATGAGACGACACGTTAAAGTAATTCCTTGGTGAAAGGTATGGTCTTCTTGCAACTTGTGTCCCGCTGTGTTAGGCTCGGCTTGGGTGTTGCTTGATTTGTGTTCCGACCTAATAAGATAAAATCATGAAATAGTTTACGGCATTTGATATGTATATCTTGATGCTTGTTGCATGTGCTAACCTACCTTGCGTGATTGTGTGGTCTAACATAGTGTAGTAGACCAAGACGTAAATAATTACCGTATGGTTAGTGACTCGTAGAAAGAGTCGTCCCGCAAATAATGTAAACGTGGGAAACACATGAAAACTATAGATTAGGGAATAACGATAATACAACCTTATGAACTCACTAGAACGTGAGAGAGTTGTACGGGTCTAGTAAACTCCCGTTAACGGTTAAAGAACCGAGATGACGAAACAATTAAAAGTAGAAAGTTATAAGAACCTTTGTTAAGAGAAGAAAGATAGTCGAAGATGTGAACTCATGAGAAAAGTAACAAAGAAATATAAGGGACCACCAAACTCCCTTAAAAGATGGTCAACCTCCTATATGAGGATTTGACCCGGTATGAGAAAATGAATCGAACGTATAAGTATACGAAATGTTGGGGCAACCCTTAAATTTGAAAATACAAGAATTCTAGTAAATTCCCTAAGTCATTGGATGACATTGAGAGTGATGCTTCTAGACTAACATACATAAATATGTTATGACTCCGAGAGAGAAGTATTTGGGAATGTGAGAAGTCCGGTAGAGATACAGACGTTTGTGTAAGAAAGGAACTAAGAGAGTAGTTCTGGTAGCTAGTTGAACCTTCCCACCATGCTAGACCCAGAGTAGGATCGAAATCGGGGAAGTAAGAGTAGGCTTGAAAGCCCGTGTTGAGTCTTGTGTATGACTCTGCCTGGAGGCCATGTGTATTGGCTTAAGTATTATTTAAGAGAAGAGTGGTTGAGATAGTATGATTGAGACCGTTGTGTCTAAAGAATTAAAAGACAAGTAAAGTATCTAAGGATAATGGATAAGACATTGAATATTAAGAATGGGATTATTGAGATAGAAACCCTCAAGGCCCTAAGAACAAAAGTAATGTAGGCTAACAATGAATGTGTTAACCTTGTTGTTTGTATTCTTAGTATTAATACTTGTATGAATGCGAGCATGATGTTTATTTATTGCGCTTCATGTTTGATTTAAATAAAATCAATCGCATCTTTAGATGAGAATTAGTTGAGTGTGGCCTGGTAGTAGCGGGTTGCACGACTACCATACCAGCAAAGGTGCTGAGCCCCTTTAGGGCCACCCATTATTTTTCAGGTACACCGAAGATGACTACCGTTCGAGAGTAGGACGGGGAATGCTACGGCATGAGTAGCAGTAGATTTAATTACATTGTAATTGTTGTAATCATGTAAGACCGAAGTTGTATCGGCATTTGGATTGTAATAGGAACTCGGTATAATTTGTATTGTATGAGACTCGGTTTAGAAATGAAAGGAGTTTGATTTGTAATGTATAGAGCACTCGGGTATTCCGGTCCATCAGACCAATGCTGTATTGAGTTAGGCCTTGTTAGCCACGTGGGTGGCTAACGGTATTGTTTCACCCACCGGTGTATTTGGATTATCCGCTGCAAATGTATTGATTTTAGAGATGATTAAGTGTTAATGATGAGATTAGCGGAAGGGGTGTTACAAAAAGTGGTATCAGAGCGATACTTCACTCTGATGACTGGAAATACCGAGTTTAGGAAATACCGAGTTAAGAATTAGAGACTTAAGGCTAAGGGTTGAGTGATAGCGTGAGAGGTACGCTAAATAGGATTTTCCAGTATGTTCTGGATACCTACAATATCAAACCCGCCCTCCACATCCCCCATTGAATAACTCGGGAGAGAACGCCAGAGAGAGGGAGAGACCTCTCTTACTTGGGAAAACCCGATCAGGCAGTTAAACAGTATTCCTATAAGAACATAGAACCTGTCATACGGTAGATTCCAAGAACCGGAAATCCCGGAGACGGTTCCGTTGAACAACAATAACTGCACTCAATGGCGGAAGATCGAGAAATCCTATCCAAAGGTGACTGAAATTTGCGGCAGCATGGGGCGACATGCTTAGCAGTCGTGAGAACCTGGCTGGCCAAGCAGCAGGAGGAAGGAAGCACCAACTGTGCAATGAAGCAGAAAAAAGGAGAAGCAGCGAAACTCGAGAAACATGTCTACGGGACCGCAAAAGTTAGATAACACCACCAACGGTATACAAACCGACTAAGTGAATAGTCAGGAGTAGTTAACTCCAAGCCTACAACGCCAAAGAGGTTACGATACCTAAATGACATAGCTCAGATGGCAAACATTCACGAAATATATTCCGACAGGACTACAGAAGTAGTGCCTAAACCAGTTAAGTCTCGGTAACCACGGTGAATGTGTGGGAACGAGCCCCAAGGAACGACACAGAACTATGAGAATAGGGATCTCCAAGAATGAAGAAGCACCCGGATTGATGACTGTCATGTCGAGACAAATGAGAAGTAGCTCAAAAGGTTAATTATCAAAGCTAAGGAATCAAAGGAAGAGCCAACAAGGCTACCGAATACGGATGGGAACAATACCGTAACCGGTATATGTTACCCCAAAAACCACCTGTATAGCGTACTTGCCACGGCAAGTGCAGTAATAACAGAACAATTAAGAGAAACTTTAAACAAGAAACAAGTACATAGTGAAGTACCAAGATGGTGAATGAAGCAAATATAGGATCACAAATCCTAGGAACTTTAAAACGAAACCTTGGGAGGTCCTAGCGGTCCAACCATTGTAGAAAGGAATATACCAGTCAGCGAGAAGCTAGACTTGGTCAGAATCACCCGGCATTGAAATGCCATGAGAAATTTTCTTTCAAATTCAAAATTTTCTTTTAAAACTGAAATATTTCTTTTAAACCTCGGATTTTTTAAAACCAAACCAGAAGGATCACAGTAAGATATCATAGGACGATACAAGAGGAGTTGGCAATAGAATACTTCACCTAGGAGTGTGACGAGCATTACGAGTGTACAAAAACGAGATGTGGGATGACCGCACTTCGAAGGAGCATACGGGCCTGACAGACCTATTTATGAGTTAGTCAGGTAAGTAGCAATGTATCAGTAAGGTACCCCACGTATGTATACAAGTAGTGTACGAAACATGGGAAGTAGTCAACTCCGTACTACGGACGACAAGTAAGTTCAGACTAGAACAACTGATTACCTTGAACGACCAAGAGGAAGAACTCAGTAAACTAACGAGTATAAAGGAATCGGAGAATTCATCCAAGGGAAATGATTAAGAATTAGGTAGTGCGAGAATCACTAGTTATTAAGTATAGACATTGGATATATCTCGAGAATTTTGAAGCAAATGCATGATAGCTGGAATGAATACCCAGCCTCAAACTGTAAGGCAGACGCTTAACGTGGACAAGTCAATGTTCAACGAACGGGATATTTTTCCCAGAACAATCACCAAAGCTAACGGGAAACATCAATCTTCACTAAAGAGAATATTAAACCCAACCAAGAACACAAGGAGAAAACATCCATGGTCAACCCTAAGAGCGGGAGACATTATAACCCTAAACGGGACAGTCGAAATATGGTACCGCAAGGCTGTGTAGTTAACACAACATATCATAAACATTAGCCAGATGTAATGGCGTAACTTAGCAACACCCAGGAGCAATCCTTGAAGGGTGCCGAAGTCAACAACAGTTGAACGAAATATCGTGATAGATGCACGAGAGTTAAACGAATACTCGGTTCTAAACACCGAAAAAGATTCCACTTATAAGAAGTACCCTAAATTGTTAAGAGAAACAAATTAATGTCAAGATACCTAAAGGGTCTCCCTTGAACGGAAGCGTGATGCAACAACCGTATCAAGGAGCCTAGTATTACCTCCAAACCATCTGATGGTGTACGAAGAAGTTTAACTTGTATAAACAGCCTGCAAAAAGCATAGCTCGAGGCAATGTGGCATATAAGCCATGAATCAACTATGTTGCGTAGATTTAAACGGTCGTAAAACCCGTATTGAATAGCAAGAAGAATTGCCGAGAAGGGCACTAGTAAGAGAAGGAGAGATATTATTTCACACAAATGAACAGAGCGGCGAATGAACCACTCATAATAGGAGTGGGGATACCTCTCGTTATTGTGAGACCGTTGGAGCGGTGAATATGTGGACCCTTCTGAAAGAGGATCCCACCTAATAGCATATTAGAACCTGAGCATATACTTATTGCCAAGGAACAATTTGGAACAAGAAAAAGAAATTTCCAAGATAAGTATGAAGAAAGGAGCTTTTGTAGCAATTGTGGGAAACCGAAAGAGTAATCGGTTGAGAAGTAAACACTGTAGGTGTACGATGCGAACTATATAGTGATAACGCTCAAGGAGCATAAAGGCTTAAAGATAGCATGTTGTAATCAGCCAAGTAAATGGCGAACCATAGTATATATGGTGGAAGTACATGAGTGGGAGCTAACTGAGTAGCAGATGCCATGTAGATTATTGCTGTATAATGAATATGTATATGGTGCGCAGTGAGCGACCAACATGTGAATTTAGTCAGACAATGACATGAGAATAAAGTGGAATTATGAGTTAGACTCAGTGGAGATGAGAAGCAAGAGATGGTAGATAAACTCGGCAGTTGCATAAGGAACGGAAGGAGTATCCCTAGAGGACCAGTTGATAACGAAATAATAAGTTGTGGGACAAGAGTACCTAGTTGCTAAATAACCAACCCATACTGGATACGGAGGATTTGCAAACATACCAATGAACATGGCGCAAGCCAGTTAAGCGAAAAGCTAGAAACAAAACCGTGCGGCCTCTGGCCAAAAAAGCACGAAGAACGTTGGACACACCAACAACCACAACAAATGAATCCCGCCGCAATGAAATCGGGACGAAGCTTATAAGTTCTATAAGGACTGATGCATAGAAAAAGCAAGGTCGTGCAAGTAAAATAATTCTTGTACAAAATTAGTTAAGTGAGTATAATTCAGAAGCCACTAAATACCGAGGAAGCACTACATGCCAGATAGTAGCTTAACCTCAACCGACAGTAAGTCGGAGGAATCAAGTGAGTAACACAGAGGTACGTAGCAGTATGTGTAATAGATTTCCAGAGAACTGGATAGATTTTCTATAACTCATCGAATTCGCATACGGTAAGAAATACCACGCGTCGATTGAGAGACCTTTATTCCCAAGATAAAAGGGATAAAAAGGAGATGTATAATACAATGAGAATAACAAAAAGGGCGAACTAAGCTCTAAGATTATCAGCTCGCGCAGTAGAAGCTAGTGGGCCGTAATTTTAAGGTTGAATATACCTAGTAAGTATGAGTCTTGAAGCCTGAGAGGCTAGAACCGAAACCTGTTATGAGTTAAACAAACTCCAATGAGAGTTCTTGGTGCAGGGACAAAACCGTCAATATGGTTAAGACCCTTTGACCATAATACATTGTACAATAGACTGCATGGAAGTTAAGTTTAATACCCCAAACTCAAAAGTGGTGATTTAATTATTCTAATACGTTTATTTAAGGCCTAATGGTGCCTAGAGAGTATTGGTAAATAGAATAAATACCAAAGAAAAGAGAAAATGCGTAAAACGCGAAAAATGCTAAAACGCGCATTAAATGAGTATAAGGGACATATGATCTCATAAGGGTCCGAGATGGATTCCTAAGGCTTAGTTAAGCCTAATTAGTATACGGGAATGATTCCCGAAGAAAACGGATCCAAATAATGGATTAAAAATGCTAACGGATTTTATAGCACGCTTTTCGAGAATACCAAAAACGTGACTTTAAGTGGTCAAACGGACCCGTAAAAATTATAGTTGATTAAATAATTATAAACAAGTATTAATGGAAGTTTAATAACCATTAAAAATAAAGAAACGAGAAAAAAATCCGAAAAACGGGCCCGGTTAGTGAATAGTGCTAAACCGGGTAAATTAACGAGCGTTTTCTGTAAAAAAAATGAAAAATGCTACCAGCTAGTATTTTGTGTGGGGCCGATTTTAATTAGCATACACACACTCATTTAATTAGCTTGTTAGCTTATTAAGTCACAAGATGACAAATAAAGAAAAGTAAAAGTAAAAAGGGGAATAGTAAAAGTGGTATTAGTACTCTCACCCCCCTTCTCCTTCTGATTCACGATTTCCCCCTCTCAGACAGAGCCTTCCTTCTCCTCTGTGAGTTCCATGGAGATTTCAACAGAGAGCAAACAACACCAACTTCCTTCCACCTTAGCTTGCTCATTTCTACACCAAATCACACAAAATTCGTACCGTTGGATTCCTCTTGTCAAGAGCAACATTTTCCACCCTTCAAAAACATAAAACCCTCATTTTCATTTTCATGACCGTAGCTTCTGTTGAAGCTTGAAGAGGTGTTTCGAGTCTCCTTCATCTCCTAAATACTCCAAGGTAAAAATGAGCTCAAGTCTTCTATCTTTCTAGCTTATACTTGCTAAATCAAAAAAATACCCACGTTAAACTTGGCTTCATTTTTCAGCCGGTTTTGTTCTTCAACAGAGGGGTGAGATTTTTGCTAGCTTTGTTGTTCAAAGATGGCACTCAAGAGGGCAAGGTGAGTCCTTAGTGATAAAGCCCTAAAACTAACTCTTGAAATATTAATTTGAGAAACGTAGAACTAAACTAGCTTGTTATGTATGGCATGGGAATAAGATTGTAGATAACAATCGATACCATCTGTTTGTGTGGAAACAAGAAGAGAAAGAGAACCAGAGAAGGAAGAAGGGAAAAGAAACAGAAACTAACAAGGTATTGAACTTACCTTGAGATGGTTTTGTTCTCTGTAAACAGATTTTTGAATGCAAATAAATGAATTTTGTTAGTGTAGTTGTGATGCTACAATGTTGACTGATGAGTGGAGCTGTTTAATATTGCTTAAGAGAGGGAAATAAGCCATGAGGTTAATCTGTTACATAGGTGATAGCAAGAAGGGGATTAATGTGCTGCTGTCATGATATTAATGCTTATATAACAGGGATGAAAAAACAGATTATTGTGAGCTGATTAGTGTGTGGAGAGTGCTTAGGAATGTAGACAAACTCTGTCAAAATTTGCCTAGGAATGTAAGGGCTTGAGTGTGTCAATACGTGGAGTTGGAATGGTAAGAAAGAAAGTAATGAAAACTTCAACAAAAGCAAGAACTAGAATCTGTAACAGAGGAAACAAACTGACAGAGAAAATGGTGTATTGACCATGAATTAAGTGATAGTTTGATCCATGATTTAAGGAGGTTTTAAGCATGATTAAGGTGTTAAAATATGTTGGATTACATGTGGAATGATTAGGAAGAGATTGGGTATGAATTAGGGGTTGAAAAGAGGTCAAAAACTGTAATTTTTGACAGTTCCAGGGGTGGTCCGGGTTTGCAAATCGGTACGCAAACCCGGACCATAGCAAAAAATAGGCAGAAACCCATCCCAGGGGGTGGTCCGGGTTTGTAAACCCGGACACAAACCCGGACCACATGTAAAACTTGCCAGAAACTTTAAACCGTGTCTGGTCCGGGTTTGTAAACCAGGTCACAAACCCGGACCAGTGTAAAAATGTACGAGAATGTGTTTTAAAGTGTCCTAGTGATGGGGAAGTGAATGGTAATGATATTTGATGATGTTAAGGCCTTTTTTGGTGACTAATTCAGGTCTTAAGAAGTGTAAACAAGTATTAGAAGTGATTGAGAATTAAGAGCCTAAATTTACAAGAGTAAAACAAAGTATAACGGGGTAAGTACGGGAGTAGCATTTAATTATGTACCGTATGAGTTTAGTATTAATAATAATGTTTGGAACATTATCAGAGGATCGTGTGTGAACCGAGCATGGTGAGATGACACGGTAAAAGTAAAAACCCCGGTGAAAGGTATGATTTTCTCATGCCCCGTATGCTAACCGAGTTACTCTGATTTGTGTGTTTGTGTGCCGGCTTAATCAAGACTAAAGCATGAAATTGAACCATTGGTTGTTTATGTATGTCTTGATGTATATTGTATGAGCTAAATGCTTGAATGCCGGTGAGGTCTAACATAGTGTAAAGACCGACTCCTAATGAGTAACGTTTGGCTAGAGACCTTTAGATCGGGTCGATGCGTATGATAACGAAAACGTGCAAACACATAAACTAACGACTAAAGTATAATGATAACGTAGACATATGAACTCCCTAGAATGTGAGGAGATGTACGGGTTGAGTAAATACCCGATAACGGTTATATAACCTTATTGAAACAATCCATGAAATAAATATGAGTGGGGAGATGATGAACCTCCATTGAGAGGATTAAAGTTAGTCCAATGTTGTGAACATATAAGAAAGGTAAAAGAGACCTGAGGGACTATGTGATACCCTTGAGACACGGTCGACCTCGTATGAGGATTTTACCCGGTATAAGAAGACAACCGAAAGTATGAGTATATGAAATGTAAAGGTAACTCTTAAAACCTAGGATTAACTGAACTTGAGTAATGTTCCCAAAGTCATTAGTAACATCGAGAGTGATGCTTCTAGACTAATATACATGATATTATTATAACTCCGAGAGAGGAGTGTGTGGGAATGTAAGTAGTCCGAGAGTAGTCGGACCTGTGTAAAAGAGATAGGAACTAAGAGAGAGTTCTGTGAGCTAGTTGAACCTTCCCACCATGCTTGACCCAGAGTAGGGTCGAAACCGGGGAAGTAGGACTATGCTCGAGAGCCATGAGTTTGGCTTGAGAATGTAATAAGATAAACAAGCGTGAAGATCGTAGGAGACCTGTAGTGCCTCAAGAACTACGTGAGCTTGAATATGAGTAGCCCAAGAGTGTGGGTGAGACCATGAGTATAAATAACCCAAGAGTGTGGGTGAGATTATGAGCGTAAGTAACCCGAGAGAATGGGTGAGTATAGAATGAGTAGCCCAAGAGAATGGGCGTGTGTAAGAATGAGTAACCCGAGAGAGCGGGTGGGGTATCATATGAGTAACTAAGGCATTAGTGGGGTAGTAAACCTCCAGGCCTAGGAGTAAACTGATACAACTAACAACCTTGTTATGTTAGTTAGGAATTGTGTTCCACGATTGGATGTAGACTCCTTGTGTAATATACATATATATTGTATTGCTATGATGCATGTTGTTTGATTAAAATGAAATCCATGTATATCCGACCCCAAGTAGTCTGCGTACCGCGGTTAGCACGCGGTATATGCGAAATTCATATTCAGCGTAAGCTGGCCCCCTAGGGGGAACGTTTTTAGTGTGCAGGTACTTGAAGCTGATCACCATTCGTGAGAGTAGGACGGGGACTGCTATGTAGCATGGTAGTTAGATTGTAATTACTTATGCATTTGAACGAGGTGTAAGTCCGAGTATGTTATCGGCATCCGTATATTGTAGACTCGGTATAGCAAAGTGATGAGTTGAGTTTGTATTTCTGTTGGGTACTCGGTTGTTCCAGTTCATCAGACCGTTACGGTATGTAAGAAAGGCCTGGTTAGCCACATGGGTGGCTAACGGCGTTGTTTCATCCCTCGTTGTAATTAGAGTTCCGCTGTGTGAGTAAGAGTAATTAGTGACGGTTTAAGAGGCAATGACGAGATTAACGGTTGGGGTGTTACAAAAATGGTATCAAAGCGAAGTATCACTCTGATGACTGGAAATACCGAGCTTAGGAAATACCGGGTTAGGAATTAGTGACTTAGGGCTAAGGGTTGAGTGATAGCGTGAGAGATGCGCTAGTTAGGGACTTCCAGTATGATCTGGATACCTACAATACCAACCCGCCCTCCACAACCCCGTGTTAAAAACTCGGGAAAGAACGCCAGAGAGACGGGAAAATCCGATCTGGCAGTTGTTAAATATTTCTACATTAACCGGAACTTGTCATGCGGTAAGTCCCGAGAACCGGAAATCCCGAAGACGGATCCCGCTAGAACGACAATAACCGCACTTAATGGCGGGAGATCGAGAAATCCTAATCCAAGGAGACCGGAATCTGTGGCAGCATGGGGCGACATGCTAAGCAGTCGCGAGAACCCAGCTGGCCAAACAGCAGCAGGGAAGCAAGCACCAACCGTGCAACAAGGCGGATTCGTGAAAAGTAACAAGAACCGAAACATATGTCTACGGACCGCCATAGTTAAGCAATACCACCAATGGTATATTAACCGACTAAGAATCTAGTCAAGAGTAGGTACACCCACCCTGCCACACCGAAGAGGTTACAATATTTAACTGATATAGCTTAGACAGCTACGAGCATAACTACGGGATATACCCGAACAGGACTACAGAAGTAGTGCCTAAATGACTTAAACCTCAGTAACCACAGTAAGGACGTGGGAACGAGCAACGAGGTAGGACACCAAACCAAGTAATTAAGGAACTCCAAGAGTGGAGAAGCACCTAAATGAATGACAGACATGTCAAGATGAATGAGAAGCGGCTCTAATGAGTAGTTATCCTACTAAAGGATCAAGGAAGAGCCGAAAAGGCTATCAAATACAATGTAAATAATACCGTGACCGGTATGAGTTAACCTAAAAACCGCCTGTACCGCGCACTTGCCACGGCAAGTGCAGTAATAACGAGACCGTTAAGAGGAATCTTAACAAGTGACAAGTACTTAGCAAGTACCAAGGTGGCAAGAAAAGCCAATATAGCACCACAAACCTTAATAATTTTGAAACGAAACATTGGAAAGGCCTAACGGCCTGACCACTGTATCAAGGAGAATACCAGTAGTGAGAAGCTAGATCTGGTAAGAAGCAACCAGCATCGAATTGCCGTGAAGATTTTATTTTCAAAACTCAGATTTTTCTTTCAAAACCTAGAATTTTCCAAAAACCCCTAAAATTTTTAAAATCTAATCCAGAAGAACCACGGTAAGATATCATATAATGATACAAGAGGAGTTGGCAATAGAGTACTTCACCTAGGCGTGTGACCGACACTACGAGTGTACACAAACGAGACATGGAACGACCACACTCCGAAGAAGCTTGCGGGCCTAACAGACCAGTTGTGAGTTAGTCGGGTAAGTGGTAACGTATCAATAAGATACTCCATGTATGTATACAAGTAGAGTACGGAACACGGGAAGTAGCCCACTCCATACTACGGACGAAAGAGCCAATTCAAACCAAGACAATGGACTCCTCGAATGATCGAAGAACTTAGAGAAGCTTACCAAGATAAAGGAGTCAAGAACCCAATAAGGTGACGGACCTAAGGATATAACGTTAAGAAGTGCGAGAAGCACAGAGTAATGAGAAAAGACATTGAGAATGTCTTAGAAATCCAAGAGGAAATACCTTATAACTAGAATGAATACCCAGAGTAGATGGTACGGCGAATGCCTAAAATGATCATATCAATGTTCGATAAACGGGATAGAACTCCCACACCATACCTCATTGAAGAGATTAATGACCTAACCAAGAAGGTAAGGAAAAGTACCAATAATCTACCCAATAACGGGAGACATTACAACCCTAAACGGGATAGTCAAGTATATAACCGCAAGGCGGAGTAAGGAACTGAATATACCCAAGAATTCAGGCCAGATGTAATAGCGTAACTCAGTAGCACCCTGGAGAAATCTGTGAAGGGTGCTGGAGTCAACAATAGTTGAACGAAAAATCGTGTTGAGAACACAAGTGTAAACTGAACACTCAGGTAGAACCCGAAGGCATCCCACTTAACAAGGGAACACCATAATCGCCAAAAGGCATAGATTAGTACGAGATACTTAAAGGGCCTTCCATGTACGGAAGTGTGGTGAGACAACCATATCAACGAGCCCAGTAATATCTCCCAAACCATTTAATGACATATGGAGAAGTAGAAACTTGTATAAACAACCGCATAGAGCGAGGCTCGAGACAAGGTGGCTTGTAAGCCGGTAAACCAACTACCATTCGTAGATTTAAACGATGCAAAACTTATGCATAAAGGCATAAAAAGGAATTGTGGAGAACGAACCACTACCTTAGAGTGGGAGATACCACTTGTTATTGTGGGGCCTAGAGAGCTGCAATTGCGTGAATCCTCCAGAGAAAGGCTACCACCTAAGTATGTAATGTGAAACCGCTAGCGGAGTAGTGAAACCTGAGCATGTGTATATTGCCAAGGAATATATGAACACAAATAGCATGTATAAAGGCTTTGATAGCAATGGAAGGAAACCGAGAGAGCAATCGGTTGAGAAGTAAACATTGTATGTGTGCAATATGAATTGTAGAGTAAACGATGCGCGGTAAGCGTAGAGAGTTTAGAGTAATACATTCTATTGAGCCAAGTGAATGGCAAGCCACAGTATAAATGGCGGGAGTACATGAGCAGAAGCTAAAGTAGTAGCGGATGCCATGTAAACAAATGTTGTTTAATGAGTAAGAACATGGTACGCAGCAAGCGACCATTGTAAGAATATAATCAGATAATGAGATGAAGTTGATGAGGAAATGTGGTAAAGGAGACATAATCATTCCTATCTCATGAGAGATTTACTGTCAAGGGTTTACGCTTCTGCACTCTGTATGACTGAGTGTTTTGGTATTGCACTTGTGCGGTAATGATCGAGTGGGAGAGCCAGGAATTGAGAAATGTCAACGAAGCCTGTTGAGTTTGAATCTAGAGAAATAACCGTGCGGCCAATGGCCAAAGATGCACAAAGAACGTGGGCAGTAACCCACGGGTCCCAGGATCGATGGATGGTAAATGCAGAGTAGCATGAATGAAGAATTCTTGTACAGAAACAAGTAAACAACATAAAATAAATCGAGGAAGCACTACATACTAAGTAGTAGCTTGATCTCAATCGACAATAAGTCGGGAAAAGTAAGTGAATAATCACGAAGGTATACAGAGTTATACAGAATAGATTTCCAGAGAGAGAGAGAAAATCTATAGCTCATCGAATTCGCATACGGTAAGAGATACCTAGCGACGATTGACAAACCTTATTTCCCAAGTCAAAAGGGATAGAAAGGGAGTGGATAATACATTGAGAATACCAAAAGAGCGAGTTAAGCTCTAGTTATCAGGTCACGCAGTAGAAGCTTGTGGACCGTAATTCAAAGGTTAAGTATACCTAGCAATTGTGAGTAATGGCTAATCCTAAATGCTTGAAGCCTTAGAGGCTAGAACCGAACTCGGTTATGAGTTAATTAACCGCATTGAAGTTAAAACACTTCATGATACCTGAATTAGTGAACCAATGTTCAGTGATAACATATGGTCAGTTACGCGGGCGTAACCCCCTTTTAAGGGGGGTAGGGCGAGAAACCGCTTAGAGCATGTTTTACGTATAGGTGCGTAAACTACTATGTGCATAGCACAAAAAGAATTATTTTGATGGTTGGAACTCATGTTACATAAACATGTGTACCCATTCATCGTGTAAGTATGAGTATTGTGCATGAGAGATGCGAGAGTAATGTGTACATAACATTTATGAAAAGAGGAGTAGAGAAACTCCTAGGGAGTGAGAATCCCTATAGTGTATGTCTATTGAGATTAGACATGAGATATTATGAGAATGAATCGGTATGAAACCGATGTGTAACCTAGTAGGAAGTGAGTTTCCCTAGGTAATTTTATTTGAGAATGATTGATGGAGTGAGTGCCATCCTTTGGAGTTGTATGTTATATGATTTAAATTGAGTAATAATTTGAGAAAATGAGTCATGAGTTGCTTAGGTAAGTAAGCAAGGTAAGTCGATAATGACAGATAACCTAAGCTCTAGGTATTTGAGATAAGTTAAAATGGATTGTTTGATGAATATGACTAGAAAGAGTAAAAGATAGAAAACGAAAATGTTTGACTATCTGATTGTTTGAAACTGACGTGGGAGGTGGAACTTGATCTGCTAGCGATCAAGCGAAACCGAACACAAATTGGGGTGGAAGGATAGTTCAACACTGATGCTGATCACATCAGGGTTGGATGATTCTTGAAGCTCCCTATAAGTGGTCACAAGTAATCACGCTAAGAAAGATGCAGCTACCATATACCGAACTTAGAGTTGTGTGATGTTTTGAAAAGAATTTTCAAACAGAATTTGAAAAGGGATTTTCTTCAAGTATGAAGATGGAAATGAAAACTGGTTTTTAAACCGCTATCACCCGCCAATGGCAACGGCCCTAAGTCTTGATGACCGGTAGAACGGTGGGCGTGTATTAGTTTTGAAACCATTGCACCGTACGTGCGGCGGTCCTAAGTGACCGGTTGGGGCGGTGACAGTGTGTGATTTTTCCAAAGGTAGCGGGATGGGGAGAGTACCCTGAGACGATCCTGTGTTGAGTGAGTCAACCAGAGTGCCTGAGGATATGTATATGTGTAACGTTTTGATCAGAACCGAAGGGACCGTGGGCCAGAGAGAGTAAGTGCCCATTAGTCATGAAACGGCCGTGAACCAGAAAGAGTAAGTGTTCAACATGACCGGTACCTGAGGGATCAGTAGTGTATTACTCAATGTGGATTCGAGGACTGTAGTGCCTTATTGTCTTCGGACAGATTCCATGGAGAGAGTACAAGAGTATTTTTGATTGCTATACATGTTGTGTTGTATGTATGGTATGTGTAGTGTGAAATGAGACTGACTTGAGGAGTCTGTAAGGTTATACATGTATTATAACCTTGGCATAGTGTGCCCATGAGAGTAACGATATTAGATTCACCAACTTTGAGGGCAAAGTTCCTAAAGGGGGGTAGATTTTAATACCCCGAACCAAAAAGTGGTGATTTAATTATTCTAATACGATATTTAAGGCCTAATGGTGCCTAGAGTGTATTGGTAAAAAGAATAAATACCAAAGAAAAGAGAAAATGCGTAAAACGCGAAAAATGCTAAAACGCGCATTAAATGAGTATAAGGGATATATGATCTCGTAAGGGTCCGAGATGGATTCCTAAGGCTTAGTTAAGCCTAATTAGTATACGGGAATGATTCCCGAAGAAAACGGATCCAAATAATGGATTAAAAATGCTAACGGATTTTATAGCACGCTTTTTGAGAATACCGAAAACGTGACTTTAAGTGGTCAAACGAACCCGTAAAAATTATAGTTGATTAAATAACTATAAACAAGTATTAATGGAAGTTTAATAACCATTAAAAATAAAGAAACGAGAAAAAAAATCCGAAAAACGGGCCCGGTTAGTGAATAGTGCTAAACCGGGTAAATTAACGAGTGTTTTCTGTAAAAAAAATGAAAAATGCTACCAGCTAGTATTTTGTGTGGGGCCGATTTTAATTAGCATACACACACTCATTTAATTAGCTTGTTAGCTTATTAAGTCACAAGATGACAAATAAAGAAAAGTAAAAGTAAAAAGGGGAATAGTAAAAGTGGTATTAGTACTCTCACCCCCCTTCTCCTTCTGATTCACGATTTCCCCCTCTCAGACAGAGCCTTCCTTCTCCTCTGTGAGTTCCATGGCGATTTCAACAGAGAGCAAACAACACCAACTTCCTTCCTCCTTTGCTTGCTCATTTCTACACCAAATCACACAAAATTCGTACCGTTGGATTCCTTTTGTCAAGAGCAACATTTTCCACCCTTCAAAAACAAAAACCCTCATTTTCATTTTCATGACCGTAGCTTCTGTTGAAGCTTGAAGATGTGTTTCGAGTCTCCTTCATCTCCTAAATACTCCAAGGTAAAAATGAGCTCAAGTCTTCTATCTTTCTAGCTTATACTTGCTAAATCAAAAAAATACCCACGTTAAACTTGGCTTCATTTTTCAGCCGGTTTTGTTCTTCAACAGAGGGGTGAGATTTTTGCTAGCTTTGTTGTTCAAAGATGGCACTCAAGAGGGCAAGGTGAGTCCTTAGTGATAAAGCCCTAAAACTAACTCTTGAAATATTAATTTGGTGAGAAACGTGAGAACTAAACTAGCTTGTTATGTATGGCATGGGAATAAGATTGTAGATAACAATCGATACCATCTGTTTGGTGTGGAAACAAGAAGAGAAAGAGAGAACCAGAGAAGGAGGAAGAAGGGAAAAGAAAACAGAAAACTAACAAGGTATTGAACTTACCTTGAGATGGTTTTGTTCTCTGTAAACAGATTTTTGAATGCAAATAAATGACTTTTGTTAGTGTAGTTGTGATGCTACAATGTTGACTGATGAGTGCAGCTGTTTAATATTGCTTAAGAGAGGGAAATAAGCCATGAGGTTAATCTGTTACATAGGTGATAGCAAGAAGGGGATTAATGTGCTGCTGTCATGATATTAATGCTTATATAACAGGGATGAAAAAACAAATTTTTGTGAGCTGATTAGTGTGTGGAGAGTGCTTAGGAATGTAGACAAACTCTGTCAAAATTTGCCTAGGAATGTAAGGGCTTGAGTGTGTCAATACGTGGAGTTGGAATGGTAAGAAAGAGGAATGAAAACTTCAACAAAAGCAAGAACTAGAATCTGTAACAGAGGAAACAAACTGACAGAGAAAATGGTGTATTGACCATGAATTAAGTGATAGTTTGATCCATGATTTAAGGAGGTTTTAAGCATGATTAAGGTGTTAAAATATGTTGGATTACATGTGGAATGATTAGGAAGAGATTGGGTATGAATTAGGGGTTGAAAAGAGGTCAAAAACTGTAATTTTTGACAGTTCCAGGGGTGGTCCGGGTTTGCAAATCGGTACGCAAACCCGGACCATAGCAAAAAATAGGCAGAAACCCATCCCAGGGGGTGGTCCGGGTTTGTAAACCCGGACACAAACCCAGACCACATGTAAAACTTGCCAGAAACTTTAAACCGTGTCTGGTCCGGGTTTGTAAACCAGGACACAAACCCGGACGAGTGTAAAAATGTACGAGAATGTGTTTTAAAGTGTCCTAGTGATGGGGAAGTGAATGGTAATGATATATGATGATGTTAAGGCCTTGTTTGGTGACTAATTAAGGTCTTAATAAGTGTAAACAAGTGTTAGAAGTGAGTGAGAATTAAGAGCCTAAATTTATAAGAGTAAAACAAAGTATAACGGGGTAAGTACGGGAGTAGCATTTAATTATGTACCGTATGAGTTTAGTATTAATAATAATGTTTGGAACATTATCAGAGGATCGTGTGTGAACCGAGCATGGTGAGATGACACGGTAAAAGTAAAAACCCCGGTGAAAGGTATGATTTTCTCATGCCCCGTATGCTAACCGAATTACTCTGATTTGTGTGTTTGTGTGCCGGCTTAATCAAGACTAAAGCATGAAATTGAACCATTGGTTGTTTATGTATGTCTTGATGTATATTGTATGAGCTAAATGCTTGAATGCCGGTGAGGTCTAACATAGTGTAAAGACCGACTCCTAATGAGTAACGTTTGGCTAGAGACCTTTAGATCGGGTCGATGCGTATGATAACGAAAACGTGCAAACACATAAACTAACGACTAAAGATAACGAACGTAGACATATGAACTCCCTAGAATGTGAGGAGATGTAGGGTTGAGTAAAATACCCGATAACGGTATATCACCTTATGAAACAATCCACGAAATAAATATGAGTGGGGAGATGATGAACCTCCAAGAGAAAAGTTAGACCTGTTGTGAACATATAAGAAAGGTAAAAGAGACTGAGGGACTATGTGATACCCTTGAGACACGGTCGACCTCGTATGGATTTTACCCGGTATAAGAAGACAACCGAAAGTATGAGTATATGAAATGTAAAGGTAACTCTTAAAACCTAGGATTAAACTGAACTTGAGTAATGTTCCCAAAGTCATTAGTAACATCGAGAGTGATGCTTCTAGACTAATATACATGATTATTATAACTCCGAGAGAGGAGTGTGTGGGAATGTAAGTAGTCCGAGAGTAGTCGGACCTGTGTAAAAGAGATAGGAACTAAGAGAGAGTTCTGTGAGCTAGTTGAACCTTCCCACCATGCTTGACCCAGAGTAGGGTCGAAACCGGGGAAGTAGGACTATGCTCGAGAGCCATGAGTTTGGCTTGAGAATGTAATAAGATAAACAAGCGTGAAGATCGTAGGAGACCTGTAGTGCCTCAAGAACTACGTGAGCTTGAATATGAGTAGCCCAAGAGTGTGGGTGAGACCATGAGTATAAATAACCCAAGAGTGTGGGTGAGATTATGAGCGTAAGTAACCCGAGAGAATGGGTGAGTATAGAATGAGTAGCCCAAGAGAATGGGCGTGTGTAAGAATGAGTAACCCGAGAGAGCGGGTGGGGTATCATATGAGTAACTAAGGCATTAGTGGGGTAGTAAACCTCAAGGCCTAGGAGTAAACTGATACAACTAACAACCTTGTTATGTTAGTTAGGAATTGTGTTCCACGATTGGATGTAGACTCCTTGTGTAATATACATATATATTGTATTGCTATGATGCATGTTGTTTGATTAAAATGAAATCCATGTATATCCGACCCCAAGTAGTCTACGTACCGTGGTTAGCATGCGGTATATGCGAAATTCATATTCAGCGTAAGCTGACCCCCTAGGGGGAACGTTTTTAGTGTGCAGGTACTTGAAGCTGATCACCGTTTGTGAGAGTAGGACGGGGACTGCTATGTAGCATGGTAGTTAGATTGTAATTACTTATGCATTTGAACGAGGTGTAAGTCCGAGTATGTTATCGGCATCCGTATATTGTAGACTCGGTATAGCAAAGTGATGAGTTGAGTTTGTATTTCTGTTGGGTACTCGGTTGTTCCAGTTCATCAGACCGTTACGGTATGTAAGAAAGGCCTGGTTAGCCACATGGGTGGCTAACGGCGTTGTTTCATCCCTCGTTGTAACTAGAGTTCCGCTGTGTGAGTAAGAGTAATTAGTGACGGTTTAAGAGGCAATGACGAGATTAACGGTTGGGGTGTTACATTAAGACACCCCATGACGCCCGAATTAGATGAACCAATGTTCAATTTACACATGGTATATTACGTGGGCGTAATCCCTTTTAAGGGGGTAGAGCGAAAAACCGCTTAGCGTATGTTTTACGTATTAGGTGCTTAAACTACGGTGTGCATATCACAAAAGAAATTGTTTTGATGATTGGAACTTAGTTACATAAACATATGTATTCATTCATTGTGTAATTATGGTTATTGCTCATATGAGATGTGAATACCGCTTATATGAATATGACTATCTTGTAACTCCGGTGTAAGTATACGAGGGGAAAGGAGTAGAGAAACTCCTGGGGAACTAAAACCCCGATAGTACATGTCTATTTGAGATTAGACATGGTATTATAATGTATGAATCGGTATGAAACCGATGTAGAACCTAGTAGGAATTGAGTTCCCTAGGTGATTTGATTTGAGAATGATTGATGGAGTGAGTTTCATCCTTTGGAGTTGGGTTGATGTATGTTATGATTGAGTAATAATTGACAAAATGAGTTCTATAGTATTGAATTCCTAGGAAAATTGTTTGGAGATAAATTGAGTAATAATTGATGAGATGAGTAATAATAAGTGAAAATGATTGATGACCTAAGTTCCATGATTAGAGATAAATTGAAATGGATTGTTTTGTGATTATGACTAGAAAGAGTAAAAGATAGAAAATGAAAAAAATGTTTGACTATTTGATTGTTTGAAACGGACGTGGGAGGTGGAACTTGATTTGTTAGCGATCAAGGGAAACTGAACACAAATTGGGGTGGAAGGATAGTTCAACACTGATGCTGATCACATCAGGGTTGAATGACTCTTGAAGCTCCCTATAAGTGGTCACAAGAAATCACGTTAAGAATAGGAGCAACTAGTATAAATGGGAATTGGAGTTGATTGATTTTTTCAAAAGAATTTCTTCAAAGATTTGAAAACAAAAACCAGTTTTGAAACCACTACAACGGACGAGCAACGGTCCTAAGTTGACCGGTAGGACGGTGGGAGTGAGGATTAGTTTTGAAACCGCTGCACCGGACGAGCAATGGTCCTAAGTTGACCGGTAGGACACTGGCAGTGTGTGATTTTTCCAAGGGCAGCGGGACGTAGAGAAGTCCTGTGTCAGTGTAGATGACCGGTGAGTGGCTGAGGATATCTAGATGTGCAAATGTTTTGATCAGAACCAAGGGGACCGTGGGCCAGAGAGAGTAAGTGCCCATTAGTCATGAAATGGCCGTGAACCAGAAAGCGTAAGTGTTCAGCATGACCGGTACCTGAGGGATTGGCAGTGTATTACTCGATATGGGATTCGAGGACTGTAGTGTCTTCTTGTCTTCGGACCGACCCTATGGAGAGAATACAAAAGAGTATTTTTGATTGATATGCATGCTAATACATGTTGTGTGGTGTGTGTAGCATATATATAGACTGACTTGTGGAGTCAGTAAGGTTATATAGATTATAACCTTGGCATGGTATACCTATGAGACTAGTAATGTTAGATTCACCAACTTTGAGGGTAAAGTTCCTTAAGGGGGGTAGATTGAAAGACCCCGAACTTAAATACAGTGATTAAATTATTCTAATATGAATTTTAGAGGCCTAACGATGCCTAAAGAGCTTTGGTAAAGAAAGTAAAACCAAAAGAAAAGAGAAAACGCTTAAAAAGTGTAAAATGTAAAAATGAGCGTTACGCAACCATAGGAGGTATATGACCTCTACTAGGGTCCTAGATGGATTCCTAAGGCTTAATTATGCCTAAATAATATGTGGGAACAATTCCAGAAGAAAACGGATCCATATAGTGGGTTAAAAACGTAAACGAGCCTTAAAACACGTTTTTCAAGAAAACCCGAAAACATGACTGTAAATGGTCAAACAAACCCTTAAAAATTAATTGACTATATAACTATAATTAAA
Source organism: Limonium bicolor (assembly GCA_023374045.1). Lineage (NCBI taxonomy): Eukaryota > Viridiplantae > Streptophyta > Magnoliopsida > Caryophyllales > Plumbaginaceae > Limonium > Limonium bicolor. The sequence goes on from CM041776.1 coordinate 228,051,151, forward strand.
TATTAATGGAAGCTTAAGAACCATTAAAATTAAAGAAACAAGAAAAATCTAGAAAACGGGCCCGGTTAGTGAATAGTACCAAAACCGGGAGTTTAGAAGTGTTTCTTGTAAAAAGACAAAAACGCCCTGTCCAACTATATAGGGGCCGGTTTTTTGTAAACAAATCAGCCTCCCCTCTCTATTAATAACTAGCTAGAAGAAAAAAAAGAAAGAAAAGTCAAAAAGTGAAAAAAGTAAAGAGGTGTTCCCTTCTCTCTCTCCTCTCATTTCTCTCTTCTCTCACCCCTTCTTCCTTCTCCAGCCAGTTTTCCCTTCTTCTTCCCCCTTCCTTGGCAATTTTACATCCCTCCCATGGCCGCTCTTCTTTCTCCTCATGCCCAAGCTACATCAAAGCTCCATATCGAAAATAAACGACATATTCTTGCTCCCCTCATCAAGAGCTATCTTCCCCTCTTTTCAAAATCTCAAATGGGTGAAGTTGACCACCATGGGTATAGCACCATTGGAGGAGAAATCATATTTTGTGGAGCATGGGAGCCTCCTCTTTCATTTAAGGTAAGAAGATTCAAAGAAAAACTCATTTTTCTCCACTCTCTTACCTTGGCCGATTTCAGCCCTTAATGTGGCATTTTTCTTTCTTTGTTTGAGACATTTTCCAAGCCACAAATGGTGGTTGAAAGCCCTCCTTTGATTCATGATTGAAAACCATTCAAGAGATTCCAAAGGTAAGCCCTAATTTTGTGCTTTAAGCCCTCTTTTGAATCCTAGAGTATTTCAATGTGTCTAAGTGTTTTTACTTAGTCCCATTCCCTCTTTGAGTGGTAATTTAGAGTTCTTGGCATTTGAATTGCCCTTGGCCCATTTTGGAGTCAAGAGAAATGGAGAAGAGGAGAAGAGGAGGATTGAAAAGAAGAACTTGTGAATTTAAGGTAATCAAACTATCTTGATGCCTACCCTTAATGTTTTAGAAGTTTTGGGATGGGTTATTAAAAGAATGAACCAAATTGAGTTTGGAGGGTGTTTGATTAATGTGAGAGAGAATTTGGAATTGTGTTTGATTTAAGGGCCTAAGTGCCAAGCAATTTGAATTATTGCATTATATTGTGCTTGATGAGTTTTGAATGAAGATTGTGTGCTGGTAGGATCCTTTGTGGATGTGGCTAGTAAATGGAATAGGAGATGGATGAAATGATGCATTTGGGAATGTTAGAATTGTAGGTGAACCATGGCAAAATTTCGGTAGAAATATGGTGTTTTAATAGATGTCATGAGTGAGGAATGACCGAGGGTAACTAGGTGTTTGGAGAGGAACCAATTTGGTTAGTTAACCACCTAGGAGCTATATTGGCGGTAAGTTAAGTAGTGAGCAAAATCTGTAGCAAATGAGTTGTTGTAGTGCATTGAATTTCTAGAAAAATGCTTAGTGTGCATAACCTTGGAAATGGAGGATGGACTTGGGTATTGGAGATGCAAATGGCTAGGAATGGATGGTTATGGTCAACAAGTGAATTGGTGATGGTTGGAAGAAGTGCAAATTGTCATGGGAGTATTTTGGTGCATTAGTGTGCAAAGTGCAAAATGTGAGAATGAAAATTTGGGTGATTGATCAAGAAATGAGTGAAAGAGTTGAGCAATGATTTAAGAAGGTTTAAGGAGTGTTTAAGGTGTTAAAAAATGTTTGGAAACATGTGGAATGATTAGAAAAAGATTGGGTGAGGATTAAGGTTAGATTTGGGGTTGAAAAATGTAATTTTAGCAGCTTTTTAGCTGGGTCCGGGACTTAGTCCTTGGACAAAGTCCCGGACCACCCTTAAAACAGGCCGAGAGTGAGCTAGTGTATTGGTCCGGGACCTTAGTCCAGGACCAAGACCCGGACCAGGTAAGAAAATGAGCCGAGAGTTACCAAATGCATTGGTCCGGGACTTTGGGGCCGGACCAAGTCCCGGACCACCCCCAAAATTTCACCGTGAGTGTTTTAAAGGCCTTAAAAGGTGGGGGATTGATTGGTAATGGTTTTAGATGATGTTTAGGACTTTTTAGTGACATGTAAAGGTCCTTAGAAGTATAAACAAGTGCTAGATTGATTGTGGAAGTGAGAACTTAAGTTCATAAGATTAAATATGAAGTTAACGGGACAACCGGGTAAGTACATGAGTAATAGTAGTTTACATACCGTATGATCTTGATATTAATAGAAACATTTGAAATGATATCAGTTGTGCGAGAATTAACTAAGGAGCGAGAGACGACGCGTTAATGTTTTCTTGCAACTTGTGTCCCGCCGTGTTACGTTCAGCTTGTATGTTGCTTGCTTTGTGTGCCGACCTAATAAGATAAAAGCACGAAAAAGTTTACGGCATTTGATATGTATATCTTGATGCTTGTTGCATGTCTAACCTACATTACGTGATTGTGTGGTCTAACATAGTGTAGTAGACCGAAACGTAAATAATTACCGTATGGTTAGTGACTCGTAGAAAGAGTCGTCCCGCAAATAATGTAAACGTGGGAAACACATGAAAACTATCGATTAGGGAATAACGATAATGCAACCTTATGAACTCACTAGAACGTGAGAGAGATGTACGGGTCTAGTAAACTCCCGTTAACGGTTAGAGAACCGAGATGACGAAACAATTAAAAGTAGAAAGTTATAAGAACCTTTGTTAAGAGAAGAAAGATAGTCGAAGATGCGAACTCATGAGAAAAGTAAAAAAAATATAAGGGACCACCAAACTCCCTTAAAAAGATGGTCGACCTCCTATATGACGATCCGACCCGGTATCAGAAAACGAATCGAACGTATATGTAACACCCTCTCGGTAATAACGTAATAATCGCTCATGTAGCATCAATAAACAACGTCTCACAATGGAAGTCTCACATCAATTAAATCTCACTTAGGTGTCACATGCCATACTGCCCATACGAGTAAAGTAGCAGAAGTAATTTAAATACGAAACAACACTGGTAATACATACAAACCGCAGTGATAACAAGATACTAGCCTATACATCAATCTAAACCAACTATAACTTTAACAACAAGTGAGCGTCTAGTTTTCCCAAATGTATACAACGTTATTAACTCACTAACTCATACTCGTCCTAATACAACACCAAGACTCGTGCAGTAGTTAAAGTCCTAACTACCTGGGTCCCGCTTTCGGCTTCGACGGTAGTCATCACCTGCACGTAATGCCATAAAGGCTCAACGATAAACGCTGAGTACGCCAGGCCTGGACCCTATTGGTCACTTAATAGTCATGGTCGCCATTATTAAGTTCGTACATGCTTTACCGGTGTACATGTATCTATAAAGCAGTAAAGACAAGAATGGCGGTAAAATAAACAAGTAAGACAGTCACTACATTTCACACAATCACACACAAAAACTCAACACAAGCAATATTAACATTAACACGTGCAGCCGTTAGTAACGGTCAGGTTATTAGTTAGTCACACACCCCCCCCCCCCCCCGGGTCCTCATTACATCACATCACATACGTCAGTGGGGTGTCAAGTTAGGACAACCTGAAATAATCTCACTTGGACAGTGTCCCGCGTACACACAAGGTGCTCACAGCCCTGATGATCCGAAGACTCCGGGACTTATTCACTTTGCCTTTGTAAAGGCGTCCATTAGGTGGCCAAGGGCCTGGTGCCAACAGTAGCACACTCCGCCTGACGATCTATCTAGGCTCGATCAGGATTAACTAGGGTAAACCCGATACGGGATAACCCAAGAGATCTCTACGCGTGACCAACAGCCTGTGACTGTCTGGATTAAGGTCATCACAATCCATTCACACTCCACTGTTAACTTTGTTAGTTAGATAGTCAGTTACGCTTCTAAATATGGAGAACATCACTTATTTCGTTGGCTGCCCTGTGGGTCTTACGCATGCCTAGAATTATTCTAGGTAGTATTCACGTTCGAGTCAAAGCTCTAGAGACCGACGATGTCGTATCTCATTCCTAAGCATTTTACTTAGGATATAACTACATACTTATAATATTAGCGTATTTAGCGTATTATGTCAGAGAACGGTAACCACAATCACATAACTCGCATATGTAGTTTAATATAAGTCGATCTATAGTCGACGTAGTATTAGTCCCGGAGGACGTTCACGCATAATTAAATGGTGCGGGAAATTAAACAATCAAACATCACATATCACAATCACATCCGCTCACATATATACATGCACCACACACGTTATAAAGCACACATATCTGAGCCCGAGGAAGTCCTCAGGACATCTCATATTAGACCTCTTTACGTACCGTTCACCGTCGTAAATGCTAGCGTGAAGTATCACGCCCGGCCTCTACTCTCGTAGCTCTTGTCTCATCGCTCTGGAACATATATATACACTAAGTGTCAATCCACTATAATTCAAACCAAATCGGTATCCCATAAAGTCACCAATCCCCCGGTATTTATCCCCTTGATTAATCATTCTTTTTATTCGTGTTTTAACTCATATTTGGGGTTAGTTATTTGATCCTTTATCGTAGTAGTAGCTAACATGTGGTATCCTCTTATAACATAGGATTTAGTTATCACATTTCTTTTATCCATGGGTGTATATTTATATACATGTATATATATATATATATATATATTCACATAGTTATTGTTGTTATATGTTATCTAGTAGAATTGACCATCAAGCATTATTAACCTTTGACATTCAAATCCTCATTTAATTTGTGAGTTGGTCAACTTGGTCCTCTTTGGTCAATTTGGTTGACTTGGTCAAATATACAAGTCAACATTATTACTTAATGTATAGTTTAATTTCTTGAGTCATATAATTCCCTTATCTATGCTAGTATATGACATTTCTCCTTCTAATAGCACTCCTCTTAATTTTTGTTTACCATCTCTATATATATACTTAACGTGACATGACCACATTACATATGTGTATTATACGTATTCAGTTTTGTGGAATTACATGTGTATATGTATAAATAAACATTAACCGAGATTTGTTTCATTTGTCATTTTCAAACAAGAAAAACTTTATATTTTTTTGTTCGAATGGCACGAAGAAGAGGACAAATTAGTTTGTTGGTTAAACCATATATATATATATATATATATATTATTTATCCTTATTTCTTAGACTTCGTTCTAATTCATTCAGTTAATATTTCAATTCTTTGTACCCACCTAATACCTTATCCTTTGTGATCATATCATAACTAAATTCGCCATCTATTCAGTTGTTTATTTAACTACTAAAATGTCCACTTTATTAGCACACTATACCCAAATACTCAGATATATAATACCAATATCATATAATGCATATACAAACCATGTAACCTGATATTAATTATATTACTTACTTATTTAACTTTCCAATTTATCAATTAATCTCCTATCCATTTAATCTCCAACAACCAAAACACATGGAGTCGAAAGTCCAGGAATTACGTTTAGCATTTTAGGATTATTATTTATAAAACATTGTATGTTAAACTAGGGATTACAGTAATTAAAACTTAAAAATCTTAACTAACTATTTCTTCACCAACAAAATGCTGTCAACCATGATTATTAAACATATAATTCCTTAATTATTTTAATTCATGACCAGCCGTCATTGTACATTATTAACCACTTAAATTGAATTTACCAATATTTATGTGGATACACTGAAAGAGCAGCAATATCCTGGACTTCTCTACCATTTATAAAACAGATGATGCCAAAAAAAGAACAATGAGGGATGAGAAGTGGAAGAAATAACTTGCTTAACAAGTAGAAAATTAAACAAGAAAAAAAACAAAATGACAAACTGATTTACTAGACTGACGGCAAAATAGTGTACGCCACTTCAAAACACAATATTGATTATAGAAGAAAGTTGAATCCACAAACACATTTACAGTACCGAACTTATCCCATCTCCAATTAATCAGAGAATTAATTGGAAAATCAGAGAATCTAGAGGTTCTAGCAAAAGTAAATTTTTAGCTCAATACTTTTATTTGCATTGAGCCATTTGCATACCACAAGCGGCAAAATTTTAAAATTATTGTGCTGTTTATGTTGGTTACAATCTGTTTCAAAAGACCATATTTTGTTCAGCTGTCCCACACTGAAAGCACATCAAAACAAGATTCATTTTGCTATTGATAAGAAGAAAAAGAAGAAGAGTCAATTTGGTTTCAATAAGAAGAGGATATGAAGCAGAAGATGAAGACAACAGTTTCAATATGGGAAACACCATCCTTGCCATAAAAATCTGCTCCAAAGGTTTTACTTAAACCAGGCTTTTTGATTTGGGCACTATGTTACTGCTTGTACTGCTATAGTTTGTTTCAACAGAAATTAGCATATTCTGTAATAGCATGAAATATGCTGCTGTATGTTTATCGTTAGTTTCAGTAGAGTGCAACGGAGGAGGTCAGACTTCTATATATATATATATATTTTAAGACAGCATGAGTTGTAACTCTGCTCATACATGCTTGCTCATTGTACGACAGAAGAATTAAAACAATAGCAAGGTATGCTATACTGTATCCTCATCGTTGTTTCATGAGATGCAGCAGAAAAGTAGGACTTTTATTGTTATAATTGTAGGACAGATAAGATATAACAATTTGAAGGAAAAGTTTGTGGAACTTATATACTAGCATTAAGTTTGGTTTTAGGAAACAGCAGGGGCTATTGCTCCTTATAATGCTTATCGATTGCTTCACAAATGCAATAAAAGGAACAAAATGCTGGTATCATTATACTTGCCAAAGAGAAGGGGTAGATTTGAGCATATTACCAGTTTCAGATTGAACAGGTTCCTTCCCCACAATCAGATGTGCGAGATGTTTCACGGTTCCAGAACTGAAACGTTTCATTCCCTCAATCTGGTGTGTGAGATGGTTCACAGTTATATAAATGAATGTTTTCAATACTTCCATCTGAAGTATAGCAGAAAAACTTCATTTGTGGTAAGCGATAGAAGAATAAGAAAGTGTAAGTTTGTTACCGATTCTGAAATTAATTGTGTCTGCCCCTCTCCAATAGGGCGTACAAGATGCAGCAATTACCGGTAGAGATTGAACAGAGCGCAGGGCATGTATTCTGCCCGGTTTCAATCTGGTGAACAAGATGCAGTTTAAGTGATTTATTACACTAGGGCATAGATCAAGAAGGGATGAAGAGAAGCAACAGGTGCATCACACAAGGGAAGGGAAAACTCAGCAGATCCCAGTGATTTACCTTTTCAAAAGTGCAGATACAGAAAGGAAATGAAGACTGCTGCAAGTTCCTTGCTTGCTAGTCAGGGTTGTAAAATTTTCGTGAACAGAATAGAAAGATGAACGCAGTGCAGAGAGTCCTTGCGTGGAGTTGTATGTTCCTTGTTCCCCAACTGGGTTACTACTCCACAAGGAAGAAGGACAAGGTGCTGGTGTTCCTTGTATGCCAGTTCAGTGCGGAGGAATGATGCAGATTTTTTTCCTCCTCCTCCTTTGATCTGCTGTACGATTTGTAGCAGTTCCAGTGCTCCAGCGATTCTTCACTTCAAGGAATGCAGAGTATGTGGGTATTTTGGATCTGGTGCACCAGTTGTAGTTCTAGTAATAGTTTAGGTACAACAACAGCTGAAACAAGAAATCGATGGAGAGCTTCTGTCACGTTTAGCATCTGGTGTGTGTGATGCAGTAGTTTAGTGGTTGATTTTTTGTAGCAGCTCAGTCACTAGAAGAGAATGAAGGGAGGTTGTTGTTCCTTTCCAGCCAGGTTTGCAAATGTGGGAAGTGAAGCGTGAAGAGAATAGAAGAGAATGAAGAAAGGGTGTAGAGCTCTCTGGTTCGCCAGTTAGGGTTCCAAAATTACCGAGAGTGGAGAGAATGGGAAAAGAGAGGCACCGCCATGTTTTTTTTATTTTTTTATTTTCATTTACTAATTAAAGAGATAATATGAGTTTTAGTTTACAACAAAATAATATGTCTTAATTTATTTCCACTTTATATTATTTAAGACCTTTTATCTTTATTTAATTCTTCTTCACCAACATATTAATCTTGTTATAATTTTGTGTAATTTGTATATTACATGTTACATCCATTTTCTTTTATTATTTAATTTATTCTTTAGATATACTTTTATATCTAAGGATATTTTAGTATATAAATCAATTAGCTATTGTTTTATTTTAGTATATTCTTTAATATACTACATCCATATAGTATACTTCAATCAATCAATCCTTATATTATTTCCTATTTTACTTTAGGATTATTTAGATTGGTTCAGGGTTTAATATACCTCTTTTAAACCTTATAAATATTATACAAATACTCCATTACATAAGGAAATTTGTTTATATATATAATGAATTCTAGCATACCATTTTAAATTATAAGGATATTTATTTCTATAATGGGAAGTAAACCATATAAAATGGTCATATATTTATTACATGATCCATAATGAGACTTACTTAATAAATCTTTTTAAATTAATGATCACTATTTTCATACCATTTTAATAATGTCCTTGTTATTATTTTATGTACTTCCTTGTACATTATACTTATGTACATTACATAATATCATTGTTGATATTTAATATCTCTATTAAGGTGTTTAACGATTCCCTTTTTAACCCAAACATTCATTTATACAAAAATGTACAGTTATGGTTAAATAAACTCTTTTTTTTTACCTCCTCAAGATCATTTATATTCCATTGTTCCTTTTTACATATTAAGATATTTAACCTTTCATTAATCACCTTCATCTAATTAATTTACTATTAATTAGGGTAATAATATTTGGGATATTTCAATCTACCCCCCTTAAAAGGACTTCGTCCCGATGTCATATTCCTTAAATCAAATAGTCCTAGGGAATCAAGTTCCCACTAGGTACCCTCAACCAATCCAATCTAGGGAATCAAGTCCAGATAGGTTTATACATATCTGCATATATCAATACGATATAGCATCACATTTTTTATTGTATCACAAGGTGCATATCTAATTGGTAGCCAATATTTGTGGCATCACAATCAAACAATATGCTATCAGCAATTTATATTAATCACGATAACATTCACATACACTATAATCAGTGCACACCAAACAAGTTCCGTATATGTATCGTATAACAGTAGTGCAACACAAGTGCACAATACCATATCAGTTCTTCCACTTTCCACATGTGGATATATATATATATCATAAGTATCTCCAAGGATACATCCTAAACAAATGTATTCACAAACATAATCGAGTATCTCGTAGGATACATAACACACATACAGTGCACAAATGCACATACAAGCAATTACAACTAAGTATGCCCCACATACGTACCACAAGCACAACATTAACAACACAAAATTCTGGTATACGCCAGTGCACGCCAAGAGGCTCTACCCCCTTAAAAAGGGTTACGCCTCGTGACCCCCAAAGTATCTAACAGCCGCTATGAGAAGAGTGCTGGATACTTGGCTCGTATAGAGTCTTCCAACTCCCATGTGACCTCTTCTGCCTCATGGTTTGACTAAAGACCTTTGACCTTTTAATGGTCTTGGTCTTGGTCTCCCTCATTTTCGTATCGGGAATAAGTAGTGGAGTCTTCTCTTATCTGAGAGACGGGTCTAATTCTAGCCATTTGGGCTTGAAAATGTATGGAGAGTGGGATGCGTACTTCTCTAGCTGGAAAGCGTGAAGTATTTTGTGCGCTCTCTCAAACACGTTGTAATGGGCCCACTCGCTCCATAGTGAGGTGCAGACCCACGAACATAGGGTTTAATTTACCCTTTTTCATTCTTATGGATGTATTATGGATCGTTTATTAGTAGTAAGTTATTGTTGACCCCGTTCCAATGCGACGGTGCTATACACGGTCTTTCTTTACTTTTGGAAATAGAGGTATCTTGATCGGAGCGGTATCTTTATTGTACGTACGCTCGATTTGGTTCAAGTCGCCTATCCTGGTGTTCCGGATTACTAGCATTCATGTTTGTACTATATCTTCAAATGTTCCTTGTCTTCACTCACTAACTTTCAGTTAATGGTGGCTATCGTTAGCATTCAATGCTCTTTGCACTTGTCTCAGCAATCTTGAGACATACTATTCAATGTATTCACTGAGATAGTCCGTGTGATCTCGTGTCTCCAGGTTGTTTTGTTCCGGAGTAATACGTTAATTGTAGTATTTGTTAGGTACTTCTCGTTGATGTATATTGTGTTTTCTCGTATGTCGGCCTAACAACAATACTTGTATTGTTCGCCCTACGCTTCTGCTGGGGGAAATTCATTTGTTATTCTTACTATTTTTTTGTGTGTTATGCTCCTTTCAGCATCCAATGTGGGTATTCTCTACGGCATTGAGGCATTTGCCTCAGGGTTTATCTTGTATCTTTCTCATGTTACTTTACCATGAGTGTATTTGTACATTTATGAGCCTCCACGTGGGTGTGTAGCGTTGAAAGTTGTATTCACTTGGAGTGTCTTTTTTAATGGTCTAGACTACTGTAGTTTGCCTTTACAATAATTTTGTTCCTCATTATTGAGTTTTATGCGAGTTTTACTCGTCTAATTCGTGCCAACGTGTTTATTTCTAATGGCTGCTTATAATGGTCGCTTATGTGCGTACCATATCGTAGTCCATTCGACGGTTATTGGTTATTGTTATACTTGCTTTAAAGCTTAGGGCATCCGCTAGTGTACTAGCTCTGGCTTTCTTTTACGAATTTGTGGTGTGTATATGTTTAACCCCTTTTTGCGTGAAAATGTAGCATTGCCCTTACTCTTGGGCATGTGGTGACTGTTATATCATACAGTATTGTTTCATGTTTTTAGTTTGGAGAATAGTTTCTTTATGCCCCTTTATCGGGTGGCATCTATCATCATGTAGGTTATTTCTGTGTGGCAAGAAATGTGTTATTATGGGCTCTTGATTCTTATTAAGATTTCACCTATTTACTCGCCCATTTAATGGGTTCTCATGCATCTGTCATTTAGTTGACTATTAGTTCTCTCATCTTTCGGGAGGTTTCCTTTTATACTATTGTGTATTAGTCACTCCTTTGTGGAGTCACGACTTTAGTCGTGCTGTATCTAAGGTTTTTTTTGGTTCCTCTAGTATCGTTCATTAAATTGAGACCCTTGTTAATTCATTCGAGGTGGTTTTGCACTGGTTTGGATTTGTATCACTAACCTTGGGCATGGAGTTGACTACTTCTCGTTCTTCTTACACTACTTGTTTAGATGTACGGGATACCCTACTGATATATTACTACCTACTTGACTAACTTATAATTAAGTCAGTCAAGTCCACAACTCCTATGGAGTGTGGTCTTCGATATCTCGTTTTTTACATATTCATAGTGTCTGCCACACAGTTACAATCTTGTGAAATATTCATTTGCCAATCTCTTTCTCAAACTGTATTGGTGTGTCCCAAAGGGATTTTAGGTTCCCTGGGTCTCTTGCCTAATGGGCATGATTACGTATTTAATGTTTAGTAAGTGTTTGCAATATTGCGTCTGAATAGTTTGATTTACACTATGACTGTACAAGATGGTTTTCTCCCCTGTCATTGTTTTCGGCATATGTTCACTAATGTCTTGATGGGGTTCTTACGACCACTTGTATTGACAAGTCATTGTTGGTCTATTGTTTAATAGGTTCTTTATTGGAGTGATTGTGCATAGACTCCAAATTATCATTATCTGGTTTTCGTGTGCGCCGTTTGGTATTTATTCATTATTTCCCATTCTTATATTTTATAAGTTGTTTGTGTAGTTTATGTGACACATCATAGTTCTTTTAATTTTACCCTATTTCTTGGGTTACATTATTTGTTGTAATTTCGGACCCCGTGGCGATGGTATATGTTTCCTTCTTTTATGGAAATCCTCGTTGTAGTTGGTTTCAATCGGTTTTCCTCATTAGTCATTTTGTTTTAAGTGTTGTTGCTCTTGTGGCATACCTTGGAAAGGTAGTCGGAGGTGGTAATTCCACTCTCCTGAGCTCGTGTGTCTCTAATAGTACATTGGATATTCTCACTTAGGCTTGTGCCTTATAGTGTTAGACCTAGTGTCTTGTATTATTGTTTAAGTTGTTGTCATTGTTTAACTTACATAATCATCATCACTGATATTCTTCACGTTAGTAAATGACATGTCTTAAACATTTACTTCTCTTTCGTCACCTCTCGTATGGTGGTATACCGGTGGCTATAGCCATTCTCTTTTCGTGAAAATTCCGCCCAATGATCAATGTGATCAAATGGGGTAACAATTTATTTCTCTATCTTGAAATTTGTCAGTTCATGTTGGTCATGGCACTCCTTTGTAAGGGTAGTACCTTGGATGTTAATTGTTTAAGCAGTCAATTCCAATTTACGTTCGTGGCTGCAATTGGTTTAAGTAATATCTGTGTTACGGTATAATGGATCTAATCATTCTCTTGTTGTGGTCATCACGTTTCTCGACGTTATGGTAGGTTATTGCACAGGCTTTTTGCCCTTGTTATTCTTATTGAAGGTAGTGGTACTTGTGGTTTTCCATCTCGATCCTATTGAGGATTAACAGGTTCTCCCTTTTCTAAGTATTTATTGTGTATTGGCGTGTGCCGTTATGGGCATAGTGTTGGCTCTAATTGTTACACGGTCGTTTTTCAACCATAATTCTCTATATATGTTCAGGGTTGAACTGTTATTCACAAATATTCATACTAGGTACCTTATGGTTACATTGGATGTGTTTTAGCTGTTTGCAGCTGGTATACTTCGGTTCCCTGTCTATTCCTATGTTAATAATTTGTGGCCACTTGTGGAGAGTTTCAGGAATCATCCGACCCTGATGTGATCAGTATCAGTGTTGAACTATCCTTCCACCCCAATCTGTGTTCAGCTTCCCTTGACCTGTACCGGATCAAGTTCCACCTCCCACGTCAATTTCAGATCATTAAATAATTTATCAATACGTTATGGTGTTGGGCTCATGAGCCGATGTTAATTATTCATTAATGTTTAGTTGGTGTAGTTCGTTACAAGGTTGGTGTATGCCCTTTAGTTGCAGTAGTCGGACTCATCGGGTCCTTCTAAGGTTTGTAGGCATCATGTTTTTAAGGGTTGTAGGACCCTAATTTGTGACAGACTGTATATATGGTGTTTGTACGAAGGTCGTACGAATATTTAATGGTTACGGGTAGCCATGGTGTTGCACCGCAGTCTGCATGGCCTATAGACTACAGTCGTAGTCGTCGTTACAGTGGTAGTTACTGTTGCAATTATAGTTGCAGTTATTGTTGTAGTTGCAGTAGTAGTTGCAGCACTTGTTGTAGCAAGTGCGCGAGGTAGGCGGATTCGTTAATGTATTGCTCTTCATAGCGCTTGCTGTAACAAGTGCGCCATGCAGGTTGAGTTATTGGTTTTATAATTATTGGTCTCGTTGACGCTTCTGTCATTCGAGTATGGTTTGGATGATTTGTTCTGAAAAGTGTAGTATAGGAGTTATTCCGGTCCGTTATGGTATGATAAGTTTTATAGAGTGGTTCTAATTCCAAGTACTCTGAGTTGGGTTCTTTCTTAGTTTTGTATTTTTTTTTTTTTTGAACTTCCTCATGGTAGGAGGAGGTTTTTGATGCATACTCTCATATAGTCAATCTATTAAGTCAAGGATGTGCGGTTACCTAGATCGCGCTGCGTACTAGTACCAGCGCCTAAGGTTCCCACAAAATTCGGGTATTTCACCCCTGGTGACTCTTTTCCCCTTCTAAGTGCTCTTATCAGCTGGGGTCTACTCCGCGAAGCTACCTTGTGGTGCTTCGGGTCCAGCAGATGGAGAATTCTAGTTATCCTTGGTACGACATTCTTCTTCTTGAGTGTTTTATTGTAGTAATATTAGGGGTTTAGTTCGTCAGCTCATATGATTATTGCAATTGTAGGCCAGGTTTCTCTGTACCTTCTACGTTGTATTGGGTTGAAGCTATCCCTTTCTGCGAGATACTTCTAGGTGGTCATTGGTTTCGTATGTTACATGTTTTTGATAGTCGTCTGAGACTCGTTTTTTTCTTTTGGTCTTCAGGTGCATCGTGCGTGCTTTCCTCGGTTAACTAGACAGGGTTTCGGTGTATAAATACAGGCCGACCCGATTTTCCTATGGATTCCTATCCTTCTTCAAAGTAAGGTTTGATGTATATTCTCTGCGGCGTATTAGTACGCTTCTAGATACTAAGTGATCAGGACCCCCGGTCCTTCATGATTTATTGTATCACCGCTTTTCTGTCTGTCTTGATGTCATAGTAATTGTAGCAACCGCATCGGTCTCCTGAATAGGAGGAATCCTTCTGTCTCCTTAGCACCATTCATTACATTGCTTCTATAGATGATACTCGAGGTGTGGCCAGCGGCGGGTGGGGTACCAATGTTGTTTTCCCCGAGATGTTCTTCCATCAAGCTCGTGCGGCGACTGTCGTCTCAGCACTGTTTGGGGTTGCAGGACCTCCGTCACCCCCGACATGCCTCTTCTCAACACCCGAATACGCTATGTCGTATCATTACCCGGTAGTTTCCCGTATAGTAATCATCACACAGATATGCCATTAAGGTTAATATTGTCACGCATTCAGTGTTACTAAGACACTGGTTCGTTTAAGACTAGATGTCTCGTACCTCACAAACATTTCTGGTATTCCCATAATCCCTAAGCTCACTGTCTTAATCCTAATATCTCGTCATCAGAGCGGTACTCCGCTCTGATACCACTTTTGTAACACCCCTCTCGGTAATAAAGTAATAATCGCTCACGTAGCATCAATAAACAACATCTCACAACGGAAGTCTCACATCAATTAAATCTCACTCAGGTGTCACATACTCGCCCATACGAGTAAAGTAGCAGAAGTAATTTAAATACGAAACAACACTGGTAATACATACATAACCGCAGTGATAACAAGATACTAGCCTATACATCAATCTAAACCAACTATAACTTTAACGACAAGTGAGCGTCTAGTTTTTCCCAAATGTATACAACGTTATTAACTCATTAACTCATACTCGTCCTAATACAACACCAAGACTCGTGCAGTAGTTAAAGTCCTAACTACCCGGGTCCCGCTCTTCGGCTTCGACGGTAGTCATCACCTGCACGTAATGCCATAAAGGCTCAGCGATAAACGCTGAGTACGCCAGGCCTGGACCCTATTGGTCACTTAATAGTCATGGTCGCCATTATTAAGTTCGTTACATGCTTTATCGGTGTACATGTATCTATAAAGCAGTAAAGACATGAATGGAGGTAAAATAAACAAGTAAGACAGTCACTACATTTCACAATCACACACAAAAACTCAACACAAGCAATATTAACATTAACACGTGCAGCCGTCAGTAACGGTCAGGTTATTAGTTAGTCACACGCCCCCCCCCCCCCCCCGGGGTCCTCATTACATCACATCACATACGTCAGTGGGTGTCAAGATAGGACAACCCGAAATAATCTCACTTGGACAGTAGTCCCACGTACACACAAGGTGCTCACTGTCCTGATGATCCGAAGTCTCCGGGACTTATTCACTTTGCCTTTGTAAAGGCGTCCATTTAGGTGGCCAAGGGCCTGGTGCCAACGGTAGCACACTCCGCCTGATGACCTATCTAGGCTCGATCAGGATTAACTAGGGTAAACCCGATACGGGATAACCCAAGAGATCTCTACGCGCGACCAACAGCCTGTGACTGTCTGGATTAAGGTACATCATCACATCCATTCACACTCCACTGTTAACTTTGTTAGTTAGATAGTCAGTTACACTTCTAAATATGGAGAACATCACTTATTCCGTTGGCTGCCCTGTGGGTCTTATGCATGCCTAGAATTATTCCAGGTAGTATTCACGTTCGAGTCAAAGCTCTAGAGACCGACGATGTCGTATCTCGTTCCTAAACATTTTACTTAGGATATGACTACATACTTATAATATTTAGCGTATTATGTCAGAGAACGGTAACCACAATCACATAACTCGCATATGTAGTTTAATATAAGTTGATCTATAGTCGACGTAGTATTAGTCCCGGAGGACGTTCGCGCACATTTAAACGGTGCGGGAAATTAAACAATCAAACATCACATATCACAATCACATCCGCTCACATACATACATGCACCACACACGTTATAAAGCACACATATCTGAGCCCGAGGAAGTCCTCAGGACATCTCAGATCAGACCTCTTTACGTACCGTTCACCGTCGTAAATGCTAGCGTGAAGTATCACACCCGGCCTCTACTCTCGTAGCTCTTGTCTCATCGCTCTGGAACATATATATACACTAAGTGTCAATCCACTATAATTCAAACCAAATCGGTATCCCATAAAGTCACCAATCCCCCGGTATTTATCCCCTTGATTAATCATTCTTTTTATTCGTGTTTTAACTCATATTTGGGGTTAGTTAATTGATCCTTTAATCGTAGTAGTAGCTAACATGTGGTATCCTCTTATAACATAGGATTTAGTTCTCACATATTTCTTTTATCAATGGGTGTATATTATATACATGTATATATATATATATATATTCATATAGTTATTGTTGTTATATGTTATCTAGTACAATTGACCATCAAGCATTATTAACCTTTGACATTCAAAAACTCATTTAATTTGTGAGTTGGTCAACTTGGTCCTCTTTGGTCAATTTGGTTGACTTGGTCAAAATATACAAGTCAACATTATTACTTAATGTATAGTTTAATTTCTTGAGTCATATAATTCCCTTATCTATGCTAGTATATGACATTTCTCCTTCTAATAGCACTCCTCTTAATTTTTGTTTACCAACTCTATATATATACTTAACATGACATGACCACATGTACATATGTGTATATATACGTATTCAGTTTCGTGGAATTACATGTGTATATGTATAATAAACATTAACCGAGATTTGTTTCATTTGTCATTTTCAAACAAGAAAACTTGTATATATTTTTTGTTCGAATGGCACGAAGAAGAGGACAAATTAGTTTGTTGGTTAAACCATTATATATATATATATATATATATATTATTTATCCTTATTTCTTAGACTTCGTTCTAATTCATTCAGTTAATATTTCAATTCTTTGTACCCACCTAATACCTTATCCTTTGTGATCATATTATAACTAAATTCGCCATCTATTCAGTTGTTTATTTAACTACTAAAACGTCCACTTTATTAGCACACTATACCCAAATACTCAGATATAATACCAATATCATATAATGCATATACAAAACCATGTAACCTGATATGTAATTATATTACTTACTTATTTAACTTTCCAATTTATCAATTAATCTCCTATCCATTTAATCTCCAACAACCAAAACACATGGAGTCGAAAGTCCAGGAATTACGTTTAGCGTTTTAGGATTTATTATTTATAAAACATTGTATGTTAAACTAGGGATTACAGTAATTAAAACTTAAAAATTAACTAACTATTTCTTCACCAACAAAATTCAACCATGATTATTAACATATTAATTCCTTAATTATATTAATTCATGACCAGCCGTCATTGTACATTATTAACCACTTAAAATTGAATTTACCAATATTTATGTGGATACACTGAAAGAGCAAATATCCTGGACTTCTCTACCATTTATAAACAATGATGCCAAAAAAAGAACAATGAGGTATGAGAAGTGGAAGAAATAACTTTTTAACAAGTAGAAATATTAAACAAGAAAAAAAAAACAAAATGACAAACTGATTTACTAGACTGACGGCAAAATAGTGTACGCCACTTCAAAACACAATATTGATTATAGAAGAAAGTTGAATCCACAAACACATTTACAGTACCGAACTTATCCCATCTCTAATTAATCAGAGAATTAATTGGAAAATCAGAGAATCTAGAGGTTCTAGCAAAAGTAAATTTTTAGCTCAATACTTTTATTTGCATTGAGCCATTTGCATACCACAAGCTTCAAAATTTTAAAATTATTGTGCTGTTTATGTTGGTTACAATCTGTTTTAATAGACCATATTTTGTTCAGCTGTCCCACACTGAAAGCACATCAAAACAAGATTCATTTTGCTGCTGATAAGAAGAAAAAGAAGAAGAGTCAATTTGGTTTCAATAAGAAGAGGATATGAAGCAGAAGATGAAGACAACAGTTTCAATATGGGAAACACCATCCTTGCCATAAAAATCTGCTCCAAAGGTTTTACTTAAACCAGGCTTTTTGATTTGGGCACTATGC
Source organism: Limonium bicolor (assembly GCA_023374045.1). Classification (NCBI taxonomy): domain Eukaryota; kingdom Viridiplantae; phylum Streptophyta; class Magnoliopsida; order Caryophyllales; family Plumbaginaceae; genus Limonium; species Limonium bicolor. Next base: position 228,069,409 of record CM041776.1, read on the forward strand.
TACTGCTTGTACTGCTATAGTTTGTTTCAACAGAAATTAGCATATTCTGTAATAGCATGAAATATGCTGTTGTATGTTTATCGTTAGTTTCAGCGGAGTGCAACGGAGGAGGTCAGACTGCTATATATATATATATATATTTTAAAGACAGCAGGAGTTGTAACTCTGCTCATACATGCTTGCTCATTGTACGACAGAAGAATTAAAACAATAGCAAGGTATGCTACTGTCGTATCCTCATCGTTTGTTTCATGAGATGCAGCAGAAAAGAAGGACTTTTATTGTTATAATTGTAGAACAGATAAGATATAACAATTTGAAGGAAAAGTTTGTGGAACTTATATACTAGCATTAAGTTTGGTTTTAGGAAACAGCAGGGGCTATTGCTCCTTATAATGCTTATCGATTGCTTCACAAATGCAATAAAAGGAACAAAATGCTGGTATCATTATACTTGCCAAAGAGAAGGGGTAGATTTGAGCATATTACCAGTTTCAGATTGAACAGGTTCATTCCCCACAATCAGATGTGCGAGATGTTTCACGGTTCCAGAACTGAAATGTTTCATTCCCTCAATCTGGTGTGTGAGATGGTTCACAGTTATATAAATGAATTGTTTTCAATACTTCCATCTGAAGTATAGCAGAAAAACTTCATTTGTGGTAATCAATAGAAGAATAAGAAAGTGTAAGTTTGTTACCGATTCTGAAATTAATTGTTTCTGCCCCTCTCCAATAGGGCGTACAAGATGCAGCAATTACCGGTAGAGATTGAACAGAGCGCAGGGCATGTATTCTGCCCGGTTTCAATCTGGTGAACAAGATGCAGTTTAAGTGATTTATTACACTAGGGTGTAGACTCAAGAAGGGATGAAGAGAAGCAACAGGTGCATCACACAAGGGAAGGGAAAACTCAGCAGATCCCAGTGATTTACCTCTTCAAAAGTGCAGATACAGAAAGGAAATGAAGACTGCTGCAAGTTCCTTGCTTGCTAGTCAGGGTTGTAAAATTTCCGTGAAGAGAATAGAAAGATGAACGCAGTGCAGAGAGTCCTTGCGTGGAGTTGTATGTTCCTTGTTCCCCAACTGGGTTACTACTCCACAAGGAAGAAGGACAAGGTGCTGGTGTTCCTTGTATGCCAGTTCAGTGCAGGGAGGAAATGATGCAGATTTTTTTTCCTCCTCTTCCTTTGATCTGCTGTACGATTTGTAGCAGTTCCAGTGCTCCAGCGATTCTTCACTTCAAGGAATGCAGAGTATGTGGGTGTTTTGGATCTGGTGCACCAGTTGAAGTTCTAGTAATAGTTTCGGTACAACAACAGCTGAAACAAGAAATCGATGGAGAGCTTCTGTCACGTTTAACATCTGGTGTGTGTGATGCAGTAGTTTAGTGGTTGATTTTTTTGTAGCAGCTCAGTCACTAGAAGAGAATGAAGGGAGGCTGTTGTTCCTTTCCAGCCAGGTTTGCAAATGTGGGAAGTGAAGCGTGAAGAGAATAGAAGAGAATGAAGAAAGGGTGTAGAGCTCTCTGGTTCGCCAGTTAGGGTTCCAAAATTACCGAGAGTGGAGAGAATGGAGAAAAGAGAGGCACCGCCATGTTTTTTTTATTTTTTTATTTTCATTTACTAGTTAAAGAGATAATATGGGTTTTAGTTTACAACAAAATAATATGTCTTAATTTATTTCCACGATTTATTTAAGACCTTTTATCTTTATTTAATTCTTCTTCACCAACATATTAATCTTGTTATAATTTTGTGTAATTTGTATATTACATGTTACATCCATTTTCTTTTATTATTTAATTTATTCTTTAGATATACTTTTAAATATAAGGATATATTTTATAGTATAATCAAATCAATTAGCTATTGTTTTATTTTAGTATATTCTTTAATATACTACATCCATATAGTATACTTCAATCAATCAATCCTTATATTATTTTCTATTTTACTTTAGGATTATTTAGATTGGTTCAGGGTTTAATATACCTCTTTTAAACCTTATAAATATTATACAAATACTCCATTACATAAGGAAATTTGTTTATATATATAATGAATTCTAGCATACCATTTTAAATTATAAGGATATTTATTTCTATAATGGGAAGTAAACCATATAAAATGGTCATATATTTTTTACATGATCCATAATGAGACTTACTTAATAAATCTTTTTAAATTAATGATCAATATTTTCATACCATTTTAATAATGTCCTTGTTATTATTTTATGTACTTCCTTGTACATTATACATTATGTACATTACATAATATCATTGTTGATATTTAATATCTCTATTAAGGTGTTTAACGATTCCCTTTTTAACCCAAACATACATTTATACAAAAATGTACAGTTATGGTTAAATAAACTCTTTTTTTTACCTCCTCAAGATCATTTATATTCCATTGTTCCTTTTTACATATTAAGATATTTAACCTTTCATCAATCACCTTCATCTAATTAATTTACTATTAATTAGGGTAATAATATTTGGGATATTTCAGTATAAGTATACGAAATGTTGGGGCAACCCTTAAATTTGTGAATACAAGAATTCAAGTAAATTCCCTTAGTCATTAGATGACACCGAGAGTGATGCTTCTAGACTAACATACATAAATATGTTATGACTCCGAGAGAGGAGTATTTGGGAATGTGAGAAGTCCGGTAGAGATACGGACGTTTGAGTAAGATAGGAACTAAGAGAGTAGTTTCGTTAGCTAGTTGAACCTTCCCACCATGCTAGACCCAGAGTAGGGTCAAAACCGGGGAAGTAAGAGTAGGCTTGAAAGCCCGGTGGTGAGTCTTGTGTATGACTCTGCCCGGAGGCCATGTGTATTGGCTTAAGTATTATTTAAGAGAAGAGTAGTTGAGAAAGTATGATTGAGACCGTAGTGTCTAAAGAATTAAAAGAACAAGTAAAGTATCCAAGGAGAATGGATAAGACATTGAATATTAAGAATGGGGCTTATTGAGGTAGAAACCCTCAAGGCCCTAAGAACAAAAGTAATGTAGGCTAACGACGAATGTGTTAACCGTGTTGTTTAAATTCTTAGTATTAATACTTGTATGAATGCGAGCATGATGTTTATTTATTGCACTTCGTGTTTGATTTAAATAAAATCAATCGCATGTTAAGATGAGAATTAGTTGAGTGTGGCCCGGTAGTAGCGGGTTGCACAACTACCATACCAGCAAAGGTGCTGGGCCCCTTTGGGGCCACCCATTATTTTTCAGGTACACCGAAGATGACTACCGTTCGAGAGTAGGACGGGGAATGCTACGACATGGGTAGCAATAGATTTAATTACATTGTAATGGTTGTAATCATGTAAGAACGAAGTTGTATCGGCATTTGGATTGTAATAGGAACTCGGTATAGTTTGTATTGTATGAGACTCGGTTTAGAAATGAAAGGAGTTTGATTTGTAATGTATAGAGCACTCAGGTATTCCGGTCCATTAGATCGATGCTGTATTGAGTTAGGCCTTGTTAGCCACGTGGGTGGCTAACGGCATTGTTTCACCCACCGGAGTATTTGGATTATCCGCTGCAAATGTAATGATTTTAGAGATGATTAAGTGTTAATGACGAGATTAGCGATAGGGGTGTTACACTAAGGTGGTACCACAACCAGATGCCATTCGGACTGTCAGGGGAAGACCTAGGTATTCTAGGATTCAAAATGAAATGGATGAAAATGAAACGACTACAGAACGTAGACGTTGTCGACATTGTTTACAAACGGGTCATAGCAGGAGGAACTGTCCTAATAGAGGGTATAATTGATTGTGGTTTTCAAATGTTAAATATGCTCCTGCATAGACAGGTAGTGCCTTTAGCAAGCCCAAAAACATGTATGTTTTTGTACATAGCAATGAAGTGTGTTTTATGTTGAGTGTATAATATAAATGTGCACTTTTATTTTAAGAATTACATACAATCTATACAATGTTTGGGTCACATCGGCTATAGTAAAGACACAGGAAGAAAGTATGGGTGTTTGACTGACGTTTTACAATTTTTTATTTGTTTCGAGGACATTTTAATTACCGGGCATGTTCACTAAATATTAGAAAAAAACGCTACGTCAAGTGAGCAACCCAATGACGTCGTCTTGGTCCCGTAATAAGTTATAATGGCTGCAAATGCATCATAAGACATTAATATCCGTACAAGAGTGGTTAATAACACAAAATATGACATTACACGAAAAATTGAAAACCAAGAAAACGCTAACTCTGGTGTCATTTATATGGACTCATGTGGGTCCCATATGGTCCTAAAACTCTAGAGAAATGACTTAGGTCCAAAGTATAACTGTTCAACTATAATCGTACAAAATTATATCAAGTTAGGGAACCGTTAAAGAATCGCACGAATGGTTCAAAAGTTGGAATTTTTTTTTTCCTGGACTAAAATGCAAAGAAGCCGCCCCATGTCTAGGCATGCTTCCAGAAGCCGCCTCATCTGTAATGCTGCTTTCGGCAATTTTGCTTGAAGCCGCCCCAGGGCGGTTTCAAGGAGAAAAATGCAGAAGCAGCTCTGCTCCCGGGGCGGTTTCTGGCTAGCTGCCCTGACCCCAGGGCTGCTTTTTTACACTAGTTTGGCACATCCGCGTAATTTTTTGCAAAAAAGACCACCGCATGTAATTTTTTTATGAGATCGGCATTTTTACGAAAATGTTCCGAAGGTTGTGTACATGTTTCCAATCATGAGTGGAAACGTATATAAATTATCGTAGATAAAGAACCAAGGTTAACAACTACATAAAATTGTCTCTAACTATTCAGTTTATCGTTTCCAAACGTTTATAGCCTTCAGGTTTATCAATTAGTCAAGCTCTATAAACTAATAAATGGTAAGAATAAAAATGATCAAATGAAAATATATATAACAGTTAGTGTCATCTGTTTTAAAATAGTGATGGAAACGATTATATGAGGTTGTATACATGTTTATAACCATCAGTGGAAAGGTTTATAAATTATCATGGATACATAAAAACCAAGGTTAATAAATACGTAAAATTGACTCCAATAACTCAGTTTATTGTTTCCAAAATAACCTTCAGGTTTATTAATCACTCAAGCTTTGAAAACTGATAAATGGTAAAAAAAAAAAATTCTTATACACAATGTGCAATAAGAACGGCCAAAGGAAACGATATATAACAGTTAGTGTCACCTTTTTTTTAAAATAGTGATGGAAACAATTATAGGAGGTTGTGTACATGTTTCTAATCATCCATGGATACATTTTTAAATCATCATGGATACATAAAAACCAAGATTAATGTATACGTAAAATCGATTCCAATAACTCAGTTTATTGTTTCCAAAATAACCTTCAGGTTTATCAATCATTTAAGCTTTGAAAACTGATAAATGGTAAATAAAAATATATTCTTATACACAATGTGCGATAAGAACGGCCAAAGGAAACGATATATAACAGTTAGTGTCGCTTTTTTAAAAAATTAATGATGAAAAAGATTATAGGAGGTTGTGAACGTGTTTCTAATCATCCGTGGAAACGTTTATAAATTATCGTGGATACATAAAAACCAAAGTTAATGAATACGTAAAATCGACTCCAATAACTCAGTTTATTGTTTCCAAAATAACCTTTAGGTTCATCAATCATTCAAGCTTTGTAAACAGATAAGTGGTAAAAAAATATTCTTATACACAATGATGCAATAAGAACGACCAAAGGAAACGATATACATTCTCATAATTGAACATGTACATTCTCACATTTGAACATGTACATCGTCACATTAAAACATGTACATTCTCACATTGAAATATGTACATCCTCACATCAAAGTATAGAACGGCTTCCAAATAGATTACCCTAACCCCACACACCCTAAAACCCACCCTAGGAAAGCTAAAAAAACGTTGAATGCATTTTTAGGGATTGCGGTGGTGAGTTTAGGGTCTAACGGCCCTAAACCCGCTACCACAAACCCTAAAAACCTGTCGAGTTAGTTGCTATAATGTAAAGTATAGAATGGCTTCCAAATAGATTACCCTACCCCCAAAAACACCCTAAAACCCACCCTAGGAAAGCTAAAAAGCGTCGAAGGCATTTTTTGCAGTGGCAAGTTTAGGGTCTAACGACCCTAAACGTGCTACCACAAACCCTAAAAACCTGTTTAGTTAGTTGCTACAATATAAAGTTCAGAACAAAATTCCAAATAGATTACCTTACCCCCCAAAACACCCCAAAACCCACCCTAGGAAAGCTAAAAACGTCGAAGGCATTTTTAGAGTTTGTAATGGCGGGTTTAGGGTCTACCACAAAGCCTAGAAACCTGTCGAGTTAGTTGCTACGATGTAAAGTATAGAATAACTTCCAAATATATTACTCAATTATTCAATAAGAATGGTCAAAGAAAAAGATATATGACAGTTAGTGTTGTCTTTTCTATAATAGTGATAAAAGTGATTATAGTAGCCCGTGTACATGTTTCTAATCATCAACGGAAACGTTTATAAGTTATCATGGAAATCGCTCAAACGATTCATTCATATTTGTAGAGCTTCTATTTTTGTATTTACTTCTTACTTCTACAACTTCAATAATATATGATTAAGATTTAAGATTTCATACTCGGTTCTTTTAAGAGTAGGTATTATTTATTCTTTTAAGAGTAGGTATTAATTTAATAGACTAAACAAAACTTTCTAAAAAATTAAACAATGAGGAACAAACAATGAAATACCCTGAACTTAATTATGGTGATTAAATTATTCTAATATGGTTTTTGATGGCCTAATAGTGCCTACAGGATTTTGGTGAAGAAAATAAATCCAAAAGAAAAGAGAAAACGCGTAAAAAGCACAAAACGTAAAATTGTGCGTTACGTGACCATAGGAGGAATACAACTTCGGTTAGGGTCCTAGATGGATTCCTAAGGCTTATTTAGGCCTAATTGATATGTGGGAACAATTCTCAAAGAAAACGGATCCATAAAATGGATTAAAAACGCTAATAAAGCTTTAGAGCACGTTTTTTGAGAAAACCCAGAAACGTGACTTTGAGTGGTCAAATGGACCCGTAAAAATTATAGTCAATCAAATAACTATAATTAAACATTAATGGAAGCTTAAGAACCATTAAAATTAAAGAAACGAGAAAAATTCGGAAAACGGGCCCGGTTAGTGAATAGTGCTAAACCGGGTAAATTAACGAGCGTTTCTTGTAAAAGACGAAAAACGCCCCAGCTTATGAACATAGTGGGGGCCAGTTTTGTGTAATAAATCAGCCTCTCTATTACTAGTAGCTAGTAAGAATAAGAAAGAGAAGAAAAGTAAAAAGGTGAAAAGTAAAAAAGCAACCCCCCTCTCTCTCCTCCCTCATTTCTCTTTTCCCCCTTCTCTTTCATTCCCTTCTTCTTTTCCAGCCGTCCTCCTCCTCTCCCTCTGCTGGCGATTTCTTCCTCCTTCTCCCATGGCTTCTTGCCATTCTCTTTCTTGCCCAAGCTTTGATAAAGCTCCAAGTGGAAAACAAAGTACATATTCTTGCTCCTCTCACCAAGCTCTATCTTCCTCTCTTTTCAAAATCTCAAATGGAGAAAGTTGACCTCCATGAGTATACCCCATTGGTGAAGAAAATGGCATTTTTATGGAGCTTGGAGTCCCCTCTCTCATCTAAGGTAAGAAAGTTCAAAGGAAATTCGTTTTTCCCCTCCTCCTTACCTTGGCCGATTTTTACCCCCATTTTGATACCTTGTTCTCCTTTTTTGAGAATTGGTTCAACTCCTCAATGGTGGTGGAACCCTCCGATCTTGATTCAAGGGTTAAAACCCCTCCTAAAACTCCAAAGGTAGAACCCTAGATTTTTGTGTTTTAAGATCTCTCATTGAATTAGAGTTATTCCAAGGGTTTAGGAGTTTAATTATATTCATTTTGTGTTCCTTGGGTGTTGGGCTGGAATTTGACAACCCCATTGCCTATTTGACCGAAAATGGGAAGAAGAGGAGACGAGGAAGATTGGAAAGAGGAGCTTGTGAATTTGAGGTAATTAAACTACCTTGATGATAATCTATATGTTTTAGGATTTGGGATGGGAAATTAAAAAGGAATGAAACCAAAATTATGCTTAAAGTGTGCTTGGTAGGTAAGTGAGAATTTGTGAATTGTTGTTTGAATTAAGGGCCTTGGAGCCAAGTGATTTGAGGTTGAGCTTATATTGTTGACTTGTGGATTTTGAATTGAGTTTGTGTGCTGGTAGGACCCTTTATGGGTGTGGCTAGTTTTGGATTGATTTAGGTGAGAAGTTGCGCATTTGGGCAATGTTAGAATTGTAGGTGAACAATGACAAAATTATGGTAGAAATTATGGTGACTTAAGAGATGTCATGAGTGAGGAATGACGAAGGATGGTGTTTGGAGATAGACCAATTGGGTTAGTTAAACATCTAGGAGCTATATTGGAAGTGAATTATGTAGTGAGTAAAAATCTGTAGCAAAGGGGTTGTTAAGTGCCTTAGGAACTTTAGAGAAGGTTGTGAATTTAAGACTTTGAGAGTGAGGCATGAACTTGGGTATTAGAAGTGCATTGTCTTGGAAGGATAGGAATGGTAAAATGGTTGAGATGAGGAGTGTGAACTGTCAATGGGGAAATTTAGAAATGCACAAGTGTGCAAAATGCAAATGGGAGAGTTGAATTTTGTGGAATTGAACAAGCAATGGGTAATGAATTTGACCAATGATTTGAGGATTCTTTAAGGAGTGTTTTAGGGTGTTTAAACATGTAGAAAACATGTGGAAAGATTAGGGAATGATTAGGTGTGAATTAGGGGTTGAAAAGAGGTCAAAAACTGTAAAATTTGATAGTTCTAGGGTTGGTCTGGGTTTGTAAATCGGTACACAGACCCGGACCACCTCAAAAATTAGGCAGAAAGTCATCCCAGGGGGTGGTCCGGGTTTGTAACCTCGGACACAATCCCGGACCACATGAAAAAATAGGCAGAAACTGATTTCCGGGATTGGTCCAGGTTTGTAACCCCGGACACAAACCCAGTCCAGTACAAAAAATGCAACAGAATGTGTTTTTAAGTGCTCTAATGATGGGGAATTGATTGGGGATGGTTCTAGATGATGTTTAGGACTTGTTTGGTGACCTATAAAGGTCCTTGGAAGTGTAAACAAGTTTGAGAAGTGAATGAGAAAGTTGTGAACTTAAATACACTTGAACAAAGCTAAAGGAATAACGGGACAACGGGGTTAAATACGGGTGTACTAGTCGTTCACACATTGTAACACCTTAATGTTAATAAAACCACTTGAAATGTTATCAGTGGTTCGAGAACAACCCGAGGGACGTAAGGTGACATGGTAGAGTAACCCATGGTGAAAGGTAAGATTTTCTCATGCCCTGTATGCTAACCGGATTACACTGATTTGTGTGCTTGTGTGCTTGTGTGCCGACTTAATCAAGATAAAAGCATGAAATTGATTTATTGCATTTGATATGTATGTCTTGATGCATACTGTATGAACTAACATACTTGAATGATTGCGCGGTCTAACTTAGTGTTATAGACCGACTCGTAGAGGAGTATTGCTTGCTTAAAGACTCGCAGGAAGAGTCGTTCGCAAAATATTGAAAACGTGGAAACACACGAAAACTATCGAATCAATAATAATGACAACACAAACCTATGAACTCACTAGAACGTGAGAAAGTGTACGGGATTAGTAAACTCCTGATAATGGTTAGAGAACTGAATTGAATTAATCCACGAAACAAATAATAGTAGAAAGATACAATTAACCTCTACTTAGAGGATAATGATAGTTCTAAGAAAAGAACTTATGAGAAAGGTAAAAGATATATAAAGGACCGTCAAACTCCTTTAAAAGATAGTCGATCTACAACATGAGGATCCGGCCAATTGAGAAAATGTCCCGAACATAAAAGTATTCGATAAGTTGGGAAAACCCTTAAATCTGAGAATGCTAGACATTGAGAAAATTCCCTTAGCTATTAGATGATATCGAGAGAGATACTTCTAGGCTAATCTATATGATTACAATATAACTTCGAGAGAGGAGTATTTGGGAAAATGAGTAGTTCGGTAGAGATACGGACGTTTGAGAATTTGAGGAGCTAAGTGTATAGTTCCATTTGATAGTCGAACCTTTCCATTATGCTAGACCCAGAGTAGGGTCAAAACCGGGGAAGTAAGACTTGTATTTGAAGGCCCGGTGGTGAGTCTTGTGTATGACTCTGCCCGGAGGTCATGGGTAATGACTTAAAAGATATCCCTTGAGAATTTGATATTGAGATTTGAGAATTCGATAATGAGATTTGAGAATTTGATATTGAGAATTGAGATTTGAGTTAGAAACTTGAAAATTGAGCATTGAGTTGAGAATTTAGAACTTGAGAGTTGAGGATTGAGATTGAGTATTGCAGAACTTGATTGAGATCGAGAATAAGAGAGCTTTAGTAAGAGTAACCCAAGAGAATGGGTAAGATAATGAGTAAGTGACTAAGGCATAGTGAGGTAGAAACCCTCAAGGCCTAAGAGTAAATTAATCCCACCTAACAAACTTGTTGGGTTAGTAGTTATTGTATTCCTTGTTTAAATGCCTTTGAATGCGAGCATGTTTGTTGAATTAAAATGAAGGACGGGGTTGCTGTATAAGCATGGGTAGTTGTTTAAGAACCTTTGTATTGATTTTGTAATTGTAATGGTTGAATCGTAAGTCCAAAGTGTTATCAGCAATTCAAGGAATGTAGTAGACTCGGTATAGAATTGAATTAAGGATTGTATTTGAATTTGATTTGATTAAGGAATGAAATGTATTGTTTGGTATAGAGTACTCGGTATATTCATTGGGTGATGGGAATGGAGTTTGGCAACTCCATTCCCCACATAACCGATTTTGGGCAAGAAAGAAGGAAGAAGAGAATGGGAAAAGAAATGAAGGAAAAATAAGCTCAAGGTAAGAGCTCCTTCCTAATGTTAAATTCTATTGCATTAGAGTAATGGGAATGGGCAAACAAATAAAAGAACCTAACTATTGTATTAGTATTGAAGTTTATGAAGTTTTGAGTATTTGGGAACTAGTAAGTAAATTATGGGCCTTAGTGCCAAGTATATTGTATATGTGTATTAGCATTGTGGATTGAGGAAGTATTGATGAATTGGTATTGCATTGGTTGCTGGTAGGACCCTTGTATGGGTGTCGCCAAATTAGGAATGAATGTGATGAAAAATGTGTATGTGGAGAAGTAAGAAAAGTGAATGAGTTATGGTGAAATTTTGGTAGGAAATATGTATTTAAGAATGACTTGGTGAATGGGAGAACCAAGGTGTATATTGGATTGAGTAGGTATGGTTAGTAGTGATGAAGTGGTAGTTGTAGTATGAGAAATAAGAAGTGCAAAATCTGTAGCAAAGTGTATAAAAATGCATTGGAGAAGTTAGGAAAAATTGGTGAGTAAGAATTGGTAAAAAGAGTGTTGGACTTGGGTATAGATATTGTAGTTGCTTGGAAATGAATTGGAATGGTAAGATGGCATTGGAACAAAGTGCAAAATGCAAAGAGGAGTGTAGGAATGCACAAGTGTGCAAAGTATGAAAATGTGAATGGAAATTTGTAGAATTTGAACAAGAAGTTGAGTAAGTATTGGACCATGGATTTAAGGAGTTTTAGTGAGTTTTTAAGTGTTTTTAAATATGTACAAAACATGTGGAAAGATTAGGGAATGATTGGAGGTGGATTAAGGGTTGATTAGGGGTTGAAAAATCCACTAAGTAGCAGTTTTTAACAGGGTCCGGGACTTAGGATAGGCACCAAGTCCCGGACCGCATCAGAAAAGAATTCGAGACTCGGCACAGGTAGTGGTCCGGGACCTAGGTCCAGGACCAAGTCCCGGACCAATAACAAAATTTAGTCGAGAGTTACTTCCGTGCATGGTCCGGGACCTTGGGCCAGGACCAAGTCCCGGACCACCTATAAAAACTTGTAAAATGTGATTTTTAGGGTTCTAACCATGGGGCATTGATGGGTAATGGTTTTAGAAGTTGTTAAGGCCTTGTTTGGTGACCTCTAAAGGGCCCTAAAAATGTGTAAACGGATGAGAAGTAATTAAGGAAGGTGTAAGTATATGAACATTAAGTTAAATCGAAACAACGGGATAACGGGGTAAGTATGGGTGTAGTAATTATGTATGTATTGTAATACTTAGTATTGATTGAACCATTTGGCATGTAGTCATTGGTTCGAGACTAGGACTCGAGGAACAAGTAAGGACTAAGGAACAAGGAGACACCCGGTAAAGTAAATTTTAGGAAAAAGGTATGATTTCTTCATGCCCTGTATCCTAATCTGGTTACCCCGATTTGTGTGCTTATTTGATCACCTAAATAAGATAAATGCATGAATCGGACTATATTGCACTTACTTGTGCTATTTATGTGTTCTTGATATTCATTGTCTTGAACACTAGTTTGTATAATTCATGAAATATATGAATAATGATGAAGTGTATTTGTATCTCGTAGTGAACTTGTATATCATATTGTACTGTGTACGGATGTGTATATCAATAATGTATTTGTGCATGTGGCTTGAATGAATGACTTCTACTAATTCCTAACTACCTAACTCCTAACTTAAGTGTGAGTAAATTGGAATGAGTAGAAGTCCGATATAGCTTCGGCCACGCGTGAGGATGAGAAGACACAAGAGGTTGGATCCGATTCCTGACTCTTAAACTGGTCTGCCGCCCAAACCCCTTAAATGGGTAGCATCCCGGATTGGTGAGTCAAGTAAATCCCGGTGGTGGGACGGAGTAGTCCCCGGGCCGGAGGTCCCGACGACTTAACATGAGTAAGAGTAGGTAAGTAAGTATGTATGAGTATGAGTATGTATGCGTAAGTACTGTGGAACGAGTAAAAGAGTAATCTCCACCCGATTAACCCGGGTGGACCAACATGAGCTAACAAGTATGGTGGATTGTGTATGTATTGCGTATGTATTGTATGTGTATTGTGTATTGTGGATTTCGGAAAGGTAAGTATGTATCTGATGGCTTGTATGACTTACCATGTATGTATTGAAGAGTATGCATTGAAGTGTATGTATGTATTCCTTGCGTAATGTATTGTAATATTACGTATAAGAGCATGTATGCATGTATGTTTGAATGAAATCAATCGCATGTATTCGACCAAGTGGTCGGCGTACCCTCACTAGTACGCGGGGTATGCGGTTATCATATGCAGCGAAAGCTGACCCCCTAGGGGGAACGTTTTTAGTGTGCAGGTACCGAAGCGGATGTGGTCAAGGTAAGAGACCGGTGGCTACACTTGGGTAGCTAGAAGTAGAATGTAGAGGTGTACTAAGTGGCACACCCTTGTACTTAGGAAGTAAGTAGTTGTGAGGAATGGGTAGATGTAGACTCTTAATGAGTACATATGAACTTGGAAGAAGCATTGTATTTGTATTGGGAACCTAGTAAACTCGGTTATGTATTTTGTATTGTATGTTTATGAAGAAGTAAAGTGTTGAATGGAACATTGTAGTATTCGATTGATAAATGGAGTATGTATGATAGATGTGTAGTACTCGGGATTCCGGTCCATCAGACCGATGTTGTATGTAGTAGTAGTAGCCTTGGGTGACTAACGGCAGTGTATCACCCACCGTTGAGTATGTAAGTATCCGCTGCGTGAATCTGGATTGTAGAAGAAGATTGGACGGTAATGACGGTATTAGCGGTAGGGGTGTTACAAAAAGTGGTATCAGAGCGAAGTATCGCTCTGATGACTGGAAGTACCGAGTTTAGGAAATACCGAGTTAGGATATAGAAGCTCAGGGCTAAGGGCTGAGTGTTAGCATTAGAGATATGCTAGTTAGGAACTCCCGGTAAGTACCGGATACCTACAATACCAGACCCGCCCTCCACAAATCCCTTTGTATAACTTGGGAAAGTACGCCAGAGAGAAGGAAGTCCTCTCATACTCGGGGAAACCCGATCTGGCAGTTGTGAAGCAATCACACAGTAAACAAGAACTGGCATATGGTAGATTCCAAGAATTGGAAGTCCCGGAGATGGATCCCGGTTGAACAACGATACCCGCACTTAATAGCGGTAGGATGAGCGCTCCAACCATGAGGAGGCTACAACTTACAACAGCATGGGGCGACATGCTTAGCAGTCGCGGAACCTGGCTAATCAACCAGCAACAGGAAAAGAAGCACTAACTGTGCAACGAAATGGGAATGGGCAGTAATGGAGCCCAAGACACAAGTCTATGGAACAGTAATAGCCGGATAATACCACCAAAGGTATACCAGATGACTAAGGACATAGTCAGGAGCGGTTCACTCCAAAACTATATCGCCATTAAGGTTACAATACCTGGCCAACATAGCTCAAACAGCTACAGGAACATTCACAAGATATAATCCGACAGGACTACAGAAGTAGTGCCTAAACAAGCTGAAAGTTCAGTAACCACAAAATGTGTGGGAACGAGCAGCAAGGGAAAACATAGAACAAATAATTAGGGATCTCCAAGGATTGGGGAAGTACCCTGATCAATGACAGCCATGTCAAACTTACTAAGAAGTTACTCAGAAGATTAATTAACCTAAGTAGATGATCAATAAGATTAAAGGGAGAGTCAACAAGACTATCAAGTACCAGTGGAAACCATACCGTGACCGGTATCGGTTTATCCAAAAACCACCAGTACCACGCACCATAGCAAGTGCAGTAAGAACAGGAATATGTAGAGGAACTCTAACACACCACAGGTACAGAGTAATGTACCGTGACAGCAATGAAGCAACTACAGGATTAAACGTCCTAAACTGGAAGAACGAAACCCTGGAAAGGCTTAACGGCCCGACCATTGTATTAAGAGTATACCAGTCAGCAGGAAACTGGACTTGGTCAAGATTTCGAACATGCCTATGCCATGAAGAACTTCTTTTAACACCGAACTGTTATTTTTCAAAACCAAGCTTTCTTTCAAAACCACAACCTTTCTTTAAAACCTTGGATTTTAAAACCAAACCCACAGAATTACGGTGAGTATCATAGAATGATACAAGAGGAGTTGACAACAGAATACTTCACCTAGGCGTGTGACGAACACTACGAGTATACCCAATTACGGGATGTGGGACAACCGCACTCTAAAGGAGCCCGCGGGCCTGACAAATAGTCGGGTAAGTGGTAACGTATCAACAAGGTACCCCACGTATGTATACATGTAGTGTACGACACACGGGAAGTAGTCAACTCCGTTCTACGGGCCATGAGTAAATACAAGCAGTATAGCTGGACACCACAGACGATAAAGGAGAAGGAACTCAACTAAGTAATAAGTATAAAGGAACTCAGAGAATCCATCTAAAGGTAAGTAATGAAGGTTAGGAAGTGCAAGAGCACCAACTAATAAGTATAGACATGGGGTATGTCTCAAAGACTTCAAACAAATACGTGACAGCTGGAAGGGATACCCAGCCTGAACATAGTAAGGCAAATGCCTAAAGTGAACACAACGATGCTCAACAAACGGGACGGAGTCCCCAGGAGCAATCACAAGATTACCACAAGTATAACCCATCATTGAAGGGGGTATCAAACCTAGCCTAGAACACTAGGAGGAAGTATAAACGGTCTACCCAAGAACGGGAGACGTTATAACCCAAGAAGTTATAGCCCTAATACAATACCACAAACCGGTATAGTGGATCAACATATCATAGACATTGGCCGGATGTGACGGCGTAACCTAACAACACCCAAGAGCAATCCTTGAAGGGTGTCTAAGTTAACAACAATCAAACGAAGCGTCATAATAAGACCACGACAGCTGGAACGAACACTCGGTTAGGACACCGAAGGGATTTCACTTAGCAGGAAACACCCTCAGCCGCAAGAAGGCACTGATTAACACCAGATTGCCTAAAGGACCTCCTATGAACGGAAGCGTGATGTCACGACTTACCATGGAGCCCAGCAATACCTCCAGCCTATGGGGTATACAAAGAGCGGAAATATGTATAAGCAGCTTGCAAGGAGCATAGCTTGCAGCAATAAGGATTAAAAGCCATGAACCAACTACGTTATGTAAACTTGAACGGTTGCAGAACCCACACCATTAATAACAAGACTTGCAAAAGATATTGCTTCATACGACAAATAGATCGACAACTGAACCACCCAATATGAACTCAGCATAATGAGTGGCTTGGAGTAATGGCTACCTCATGTCACTATCACTAGAGCATCAGTCTAGTATACAGTTGACAAGCTTTTAATTACCTTCATGCTTTCTGTAGCAATGGTAGCACAGGGGCATAAGAATCGTGATGATGCCAACATTGGCCTAGTCCATATTTGGACACTACGGGAAACCCGAGGAAAAGTACCCCTCGTTAATCGAAGACCACCAAGGTGGTAAAGATGTGAACCCTTAGAAGAGGCTTCCATCTACTATAACAATAGAGCCTACGCATATAGATATTGCCAAGAGGCAATGAAACAGGGAAAAGACATTTCAGACCATCGCGACTTAAAGGAGTAAGTACACTCCATATGCAGTACGTAAGCAGGTACTAACATAGTAACCTTGCTATGAGACGTATGAGTGGCGACAAACCCCTCAACAAGAACTTTCACCTATCAGTGATAAAATACTCTTCAATTTGAGAACGGGACCAGAAAACCCCTGAAGTTTCTTGGGATGCCCCGGTGATATGCATAAAAGTGAAACTGCACAGCTAGAGCCTATAACCAATGCTTAGCTTTGGGAGGACAGTAATTGTCAAAAACAATCAACGTGAGTGCACATTGCACACCATGAATGACCAACACTCAAGAGAGCTTGTAACCCGATAAATTACTTCATCCGTTATCAACCAAGATACTTGGTAAATTATATCATAAATGATGAAGCAATGTGAGGTAAGCTAACCTACACATGAGCCTAAGTTGAAATAAAACATCTCCACCATGGGAAGATAATACCATTGCGGTACGCTACGACAACCGTCAGGTAAGCAACACTAGGAAACTCCTAGCGTATCCACACCATAAGGAAATGGTGCCATTGACAATGGCAATGAGTAAAGAGAAACTACCACAGTAACGGAACTAGTAGGAACGATGTTGTATAATGAGTAAGAGTATGGTGCGCAACAAGCGACCGCTATGAGGAAGTAGTTAGTCAACAACTCGGAGTATAAGTATGAGATGACAGGCAAAAATATTCTTTCCTATCACATAAGTGACTTATTGTCAAGCGTTTACGCCTCAGCACTCTGTATGACTGAGTGTTTTGGTATTGCACTTGTGTAGCTAATGAACTAATGGGATGGCTAGGGATGTGGAACATGTAAACCGTGGTAAACCCTTCTTTTCACCAACAAACATGGCATAAGCCAGCTAAGGAAGCTTAGCAACAGACCATGCGGCCTGAGGCCAAAGAGGCACGAAGAGTGTGAAACACACTAACAATCACAAGATGTGAATTCCATTGGAATAAAAGGTGAAAGGAGACGTAACAAAGTCACTTGGACCGACGCATAGAAATGCAAGGTCATACAAGTAAAGAGCACTTGTACTGAACCAGAAGAACTGGTATGTTTCAGAAACTATTGACACTAGAGGAAGCACTACAACTAAGTAGTGACTTAACCTCGCCCAACAATAAGTCGGAGGAACTTAGTGAATAATCGTGGAAGCACGAATAGCATGTGCAGTAGATTACCAGAGAGCTGGTTACAATCTAAAACTAATTATAGTTCAAACACGGTAAAAGAATACCACAATTGTTTAGTAAACCTTATTCCCTTAATAGACGGATAAAAAGGTGATGTATAGCACATTAAGGATAACAAGAAGGGAGAATAACCCAAGTTATCAGGGTCACGCAGCAGAAGCTAGAGGGCCCTAGCTAGGAGATAATATACCTAGTAAGTATAGTAGAATGGCTATTAATGCCTTGAAGCCTAATAGGCTGGAACCGAATTAATTATGAGTTAAATAAACTCATATAGGAATCCTTGGTGCAAAGACTAAACCATTGTTACGATTAGGACCCTTTGACAAGGGTATATTATGTAACAAACCGTAAAGAAGCTAAAACGCTTCAGATTACCCAAATTGAGTAAACCAATGTTTAATAATAATAACATATGGTAGATTACGTGGGCGTAATCCCTTTTAAGGGGGGTAGAGCGAAAACCGCATAATGTGAATTTTATGAATAAAAGACATAAACTATAATGTGCTTAGCACAAATGAGAATTGATTGGATGATTGGTACTATGTTAAATAAACATAAGTACTCATTAATATTGAAATTGTGGTAATTAGACATGAGAGATGCAAATACCATAGGATGGATATACCTACCTGGTAACACCATGTAAGATTATTAGTAATAGAAAAGTAACGAGTAGTGGACGGAGCTCCACAAGTATTGTAGCCTTTGAAGAAGTAGTACGAAATGAATGAGAGTAGTTGATGAATAAATTCTAAGAGTAGTGTATTCGTCAGTAAGTTATTGGAAGTAAATTGAGAACAACTAAATTCTACAAGTATGGTAATCCCTAGTTAGAATATTTGAAACGATGGAGAGTAATGGATGAAAGTAGTGAAGGTTGATGAAAGGAGCACTTAGGTATTGAATCTCGAAGTAAAGCAATTGGGAAATAGATTGAGAATGACTGATGGACTGGATTCCATTCTTTGGAGATGTATGAATGACTAGGAAGAGTAAAAAGATAAAACATGAAAATAATTGAATTAATTGCTTGTTTGAAACTGATGTGGGAAGTCGAACTTGATCCTGATCAGATCAAGGGAAACCGAACACAAATTGGGGTGGAAAGATAATTCAACACTGATGCTGATCACATCAGGGTCGAATGATTCTGGAAGCTCCCCTTAAGTGGTCACAAGAATCACACATAGGATAGAAGTAATGAATTTAAATTGGAATTTGGAGTTGTGTGCTTTATAAAACTTCTAATTAGTAGTTGTGAAAGAAATTCCCGTAGACTGGAGGATGAGGATCTGTTAGAAGCTTATACCGGAGAAGATAGTAGTGTAACATGTTGTATTATTTCAAGGGCAGCGGGACATAGAGGAGTCCTGTGTCTAGATGACCTGAGTGCCTGCGGGACTGTATGTGTATTGCATTGCTTTGGGGATAGCTTTGCATTGTATCTATATGAAAACCTGGTAATGTGGAACCAATGGTTGTTAGTAATGTGGATTGGAGCAATTATAGTACATTTGTATGGTATGGAATGTAGAGACCGTGAGTAATGGATTTGGGAATTGTAAGGAGGAAGAATGTGTGACTTTTGGTATTAGATATGTAAGAATGAGTAAGCACTGTAAACCTATAACCTCAAACAACTTTGAGGACAAAGTTCTTAAGGGGGGTAGATTGAAATACCCCGACCTTAAATATGGCGATTAAATTATCCTAATAGGTATTTAAGAGCCTAATAATGATTAAGAAATATTGGTAAGGGAAAATAAATCCAAAAGAAATAAAGAAACGCTTAAAAAGTGAAAAACGCTAAATAAGCGTTAACTAACCATAAGAGGTATTAGACCTCGGTTAGCGTATTATAAGGATTCTAAAGGCTTAATAAGACCTAAGTAATCATGAGGGAACAAGTCCCGAAGAAAACAGATCCTTAAAACGGATTATAAACACAAACGAACCTTAAAGCACGTTTTTCGAGGAAACCGGGAAAACGCATCTTTAAGCGGGTCAAATAGACTCGTAACAATTTTGGTCAACCAAATAGTCATTAATAAACATTAGTGAAGATCTAGAGCCAATAAAACGAGAAAATAGTAAAAACTGTCAAAAACGGGAAGTTGTGGGGTAAAAGCATAAATAAACCAAACTAGTGTGTCCACTATTGTAAATTAAAATTTTAAAACCCACAAGGGGCTGTGTATCAGCCGATCCCCCTTCCCTCTCACACACAAGAAATAAATAAAGAAAGAAGAAAAGAAGGAAGAAAGAAAAAGAATACAAAAAGCAAAAAGAACACTCTCTTTCCTCACTTTTCTTCTCTCTCTCCTATTCTTTCTCCTTCCCACCGATTTTACCTCTCTCTCTCTGGTATGGGGCGATTTCTTGAAGCTCCTCAAGCTCCCATGGCTTATCCACCTTTCCAAGCATGCTCCACCTTCATTTGAACTCCAAATGTAAAAATAATTACATATTTGAACTCCCCTCATCCTCCTCTACACTTCTCTCTTTTCAAAATCCAAAAATGAGGAAGTTCATTTTCGTGGGTATACCCCATTGGTGAAGAAAATAGCATCAATGTGTAGCTTGGAGTCTCCTCTCTCCAACAAGGTAAAAATCTACATGAAAAACTCAAGTTTTCTTCACCTTCCTTCACAACCGATTTTGCCCCATTTGTAATGCTCTGTTTTTCTCTCTCCTTTGAGCATAATATCAACCTTGCAATGGTGGTGGATTCACCTTCTTGAACCAAGGGCTAAAAACCCTCCTAAGACACTCCAAAGGTAAACCCTAGAAATCTTGCTTTAAACATTTCAATGAACTAGCACTAATTTAAGGGTTAGTATATTAATTGCAATTGTTTTGTGTTCATTGGGTGATGGGAATGGAGTTTGGCAACTCCATTCCCCACATAACCGATTTTGGGCAAGAAAGAAGGAAGAAGAGAATGGGAAAAGAAATGAAGGAAAAATAAGCTCAAGGTAAGAGCTCCTTCCTAATGTTAAATTCTATTGCATTAGAGTAATGGGAATGGACAAACAAATAAAAGAACCTAACTATTGTATTAGTATTGAAGTTTATGAAGTTTTGAGTATTTGGGAACTAGTAAGTAAATTGTGGGCCTTAGAGCCAAGTATATTGTATATGTGTATTAGCATTGTGGATTGAGGAAGTATTGATGAATTGGTATTGCATTGGTTGCTGGTAGGACCCTTGTATGGGTGGGGCTAAATTAGGAATGAATGTGATGAAAAATGTGTATGTGGAGAAGTAAGAAAAGTAGATGAGTTATGGTGAAATTTTGGTAGGAAATATGTATTTAAGAATGACTTGGTGAATGGGAGAACCAAGGTGTATATTGGATTGAGTAGGTATGTTTAGTAGTGATGAAGTGGTAGTTGTAGTATGAGAAATAAGAAGTGCAAAATCTGTAGCAAAGTGTATAAAAATGCATTGGAGAAGTTAGGAAAAATTGGTGAGTAAGAATTGGTAAAAAGAGTGTTGGACTTGGGTATAGATATTGTAGTTGCTTGGAAATGAATTGGAATGGTAAGATGGCATTGGAACAAAGTGCAAAATGCAAAGAGGAGTATAGAATGCACAAGTGTGCAAAGTATGAAAATGTGAATGGAAATTTGTAGAATTTGAACAAGAAGTTGAGTAAGTATTGGACCATGGATTTAAGGAGTTTTAGTGAGTGTTTAAGTGTGTTTAAATATGTACAAAACATGTGGAAAGATTAGGGAATGATTGGAGGTGGATTAAGGGTTGATTAGGGGTTGAAAAATCCACTAAGTAGCAGTTTTTAACAGGGTCCGGGACTTAGGATAGGCACCAAGTCCCGGACCGCATCAGAAAACAATTCGAGACTCGACACAGGTAGTGGTCCGGGACCTAGGTCCAGGACCAAGTCCCGGACCAATAACAAAATTTAGTCGAGTGTTACTTCAGTGCATGGTCCGGGACCTTGGGTCAGGACCAAGTCCCGGACCACCTATAAAAACTTGTAAAATGTGATTTTTAGGGTTCTAACCATGGGGCATTGATGGGTAATGATTTTAGAAGTTGTTAAGGCCTTGTTTGGTGACCTCTAAAGGCCCTAAGAAGTGTAAACGAGTATGAGAAGTAATTAAGGAAGTTGTAAGTATATGAACATTAAGTTAAATCGAAACAACGGGATAACGGGGTAAGTATGGGAGTAGTAATTATGTATGTATTGTAATACTTAGTATTGATTGAACCATTTGGCATGTAGTCATTGGTTCGAGACTAGGACTCGAGGAACAAGTAAGGACTAAGGAACAAGGAGACACCCGGTAAAGTAAATTTCAGGAAAAAGGTATGATTTCTTCATGCCTTGTATCCTAATCTGGTTACCCCGATTTGTGTGCTTATTTAATCACCTAAATAAGATAAATGCATGAATCGGACTATATTGCACTTACTTGTGTTTGATTTATGTGTTCTTGATATTCATTGTCTTGAACACTAGTTTGTATAATTCATGAAATATATGAATAATGATGAAGTGTATTTGTATCTCGTAGTGAACTTGTATATCATATTGTACTGTGTACGGATGTGTATATGAATAATGTATTTGTGCATGTGGCTTGAATGAATGACTTCTACTAATTCCTAACTACCTAACTCCTAACTTAAGTGTGAGTAAATTGGAATGAGTAGAAGTCCGATATAGCTTCGGCCACGCGTGAGGATGAGGAAACACAAGAGGTTGGATCCGATTCCTGACTCTTAAACTGGTCCGCGGCCCAAACCCCTTAAATGGGTAGCATCCCGGATTGGTGAGTCAAGTAAATCCTGGTGGTGGGACGGAGTAGTCCCCGGGCCGGAGGTCCCGACGACTTAACATGAGTAAGAGTAGGTAAGTAAGTATGTATGAGTATGAGTATGTATGCGTAAGTACTGTGGAACGAGTAAAAGAGTAATCTCCACCCGATTAACCCGGGTGGACCAACATGAGCTAACAAGTATGGTGGATTGTGTATGTATTGCGTATGTACTGTATGTGTATTGTGGATTTCGGAAAGGTAAGTATGTATCTGATGGCTTGTATGACTTACCATGTATGTATTGAAGAGTATGCATTGAAGTGTATGTATGTATTCCTTGCGTAATGTATTGTAATATTACGTATAAGAGCATGTATGCATGTATGTTTGAATGAAATCAATCGCATGTATTCGACCAAGTGGTCGGCGTACCCTCACTAGTACGCGGGGTATGCGGTTATCATATGCAGCAAAAGCTGACCCCCTAGGGGGAACGTTTTTAGTGTGCAGGTACCGAAGCGGATGTGGTCAAGGTAAGAGACCGGTGGCTACACTTGGGTAGCTAGAAGTAGAATGTAGAGGTGTACTAAGTGGCACACCCTTGTACTTAGGAAGTAAGTAGTTGTGAGGAATGGGTAGATGTAGACTCTTAATGAGTACATATGAACTTGGAAGAAGCATTGTATTTGTATTGGGAACCTAGTAAACTCGGTTATGTATTTTGTATTGTATGTTTATGAAGAAGTAAAGTGTTGAATGGAACATTGTAGTATTCGATTGATAAATGAAGTATGTATGATAGATGTGTAGTACTCGGGATTCCGGTCCATCAGACCGATGCTGTATGTAGTAGTAGTAGCCTTGTTAGTCACATGGGTGACTAACGACAGTGTATCACCCACCGTTGAGTATGTAAGTATCCGCTGCGTGAATCTGGATTGTAGAAGAAGATTGGACGGTAATGACGGTATTAGTGGTAGGGGTGTTACACCCTTACAATCACAAATCTGGTGATAAAAAGCATCAACCTCCGAGAAAATAGTGGAACCCAACC
Source organism: Limonium bicolor (assembly GCA_023374045.1). Classification (NCBI taxonomy): domain Eukaryota; kingdom Viridiplantae; phylum Streptophyta; class Magnoliopsida; order Caryophyllales; family Plumbaginaceae; genus Limonium; species Limonium bicolor. The sequence goes on from CM041776.1 coordinate 228,093,036, forward strand.
AGAGAAACCGAATCACAGGAAGACAATCAGATTTGGCCACCAAAAGGCCACAACCTACGAACAAAACATTTCATTATGCATGGAAATGGCTCATCTCATCCTACGAACAAACATGTCTCGCATCATTTGCCTAAGCATTATATCTTACAGAAGATACGATAATAACCAACCTCATCTATTCATATTCATTGAAGTACGATAATAACCAACCTCATCTATTCATATTCATTGAAGTACGTAAAAATAAACAAGGTAACTACATTACTAGAATTCATTGTCCGTCTGGGTAAGTTACTAAATTAATAAACAGGTTAATTCATTCTTAAGATTGTTTTCTCTTCTTGGTTTTGAGATTTTATCTTATCCGTTAATTACAGGTTAAAGGTAAGTTGATTTAATATCTCTATTTAGTTCGACCGCGCGTAGTGTTCGTATACAAAGTTTGAAAAAAGAATTATTTTGAGATTTTATCTTATCCGTTAATTATAGGTTAAAGGTTAATATCCCTATTTAGTTAAAGGTTAAAGTGTTCGTATACAATCTCAAAAACAAATTGTGGCTGCTGGGATTCGAGCCCAGGTCTCCACGGCCACAACGTGGAATTCTAACCACTAAACTACAGCCACTTGATGAATAGAGTGGGAGATTTGTTAGTAAGTGATATCAGCACTTATATGCAGAAATTAAATCCCAACATTAGGTTGGCTTGAAGAGTTACACAGTGGCTACAAGCAGTACCAGCTAGATTTCTCTCACTATAAGCAAAAAGTAAGCAGCCAAGAGCAGCTGCTATGAACAGTATTTTTAGCTTCATAAAACAAAGATAATAGATCTAATTTGATTAATATGTTGTAAATTTTGTATGTGTAGTTTTTATTATATGTCAATCTTAGTAATCATGTATCTGTACTATCCATAATACATGTGTTTTAGTTTTTTATTACAGATTTTGTAAAGTAAATTAGTACTAGAATTACTCAAAATACGTTTTAGAAGAAGCTTTAGAAAGAAAAAAACTACCAGTTTAAAATTATTGTTCTATATTATTAGCATTAACTTATAATTTTGTATACCCATATTATAAAACGAGAAATTAAAAAGGTAAAACAAACATTTTTTATTTATTAATTTATATATTTCAATTTTAATGTAATTTTTATGTCAAACTATATATCCAATATCAATTTTTAAAATATAACTATAAATATTGAAAATTTATATTAATTTACAAATATTAATTAATAGAGTAAATTACACAGAACCCCCTTGAGGATTTAGGATATTACAGTTAATCTCCTTGTGTTTATCATAATTACTGGTAACCACCTCGAGGTTAAGGCATCTTTGACTATGAGCCCCCGAACTATAACTCTGTGATCAGGAAGTTAACTACGTGTTGACTTATCAGTTTAATCACATTAATAATGTCATTCTGGACAAAAAACACTACTTAATCAGCATTGTTATTTTCCTAAAAATGACAACCCTGCCTCGAAAATGCATCTAAAGTGGGATGAGAGAGAGTTAGACGATGTTGATTAAGCAATTTTGTGGTCCAGCCTGGAATTATTATTGTGATTAAATTGATAGATCAACACGTAGTTAAATTCCTGATAATAGAGTTACAGTTCGGGGGCTCGTAGTCAATAATACCTTAAACTAGAGGTGGTTACCAATAATTATGATAAACACAAGGGGTTAACTGTAATATCCTAAATTCTCAAAAGGGTTCTGAGTAATTTACTCTAATTAATATTGTTAAAAAAATTCTTATCCCCTTATAAGAAATATCTGGCTCCGCCCCTGATAGGATGGTGAACAAGTCACAAAGTCAAAAAATATGAAAGAAGTATATGTATGGGAAGGACAAGAAGTGGAGTAGACCGCGCGGTAATAGGATTCAAGAGCGCATTAAGTAGAGGAATCGAGACTATAATAGTGTTACGAGAAAGATGTGGCATGGGAAGATTAGTGGAGCAAATCTAACCTCTTGTGATAAGTATAAGGTGTTAGTAGCATTTTCCCGTCTTTTGACAATCCAGTCACGAGTTCGCAAAGAAACTTGGGAGTTTCTGGAAGGGTAGTTCTTTCTGTCTTCACCTTTGTGTGCTTACTAGAATGGTAAATGTTTTTTTTAAGTTAAAAGCATAGATTATATTCCACCAAATAACATTAGGTGAATTACATCATAACACAACCATTAGACAAATTACATATCAAGGCCTCATACATTGAGCTGGTGAATTAAGCACGAGAAAGATCAAGACAATGTCAACTACAATATGCTAGTATGGATGAGTAGGTTGTTGGAGACTGTCAAGATCAAACAGACTGTCCTAAATGTAGGCAGTATTACATGAGCAAGGATAAACATGGAAATAGGAGCAACTTAGGCTCCCACACTTTATTGAAACCCAACAAGCAACATGCAACATCAAGACAGTGGTGGTGGGCGGCGGTGCGTTGTGAAGACGGAGCAGAAACGGGAGTGGTAAACCTACTTTCGACATTACACCAAAAGTACAAAAGATTGTGCTCATCTTGAAGCTCTCAACGCATTGGTAGTAAAACTAGAGGTGATCAAATGAGTGGGTTCGGGCCAGGCTTGGAAAGAATTTTAAGTCCATCGGGCTTGTTTTTAATGTCCTACCCCGGTTTGTTATTTTTCAGGCCAAGCCGGTTTTCTCCTGGCTCTGCCGCTAACGACCCGCCGGATCCAATTTTTTTTTATAAATAATTAATGAAAATTTGTATAAATAATAAAATTCTAAAAAAAGTTTAAATCAATTATAAAATTCTACATAAAATATTGAAAATTTAATAAAAATCTAAATATATATTACATAAAAATTAATTAAATATAGATTATATTATATATATAGTTCTAAATAATAGTATATATTTGAATTCGGGCCGGGCTTGTTTCAGCCCAAAAATTTGTCAGAGTTTGGCTTCGTTTTCAAGTCAGGCCTAATTTTTTATCCAAATTAGCCTAAATTTTTTTTCAAGCCCTTTTTAAAAAAAAATTCGAGGCGGGCTGGATCAGATCACTGGATCAGATTGTGTTTGATCAGCTCTAAGTAAAACCAAGATTATTTGTCAAGAATTTAAAGGAGATATGGATGATGAAAATAGAGAAAAGGTTAAAGAATAAGAGAAATGAA